>CM074296.1:11863582-12463582 GCA_037194245.1 Opsariichthys bidens
TTTTCTTTTCTTTTTTTTTTAATCATTTTGCTGGATAGCAAAGAACACATTTTGTTCATTTAGAAATTTTAAGTAAAATTGGTAAATTCTCAAATAAATAAATAAATAAATAAATAAATAATGTTTTCTTTTATTTTTATCATTTTGTTGGATAGGAAACAACAAACATTTTGTTTGCGAACAGTAAAATATCAATTAAGGTGGTATTTTAGAAATTTAAAGTCAAATTTTAAGTAAATTACCTTTAGTGTGACTGTCATCATTTTTAACTCTGACATATCGAAATGTATCAAAATGACAAATGTGGGGAAAACTATTTAATATATTAGTATTATCTAATTTGGGCCTGTTTTCTAAAATTAGTCATCATGAATTTACTTATTGCCTTATAAATGTTAAAAAGACAACATTGTTGTTATAAATGTTTGAATCATGTGGAGTTATTCGCAACATACATTTCTAAATTGGCATTTTTGTGAGGATCCTTAAAAAAAACAAAACAAAAAAAACGTTACTTATCAGGACCCCATCAGGAAGTAAGTAAAATACATTCAAGCTTGGGCTTTACATCCTACAACTAATTAATTTTGTAATATGTATGTTTGAATACTTTCAGTCTTGCAGTATGACACATCCACATAAAAGAAAGGCGTATTTTCCTATTAATATGCATAAAATAAAATCAGTTAAAGCTAATCTTCTTTGTATGCTAGGATGTAGGAAACAGTCCTGTGGTGTGACACGCTAATCTAAAACTACTATAAACAACATTTAAAAAAAATTATAATAATAATATTATGATTATTGTGCAATTTTATTAGTTCATATATTTTAACTGACAGACTATATTAAATATTTTTAATTCAAAAAATTAATTGGTCACACTGCTGGACTATTTAAACCAACTACGGTAACACTTTACAATAAGTTTCATTAGTTAATGTATTAACTAGCCATGAACAAACAATGAGCAACACATTTGTTACTGTATTTTCTGATCTTTTTAGTTATTTAACTAGCAAACGTTAGTTAATGCAAATACAGTTGTTCATTGTTTGTTCATGTTAGTTCACAGTGCATTACCTAATGATTTTAATAATGTATTAGTAAATGTTGAAATTAACATTAACAAAGATGAATATATGCTGTAGAAGTGCTGTTCATTATTAGTTCATGTTAAATAATGTCGTTAACTTATTGTAAAGTGTTACCCGAACTACAGTAAAATCAAAAAGTTGCTTTAAATGGTGAACCGTCACAGCATCTAAAATGCTTTCCTTAAACAAAAACATTAATTTTAGCTTAAAAGTTGATTTCCATGTCTACCCATTAGCAATGTTGTACGATACTCTATTGCACTTTGTAGATGGTGATACTTAATTTGTGATTTTATGACGAACTCCAAAGAGAGTACATTGTCTGACTGGTTGTCTTTGTGTGTGAATATGTAGAGGTGGATGAGTACAACATGTCTAATAATCACTGTGTGAATAGTTCTGATTAGAGAGACTTAGCAGCATATGTTTCTTCAAGTCAGGCCTTCCTGTCAGGCACGGGGACCTAATTAACGCAACATATGCTTATTTGAATCCCCACTTTGGGTGTGAAAGAAGGCTTTTGGGAGGCACCACTTCTGTGAACACAGACAGGGGGGTCGTTGGAACGGCGAGGAAAGGCGGCAGAATTAAAAGGTGTAGAGAGCGTTAGAGGAGTGAGAGACACACAACTAGAGTGGAGGAGAAGAAGAGAGTGAAGAAGGTAGCACTTAGTGCTCTGCGGAATTCTCACCCGATATCACATGATCTCCTGGAGAAGTGCAAATGTATTCCACTGCAACCCTAGAAACAAACAAGCTGTCACTTCCTTCGTTTATAATTAGCTGGTAATCAATGCTGAGTCTCTTGGAAAGGGGAGAAGACTTGTCAATGTCCATAAGGTCTTTCAATCAGCAGTTTTGCGAATTATGTCCCTAAGTCTTGTCCCACAAGTGTAGCAAATCATTCTGTTAAACACCCACATCACAATAAAGGCGGCTGCATCCATCAAAAGGGATTTTCCGCATGTACATTCATTTTTGAATGCACATCTGTTGTTGTCATGGGGTTTGCTTTCGCCGACCAGCCTCTGAACCCTGTGTCACCTCCATAAACGCAGCGACTGAGTGCAAGCTTGAGGCGCTAAGTTGTACATTGCTAGGCACGGAAGACCCACATGCAGACGCATCCAAGGCTCCAGACGTGACCTTTATACTGAAAGTGTTCTTGGAGACAAAAAATAAATAAATAAATAAATAAATAAATAAAAAAGAGAAATCTTAGTAAAAATACTGTTTCTGTGTGCATCAGTTCTGATACTCAAGAACTGAATTCTGTTTTCAGTTATTTTCAAATAACTCAATTCTTTCTTTTTTAAATGATAATGATTCACTTTTTATGATGCTGATACACACACACACACACACACACACAGACACAAACATATATATACATATATATATATAGTACAAATTTGTAGTCAGTTATAGATTCCAAATTACTTGACAATTGTAGTAAGTAACATAATCCATTACATTACAGATTTAAGATAATATAATCAGATTACTTTTTGATTACTTTTAGATTATTTTTTAAGCCGTTTATCACATGGATTTGAATAGGATAATCTTGTACCATGTTCATATATAATGCAAGGAGAAAGAAAATATATTCCATTCCATCAAGAAGAAGTGCATTAAACATCACATTATGTCAGGGTTTGTGAGGGTTTGTGATCATAAATCATAAACATTTAAGCAGTAGGGAGATGTGAATTAACTGCTGTTGTGCGAATTACCTGTAATCATATAATCAGTAAAAAAAAAAAAAAAAAAAAAACCTGTTGTCTGATTAGGAGTATTTTCAAATTTACTGTATTGTAATTACAAATACTTAATTTTTGGAATCTGATTATGTAATCCAGATGACATATAATCAGTTACTATCCAGCACTGTATATATGTATATATATATTTTTGTGTGTGTTAACAAAGCCCTTAATGCACTATAGAGCTCTTCCTGGCTGATATTAGGTGAAAAATCAGATCTGTTGGAGACATCCAACAGATTACTTAGAAAACCCCATAAAAAGACAGCTAAATAGGGAAGAGACAAATTAAAAATTACATAGAAAACTATACTAAAGATGGGGTATACTAAAGACTGCTCTTCCTTCCAGATTTTTTTGCATTAAATTTGTTTCCCTTCATGTAAAGTATTTTGAATTACGATTGCGTAGGAAATGTACTATATAAATAAACTTGCCTTACCTTATTGTGAATGATTCATTGTTACTTGTCTGCATAATTTTTAATCAAAATACAAGAACTTGCTCTGAAACTAATTTCCTCAGCCTTTGACAACATATGCCATGCAGGCTATGAGTTATTAAGTAATAGTCAAATAGCTGTTTAGCAGACACACATTGAATCTGGCTTCACTTCATTTAAATTTATGCTATAATGGAAGGCAAATTGCATTAACTTAAAGAAAATAAGCACACATTTTGCAGCTCCAGTGAATGATGGGAAAGGACTAGCACACCCTGAACATGTAGTACCAGTCTGAGCTGAGAAGGTGAGGAGGGGTCCTGCAGATGAAATGCCAAGCTTATCTATTCTTCAGACAGTTTAGGGCTTGCGTTTGACAGAAGAAGACAGCTGTGTTCTCCCACATTCCTTTGGCTTGCTCCGCAGGCCCCAAATGATCCCCCCCCCCCCCCCCCCCCCCTTCCCAAAGCATGGCTTTCTCTTATTGGCAGAAGGACCGTACAATCTGCTTTCCCTTCCATCACTCCCCAATGTCAGAAACGGGCCCCCCACTGTCGGCCATTTGGCGAACATTAAGAAATCATCACCGCTGTCAGGACTACTGTCAGACAGGGGTCATCGCATGTAATGCAGAATCAGCAGCCTCTTGGGAACTGACCAGCAGGACCGCTTGGAGAAAGCTGACTCTTAAAGATGTTAAAAACCGCATGAGAGATCTGACGTGCCTCACCGTGTCTGCTCTGACTGAAATCATGAATGAGCAATAGTGTGTGTCTCTGTCTGTATCTGTTGGCTCGTAGCCTGGAAAAAGTATGTGGGCTAGTGTCAAGTCTCATTTGCGTTGGTGAGCCGTGACAGCCATAAATCACAGCAAAAGCCTGTTAAATCCACTTTTGTATATGGTCTGTAACAAGGCAATACGAGCAGGAGTTTTGTATCTTAATACATGTGGGGAGGGACTGACAGGAGGAAAACAGGACCGAGATATAGTGTGGAAATAGACATCAGCACTTATGGATTGTTGCTGGGCAATGTGCAAGGAAATGTAGAACTAAACACACGTACAAATGGTAATTTAGCCAGATACATTAGGCTAATAAAAGCATGTGGGCTTTATAAAGAACACTTCTGATGCATTTTCATGCAGTTTTTAAGTTAAATCTGTTCGCAATTTAGCATTTTCTGCTATATGAAAGTCACTTTAATAATATGTATTTTTAAATAAAATATTTTTTTGAGGAACAGTAGGGACACTTATTTACTTAGGAGACTCTTAATGAAATGTCATTATAAACATATTATATTGGTATTGTATAATATTATAAATATTGTAACATTTATTTTAGAACAATATTTTCGTATAATTACATCACATATTATGGATATACAATATTAATATAGGAAGATTTACCCAACTAGCACTGTGCGGACAAAACAGATGGTGAGCTGAAGCGAAATACATCTTACTCTCTTTGTTTTGACAGGCTTATGGCAGGTTAAAGGGAAGTAATAAGTGGTAAGGAAAATTCACAGGAATGATTTGACCAATGAAAACTGTTTGCTGTAAACTGACACATACTTTGCATTCATTTATTTATTTATTTATTTATGGGCTAATAAAGAGTGGTGCTACAAAATTTTGTCTAAAAAATATTCAGTGAAAATGATTATTTATTTACCATTTAACTTCATCGTATGAGTCTTAAGAGTTTCAGCTCTGAGCATTTTGTAAAGCATGAGTGTTCGCAGAATATGTCGCTCATATTTAACTCAAAGCACAACAAATTTATAACTGCAGGTTGTGACTTAATTTCACTTTGATATTTAAGGTTCAATGTGTTCAATTTCATTGGGTTGGATTTTCTTTATAGAGTACAACATTTTTTTTTTTACATGCAGTCAATGTAGATAAAACTTTTCCCGCTTAAAATCATTACAAATTTTGACAGATTTATGAGGAACTGAGGGTGTGTTTTTTTCCTGTTGTGACCCTGGACTTCAGTTTCAATGTAGCCTCTGATATTGACCCTTCAGTCCTGCATGGTGACACACTTGGCACAGGTTTGAATCCTACCACATTTGGACTGGATCAGACACCCATTGGCAGAGCGAGCACAGGATATTTAGTCCACATCCAGGAAGGATCACTGTGGGAAAACAGACCTTCAGAGAGCACAGTGATGCATTTAGGGGATCAGAAAAAGGAGCATATCCTGCAGTGATACATGCATCTTTGTCTTTTGTGTTGCTTTTTGTGATATGCTCAACACATTATTCAAATATACAGTGTATAAAATATTTAATAATATTAAATTAACATTTTGATATTGATAATCCTCCCAAAAATGTAATGTTCTTAATAATGTTGGTAAGAAAATAGTTTCAATTCCCATTGAACAATCAATCAACAAAAAAATGTGTCAGTCAATGGAAACGAAAATGTTTTCCTATCAAACATTATTCAAATTATTTTCTTTTGTATTCCAGGTTTGTTAAAGTCAGGTTTGGAATGACACTGAGTAAATGATAACAGAATTTTCATTTTTGAGTGGACTATCCCTTTAAATAAATTCAAGTCTCTTTCCAAGGCAAGAGAAACCCAGTTATTGCTTTTGAATGAACTATACAAGTAAAAGTAAAATATTTTATCATAATAATAATTAGAAAAAACAAACAAACTATGGAATTGAAATATCTTCTCAAAGTATACCATATTAAAAATAATATCATTCACAAAAAGTTTCAAAGTTTCTTTCATCTCTTTTTACTTTCTTTGCTGGAGGGCCTGATTCTTAAATTACTGTAATAATGTTCCGATTGATTGAATGATTGACAGACCGAGACATGCATAATGATGAATGACTTAATTTAGGGATGGTGAGCAAAACGAGTGATGGACAGGTGCCCTTTCTGCCTGTGAAGCCATGTAAAGTGCAAAGGACTTAGGCATGAAGACCAGGGCAGGACCTTCATGATGGCGTATGCTCGGAGTGCGAAGGGGGTGTGTTACTCAATTCACCCTCTAGGATTTGGCCTTGGTCATTCCTGCTTTTAAACTGTGGCATGAAGCAGACATTGATGTGTATGTGTGTGTGTAGGCGTGCATAATTTACAGTATTTGTGTGCCTGTGAGTGGCAGCAGGAAGAGGGGGCTCAGCTTGAGGGTGGCCGACACCAGCGCTAAGAGGTTGGGGGTGGTGGGTGTCATGGAGGCTTTAAGCGGCCTTCCATGTGACAACAGCTTGCCAACCAGAGGTCTTGCCTGAGCTCTCTGCTATTTCTAATTCATCTGGTTTTATCAGTACCAATCATTTGAATCATTTATTTTTAGTGGGATATGGTCTCTCTGCGCCGCTTCCCCAGGGAATGGCTCTCAGCTCCCTGCTAATGAGTGTCAATCTGCTGGCTTTGCCAATTTTATGACAGACACCTCGCCTGACAAACGCAGGGCTACAGTCAACATGCATCATTCCTTCTGACACCGAGCTGAGTTGCGGTGTCACGATCTTTCAGATGCTCTGAGAGAGCGTTTCGCTTTTGTTGTGAGGATGTTTATGAGACGCGCGTTGAGGTCAGAGCGTCTTTTAGATTCCTTGTGTCAGAACGTACTTTCAAAGAAGTTAAGTGTTTATAAGACGGTCTGTCAAGGTGTTTTTGTAGGTGTTGAGCTTTATAAGTAACTTACAAAGAGGGTTTGCAATGATGTTTTAAGATGTACATGAAAGTATTATAGGTGGTTTGGTATGTGTTTGTAGTCTGTGTATCTACTTAACCATATTTTAGGGGCTGATTGTACCCTGACGTGAGCTAAATCTGACAAAACCTCATTTTGGGAATGTCCTCATTTGTAAAAACATTATAAAAATAAATGTTTTTTTTGTTGTTGTTGTTTTTTTAATTGTGAAAATGCAGAACGTTTTTGAGGTTAGGTTAAGTAATCTATTTTCTGTGAATAAGACTTATAAATACTATAAATAACTAAGAATAACAAAGTGCAGTAAATGGTAAAACTATTTGCGTTAAAACCTGTCTGCTTATGATTTCTACAAGACATTAAAAGAGTAGTTCGCCCAAAAATTTAAATTATGCTTTGATTTACTCACCCTCAAGCCATCCTAGGTGTGTATGACTATCTTCTTTCAGACGAACACAATCTGAGATATATTTATAAAAATCCTCCAAGGTTTATAATGGTTGTGAATGAGGGCTGCGTTTTGAAGATACAAATACTGCATCCATCCATAAAAAAAAAAAAATGCAAGCTTAAGGCCTCCTGAAGCTTTATAAATTCAAATAGCTTCCGGTGGACGTCGTCTTGATGTATAACACAGGATGCAAGAGCTTGCAGTTCAAACAAATAGGGCTGTGCAACAAATTTTAGGTCCTCTTATATCAAAAGCCTCTGACATTTCTCTTTAAAAATGATCATTTTGGCCGGTGATTTGTTTTACTCTTATCAATCAATCAATCAATCAATCAATCAATCAATCAAATACTCTTATATTGTTTTCATATTGGAAAGAGTTTACATGCTGTTTTAATAAGATAATATAATATAACAATACTTATTTATGCAATTTAATATTATATCATTTTTATATATTTTATATTTAAGACAATTCTATTTAGAATAATACAACAAACAGATGAAAAGCATATACCAATTTTGTATATGTATTTTGTATGGTCATGTATTATTATTATTAATATTGCTCAACAGCCACTGCACAGCAAAATGTGGCTGAGAAAACCAAATATTTTTCATATTTGCCATAACATGACATGCTTACAGTTTGTGGAAAATATAAATCTTATATTTTTGTTTTATATTTTGGTATTTCTATTATCCTCTTGTTAAAAAATGGTATTGCATGCATTTTGTAGTCATTCATAAGGTGACATTTAAGGTGCCCCACTAAAAGGACAACCGTCTCCCCCAATTAAATAGTCCAGAAAACTCTACTGAATCATCACGTAACACTGTGCATGTGCATCTCCCTGTGTGTATTTTGACCCTGGTGCACCTGGGCAGCTGTGTATGTGTCAGAGCCAGCATGGCCACAAGTGGACGGATACATTTTGTCCGTTTACATATCCTTGTTCCCCGGGTTCTTGGGAGAGTTCAATTTTCTAGTAACTCAGCAGACGTCACAGAGCTATTCTGGCCGGCCAGTTGTGACAGCCGGCCAGCAACAGCAATGCCAGGACAGGAATGCTACTGGGGGAGGGTGGTTGCTGATCTTGTCAGAGGAAGTGGAGACGAGGGCTCTCCCATTTCAGGGGGTGGGGTGCAGAGTTTGGGAGAAGGAGTGTAGCAGTGGCTCTCTGGAGAGAGACGAGGAAGAAAGGGAACAGGCACAGGAAGAGGGGTGGGCAAGGTATTTAGGTTTGGTGCCAGCCGAGCCAGGCCTCTGGCATGCTGCATTCCTAAAGATCAACACAACGGTGTTTCCTTTCAGCTCCCCTGCCTGCGAACCCCTTCAGCTACTCTACTTTACAACACAACCTTACACACAAACACACACACACACACACACACTCTCGCCTTTCTTGTCTCGTAAGCCTAATTAGGGTCGTTATATGCTGCAGCCAATTTTCCATGGACGTCTCACTGCATGTTATGATCAATAACCACCATGTACGCACATTTTTAACGTGTTCGATTTTTGTAGTGTCCTCACAAAATGTTATAAAATCATGAAAAAGTATTATTATTTATTATAATCAAAGAAATTATTTTAGATGAGGTGTGTTTCCGTCAGCTTCACTATTTTATTTATTTGTTTTAATAATTTTGTTTGTTATATATGATTGTGACTAGAAGAAAACTCTGGTCATGTATTTCTTGCAATGCAGGGTTCAATAGGTTAAAATGCTTGCTGCTGGCAGACTGTTTGGCAGCGGGTGTAAATTAAGAGGGTCAAGACCCTGTTAAGGGATCCTACAGGGTAGTGATAAGTGCAGGCATGCTGGGTCAATATTCAGAGCCGAAGCTTGACTCCTTAGGTCAACTGGTCTGATTTTACTTTGGAATTATGCAACAGAGGATCCTCTCCCAAGAACTCAACTGTCCTTAATGAGAAAGAAAAAAAAAATCATGAAATTAGCTATGGTGTGTATTGCTGATAAATGAAATACTGTGATGTACCATCAGACAGAATGACCTTTGATTCCAGGTTTGGCCAGTAATGACAAGAAAAACTCTCAACTCAGTTTCAGACTGCAACACAGTGTAGGGCTGTTGACTCTTAAATATTCACCAAGCACACCCATTATATTATTATTATTATAGTAACAATAATAATAACAAATATTATTATTATCACTATTACTAGCACACGCATATTCACAAAATAGACAGGAAGCATGAAGGCAACCTTCATTATTTTTCCATTAATTTTTAATTATTAATCATTTTTAAATAATACGTTTCGATATAGAGTGCAACAGTCGGGTTCCAGAAGTTAAGACTCCATTCATTTTCTCCGTAGGGAAATTTATTTAACGGTAACTTGTAAACCATTTAAGACAGACTGACTGGTTATTGTATTTGCTTCTGTTTCAACTTAGTTTTAAAATTATTGTGTTTAACAGTGGAATTTGTGGCGAAAACTACATTACTTATTATGCCGTACAGAAAATTCCCGCAAGCAAGCTAAATGTTCCAAAAGATCTCTTTAGCTTTGCTCACTCTCATGAAGCTCTGCAAATGATGTAATCGAGTCAGTCTCCCTACGCTCTAAAAATATTAAAATATTTCAATATATATGAATCTTTTGCAATAAAATTAAAATACGTATATTGTTTATATACACAGTTCCTATGGAAATCATCATATCCCCTTTGAAATAGTTACTTTATTTGTAGTACTATAGCCTGAAATCAAAAACTTTTTTCCCTTCAATCCTGACCAATCGCCCAGTCCCTGCTGAAGAGAAACACCCCCACAACATAAAGCTGCATCCACCGTGCTTCACAGTAGGTATGGTGTGTTTTGGGTGGTGTTGCTTTTCACCAAAATAGCACTGAAAGAAGGAAAGAAGCCTTTCCTGAAAAAGTGCCACACTCTGATGCCATTTGGCAAAAGGTACTATGGTCTGATGAGACCAAAGAGGACCTTTTTGGGCTGAATTTCAAGCGCTATGTTCGGCATATTCAGCTGAAGATGGGCAGGCCATTCACCTTCCATCGCAATGGCTTAAGGATAGAAAAGTGAATGTCCTTGAGTGGCCAAGTCAGAGCCCTGATTTAAATCTGATAGAAAATCTATGAATGGGCTTGAAGAGGACAGTCCATTGCCGCTCTCCATGGAGACTGACTGAACTTGAGCAATTCTACAAGGAAGAATGGGCAAATATTCCCAAATCTAAGTGTGCAAAGCTAGTACAGTCATATCCAAAAAGGTGCGGCTCTACAAAGTATTAAGTGATGACTTTTACAACCCTGCAATTCTGTTGCTTTTTCTGTCATTACTTTGAAGTTTCAAGGCAAAATTTTCATTTTTTTGTAATGGGTTTTGATTTCAGGCTATACGACAATTTCAAGGGGTATGATGATTTTCTATAGGCACTGTATATAATCAACATTTTTAAATGCGTAGTTTCATATTTCTCTATTTTTAATTCAATTATGCTGTCCGCAATGCTTCATGGGATTGTTGCTCTTTCCCTCTCTAAAGCCGTTTAGAATACAGTCTTTACACAGATTTTCAAATACTTTTTTGCTAAGTTTGTAATGTTATGATTCACCTCGTAGCTGGATGGCTTGGTTCATGGTTTAATGAAGACTTTTTTGAAATCCCAATGGGAGAAACGAATAGAAAAAAACCTGTGACAACTGGAGGGTTATCAAGATGTAAAATAAACAAAAACAAATGTATTATTAAAGTTAATGTCAGTTATCTGTACAATGCCTAATCACACTTGATGCGCTTATCAGTCCAATTAAGTCTTCTGTTGCTGTTTTGAAGTGACATATTTACAGACCATCATGGGAATCCCATCAGAGGTGTGTTTTGCAGCACCTCAGATGTACAGCACACCTGAAGAAGGTGCTGACAGGAGTTTGCATCCTTCTGCATAACACACGGCAGCTGTGCTGAGGGAAGGTGAGGAAAGACTGTGCTAATTTGAGGGCTGTTAGTCTGCAGGAGAGCAGACAGCAAGCTGCATGGCCATGTTCACAGACACTGGCGACAAGAGCACAAGTGAATTTTGATGTCTTGCTTAAGATGAGCATGATCTTTCAGCTTGTGCCTTGGTGACAAACTTTTTGTACCTGAATGCAGTTAAAAGTTGGAACACACTTGGGCTGAATTTGTTTCTCATGAATTCTGAAATTATACAAATATTAAATAGACTATAAAATATATTATTACTGCAAATGTACAAAGTTTTATATATATATATGTGCACAAAATTGTTATAATAATAATAGATAAATTTAATATATCTGTTTTAAAGGTATAATATATCTTATGCTCTGAGAATCTAAAATATAATGCAATAATTTTGTCCCCGTAAACCACATATTCAAGTGTGTCTGTGTGTGTGTTTGTGGCCCCCAAATGTCTTCACAAAAATAGTCCTTTTGACCTTAATTTTTGACCTTGTCTTGTCTTTTTTTTTTTTTTTTGGTCCCCAAGAGGAAAACACCCCATAAATCATACAAAATAATGCAGAAATCTTTCTGGAAGGGTTGTATTTAGGGGTAGGGCTAAGGTTAGGGTATAGAATATACAGTATGTACAGTATAAAAATCTTTGTCTATGGAAAGTCCCCATAAAACATTGAAACCCATCATTTTTGTCATCATAAAATGCTATTTCAAAGTGTACCTTTCTCTGTGTGCATCATGAATCCCATTGTGCTCCTGTGCATGAGTGAAGTTTCTTTAGAGAGAAACCTGTGTGTTTATGTGTCATGTAATATTGGACTTGTCTTGCAATACGTGTTTTGATATGTGTGTGTCTTTGTGCTTGTGTGTCTGTATGTGTCAGATTCCCATCCTGTCTTTATGTGAGTGTAGCTGTTCTTGCTTTTGTGTGTGTGTTTGTTCTGTCGGCTCAGGTTATGTTGATGCTGAATGCCCACTCCTCGAGGGACTGCAGGCCTGCGGGGCGGTCTTTCTCTCATCAGCAGCATTAGGGTCCGGTGCATGATGGGTGCTGACCCCTGGGAGGGCCATAAACAACCTAAGCTCTCCTCCTGGCACCACTCACTCACGCTGTATGTTGCACAGATGGCAAGCAGGCTCCTTTTTAAGCTGTTTTGAAACTGGCTCCATACACAAGTTGAGGTGGAGAGCTGAGAGAGATCTGGGCAGGAAAGGCCTTATAGTGACCAAGCCGTTAAATATTTTAGTGATTTCATAACATTTCTATAGCCACATCTGTACAACATGGGCAAAGGCCCCTTTTTTCTTCTACTAAATAGCAACAAAAATCAATATACATTCTTAAACATCTGTTTTCACTATGAATTGCAGAATTGTCCTGATTGAGGTTGATTTACGAGATCGCTTTGTGTAATGTTTTTTGGTAACACTTTACAATAAGGTCCCAATAATTAAGGTAATAGCTAATGCATTCGTAGTAATTGCAAACATCAGCTAACAATGAGGAATATACTTGTTTGAGTATTTATTTGTCTTTGTTAAAGGGATGGTTCACCCAAAAATGAAAATTCTGTCATCATTTACTCACACTCAAATCGCTCCAATCCTGTATGAATTTCTTTTTCAACAAAAAAAATATATATTTTGAAGAATGTCGGTAACCAAACAGTTGATTGGCCTCATTGACTTACATAGTATTTTTTTTTCATACTATGGACGTAAGGGGGGTGGGGGTGGGGGGTGGTATGCATTCAATTTATCAAAAGTGGCAGTAAAGACATTTATAATGTTACAAAAGATTTTTTTTTTTTCAGTTAAATGCTTATGAAATGTTCTATTCATCAAAGTATCACAGTTTACCCCAAATATTAAGCAGCATAACTGTTTTTAATATTAATAATAAACAAAATTACATTATAGGTAACAATTATTAAACTGTATAATATTTCACACTATATTGTCAAGTTCTGACTTGACTGAGATAAAACAACTGCAGTACAACACCCCTAATATAGACAGTATTTGGACATATCTTTTTACATAATTTCAGAGGAAGAACAAGTTATTTCATTTTGAACAGAGATTACAAAAGCTAACGTGCATAAATTGTCCACATTAAGACCACACTATAAACCAGAACAGACTTATTTCAATGAAATAGAAAACAGAAAAGAGTTCTAGTAAGTGTTATTTTGCGTGTTTTTGCACAACATTAATGAAGGGAGAGATGTTTTAGCATTTAATCTTATGTTATGTTGGCATATAAGCGCTTTCTGCAATGTTGCAGTTTTGCAGGGGTTACCATTGTGGTGAACATGTGGTTTGAGGATGGACTGCAACATTTGAAGACCATGTATATGGAATTTTGAAAAAATGCAAATGATAATCTATAAAAGTTAATGTTGAGTTAATGTTGTTTTAACATTGTTTATGCAATCAAATTGTATGAATTAGCTCAGTCAACATTTCAGTTAATTTTCAATTAACAAAATTTTAAGTTCTATGCAATCTTGGAGTTTGTGAGCTTAAAATTGATCAGGGTTTACAGGAATGTGGATTAAGATTTGAATCAGCGCACATTTCTTAAATGTTTTGAAATCTTATTTGACTGATGCATTTGAGATGATTTCCTTACCTGAGCTTGGGCCAAAGGTGAGACTTAAGGCCTGATGGCAGAGTGACCGTTACAATGGAGCCGACAGTAAGGCAAGGAAAGCCGGGAAATGTGAAGTGACAAAGGGTGCCCTTTGTGTGTGAACTGATGGGGTGGAGGGCTGACAAGGTGCTCCCTCTAGGGGTTAACCTTCCAGTCCGGATCAACTGCTAAATCTAGGTCAGAAAAAAGAGGGGGAGGGTGTATTACAGGGATGGTGGAGAGCAAAGAGGGACGTGTTGAGGAAACTATGATTAAGATGAGGGCGAATAGCAAATGTTAAGCATTTGATTTGCTTTAAAGTGTCATATTATACCTTTTTGAATATTACTTTCATGCATTGTGTAATATAGCTTTTCGTGAATGTTAAAGTTCTACCAGAAAGACTCGGGAGGTAAATTAAGTTGCAATGAAATTTATTAACAATCGGCAAGCAAACATTGTAAGATAAAGTTCTTTGGCGTAGGCCCCGTCCGTAGCTTAGATCCTGAGGGTTGCGGACTCTGCATTTCCTGCCTGAAGATGAAGGCAGGGGCGTAGCCGACCCCCGGGAGGTATGGACAGGGACCTCCTGGTGGTGGTGGGGAGGATGGAGGTTAGGTTTCGCGTCAGCATCTGCGAACTCAGACAGTGTGATGAGTACCGATCTTATATACTACATGTGTTGGATAATGATTGGTTAGATCTAAACTAGTAGTGACGTAACATTTGAGTCTTCCTGACAGAACTTGCGCTAGAGCTTTCATATCTACGAAGTTTTAAAGATCACAGTGCATATTTATTGAATCCTAAAAGAAAGAATTGATTCTAAAGTGCCAAAATTAGTCATCAGCAATTCCAGTCTCACCCTCTGTTAACAATGTAACAAATTTGCATGCACAATATCAGCTTATGGTCTTAATTGGCTGCCCGCTAACAACATCTACTTAGACCCACACTAATTGTAGCTGAGGCCTGGAAGAGTTTGGTCCCTATTGTCGACATGTCAAGAAGACGCCGTTTTCAACGAAAGCAAATCTGCATGCGCAAAAGGAGACTCGTGCTAGCATTGTTACAGTAAACCCGACACCATTGTTGCTCTTCGTATCACTGGGAATACAAGTGCTCAGGAGCTCCAGAGCTGAAATTCGGATAGGGTAATATGCGTTTTGTGTCTGACACGCACTGTACACGGTCGACCAATCACAACAGACTGTGCCGTCTGACCAAGCAGAGCAGAGTATGTTTGCGAAAAGGAGGGGTTCAGAGAGACTGAATAAACAAACCGCTTCCAGACTCGTTGACAAATGAGGTGATGTTCAATGTATATTATGAGAATATTAAAGTGCTTTTTGACCTGGTATGCTTTTAAACCTATTGTAGAAGACCTCCAAATAAAATTGGGAACCTTTAAAACAGCATAATAAGGGCACTTTAAAAATAACACGGGGTGTGAGGTGTGCAGGAGGAGGTGATGTTAAAGGTCAGTTGGTGGAAGAGGGGTTGACCTTCACCCTTTATGACATATATTTATTTTCTATTACACTAAATATACACAAATTAATATAACTATAAGTTCTAAAGCTTAAATTACTCTGCAGTAGGTGTGGAGTATCAGTTGCAGCTCTGCTGTAGCCTATAGAGCATCTCGGCTCATACTGAGAAAACAGATGAGGCAGAAGACAAAACAATACTACTATTAGTTTAAGGGTTCTATTTGGCATCACTCAGATTGAAGTTATGGCAGAGCACTAGAGGAAGCCACAGCTGGGCTCCTCCACACGCAGAGACAGTCATCTGGCTCTCTCTGATCCATAACACTTGCTTTGATAGGGACACATAACGGTCTTCTAACATTCATCACACAGGTTTCATACACTGGTGAGATGAAGGGGAAAATTTGCTAAACCACTTTTTTGCTAATGTAGCTGCATCTTTAAGAGTTTGAGACATTTTGAAAAAGGTATCACTACCTGAACAAATGTTTGCATGCCCATTCTTGTCATAAATATAGCTACTATAGTTATCCTCTGCTCACATGATGTGTCCGTTCAAATTTGTGAATTTAGGTTATGCTCAAAATTGGAATATTACCTAAAACATTTGCGAATAAAGAAGCGTTTTCATCCTATGTGTTCAAGAGAACAAAATCACTACTTCCAGAGAAAGACGTGCAAAGTGTCTGTAATGAAAATGGAAGTTGCAGCAACCAGGAAAGCCACTGTGGCTTTTTTTCCCCCACTACTTCATAAGTGACTTGCGTCTCAGAGTGCGCAGAAGAAATGCAATAATTTTGGATGCAATATTTGTGAATGCAATCATGTGAGACACTTCTAGGAGGTCATTACACCAAATCATTCTGATGACAGATTTTGGTTCAGGCATTTTAGAATGATCAAAGCAACATTTGGGATGCTGTGCAATGAAATTGGTGCATCCAATCTCATCCAGTGTTGAGACAAAGTCCCGCGAGTTCTTTCTCGGCCATTGAGGGATTAATTCGGCAAAAGTGTTTCCATCGAAGTTTATGTGTATGTCTAATCATTTAAAAAAAAACATGAATTCATAATTTTGGAAGAGATTTAAGGGTAATATTTCTATAATTTCATGACATGTTTGTGGTTCTCTGATGTTGATGAATAGAAATATAGGTTAAAAAGAGAAGAGAAGCTGTAGTGTCATAGGAAATATCAATTTATATTTACAAACATTCCTTTTGCCATAAATGTAATAATCTAGTGAGATTTTTGCATACACAAGAAGTCTGACAACAGCTGTTCTGCCTCACATGAAGATCATTGAGTCTGTATGTGATTACATGAAGAAAAAAACTGAGACAGACTAAATCCAGAAGAACTGTGGCATCATCTCCAAGACACTTGAAGAAAACTACAGGCAAAGCTACAGTACTGTGAAAAGTTTTAGGTACTTGTATAAAAATGCTGTAAAGTGAGGATGTGTCACGTGTATGTCTTGTTTAGTTTAGTCCTGTCTTGTCGTCATGAGTTCTAGTTAATCACCGTGTGTCTAATTAGTTAAGTCTCGTCAGCTGTCCTTGTCCAATCATCTGTGTATTTAAGTTCATGCCTGTTTCCTGTTCATGTTCTGTCGTTGTTTGTGCCATGCACACTGTAATGTTCCCTGTTGTATTCATTAAACCTGTCTATTTCGTACTCCTGCCTTCGTCTCCTGTCAGTATCAGCGTTACAGAACGACAGACCTCTCAACGCAAGAAAAAATAAGATGGACTCACCCGCTCTCCAGCTCCTGCTTCGCTCAGAGGCCAGGCCTTACCTGGGCTACATGCTGGGAATGCTCCAGAGTAGCTGCAAATCCACGTCTGCCTGGAAGCCCGGGATGCGCACCGAGGTCAACTTCGGAGCGCTGGAGTTGAAGCACGCAGGGCGGTCCATCGCAGAGCCAGGAGCGAACCCCAATCTCTGGGCCTCAGATCCTTTCCCCACCCTCGAGCCTTCATGAATGCATCCGGTTCCATCCGGATACCATCAGGCTGCTCCCGTACCTGTCGTCCCTATCCCGTCGTCTTCGCTGGTGACAGCCAGCCCCCTGGATCCGTTGGCCCCCCTGGTGTTGTCAAGCTCCTCGACTCTATCCGCTCACTCCGTGCGGCTCCTTTTTGGCGCCTCGGGCTTCTCTGCCACCAGCCCAGCTTGAGGCAGAGTCCCCGGCTTCATTTCAGGCCTCCAGGCCCATGACGCCACCTCGACCCATCAGCCAGTCACCATCGCCTGGGCCCACGCCTCCCTCACCATCTCTTCGGCCCGTCTGCCCAGAAGTTCCGGGAAGTTCCGCCTGCTCCTCCACCCAATGCCGTGGTTCCGCAACCGTTGATCGGCCCCAGGACGTCATCCCACCCTACACTCGGTACTCTTCCCTGGCTCCTCCCACCATCAGCTCCACCATGGAGTCGGTGTCCTACGCCTATTTTGCCATGGCGTGAGGATGCGCCTTTTTCGGAGGGGGTGTAATGTCACGTGTATGTCTTGTTTAGTTTAGTCCTGTCTTGTCGCCATGAGTTCTAGTTAATCACCGTGTGTCTAATTAGTTAAGTCTCGTCAGCTGTCCTTGTCCAATCATCTGTGTATTTAAGTTCATGCCTGTTTCCTGTTCATGTTCTGTCGTTGTTTGTGCCATGCACACTGTAATGTTCCCTGTTTTATTCATTAAACCTGTCTAATTTGTACTCCTGCCTTCGTCTCCTGTCAGTATCAGCGTTACAGGATGCTTGTGGGTATTAACTGATTACAAGTAATGTGGATTACTTGTAATCAGATTCCAAAAATTAAGTACTTGTAATTAGATTACATTACATTTTAAAATACTCGTTACAACAGTTACTTTTTTATTGATTACGTTATTCCCACAATGGCAGTCAATTATTCATAATTCACTACTTCTTTTTTATCTTTTAAATTTGTCTTTCTAAAAAAAGCCTCCTGCTTATATATGTTCAGGGAGTCTCCAGGTTTGTGGAATTGAAAACACAGACCAGCTGCGAGTCATATGAATGTCACTGAAAACTGAGACCCATACAGCAGTTGATCACTGGATTTACAGAGATCATTTCACTTTTAAAAAACCTTGCAGCATTGCTCATCTAATCATCTACTGACGAACACATTAAATATTATTTGAATTATCACAAGGCTTTTGTAAACAAGTTCGGTCAAAAGTAATCAAAAAGTAGTCAGAT
The DNA here is from genome assembly GCA_037194245.1 of Opsariichthys bidens. Lineage (NCBI taxonomy): Eukaryota > Metazoa > Chordata > Actinopteri > Cypriniformes > Xenocyprididae > Opsariichthys > Opsariichthys bidens. Next base: position 11,882,348 of record CM074296.1, read on the forward strand.
TACATTACCTTAAATGTGTAATGTAATGCACTACTTTACTAACTACAATTGTTGTCATGTAATTTGGAATCAGTAACTGATAAATCTATTTTCCAAATTAGATTTATTTATCAATTAACTTCTATTAGCTAAATCAAATCAATATTTGGTATGTCCACCCTTTGCGTTTAAAACAGCTTATGTCTTTGGTACACTTGCACATAGTTTTTCAGGTAGCTTTGCATTTGCATTTTTCAATTTAATTAATTATTAGCTTTCATAAACTTACAAACCCCCTGCACTTCCCTCATGAACCCTCATTTGGAAAACCCCGTTTTAAAGCATACAGGCAATCTCATTGAAAAAAAAGAATCATGGAAATCATCAACAGGTTCTACCAAGACTCATGTTGGCAAGAGGTCACAAATTCCAAGCATTTTGCTCCCTGTTCTAGGGATTTAATTTTGATGGTGATTGTTGTTGTGGTTTACCTCTTGGTAATTTGTTCACTATGCTTTCCACTAGCATTTTAGCACAAACTGACCCTTACATTCTATTAATTAAAATTAGCATCCATCCCCTTAGCATTGACTTGTTACGTCAGATAGAATCAACTTTGTGTCAGCAGGCCTGAGGGTCTCTGGCCCTAACGAGCCCAAGATCCTAATTAGGGACAGAAGAACTGAAGGGGAGAGGGGAGGGGGGCAGAGGGCCAGAGAGGGTCCTGCTGGGATGAGCATGGCCACGGGGCTCGCGGTATTTATACTTCACGCACCTATGGTACACATGGTGTGGGTGAGACCAGAATGGAACTGGACCCAGGCAGCGCCTCACACCCCAGCCATCACAACCACTATCAGTCCAGATGGGAGGACGAAGAGGGAGGACAAGAGAGAAAGAGAGAGGGGGAGAGAATGTGGGAGGAAGTTTTAAAATGAGAACAAAGAAAAAAAACACTAGGGTCAGAGAGGAAGTGAGACAAAAATTGGAGAGAGAAATAGACAAACCTAAGAAATCGACCAAAGGTTGTTGTTGTGGAATAGATGTGTCTGTTGATATCAGTGTGGCTCGGCAGAGGAAACTAACTTTTTAGTTCCTTCCTTCATTTGTGATGTATTCATCTCATTAAATGGAAAAAAATATAAATCGGATATCACAATAAGTTTCACCCTTAAAATGAACATTCACTCATTATTTACCATATGACTTCTTTTCTTCAGTGGAACACAATTAGATTATCAAAATGTCTGAGCTACAATTTAGTCATAGTCGATGGGAACCAGAGATTGTCAAGCTCCAAAAATGACAAAAAAAACCCCAACCAAAATAACAACACATAAGCATTTAAAAGAAGTCGTATTCAACAGCATTTGTAACAATGCCTCTTTACAATATAATACAAATAATAAATAATAAAATCAAATTTTGAACACCATATGGTCAGCTATCAAACACTGAACTGGACTAGATCCAAAAAGCAACAGTGTGAACACAAAGAGGTCTAAGACCACATTCCTACTTAAGTGGACCAAAAAAGTATTTGAGTTCTCTTTCAGAAACAGTGTGAATGTGAAGAGAACTGGGTCTATTTTCACTTGGTTCACCTCTTGGTCCACTTAAAGAAGTGTTTGGTTCTCTTAAATAGGACTCAAGTGTGAAAACACGTGTGACTATAGTGCATAATATTCTTTGTCTTCTGAAGTTTAGGACTAAAAGGACTAAACAGACTTTATCTGCTGAAAATATTGCCAGTAAAATCCTTCTTTTTTTGGATTTGGATGTATTTACACTTGTATAATATATATTATATATATAGTTTTTACATAAACTACTGTATCTCCTATATGTGTGTGTGAGCATGTTTCCACACGCTCATTCATTTTGCTTCATCTACATTTCTCTGTGTATCCCTATCTGTGACGGTGACTGAGGCCTTTAATGTGTTCATGTCATCTCATCTTTTAATATGCGCAGGCAAGTGTTAACTCTGAATGTGACAAATCTTTTTGCCTCAGCTGAGTGGCTCTCGGCCCAGGCAATAGTATGGCTGGTGATGTGGGTTCTTCCAACAGGAGCAGACGGGCCAGATGAAGCAGGGAATATGAACCTAGGACCTGAAAAGACATGTGTCAGTAACACGAGGGGTGACATGAGGCGACACCCTCTGGTCCAGTGGATGTTAAGCCTCTATGAAGGTCTCAGCCTGAATGAATGAGGCTGAGGGATCTTTTGGACATTGCAGCTGATGGCAGAAGACATCTCCAGACCTCCCTTGCTGGTGTCTTCTGACTCAATCAGGCATGTAGGAGGCACCAATGCTGCAGGGTTTGATGTAGAAGCTTGCAGGGGAAGGAAAGAAAAGTTTTAACCACCAATTTCTTATGAGCTCTCGCCCCTCACCCGTCTCTTTTTTGGTACCCTTTTTATTGTCTTTCCTGTTTCATTTAATGTCACTCCTTCCTGCCCTTATTCTATCTCATCTATTGTGAGTCATTCTAGTTTTTTCTAATTAAATGCAACATTCATTACCAATTAAATTTGAATCTTAACAATTAATCAGCATTTAATTACCGTAACATTCCATAATGACCATAGTAAAAATGATATTTGAGTTAATAATAATAATATTTGGGGTGTCATTTCCACAAGCTGCTGTTATTTCTAAATTGTTGTTTGTTCAGTTGGACATTTGGGATGAGGAGGTTATTTTTTTTATAAACTGTGGAATTTAAGTATTAAAAAATAATGCTGAACTTGTGAGGACTAACTGTTTTCCTGGATTCAATTTGTGATATGTTGCCCCAGCAAATGCTGATCAATTGCATATAATGGGTAATGACTGAGATGGAACATTGCCTGTTCAGTCAGTCATTCTGAAGTTTCATTTGTCAATAACAACATATGGAAAGTGGAGGAAGATGCACTGGGGGTTGCTATCATTCAAGAGCCCCCATTTTGGTGGAGGTGGTGCAAAAGCCCCTTTTGCGGTGGCAGAAGAAACTCCCATCATAGCACATCGATCAACACCCTAACTCAGTGTTTCCAGATCCCACCCACCCTTACTGTTATTAAATGACCAGCACCACCTCTGTAGGTCCATATAAGCAACCAGCTGATTCAAAATTATAAAGACGTTTTATAAAGTCAGTTCAAATGCATGATCTGCCTTCATGTACTTGTCACTGACTGACATGATGAGAAAAAAATCACATCAAATTATAAGCTTTGACACAAAGGTGTGTGAAAACACCAGGAAAATATACGATGGATTGATTGACAAGTGTGAAAACACACACTCACACACACACACACACAAAAACAGAGAGCTAACAGTATGTTACATGGTAAATTTGAATATTATAAGATAGACAGACAGATCTAATGTGGCAGGGGGTTGGCATTTAACTAACTATTCTGCGAAGCAGGGCGTCTCATGTTATCCCGTTATATTTTTCTGTTGATATGAAAAATCGGGTACATTTAGCAATATAGCAGGTGAATTATATGGTGTGTAATATGATGTTATGATGAACTATAGGCTGTGCCTTTCTCCACCGATGTTATAAGTTGTTCAAAGCGTTTGTAAGGATGCAGATTTTTAGAAGGCAGCTGTCTGACTCTGAGATGGCGAATGGGAACAGGGTTTCTGTAACATTAGCAACACATTTTTATCTGTTCGAAAAACATAGTCAAGCAAAAGGCTAATCATATCAATCATATCGTGTCTGATGTTGTAGAGAGCAATACATAAAACGCATTTCCATTCTTATACGTCAACTTCACGATCCTGTATAATTCATTTCTTCTGAATCAGTTTCTAGTTCAAACATAAATATCTGAATTAAACCAGTATTTCCATGTGCTATTGTTCAGCATTTACCATAGTAAAGTTGAAAGAGTGGATCATGTATTCCGAGCTGGTGTGAGTGAGTGGGGGTGGGGCTAATTTGCATATTCACGTATACTAAAGGAAGCAAGGGTGTGGAGGCATGAATTTTTTTTTTTTTACAGGAAAATTTTAAATATATAATTTTGGTGATTAAAGATGAGTTTTAAGGGATAAATGATTGACTACAGAGGGACTTTGAAAAATTAAAATTGTTCTTTTAGTGTTACGTATTTAAGGGTGTTAATGTTCATGTGCAGTCATTTTAATCTGCTAAAAAAAATCATACGCTTAAAAAAATAGATATCTGTCATATCTTCAAATAGATATCTAAGTAAATATGTGTGTGTCTGGCATGTGTTACTTCCTGAACGGCTGCTACAAGACCTCCTGTTTGCCAGCCAGATCTCACAACATAAGTGCTCTAATTGCTCAGAAAATTACATCCAATGCTAATTGCAACTGACATAGCCTGGCAGTACAGTGACATTGTGATGCCTCCTATCTTCCCTCCCTCCCTCCGTTTCTCCTCTCCTTCTCCAGATCCCTCTCCTATACCGTGTCGTTCCCTGGTGACCGCAGCAATGCCCCTGGTGACCGCCTGCTGCCCTCTTCTTGTTGAAGCTGTCGAGTGCTGAGATGTCCCAAAGTTCAATCTTGTCATGCTCAGGCATCGCTTTCTGCCACCCTCTATCCATCAACCGAGCTGTTTGTGAACCATTATGATATGTGTGTGTCTGTGTGTACTCTCTTACGTGTATGCGATGTGCTCACTGCCCCAGCTGCATCACCCACCTGTTTACTCGTATTTCTGTGTGAATGAATTTAAGACTTTGAATGTGTCCGGTTGGGGTCAATTTAATTGATTCAGTTCATCACAATAAATCATGAATCACAACTGCAGCCGAAATGAACTGAAATTGACCCTCCCAACCCTTGAGGGCCTATAGGAATATTTATGTGGATTGTGTGTGTGCGCCTGTGTCAGTGTGGAGGTCTCGCGTGCGTACGCGTATGCACCGGCCCCCGCGGGCTGGGACGTGTCACCCCTTTGTCTCGTCACCGCTAATATGAACTTGAGCATCCAGGCGTGGAGCTGTGACAGTTCGGCAGACAGCCCTGCCCCCTCACGCCTCTGCTCCCAGCATCCCTTCATCCCTGCTACCTCTGGCTCGCTTAATCTTAAATTAATTTCAGGTCAAAAACCAACCGATCTCTGGCACCAGCCTATGATACCTCACCTGCCCGCTGGGGATCACTGGAAGGAAGCGTAACGTCACATTAACAAGATAACACATTGCGGACATGCGTGGGGATTATTTACTGCTGCGAGTCACGTTATCACCACATTCGACTCCATTTTTCGATCTTTTAGAGAGTCTATATGCACTACAATGTGATTAACAAAGAAACCTGTGAATTGGATGTGCGACGCTGTCAGCGAACACAAAATATTTGTGGCCTTTAAAAGTGACTCCCGATGCGTTAGGTCAAACGGTGTTGGAAGATGATGTTATTTGACGTTTTTCCACTCTTGACCTTTCCACTAATGTTACAGGAGATCTGTGGAGTGTTTCTGCTCAGTAGCAGTTTACGATGAGGCCCAGCATGCTGAGATCAGGGTCGCTAACCTCACTGGCAGGTACTTAACCTTTTCACACCACTGATTCAAACACTATGAACTCTGATTTGGAGTAGTACGCAAACCTTAAAAGCGCTATAGCATAGCAGAATTAGGTAAATCAATAGTACGCAATTTTTATTTAAGTTTGTATTATTTTATATTTATTTTAACTACGTTCTTTTCTCAGTTCTTCTTCAACAGTAAACTTTGTTAAATATAGTAAAATAGGCGATGATTTAACTAAACTAGTGTTTCTCAATCGCTTTGGCACATTTTTCGAAACAGTCTGAACATTCTCTAAACTGTAAGTGCAAATGCCACAATTGTTTTCTGAAACACTTGGGGCACCAAAATAAAAAGTGTGTTTGACATCGTGTGAGCCACACTGGTCAAAATGTTTATACGTTTTTTCACCATGAAATATTTGTTATATACAGCACAAATTTCCTTCTACTTTTTTGTTGACACTGACTGTTTTCTATACTATGCAAGAATGTCAGTTTTGTCTGGAACATATCAGTATCAGTAGGTAAAAAACTGACAAGGAAAAATCAATGCTGTAGCGCAGAAAAAGACAGTGAACATTTGAGTTTAAACAGTGTACTTATTTTTGTAGATAATATAAGCAAACTACATGTAAACTATACTGAAACTGTTGTTACAGTAGTTTCAACAGTATGTTTTCCACTAACATCACCACTACCACCACATATTCTTACCTATATCATTCTTACATGTTTATACCACATATCTTCCTGTTGCTGTTCCACAACAAGCAACTGCATGTGAATTTTCAGTTTACATGTACCATTTCTACAAAAATGAATGTACCGTATGAATACAAATGAATTTACGCAGTAGTGCCGTAGCTGTCGCTGGCAGTGATTGTGCTGGGCAAACTTCATATATATATATATATATATGCTTCCAAACTTGATTGGTTGATTGTGATTCCTATTTCATTACAATGGCAGGCTATTTTAGCAGACGTTACAAACATTTCATGCCAGATATTTATGGAGTATACATCCATATCTGACAGATTTGATAACTGAATGGATCATTTCGCATGAGATGGCTCACGCGGTGAAAGAATCTTTAGAATTTGTGAAGAGTTTGACAGTTTCACTGAGCATCAACTCATCAGATCTGATCAACAATGTGCATTCAGTCATTGTGAAAATTGTAGATAATTGTACTTACTCTTTTTCACAACACATGCAATTTGCTTAATCAATAAGAAATTCAAATCAGATGTGAACAGGAAACTAATTGTTCAGACATCTGAACTTATTGTTTTGAGAAAAAAAAAAGAAGTCTCAATCGAGATAAATAATTTTCAAAGTTGTTGGTGAAAAAAAAAAAGTGGAGTAAACGGTATATTTCCATATTTCGAATTTATTACATTTGTTATGTATTTATTGTTTACTAAAACAGACAACATACTTTTCATTGTGATGTTCGAAGTCTAATGTGAAAGCACGCATTTTTTTGGGGAAATCACCTATTTAGGGTGGTGAGACAAGAAGTCAGCAGCACATATCCTGTTTGCTGTGATGTCCAAGGTTCAACCATATGTGAATTTTTAGTAGTCAGGCATGATTAATTTATTCAGTAACCCTTTACAATATTTTCATTAGTTAAGCACTAGTTAATGTATTAACTAACATGAACTAACCACGAGCAATACATTTAGTATTTACAAATCTTCGTTAACGTTAGTTAATGAAAATACAGTTGTTCATTGTTTGTTCATGTTAGTTTACAGTGCATTACCTAATGTTAACAAGATTTTAATAATGTATTAATAAATGTTGAAATTAACATTATAAGAAATGCTGTATAAGTGCACTTCATTATTAGTTCATGTTAACTAATGTTGTTAACTAATGAACCTTACTGTAAAGTGTTATGCACAAGTGTCCAATATCAGAGTGTTACATGCCTTAAAGTGAGCAGTATTTTGCTGGTCATGTGATCTCAACATGTTTACCCCCACGAATGGACCTGCATGTCGAATAAAACAGCTTTTATTAGGCTCCTTATATGACTGGAGTCCTCATCACATGTGAGTGTATATGATTTTTATAAAAAAAAGTACAGTTCATTTATTTATTTTAATTTTTGTAATGGGGGAAAGAAGTGTGTGTGTGTGTGTGTGTGTGTGGGGGGGGGGGGGGGTTCAATTAGATGTACAGAATTTGATTGTTGATTTAATTTGATTGAACAGAAATCATGTCTAGGAATTAATCACATTTTGATTTGTATGTTTGTGTGTGTGTTTATAGCTGCCTGACTGGGCAGTTGATGTCAAGCTGATGTGGAGTGACAGTGGGTGCCCTGTCTGGCAGGCCCAGAGTGCGGGCCACCATATTGCCTGGCTCCCCAGGGAGGACAGATCAGCATGCCAGCCTTGCCAGAAAGTGCTAATAGGCGCAACACGTCTTACTTTCACACATTAAGGCGAGCAAAGGGTGACAGATCAGAGCTGTGATACTGCCGCATGGAAAAAAAGGGCTGCGCCACCCGTTTGCCATGCGGCAACAGCTAATGATGAGCGCTGCTAAGTTGCGCTACATGTCCGTATTTACATTAAATTAAAATGCATCCTGACAGATATAGCCGTGACACCAGTCACAAGAGTAAATGAAGATAACTTACAAAAAAACCTGGCTGATTGCAAAAAGTTTTTAAAATGAGAGAAAACGTGGATGAAACATGCTGATTTATTCAATATGTTTATAATTTTATATTTATGATGCCGTTTTCAGCATGGGGGAGTGCGAGTCACTCTTCCTGTTAGTGGAAACTCATGGTCACACAAACTCTTCTCTACTCATACTAGTAAGTGTGCCACCAACAAGGAAAGAGGGTTTGTGCAAAAACCACATAAATTGCAAGGTGACACCACAAAGCCTAATGAAAACACGATGGTTTCTACATATATTGATTCCATCTATGGACCCAACCTCTAATCTGCTTTAGAAACCTTACATATAGTGGTTTAAGGTCAAGAAATGGTACACTGACATTTGAATGTGAAACAATGTTGACACCTGATGTTTCTTTAGCCGATATTGCAAATGAGAGACACACATACTGCAATATAACCCTCAAATCTCTTTGATGAGGTCATATTGTTGCGAGAAAAATGGGGTCATCTGGGCAAAGGTTTGAGCATGAGGAGGTTTCTTTCATATAAGTGCATTGAGCAATATTTCCGGCATGAAACGTGCCGTAAAAAATGTACCAGGCTGCAAAAAGCAGAGGTGTAAAGAGGTATACCTGAAAACAACACTTGAGTAAAAGAAAAGATACCTTACAGTGAGAATGACTCCAAGTTTCACATCACCAATTCCAAAACAACTTGAGTAAAAGTCTTAGAGTATCTGATTTTACTGAATGTGGGCTCAAAGATCGACTAGTCCTCAACACCTAAGAGACAGGCCAGGGAAATACAAGAAACAGTCTATTTCTGAGAAGAGCATACATATTTATTTTCCAATCAAAATTAAACCGAACACCACAAAATTGCAATAAGTCAATGTTGACACAACAGCCTCTTAAACTTCTATAGAAAATCAAGTATCAGTTAAGCTCAAGTTCTCAAAAAGAGCACAAGTAAATCAATATTATAAAAAAAGTCAAAGGCTGCAGTCATGTCCTCATCTCATATATAAAACACCAGCGATTCACAACTACTTGCTAATGCACTCACATTCACTTAAAGAAGCCTTGTTGACAAGTTTCGTTAGTAAAGGCAAAACACACAAGATGTAGTACTTGCAGTTCCCTGTAGATGGCAATACCACTTCTTTTGTAGCAGAAATAAACTGCTGCAGAAAAAGTTAGGAGCCATGCAAAATGTCAGGAGTACTTTACATGAGTAATGACTTGCAAGGAAAATAATTAAATTGTGTGCACGATTTAGCCTACTATTTTTTCCCCTTTCGGGCTCCGTAGTAATTGACCCCTCGCAAAGACCTTTTGGTTATTGTTGCTTTGTCCATCGAGCCATGCACTCTCATGCCACACATCATGTTCTCACGGAGTGAAAAATACATTGTGGAGCAAAGAGGACACAATGTCAACTTGTCGACAGACATATGTAACAGTTTCATATTTAATTTATTGTATATTTTTTTTAAAAAGACGTTTATCAATAAATACCGTATGTCGTTCTTTAATATGTCATGACAGATCGCTGTATCTCCTTCAATCGGCTTGTTAATCAACCATCTCTTCATAGTAGTTCATTTGTGGCATCAAATAAACATGAATGGACATCAGAAGGAATGTTGTTTCAAGACAGGAGTACACACATTTTTTGAAGGTCAAGTTCACCAACGTTAATCTACTTACTCCCCTGACAAAATGGCGGATTTGGGGTCATGATTGGTCAGATCACTTGTCAATCAAACTGTTTGCGAAGAGTCAATTGATTTGCTTATTGCAAAAGTAGTGGAGTAAAGAGTACATATACTTGTTCAAAAATGTAGTCAAGTAAAGAGTAAAAGTTTCTAATATCTTTGATACTCAGTAAAAGTACAGGAGTAGCCAAAACGATACTCAGGTAGAGTAAATAATTTCATTTACCTCTGGCAAAAAGTGATTATTTTTACCCCATTGGCAGGTATTTTCTTCTTGTTTTAAGTATAAACTCTCATTTTAATAATATTTTTGGAAAAAAAAACTTTTTTCTTATATCATTAAGTGAATTTTATATTGTTGATATTTGTACTGGAAAATTACACACAGATACTAAGAAATCACTGTTTGCAGTGCGTTGCATAACATACCGATTCAATTTAATACAAGTTGTATACAGAACGTGTTGTCTTGTTTTTTGAGCAAATCAGGAAAGGGCCAAAGACCAGGGAATCTTTAAATGGCTCTCTTGCCACTGTTGTGTTTAGTTGTGTAATTGAGAGAGCATCAGTCATGGATGAATAACTGATTCTGAAAATAATTGACTCAATTATCAATAACAGAAGACTCAATGTCATTAACGCTACACACAACACTTTCTCTTTATACTTTTTACTGACATTTCTCAGCACACTGGTGTCATTTTCCAGTCACGGGGCCAGAGATGCAGGGAAGTGTTACACTTTGTCTTGATTTCAGTGTAAAACCCTACTAAATAAACTCACACCCTGACTAACGCTACCCTGTTGCCCTCTTCTTTACCATTTCCCTCCACTTGCCCCTCTCCATCCCTCTTGCCCAGGGCCACGCTGTGCTCGCTGAAGCGGTATGTTGTAAGAGTGGTAGTGCGTGTCCCGTCATCAATAGGAGTGAGTTACACAGGTCAGCAGTTCAAACGCAGGTCACAGCTTCATGCACTGTGTCAATGCCTCACACTGCACTGATTGGCTCACTGCTCCAACAGATTCACTTCTGCTCCCTGCTGTTTGATCCCTGCCCTGGTTGATCCTTTGTTTAGCGTATATAACATCTCATTTTGTTTTACATGCAGGAAATATGGGCATGTATCTAATTCACTGTTCAATGGTAGGCCACACGTAATTGTACCGATAACAATAAAGCTAGCAGATATTTTCAGTGCGTATTATGAAAGTCCTGATTATAGGTGGGCGCTACTTGTCATATGGGAAAGTTGTAACAACAATGAACAATGCCATGAAGGATGACTGGTTAGCTCAAGTCCAGTGTTGGAGAAGGTTATTTTAAAAGTAATGCATTACAATATAACATTACTCCCTAAAATGTAATTGATTTAGCTACTTTTATGGAAAGTAATGTGTTACGTTACTTTTGCATTACTTTTTCTCATCTGGGCTGAGTATTTTAACAACAACAAAAATCCAAAAAGTTCTAATTTTGGCAAATGTAAAAGCCCTTCCACACCAAAAGTTAATTAAACATGGCCTCAGACTGAAGGAAATGCAGATTCACACCTGTACAGTAGAGGGCACAGCTCAAACCTTTCAGCTGTGGAATGCCATTCTGAATGGCGAAACACAAAAGTCATTTTTTCTTATTGGTATGGTTGAATTGGATCAATGGTCAGCAGTAAAGACATTGGTTAATAAAGTGAGTTTAAATAGAAAGTATATTTGTGTTAGTTAACATGTTTAATTATTGCAGGTTTGCCCAAATTCTTAGTTGGCATTTCAGTTTTTATTCATTTTGAGGAATTCTGAAACTGTTTTTGTACAAGTGAGATGAATAAATGTATGCTCAGATTTCATCTAGAATAACCACCATGTTTACACAGCCAACACAACACCTCTGCACCTCACTCTTGATTTCTCTCAACATGGGGACAAGAGAGGTATCTGTCAATTAATGGGAAAACAAAGTAACTTGCGTTACTTTTTTGAAAAAGTAACACATTTTTACAACAAAATATCCATCCATTCATCCATCGTCACTTTATAGATAGTACAAGTGTCACTGTTCTGTATGTTGCACATGGAATGTGAAAGAGTTTGTTCTTGTGATCTTCCTGGCCATCTAGTGGATAATGTGGGACATACAGGGATACAAAGGCAAATGAGATTAAGAGTGAGATGTGATACCATGTTGCTAACTTAAAACACATCACTAATGCTTAGAATGCTAAGCCAAAATGTGGACTAGACCCTGGGACGAGTTCACGTTACAATCTTTAAATATGATTGGTGTTGTTATCTTTATGTCTCTGCAGTGGTCTATTAAGGAAACAGACAGATGTACAGCGATGTGGGTAGGTAGTAAGTGGTCACTATTTGACCAGGCCAAAGCCCAATAGCAAAAAACAAAACATGAAACATATTGTATAGCTCTTGTTATGCATTTTAGGTGCACTGTACTGAGTAAGTAGCATGAACATTTGCATAAAAAAGGACCCCATAAGTTTTTGAGGCCCTGAGATGGAACAGTTAGATTATCAAGCAAGCCAATCAAGTCAGCTCGACCCCAAACTTCCTGGGTTTCATACAAGGAAGGAAGCAATTGTAGTTTTATCTTCAGATGTAACATTTACACTTTTTGTCTCTTCTATGAAATAACAAAACACACCCCCATTTAATTATCAGGTTAGCTATTTCAACAGCAGCCATTACTAGCAGGTGCTTACAACGTTTTCTAGCATGATTATATACCTGTGTTTCCCATTATGAATAATTTTATGGATTTAGTTTGAATTCATTTAGATTAAAATATGTTTTAATTAAATTGCTTGAAAACAGCTTCTAAATATACATTATCACTAGAATAAATTTAAATAACTGCTAAACATGAAACTGTTATGCAATTATTGAAGACATTTCTTCTTAAATAGATTAACCCTTTTGGCATAACGAAAGTTCTTGACTTCACAACCTTTTTTTCCAATAATATTTGATATCCAGGGTGACACTAGTGCATGTATATGTCAATTGATTCTCAAACATATCTGGATTAATCCAATTGTTCACTTTTGAGACTTTAGTCCATTTGTAGAAGGCCTCAAGAGACGTGTGAAGATGATATCATTAACACGTCAGGAGATATTTGTGTTAACCGCGAACACCAAGATCTTATGTTGTTTCTACTGTATTTTCCCAAGAACTTCAGACGAATGGAGAAAAAAAAAAACCTCACAGCTATAAATACCATTTTTTCTTTAAAATATTGCTACAGAGTTAGGGGTAAAATTATAAAATCTAGAGGGGAATCTTATGAACTTTCCCCAAAGCAAATTTGTACTTGATGTAATGTTAGAAATTAATTATAATTCATACATTTAAATTAATTATACTTCACAAAGCAACTTGGATTTGAATTCCCCTGGTACTTTAGTTTTAATTAATACCCCTAAAACCTAACTTTGACCTATATCTGCTGAAATGTTTGAGGTGGGGGCATTTGTGATGTGTGTTTGTGAGAGAGAGAAAGAGAGAGAGAGAGAGAGAAAAGGAGGAAGAAGAAAGAGAAAGAGAGAGTACTGAGAGTACTCTTCACGGAGAGCATGTGGTTTTGAGCGGATGGGCGCGCCATCCTGTGAACTCGAGAGAACTGCATCACTCACAGAATGTGTGTAAGCATGGGGCACAGAAATGACACAAAGAGTCGGAAGTGGGGTGGGGGAATTAGAGGAAAACAGATGAGAGTTTTAAAAAGCATTTAGAGAAAACCATCTCTATTGTTACTATGAATTCAATGAATATAAACAGGATGAGGGTCTCTTTTTTTTTTTTCAACTAAAAAACCAAAAGAAAAAAAAAGAAAACTTTTGAAAACAGGTTTCCAAGGGTCTATTTATACAAAACCATTTTCAACTAAAAATTGATTGGCAATCAATTTCTACGGCAATGGCATTTTGTGGGCCCTCTTTGAAAGTGGCTTCAAAGTGTAAGTTTTTGAAAACAATACCATTATCATTTCTGTGTAACCTTCAAAAATGCAAATTTGTGAAAACAGCATATATATACATTGATGAGTCATAACATGATGTCTAATACAAAATGATGTCATCTGCCTAATATTCCACCCTACAAGACTGATGAAGGTGTCCTGTGGTATCAGACACCAAGACGTTAACAGCAGATCCTTCAAGTCCTGTATGCAGCGAGGTGGAGCCACCATGGATTGAACTTGTTGGTCCAGCACATCCCATAAATGCTAAATTGGATTGAGATATGGGGAATTTGGAGGCCACAGCAACACATTTAATTCTTCATCGTGTTCCTCAAACTATTCCTGAACAATAATGGCCGTGTGGTAGGGTGCATTATCCAGCTGAAAGAGGCCACTTCCACCAAGGAATAACATTATCATGAAGGGGTGTACCTGGTCTGCAACAATGTTTAGGTAGGTAGCACATGTCAAATTTACATCCACATCAGGGTTTCCCAACAGAAAATTAAACAGAGCATCACACTCCCTCGACCAGCATGTCATTGTCCAACAGTGCGTAACTTCACCAGGTAAATGGCACACATGTACATAACCATCTATGTGATGTAAAAGAACACAGTACTCATCTGACCTTTTTCCCCCTCTCCAAGGTCTGGTTTCGACGCTTGCATGCTCACTGTAGCCGAGGACAGGGGTCATCATAGGCACTTTGATTGCTCTGCAGCAAAATTTTGTGTGACTTATGCCACAGTAGACCTGCTGGTTGCTCAGACAACATCATCTGTTGGTAAATTCTCACTGCTGACCAGGAGTGTCATGGAGAAAAGTCAAAAAAAGACTTTCTTGGACAGAGCAACAAAGCAGGATATCTGATCATCTCACTGGTAAGTCACACTTATGCAGTTTTAACCAATGATCTCATTTGAAGGTGCTCTCCTCCCTTTTCCCTTCTTCTAAACTCCCCAACACGTTTGCTTCCGTTACTTCATTAATTGTCCTGTTCTCTTTGTAAGGGTGGCCGACTGCTAACTTCATCAAAAACATTTTTTCATTGTCCCACAAATGATATTACTGTTTTTGCCTCGTTTTTTAAATTTTTTTTTGATCATCAACAAAACATATTAAAGGCCACCTAAACCAAAATAACAACTTATATCAGTGCAGATGCCATGTGACTTAGTAACTCTCATAGTCATGTAGGCCAGGCCACGAGGCTTTCAAAACACATCTGGCTTTTATAGTATTCAAACAATTTTTTTTTTCTATAGGATAAATGATACATTTCCTCATTTCACAAACCTTGCCATTTTAGAGATACTCTGACCCAGCCACCTTGCCATAATAATTTGGCCCTTCTCAAAGTGAGCTGTCCGACTTCAGTTTAAACATTTCTGAAGAGTTTCTGACATTTTCAGTGAATCTTTGCTAACAGGAGCTCTTGAAACTCCGCCCTCTGCTTAGGAGCAGCAGCTCATTTGTATTTAAAGGGACACAGTAAAAGGGAGCGTTTCTCCTAGTATGGGTAGCTGCAGTTTGGAGTAATTGGCGTGCCGAACGGTAGGGGGAGTGCTGAATGGTTTCTCATTGGTGAAAGGAGTTTCTTTCTGGCAACTGTGTTAAAATACGTTCAACACGCCCCCTACCATTCGGCATGCCCATTACTCCAAGCTGCAGCTACCCCTGGCTACGTTTTTGCTCACCCTCAAAAAGTGACTTTATAGGTGAAGTTTAAGTGAAGTTATTAAACGTAATTTCGGGAGGAGTACGGCCATCTAATATTCCAATTAATACCAGGGTATAAAACCAGCATTTTACCTCCTTACAGTTGTTAGTTTTTCGATCCATCCTCCGGCTTTATTCCACCAGCTACCGCTTCCTCAGGAGTCCCTCACCTCCCAATATATGCACTCTCAACAGCATCTGCTCTTCTAGTTCTTTCCAGCACAGTTGCTATGAATCCACAACCCATCTCCACTCATCTACGTGCCCAGATTTTAGCAGAAATTGAGAGCATTAAAAATCTGAAATGCATTGCATTACAACTCAATGTATCATCAATGTTACATTTATCAAGAGAGTGCTTCTCATTTTTTAATTGTCCATCCTCATCTGTCTTCATCCATATAAAAGGAAAGAAGGAAATGTGCTCTGCAAAGTTCTTCCAAAGCTTGAGTAATATGCAGCTCATGGGGTATGAGTAAATGATATTGCTCACATTCATGTCAATTGCTTCAAGAAATGTTTTTGGAACTTTAACACTTTAGCTTTTTTATATTACTATATCTTATTAGATTCAGTAACTATAAGTAACGTCCTCCTTCAGGGAACGGGGGTTACATTAGTAACCTGTTCCCATTCAGTCAGTCACGTTCGACGTTATGTCGGACTGACGTCATGGGGTCCAGTGGAAAATGCCATAGCAACCGAGCCACGCTACGAGCGTCAGGGAAGCAGATGCTGGCAGGCCTAGGCGTGCCACCTGCAAGTGCTACCGCAAATGTCGTAACCCTCCAGCGCCTGGAGCAAGCCCTACAATGTCTTCCATACCAGAGGGATGGAGAGGACAGGGTCTTACTCAGGAGATAGTCGAAGCTGTTGTTTCTTACCTCAGGGGAAGAGTGCTTCGGTGACTCAATTTCCCACATTTTTTTGCAGCCATGACCAAAAATGCCAGGAAAGCGTCCCTCTTGGGGAAGCTACAGAGACCACACCCTGCCCGAAGGGAGGTAATGTGTGGAGCACATATGCACTGACCCTCGCGGCAGTATCTGCATGTGGAAGCTCCCTGCGGAAGGTTCTGCCTAATTTGGGTAGGAACGCTACCCTCAGGGACAGGGCTAAACCGCCCAGGGAAGACACTGATTTACCATTGGGGAAACCGTACCGTGGACTGTATACATATGGGATTACCCGCAGGGAATCACAGCATATGGGCATCTAGCCCAGTACAAGGACTGACCACTGGGGCATGTACACGAGTACTGGACCTGGCGTCTGACGCCTCCGCCGCGTCTGACTGCCGAAGGATGCAGGAGGAACTCCACAGGGTTCACCACTGGGTAACTGAACTGAAGAGTAGACAAGCACTCGCATCTCCTTGTGAAAGGAGAATGGCGCAGCAAGCGGACTCCCATGGGTATCTAGCTGTAGACAGCACACGGGAGGACACCGGGTCCAATCGGAGGTTATAAAACCTGGCGAATGTGTTCGGTGTCGCCCAGCCCACAGCTCGGCAGGTGTCTGCTAGAGAGGCGCCGTGCACCAACGCCCAGGAGGAGGCAACACCCCGAGTGGAGTGTGCTCTCACCCCTAGGGGGCACGGCTCGCCTTGGGAATAATACGCCAAGGTGATGGCATCCACTATCCAGTGGGCCAACCTCTGTTTGGAGACAGCTTCCCTTTCTGCTGTCCTCTAAAGCAAACAAAGAGCTGCTCGGAGCTTCTCAAGCTCTGCGTGCCATCCATGTAAGCGCGGAGAGCGCGAACAGGACACAGCAATGCAAGGGCTGGGTCTGCCTCCTCCCGGGCAGCGCTTGCAGGTTCACCACCTGGTCCCGGAAGGGAGTGGTGGGAACCTTGGGCACGTATCCAGGCCGGGGTCTCAAGATCAAAGCCAGCCCAAATTCCAGGCACGCTTCGCTGACTGAAAATACTTGCAGGTCCCCTACCCTCTTAAAGGAAGCGAGCGCGGTCAGGAGCACTGTCTTCAGAGACAGGTGTTTCAGCTCAGCTGACTCAAAGGGCTCGAAGGGAGCTTTCTGTAGACTAGCTAGGGCGACAGAAAGGTCCCAAGAGGGAATTAGGGGAGGTCTAGGAGGGTTTAACCGCCTAGCACCTCTCAGGAACCTGATGATCAGATCGTGCTTTCCTAGCGACCTGCCATCGACCACATCGTGATGTGCTGCTATGGCGGCCACATAGACCTTCAAGGTGGAGGGGGACAGCCTCCGCTCCAAGCCACTTTGAAGGAAGGAAAGCACTGAACTGACCGGGCATCTCCGGGGTCTTCCTGGCAGGAAGAACACCAAGCAGCGAAGAGACTCCACTTCAAAGCATAGGCGCGCCTCGTAGAGGGAGCTCTAGCCGAAGTGATCGTGTCAACTACCGCGAGCGGTAGGCCACTTAAGTCCTAGGCCACTTAAGTCCTCCGCGTCCTGTCCAGGAACCACATGTGGAGGTTCCAGAGGTCGGGACGTGGGTGCCATATGGTGCCCCGTCCCTGAGAAAGCAGGTTCTTCCTCAGGGGAATTCACCAGGGAGGAACTGTCTGGAGGAGCATGAGTTCCGGGAACCAGGTCCGGTTGGGCCAGTATGGCGCAACTAGCAAGGCCTGCTCCTCGTCCTCCCTGAGCTTGCACAGTAACTGAGCAAGAAGGCTCACTGGGGGAAACGTATACTTGTGTGGGCCCCAGGGTCAGCTGTGTGCCAGTGCATCCGTGCTGAGGGTCCCCTCGGTCAGGGAATAAAACAACTGGCAGTGAGTGGCCTCCTGAGAGGCAAACAGGTCTACCTGTGCGTCCCAGAATCTGCTCCAGATCAGCTGGACCACCTGGGGGCGGAGTCTCCATTCCCCCACGAGCGTGAGCTGTCATGAGAGCACGTCTGCTGCACGATTGAGCTCGCTCGGGATATACATGCCGCGCAGCGACCTGAGTCGTCGCTGACTCCAGAGGAGAAAGTGACGGACAAGTTGCGACATGTGGCGCGAGCGTAGACCACCCTGATGGTTGATGTACGCTACTGCCGATGTGTTGTCCGTACGGATCAGTACATGCTTGCTGTGCAGCAGCGGTCGAAACTGGCGCAGGGCCAGCAGTACTGCTAGCAACTCGAGGCAATTGATATGCCACCGCTGTTGGGGTCCTGTCCAGGAGCCCGATGCAGCATGCCCATTGCATACAGCACCCCAGCTGGTGGTGGAGGCATCTGTTGTGACAACAACATGCCTGGACACTTGTCCTAGGGGCACCCCGGCCCTTAGAAAAGCAAGGTCTGACCACGGGCTGAATGTTTGGCGACAGCTCGGCGTGATGACAACACGGAGCGTGCCATGGTGCCATGCCCACCTCGGGACTCGGCTATGTAGCCAGTGCTGAAGTAGTATCATATGGAGTAATCCGAGCGGTGTGACCATGGCTGCGGATGCCATGTGCCCCAGGAGCCTCTGAAAATGTTTCAGTGGGACCACTGTTTTCTGCGAGAATGAATTCAGGCAGCTCAGCACCGACTGTGCTGATGTTGACTGAGTCCAGCTCCACACAGAGAAAAGAGATACTCTGTACTGGACAGAGTTTGCTCTTTTCCCAGTTGACCCGAAGCCCCAACTGGCTGAGGTGCGTGAGCACCAGGTCCCTGTGTTCGCACAACTGTTCTTGGGACTGGGCCAGAATGAGCCAGTCGTCGAGGTAGTTGAGAATGCGAACGCCCACTTCCCTCAGTGGGGCAAGGGCCCCCTCCGCGACTTTGGTAAAGATACGGGGGGACAGGGACAGCCCGAAGGGTAGGACCTTGTACTGGTATGCCCGACCCTCGAACGCAAAGCGAGGGATGGGGCAGGGGGGCATGGGGAGGCGGTGAGTCCCTGACACGCCCGAAACCTGCTTGTGGTGAAAGAGGGAGTGGTTGAGAGTGAGGAAGCAGTGCGTCGCACACTGTCAACACAGACCCTTTTTGACTCAGAGATAGTGGAAATTGCTCTTTTATTGATGAGGTGGGTACAAACAAAAAGAAAAGGGAATGAAGGATCACCGTCTCCTGGGGCAGAGACACTTCCACCATCTCTGGGCCACCTGTCTCAGGACCGCTTCTTCTGCTTCCTTTTTGCAGTTTTAGCAGTCTGGACAGGATACGCCGCCTTCCAGCGGGAGGTTTGTGGGGGACGGGATTTCTCCGATGTCTCAGATTTCTCCGGGATTTTCACCCGAAGCCTGTGCAGCCGCAGGGGGGCACCCTCAGCGACAAACAGGCTGAGCGACGTCCTCGACAGTGTCGCCGAAGAGGCTGGCCTGGGAAATGGGGGCGTCGAGAAAGCAAACTTTGTCGGCGTTCTTCATTTCAGCCAGGTCCAGCTAGAGATGGAGTTCCTGGACCACCAGGGTGGACATCGTCTAGCCCAGGGCACGTGCTGTGACTTTTGTAACCCGGAGGGCGAGATCGGTCGCAGCACTAACTCGCAGAACTAAGCTCGTGCAGCTCTTTCAGAGCTTTCGCCTGATGGACCTGCAAGATGGCCATGGCGTGCAGGGCGGAGGCTGCCTGTCCAGCAGCGGAGTAAGCCTTAGCGGTGAGAGCCGCTGTCGTCTTACCCGCCTTGGACGGGAGACGCAGACGATTCCGCCAGGTGGCAGCCGACTGCGGACACAAGAGAACCGCAATAGAACCGCAATCACCCGTTCCACCTGTGGAATGTTTAGGTACCCCTTGGCGGCCCCACCATCAAGGGTAGTGAGAGTAGAGGAGGTAGAAGAAAGGCTTCTGGCAGTGTGGGGTGCCTTCCACGTCTTCTGAACCTCCTCATGCAGCTTGGGAAAAAATGGCACTGGGGCGTGACGTGGGTGTGAACCACGGCCCGTGCCTAGAAACCAATCATCAAGCCGGGAGGGTTCCACTCGAGCATAGCTGTAAGCTCCGCATCAGTCTCAGCCTGTGCAACCACCCCGGAGGGCGGAAGTTCGGCTTCGTCTTCATCTGCAGAAGACAACAGCCCACTCTCCGATGCAGCGATCGACATCCAATCCTCATCTGGAGCGCCAAATGAGATACGGGGTACCTCACGAGATACGGGGTACCTCACGAGAAGGACCCGCACCAGTACTCGGCAACTCGACGGCACATGGCATTGTGGAGGAGTGGGAGGTTCGTGGGGGCTGACCCGACGAAGAGGCACCCACTGTAACCCTCAGATCTCCCAAAGTGCTAACCATCCCTGCAGCTCTACCTTGGAAAGTCACGGGGGGCTGGGTAGCAGCAGAGGGGACTCCACCTTCCGCATTAAAGAAGGAGAGTCGCGATCGCAATGCCAACATGGTCATGCTCTCGCAGTGAGAGCATGAACCATCCACGAGCACTGATTCAGCATGCTGTCTGCCCAGACACATGACACAGCGCTCGTGGCCGTCAGATGAAGTCAGGAAACGACAACAGCCAGAAACACATGGGCGAAAAGACATCTTGAAAAAGACGTTTTTCTCCCGTGTTGCTCTTTTAGAAGTGCTCTGCCGCTGGAACACCAAGGGATGGAGATGCCGCGCCAATCTCGTTCCACACCAGCGCCTCTGCACTCCACCGCTGCTGTGTTGTCATGCCAACGAGAGAACAAGAGCTTAGAGAGGAAATTTTTAGCAATGAAAATTGCTGTTGTTGGGATCTAGTCCCTAGCAATTAAAATTGCCGTTTTCACTCTTTTGTTCTTTAAAGGAAGATGAATGGCAGATCAGTTCACCCGATCGGCTCCGAAGCAAAAGTACAAATGAAGTGAGTATGCCAGCTCAATTTATACCCGGATGCCGGGGGAGGGGCCCGGCATGTAAATCTCACTGGCCAATTCTCATTGGCTTGTTTTTTACTATGTGAAGGTGATTGGGCTCCCAAGCGAGACCCCATGACGTCAGTCCGACGTAACATCGAACGTGACTGACTGAATGGGAACTATAGTAACTATATTAGATTCATGCAAATAATAAGCACAAAAACCATAGAAATGGTAAGAAAGATGCACAATAGTTTGAAAGCCAAAGAAGTCAGGTGGTTCACCAAAAAAGACTACTGTATAGGATGCACCCGTGTTTTCTCTCCACTGAGGAATTGATTAGACTACTGAGGCCTGCACATGCAAAACTATAATGGGCATTCACCAATCAGTGGCCAATTTCAAACTATAATGGACGTTTTTCAACCATTTTTCAACAGACTTGAAAAAATCATGAAGGTCCACCTCTAAACCAAGCCCCCAGTGGTTTAGAGCAAATCGGGTAAAGTGATTTGAAAACACCCCACTGATTGGGAAACACTCACTAGTGTTCTGCAGAGATACAGATCTGAATTATCTTGTGGTTATCAACTATAAATCACTGTTAGTTCAATGGCTCTGTCTCCACCCATGTGTGCTATCAGCTTTCATCAAAATTTCAATGCTGATCCAACACACTTTAAAGACTGAAAAGTCAGTCTCAACCAAAATGATGGTTTAAATAAAAACTCAACATTGCATCAATGTCAACTTTTTTGTGTTTTGCAAAAATTGTTTATACTTCAAAAATACAATAAAGTTGTTCAGTTGGAAGTCTTTACTTTGTGCTTTTGTCAGTTAAATAAATGTTAAAGAGAATCAACAAATAACAATTCTCAATTTTATTACATTTTACAAAATGTCCCAACTTTTCTTGAATTGAGATTGTACAATGGCAAAAGCTGTTTTGAATCACTTCTGTCTGGATAAGTGCATAGAGTTTGTATTGGCAGTATGGTTCTGTTCTGGGCAAGAATTCCCTGCCCATCCATGCAGCCTAACATGGATAAGAACAGGGAGAGCGAGACATGTCCAGCTGCAGAACTGCAGCACCAGCAGTTTCAGAACCGCAGCCACTTTACCAGAAGTGAGGCTTAAACAGCCATTACGCTATCTGCATGTGTAATTTTCTTTTGTTAAATCTAACTGGGGGTTTTTTCCACATAGATTTTGTAATTTTTACAACAATACTTTTAAACAACGTCTTCAAAGTTTCTGTTCAATATGCATTAAATATCATGATTTAGAGACCTACAATGAGCAATTTTAAAAAACAAACAATCTATTGATCATACTTAATGTCAATAAATGGACACAAACTCAGTAGTTAATACTTCAAGGATATAGACAACAACTATACACCGGTAAAAATATTCATAGATGTGCAACATGTTGTAAAGTGTTTCCCATGTAATTGTATACATACAGTATGTGGTAGGCTATTATTTCCTTCACTTTCATGTTGTTACAAATAATATACTTAACTAATTTGCAATGATAAAATGCATGTATATATTTGTGATTAAATGCCCATACCTCTGTGTTTTTAAGTAGGCTATTTGTCACAAGTTCCCAACAGGAACATACATAAGTAGAATTATAGGCCTAACACAGAAAGGGAGATATTTTATTACTGTTTCAGCCCCAAAGAATTAGTCTGATTCATTGGGAATCAGAAGGCCAAACCCTGACTGATGAGGGGAGGAGCTCGGGATGGTGTGTTAGTTTGATGTTGTGTTAGGCGTTGAATAACTATAGGTCACCTGGAAGTCAGCTGATGGAAGATTGACTCACGTGACCTACCAGAACTGATGCTATGCTTTTCTGAGCTCAGAAAGTGTGGTGTGGGGGGCCTGGGAATATTTCCTTATGGGGGGCATTGGGGGCAAAAAGGTTAAGAACCATGTTATCTTCAGGATATACACTGCATTTAATGTTGTTTTTAATCCTTACCCAGCTAAACTAAGAAACTAAGAGGGAGTTAGAGAACTTTTTAAGAAGGACTTCACAGGTTCTTTGTATGACAGTAGTGCTATATATGCCTCAACCACCCCAAATAACTGCTTAAGAACCATATATATATATAATGAGGATAGACCATTTGAAAACATTATGATGAACCGTAAATTATATATATTAATCTGTTGTGATCCTACAGTATTTTAACAAAACAAATAAACAAAAAATGACACTCATTTGGTGCATGTTCCAGTTTATTTCATAGTATTTACAGAAGAATTTCACACAATATGCATTAATTTTCAATGTTCTTTTTTTCTTTCTTTCTTTACAGTGTTCCTATGACAAAATATCTCTATCCCATTATTGTCCTCTTAGCTCTTTAATAGATTTGGCGAGTTGTCACGTTGTCCCTGTGGAGGTTAGTCCTGAATGGTCAAGGAGCCATATTCACAAAGTTTTATCCCCTGAGTTATTTAAGAATATCACAAAAAAGTCACACACCAAACTACAGGGCTAAAAGAGATACCATATACTTTGCGCATCCAGAAAAGCATTCATTGGCTAATTTGCCTTTGCATGAGAAAAACACTGTCTTGAGGAACAAGGAAACAGCAATAGCTCTTTAAATAACTCCTGAGTGAATCTTTGTGAATAGTGGCTGAAGTTTAACTTTGTTCTACTCTGCATGTTGATGGACAAGGGAAACTTGTATGCGATTATGCAGAAATGGATTGTCTTTACACTTTAGCTGTGACTTTCCAAGTCTGCACTCTACCATATATTTTGCACTATATTTCAACATTATGTTAAAGTGGTTATCATGTGAAAAGAAATGAAAAAACAAGCAGGCCGTGTCTTTGGTTGTATTGATGGTATTTCAGTCTATCCACACCTGTTTGTTAGTCTTTCATGGAATACTTAATGCTGACATCATAGACAATTCATATTTACAACATCTGTGAGGGTATTTTCCAGAATATTAACGGTTACCACATAAAATTAGACGACCAATTGAATGAAACCTCCTCCACCCAGTTTTTTGACAGACAGCGTACAGCTTATCATTTTTCTCGTGGCTATATTTGGCTATGTAATTTCGCATATGTGCACCAGCAATGACTTCTTTGTGCCACTTTCTCATTTTAGTTCCTCTGTATTTGGGTTAGTAGCATATCCAGTGCCCTCAATTTCAGAAAGTCTGCAGAATCAGAGAAAGTAGCAAGAAAGAAGTCTTTTAAACATATAGTATATGGTACACCTTGAATAATAGGGAATAGTAAGATAGTTACCTAATTCAACTGGGTGGCTTTATTGTTTGGTATACAACAATGCAAATCTTTAATTAGCAGTTCCAGTGTTTTTCTTTTAATCTTCAGCAAACCATTTGCTCTTATCGGAGCTTGCAAAATGCATATCTATATTATATAGCTGAATTTACAGGTTAATACACATAATTGGCTTTAAATACAAGTAAACATTTACAGTACATTAAAAAAAAAAAAACTGATAAAACCGATCGCGCTCTGTGATGGGATCAGAAGAATATATTATTTTGTCAAAGCAATTTTTTTTAAAGTAATTTACATCAAAAAGATCAAAAACCATTCTACAGAAATCACAGTATTACTGTCTTGAGAAACAACAGTAACTGGTGTTTTGTCAGTGGTTGGCTAAAACTGTTTGTCCAGAGCTGCTATCATTTTGTATATTATGAGAGGAAATTCTTTAAGAATGTCTTTAGAGGGAAGAAAAAAATCTTCCTTTTTTATACAGCCAAACACCCCGGAAGACAAACAAAATAGATGTGATTGTGAATTTACAGATAATTACAAATAATCCTGTTTTGTTAAAGGGAAGTCCTGCCAAACTAAGATATATATAAGGGCAAAACTTTGGAGTATTAAAAAATAAATGATATCTATAAGGTGTTAAAATTTTGCCTCAGTGTTAGTAATATTGGTAAAGGTAAACTGGATGTTAAGTGCTTATATAAAGTGCTGAAATTCAAATGATGCAGCCATTGGCCAAGAGTCTAATATTCTCTCATACTCATCCTGTATAGCTCCCTCATATAACAACTCAGTTCTCCTTAAAATGGCCCACAAAGTACATTCTGTGACCATGTCGAAGTGTAAAAAATGCAAATTATCAAGGGATCAGTAGCTAAAAGCTTAAATGAGAGCTTTAATATTGCAGTATGTTTTTTTGGAGACCGAGTTCGCTTTAGTGTATGCAATTGCGGACAATGTTATAAATAGAAAGTTACCAATTTCAAGAAATTAGTGTTAAAAAGAAGTGAGATATATAGAGATTTGAGCCATTCACAACATATCTGAGCTGTGTAGGTTATCATTGATATCCGTTTCACTTAAATTGTGAGACTGGCCACAGGTGCGTCGCCTACATTCTGTCTGAAGGCACCCAGCTAAAAATACCGGGAGCAAAGGATGAATGTAACTGCGGAACAACGGAAGGTCATGGCGTGGCTGTGGGTGTCAGATCTTGCTGTTCTCCAGGTGCGAGTCAATGTGCTTGATCAAGGCATCATCAGGGTAGCCAACAGGGAAGATTAGTTGGCACAATGGGCAGCTCCTGACGTCACCCTCCTCCTCGGTCTCCATCCACAGCTGCAAAGGGCACAGTGATATGTTTGACATCCATAATGTTTAAAATCCACCATTAAAATGGATACAATAAAGGTGAAATGTGCATTTTATCCAATGTTAAAATAACTTCTGTCCCAGCTTGATTGGCAAAAACAAAAGATGATTTTTCACTGAAATGGGTAAGCAACTGCTGCGTCCCAATCTGCAAACAATCAATCCTAAATAGTATTTGAAATTAGAATTAGTGTCCCAAATCATAGTATGTTGAAATGAGTATTCCAAAGATACCCGGATGGCCTACTTTTCCCGTTTAGAATCCAAAGTGCAGATCCATGCACACTCTTACGGTTAATATTGCCCACAATCCACTGCGCGTTGGACAAGGATTCGATTAGAACTACAAACACAAATGAAAAGTGTTAAAAACTATGAACATGGCGGATGTGCGAGCACAGTCGTTAAGCAGAGCGATTAAGATAAAGGGGTTCGAGTGATTAATAATCAGTATTTAACCTGATGAAAATATATTTATTAAGTGTTATCCACATTATATTTCATCTGCAAACATGATGTGTTTGGTCATTTACTTTTAAATGCATCATTATGCAAACATGAGAAGTGTTCTCCGCATGAAAGACCCATAACTGGCAGCTCAACGTGCAACTACATCTCTCTCTGAAGTGGTAGGAAATAAATTTTAACTGTAATAAGATGAGTGACAGGGCAGTTTAAACGGTTACAGGATGCACTTAACTAAGCGACAGAGCTGTCCGTTAAAGACGCAATTATGACAAAGTACTATGTCCCAAAGGTGGCATACTCTTCTGCTACAGATTCAAAAGTATGTACATTTTCTTCACAAAAACAATACATACTTTTAGGGCATAGTACAAGTAGGCGAATTGGGAAGCAGCAAATGTTTCTCTGTGGCACTTTCAAGACATTTCAGTGTTTTTTAGAGCAGCGAGAAAGTGCAACATCATACGTTTTAATTTAAATGCAATTTCCCACACCCCACATGAAGTTGAATTAGAAATTGGAGGATTTTCCTGAATTACAGAAAATTGACCAACAATGGCATTCTGGGAAATCATTTTTTAATTATTAAAAGTATATATAAATTAGATAAATTAAATGAATTAGATAAATAAATTTAGGTGACATTTCAAACATGAAGAGTTTTTAAATTTTCAGAATGCTGCGCAAATTTAAGGAATCCAGTCTGAAAAAATAAATTTGTAATTCTGTTTGGTTAAGCGAATCGTGCAGAAATTACACACTTCACCTTTATGTTATTTTCAACATAGGCTCATTGGAAAAATGTGCCTCTACCTGAACTTGAAAACTGTACCTAAACATACAATTTACTACAGTTTCCAGCTCAGATAAACAGTAGTGGCCGTAAAACACCAACAACTTTTTTTTTCCTTTTCACACAGACTGATTACAGGGGCAGATTATCAATTAATATCAATTAATTTCATGTTGTACGTTGCAAAATGCGTTATGACCTCAAAATGGTTGCATGGTTTATAAACTGATACATTTTAATGTTTGCATCACATAATCAGCTCCATGTGTCTGGCTTTTTTGACATAGTAAACTTGCTCGGTAGCTCACCTGGTACATAATTGCACTTGCAATGCGTCACGAAACGTGCAAGAAGCAATGCAATATCATTTTGCAGAAATGTTGCCACAGGCACGTTTTTCCAATGACCCTGGGTTGGTTATTCTGGCCACTGATTTATTACTCACGTTGATGGATGGCCACGACTGGGCGTGCTCTGCATGCAGGTATCCAGGTGGGTGGCAGCTTAGGGTGTTGGGACGGGAAGGAATGGGGAAAGCTGAACAAGAGGCTGGGCCTCTGGTGCTTGATGAAGGGCTCGACACCCCCAGTGTTCGCGGTGGACTGATGGGATGAGGGCAGGACCACTCCTCCTCATCCTCTGACGACTGCGGAGGCTGTGGGGAAGAATGCAGTGGTGCTGGGCTGGGCTGAGGGTCGAAATGCAAGTGGGACACATCAGAGTGGTGGAAGGACAGCTCCCTGGACAGACGTGGAGATTCAGCCAAACCCCCATCGCCTCCAACCCCGGACTGAGAGCCCTGTCTCTGAACTAACATGTGCTGGCTTCCCCCATGTTGCTGTTGTTGCTGCTGCTGCTGCTGCTGTTGCTGCTGCTGCTTGTGGTAGCTGTCGACATAAGGTCGAGGTTTTGGCAGGGTGGACACCGGGTCCAGAGTGAACCGTGGTGGCCGCTGATAAGCCGATGGATCGGCTACTTCAGAGTAACTGCGTCTTCCTTGGAAGCTGGCCCTCAGGTGGTGGGAAGTGGGCCTGCAAGAGTAGGATGCGGGGCCGTCGCTGAGCTCAGGCAGAGGTGAGCGACGGTGCATGTCCGGAGAGAGACGCTGCAGGATAGGGGAGCGCCGCTGGGGCACAGGGGAGTGACGCTGTTGGATGGGGGAATGACGCTGTTGGATTGGGGAATGCCGCTGCGGAACGGGCGAATGCCTCTGGTGAGGGACAGGAGAGTGGCGTTGAACTAGAAGATGAACACAAAAGTGAAAAAGCTCTATAGATTAAATATAAGCAGTTAGACATGACATGTTTCAACACAACCACATTGGATAGATGCTTGAGATCAGTGCTTTTTACTGATGAAAATGCTCCTAAAAGTCAGCATTGAATTAAATTTCACCCCACTGTTTTCTAAATACATGTTATTGATCTGCATGTTTTATTTTTATTTTTATTGAAAATATAACTCGATCTTCTGGTCTCTGGTGACGTACCTCTATTTCGAAGTGTGACACCCAGTCAACAACTGACAAATAGAAGTCACTGTCCTACTTTTTTTTTTTTTGGATAATCTATTACATTGAGATGTATGACACAAACCAGAAGAAAAGATCTGCTGTTACTTCTGTTTCATCGCCAATATCAACAATAATGAAGACAGGATAAAAAATGTGCAACATGACAATATTTAAGCGATTTCAATTAAAGCGTACTGTTGACGAAAATGTGCATTGTTTTTTTAACAATAAACGTATAGAAAGAATATGACAATTTCAAATAAATGAATCAGTCTATATAATGTCAAGGATTGACCTATATGCACGACTTCAAGAGTAAATGTACACTGAATCGCATTTTTAGAGCGTTAACTTACTCACTCAAACACATCCTACACACATGAGATTAATAAGATTTATATACACAACATAAATTAAAATATAACTAAAATATGGGAAATGATGAAGTTTCTGTTAAAATGATACAGTTAAATTCATATATATATATATATATATATATATATATATATAAAATGTTTGAATACTTGGTTAAATGAAAGGTTTCATGGTTCCTTTTATTACCGGAAGAATATCTTGAAAGGCAGTGTGAAGAACTAATGGACAGATAGACGTCTGTAATGACTTCCTCTTTCCTCTCACATTTCCTCTTTGAGATATTTTCATATTGTTTTCCTGTGCATTCACCCCCGGCACCTGTGGTAGGGTAGTTCTACACAAATTTCTAACTAGCAACGGGCACACAAGATGTTGTACAGAAAATGCATCTGTCTCTCAATAAGTCAAACATGCATGTACTGTGTTTCCTGCAATCATGAGATTGCAATCTGCTATTTAGAGAAATCAGTCCTTCTATCTATGAATCAGTAGGGTTTTTTCCCCCCCTCTATCCGCTTCTGCTTTTTGGTCTGGTTTCCTATATCAAATGGGTTGTGTGGTTGAGTGTAGAGGTGCTAAAAAGATAAGAGGGGAGTTGGTTATGTTCTCAGACTCTAAAGAAGAGACACTCAACGTCAGCAAAAATATTCCTTGTGGAATACAGCGGAAGCAAACAAGCATGAAGTGCTAAAAAAAAAAAGCACCCACTGCGTTGAATTTTGATGAGTTTTGACAAATTGGTTCAATTAAAAAAGAGGTTCATTAAAAGTATGAAAATATGATTATTAGCTAAATCAGGTCGTCTTAACACTACATAGCAAAGCCTTTGAACATCAATAAGGTTAGGTTGCCAGCCGATGTTTCAAATCATCCCAAAAGAATTAATCGAGTGCCATGGGTGCCACATATGGGAATATATAGAGATACGATACGCCATTTAAACAAGCTTTATCCAAATTTTGGATCTTGCACCTAATCAAGCCAGTTAATTCGTTCAACAGCAGACTGTAAACTTCTTTACTAACGGCATCCTGTGACACTGCCACATTTTAAAAGTCTCTGACATCTTTCTACTGACCATAAGACAGCCAAAACAGTAATTACAAGTTGTCTATGTAATGTTTGCTAAATGGAATATAGAACTGTGTAAAATATAATAATAGTTTTTTAAATCTATATGTGACCCATGCTGGCAAAATGAGTAGGAATGGACTAATTATGAGCTACAAGCAAAACAAGTCAAAAATGCTGGATTTGTCAAATTTGAGTTTTTTTTTTAATGACTTTGTTCATTAAGCCCTCATCTAGCGATCCAAATGCTTCAAACAGCAATTAAACATCAAAAGTATCCTTATTTGTATGTTTTCTGAGAGGAGTAACTTTCCTTTGACCATGAAAAATTATGTTTTTCTCTGCTCGCGTCTCAACGACTAGCGCTTCCGACAAGTTTGGTATCATTGTAAAGAGCAGCATTCCAAGTTTGTAAATATTCATAGCGAATTTTTGATGGCATGAGTCTGAACCAATGAAAAGTGATTTTCAAACTCACGCTGATGTAAACAAATCGATCTTACTCGCGTTTTTTGACAGATCCGAAGTGCGCACAGAGACACAGCGATCCCAATATACACAGAATATCGATTACGACACACAGAGAATTACAGTACTTCAAAAATATTGAAATAAAATATTGAAAGAAAGTTTAATATATACATTTTCCTACAGATATCTGATTTTGATGAGGTGTGTGCCAATTTAGGTGTTATTAAAAGGGACTGGGTGATTTTGTTTTGGAACCATCAGAAAACTTTAACTCGATTTTTCTCAAAATTGTCTTTGCTCACGCTATCGACTTCCAAAAAGATGTAGCTCTGTCTTTTTTTTTGTTGTCTGATTCCTACATAAATAATCCTAAATAATACATCATTGTGAAGGTTTTTTCAAATAGAGATTGTGAAAATAACTCCTTTGTAAAAATTCGCTCATTGCAACTCATTTTGCCAGCACAGGTCACATATGACTCTGAATGAATGTATAATATGGATGCCATATGGCGATCCTTGTCCTCGCACCTGGGCTCGCAGGCTCCTGTGAGGCTTTCCGCAATATCTCGGTCTGTTTCGAGGTCAGAGCCTGTAACTTGCCCAACTCCTCTGTTAGCTCAGTATAGGCCAAAGCCAGATTGACTCTGTAGAGAGAACAGGAGAAAGAGATAATGAGAAAAGAAATAGTTTTAGTATTATAACCACCCTTTCATTAAGTTTACCAGTTTCTAAACGAGTATTTAAAATTCATTGTCGTCATCACTTCCAAATTCTTGCTATGTAAATTAGACCCGCAATGTAAATTGCACTTATTTACAAAACTAAACATTATTTACTAAGTGCAATTAACATCATGCTGTTACCGAAATGGAACTGCACTGGATCAAAACCACACAAGACTGTATAACTGACACTAAAAAGCACTATTTTATATAACACACATATGACATACAAAAGCATTTTATATGATAAAAGCAATAATAAGATGGCATGCTTCAGCACATAACAATGGTTGACAATTATGTTTATGACAGTTGGTAACACTATTTAACTGTGATATGTGTCGCTTCACCAACGAGAACATAACGCATGACTGAGAAAAACAGTGAAAACAGAAAACAGTGTAGTTTCAAATCATCTGACTCTAGTCACTCACCATGACAACCAAATCTCCAAAAAGCCACAGTCATCACAAAAATTGCCAACTGATTTCCTACATAACTGTGCTAGTCTCTCAATATCACTCAGCGGACTATTCCTTCACACATTATAAACTAACTTTAACTCATAATCAATATATCGAATGTCTAATTATTTGTTTATTTATATGACAAATACTCATGTATTAAGTTTGTCATTATCAATAATTATATAGAATAAAATAAAATAGGGTGGTTTATTTTGCAGTTATTTTGACTAACCGACTGTACATTATTTCTCTTAACTTGCAAACCTGTTGATAAATCAATACTCATTTAACAAAAATTTGATCAAATACTGTATTGACATTATCTTGTTTACTCAAAAGATAAATGATTCCGAGAGATACATTAGTGATAATCATCAAAAAGTACATTTTATGATAAAAACATGCCAGCTAACTTTGATGCAAGGAAACAGAAACTTTCACATCAGATGCACTTTATCTGATTTCGTGCTGACCAAATTCACAAAAACCTTCAGAGCTTTATTATAAAAAGACTCATCGTTTTTGAGATGGTGTCAGATATATCAGGAAAGACATTTCAGTTTTACACTTCAGAGGACACGTGCGACCACTCACATTTTTAAACCTGCTTACATTGGCATGAATTTGAGAACCACATAGAAGTATATAGTGTGTGTAACCATCATGCCGTTGAATTAATTTGCACTTTTCAAGTCAACACCGTATTATTTTATAATTTAAAAAAAGAGCTAATCTAACCTTCACTGCAAAATTTAAAACTATTTTTAAAAGCTTTTAAGGTCAACTACCACTTTGACTATGTAATGTCACTACACTGCATATTTTAATTAATTTCAAATGACAATAATGACTAAATATGAAAAAAAAAAAAAATGATGAAGAGGGTCAAAAATGCAAGAAGGGACCAAAACTAATGATAAAGTTCACTGCATTTTAATAAGATGAGTCAAATGAGTCAGCTGCCACCAAAGCGGTTTGCTGCAAAGTCACATCTAGTCAATTTTAGTTAGTGGAGGACTAACCCCCCCCATCACAAATTACCATATGGCCCAAATATATCTGTATAAAAGAGATCCAGCAGCATAGTTGTATTATCATGCCTTGTATCTGTTTATATTGAGACCACTTAATACCAATGAACAAACTGACCTCAGTATAGGCAAAGTACTGGATGTCCAGCTGATTTGTATTCGTAGACCGCGGATCAAAAGAAACCACAGGCCAATCGGTTTTAACCAGCTCTCACCATCAGTGATCTGCAAG
Organism: Opsariichthys bidens; assembly: GCA_037194245.1. Taxonomy (NCBI): domain Eukaryota; kingdom Metazoa; phylum Chordata; class Actinopteri; order Cypriniformes; family Xenocyprididae; genus Opsariichthys; species Opsariichthys bidens. Next base: position 11,915,454 of record CM074296.1, read on the forward strand.
GTTTTCCACTATTGCTGGCCAAGGAGTCATAGCATTGAATATTCTTACCGTTCTGCCATTGTGTCCTTCATTTGGCCCTGTGGGCTCCTGAGCATCCAGTCAGGCTCAAGCAGCCTTGGTACTCAACGGTAATGAGTTGCCTTTCTCTTCCAACATTACACACGCCTGAGCAACAACTCAACTCTCCAAGTGTCATCCTCATTTGATTGACACTATCTATCAAAGAGGTATTTACAGCAGATTTAGATGATGTGCAACACTTTTTTTCTCACCTCCACAAGCGCTCGCTCACTCACACACACATTCACACACACATGCAAAATCTACAGTATGAATCTTATGAAGCTGGATATGAAATCATCACCTCTTGACTGTGCACTGAAAATGAACATGAGAATACTTTCTTATTAACATAAATGACACAAGAGTCTGTCTCTCTCTCTCTATCTATCTATCTATCTATCTATCTATCATGAAATAGTACTTTTGTTGAGCAGCTGCAGTACTGCAAGTACAAAAAGAACAAAATGAAAAAAAAAAGTAGGAGTGGGAGGATGTGCGTGTGTGTGTGTGTGCTTTTTTGTGAATATTGATGATGATGATCTAGCGTGGGAGGGATGGGTATGTGGGCTGCTTGAGCGATGTCTGACCTTTGCTCTGAAACTAGTATCTATAATATTCATCTTCTTTATGCTAACAAATGTCAGCTATATGTATTTATCTCCTATTTTTCAGCAAAACTTCAATATAAAGCAGCCAAATAACTTAATCAGCACAGCCCACACTGCAGACACTAAATACTATGTAATCAGGAACAAATAAGAACCTTACTTTAAAATAGCAAAACATCCATCTCAACCCTTCGATTCAGTATATTTGGGTAAATAAGGCACTATCTGATATCAAACATCTCAAAGAAAGTCAGCAAATACATGCTAAATGTCAGCTATCTTTGACACTCCAAGACCCTTGCACCCCCCCACCCACCCACACACCCACACACAAAGTTTTATTGATGGTTTATATATTTATATATAATGAGATGACACTCTCTGGTTTATAAAGTGGCATATCGGGACACCACCTTTTTACACATGAAGACCATTTTAACTGTTAGTTGAAGATCTTATTTTTTATTTAACCCGTAGCAGCTACGTTAATTGAGCTGACAATGCATTAATATTAGCTAAATATATCCATATATCCAAAATATTTATTACTAACTAAATCAACACCAAAAGTTGACAATAAAATCTTAAACAAGAAAAAACATATAACATGCACACACAAGAAAAAATTAGGGATGCCAATTTCAAATTTTTTACCTCTCATTTACAATCAGAGGCTAAGAAAAATCTAGATCACCCCCCCCCGCCGACCAACAAACCCCTCCACCAGAACACAAGATAAAACATCAAAAACTACCAGCATAAGAATGTCTGAGCAACTGCTAGTAAGATTTTGTCCGTTTTCTGTTAAATCACAACTTTTACAAGAACCAGCAGTTCAAACAGAGAGGGGGAGGAAAGTGTGAAACTGTGAGGTGCAATGAGACGTAGGCATTACTGTGACCTTCCTTTCCAAGATTCCCCATTTCACTCAAACACAGGTTACTTTCAGTTCACCTGTATTCTTTCAGCATCAGACTTTAGACCATTTCTGTGTGATTGTTAAAGTGATCTGGAGGCTTGACAATAACTACATTGCCCTCTACTGGCAAACCATTGCTCATACATTTAAAGGAAACTAGCCACGCAATTGCAGCAAATGATACAGCAGCAAAATCTAATGAGATATATTTACAAAAGCAGTAACTTTCATATTATATGCACAGCTGTGGTCTTTTAATCAAGAAAGAAGACACTTACTGTTCATCTCCAACTTTCTTTATCCACTCCACATCACACTGTCCACAAGTAGAGTTGACCTCCTGTGCAAAAATGAGTCATGTCAGACCTCATACTTTCTGTATATTACCTATGTGCAATCTGAACTATATGTGAACGTGAAATTCATGTTAAAAAGTTTGGGGTCAGAAAGATTTCTTAAAAATGTTTTTGAAAAGTCTCTTATACTCACCAAGGCTGCAATCATTTGATAATAAATTCAGTTAAAACAGTAATATTGGGACATATTATTACAATTTAAATTGCATTTCTGTTTTTAATACATTTTAAAGTGTAATTTATTCATGTGATGGCAGAGCTGAATTTTCAGCATTCTCCAATTCTGTGTCACAGGATCCTTCAGAAATCCTTCTAATATGCTTATTTGGTGCTCAAGAAAATTTCTTCTTATTATGCTGAAAACAATTTTGATGATTAATATTTTTGAGCAATTTAATGCATCCTTGATATATATAAAAGTATTCATTTCTTCCACAGAAATCTGAAGTCCAAGTTTATGAAAGCATAAAAGGTCATGTCACTGCTGGATCTGAGACAAAATTCAAAGGCAAAATTCAGTTACAAGCTATAATTGAAAGCAAGAAAACTAGTTTTTTTTTAATTGAATTTTGATTGTTTTAATACTACTTATCACACTGTTTTCTATGAATCTGAGAAAAGTTGAGACAAAACTATCTGTTACAGCACAGAATAGTCAATGAGACTTGCTTCTCTTAGAAAAAAAAAAGGTTCTATATGGAACATTAAAAGGTCCTGTCAGTACTTCATATATCCTATTAGGCATTTCCATCATGGGATCCTTTCATTGATTTAGTTAATTCATTCAATTAGTTTTAATTCATTTTTTATTCCAATGACATTTTATAAATTAAGCAGCTTGTAAACATACATTATCGCTAGAAAAATGTGACATAACCAGATAAACAGATGTATTAAGCAATCATTTAAGGCATTTCTCTTTATTTAGAATGTTTTTGGCAGAAATGGTTATATAAAATTGAGTCAAGAGGACTATAAGGTTCTGTATAGATCCCTGTTTGACCTTTTTTATCTAAAAGTGTGATTTTGGTTACAACTCAATTTTTACATAGTGTAGTTCTTATGTCGGTCTTTAAGCACGTGCATGTCACTGACCCGCTGCCTCTGGTTGCTTTGCAATTCTCTCAGCTCTTCCCGTAATCTCTCACATTCAGCTTTTAGCTCCTCCTCCCTCTGACACGCCCCCTGAGCCTCGTGCCGTGCCCCCTCTAGCTCCGCCTCCAGGCGCTGTAATTTGAGGTCAGAGAGGGTGTCCAGACTTCGGGAGCTCTGTAGGGTCATGGGGCAGTCTAGCACTAGGGATGGACAATTATTATGATTAGATAAGCCAAGTATTGCATCAGTGAATTAAAATCAACATCCGTAATGTGCCTTTTACTGCTAGGACAGCAGAATATGTAGTCTTTAACAAAACAATCAGCAAAATCCTAAGTAAAATTTCTAAAACATATTTTGATGAAACAATGGTTATCATACACAAACTGCGCAATACAAAATTTGATTAAAAGAATAAAATATTAGCACTTGCAAGGCAGAAAAAAATTATGTCTCAAATACTCAAAAGTTATTCTAGCTGTTTGCTTAGTTTTTTTAAATAAAATAAGATGAAACAATGCAAATCTTTTGTTGTTTTTTACTTAATTGTCATGTGCACTCAATTTAATTACGTTAAATAAAATGAAATTTGTAAAATGTTAAGTTAAAAAAACACTTGTGGTGGGTCTACATGAATAATTTAAGTTGCATTGACTGAAACTGGGCATTGGATTTCTAGTTCCCAGCATGCTTTGCAGAGGGATAGATCAGGAGAGTAAATGTTGAAATTAAGTGCTGTTTAATGTGGGTTTTTTGTTGTTGTTGTTGTTGTTTTTTAGCAAAGGGAAAGGCTTATTAGTGTTTAATGTTCAGTTATGCTAGACATTTAAAAGTTTCTATGCTGAACTTCTCTTCACTATACTAAAGAGTAGAGCTTACTGTTAGAGCACAACCGCTACCCACAATCCTTCACTCATCACCACAATGGTAACCACAACAACTTGATGAATTTAAGTTCATACAACAAGACTACAATAAATCAATCCAAACTAATTATTTTGTTGGAAAAATATAAACCAATTTCATGGAAATGCTTTCCTTAATTTAATTAAAATTCACTCAACAAATTCAGATTAATTTTAAATAATAATTATTATTATTTATTTTTAAAATATTTTTTATTATTTATTATTCAAATAATAATTATTATTTTTATTTATTAAATTTCTGCTCAACAAACCAATATTTGTTTAAATGGACTTGTTTTAGTCTCGTTGTATGAACCCAATTTAATTGTGTGGAAAAATTTTCCTTAATTCAATTATGTTCAATGAACAAACCATTTTTTTGAGTGTTTATTGTATGCTTTAGTTCCTTTGATGTGTATGTCTTCACAATGTACACGACACAATCACAATTCAGTATGCAAATAAATGCAATAAAAACGAGTATGATTATAATGACATTATTGTCTATATGGTTTTGAATGGCAGTGTGAAATTTTGTGAGAGTTAAGTTTAAAAAAATAGATGGAACATTAAAGGCCGAAATTAACTACCAATCTTCCCAAAATATAAGTAGTGTCACACTCAGGTGAGGTTAAATATATGTGAAGTATGATGTTTCATGAATATTGATATATTGCTGGTGTTCCCCAAAAGAAACATCCTCAGAACATGCCATGTTGCATACAAATTGTCCGACATCATGTCTTTGAAGCTACAGATCTCTTTCTGACCTCATCTGTCACTTAAAACAGGTTTCGGCAAGAACAGCAAATATACCTTTTGTGCTTCTCTAGGCTTTGTAATGGGAAATTCTTTCCTCCATCAGCCAATGGAAACAGACGGCTTAAAAATATCTGTACAGGAGGTTTGGTTGCTGCCCTATAGGGCCAACATTGTTAGCAGGGCAGAAATCCAACCTAAAGTCCCCCTACACGCGTCCTTTACTCCATGTAGTTCTGAAACCTTGAAGATGGAGAATACAAGGCTGAACTATTTCCTGTCAGAGCGTCCCGCTCCTCACCCCCGGCGTGGGCGCTATGATTCAGCAGCTCATAGAAAAGCAGTCCTTGAGCCAGAAGCTATTGTGACAGTTCAGCAATAAGCAAGCAGAAAACACACACCCCTGCACGCCTACATCTCACACCAAAATCCACAGTGAAATGGATTTTTCATTCTTTTTTTCCCTCCATATTTGCATGTAATATTTGTATTCATGAGTGCACACAAAATTGACATCATTCTTGTATTATTTTCTGACAGGGTTACAGAACATCTCTGTTGTGTTATTTACATAAATACATAATTTGCCAGAGTTCTCTGGGTTTATTTGACAAATGTTGAGTGCCTTTGAGTTTGACTGAAACATTTTAGATCCCAGAGAGGGGTCACGGGGGAAAGGTATGACCTTCTTCTCGAAAATAAGCTTTCCACTTAGTTACATAGTCTCTTTGTGGCGAGAGTCTTTCCTGAGTCTCAATCTGAATAAAAAGAGAGAGTGAAAGGAAAGAGAGAAATGAGGTAAGGGGAGAGAGATGCAACACAACACTGCCATCAGGGGAAAAAACAAAAGGACAAGAGGACCGACGCTTGGCCTGTTTGAAGTCCTTCATAGGAGAGCGCCTCTTTGAAAAAACAAAATTAGGCTAGATTGAAAACTGGATGTAAATTGTGAAGCATATATAATGAAAAAGGACACTTCAAAGACCCCAATACATAATATGATGTTTTAGCTGAATACAAATGAAGCAGGCACAAAAAATGACAAATAATGAATAAGATCTAATGCTGATCAACAACTTTAATAACAAATATGGCAAAACACTAAGCTTTTAATTGTCTTAACCACAAATTATTGGTCGGGAAATAAGCAAAATGCAAGCAAATGCACTGCTTAAAAAGCTATAGCTGTCTCAGAAAAACATCAAAGACAGAATGAAGTTTTTGGCAGAATATTGGAAGTTGTGTGCGGAGTGATGAATCACAATGAAACACGAGTTGCATCGTGATGCTCTGGAGCGGTGTCTGCGAAAATCTGCTGAGAAGTATATAATAACTGCATCTCCACCATAGTGAAGCATGGAGGGAAATATGTCATTGTGTGGGGAGCCTTTTGAGCTGCTGGTGTTGCTAAGCTATACTTCAATGTGAAAAGTCATTTAATGCTTTGAAATACAGGAGAATATTGCAAAATGGATTGATTCCCAACTTCTCAAGTTGTTATATAATAACATGCTGTATATGTTATAGTCCATCAGGCTCATGTTTTAGCCAGGTCAGAGTCCAGATTTGAACCCCATCGTGAATATCGTGTCATTAATTACCCACCCTCATGTCGTTCCAAACCCGTAAGACAAATTAAGATACTTTTGATGAAATCCGAGAGCTCTCTGACTCCATTAATTACCACTTCAAAGCCCCAGAAAGGTACTGAAGACAATGTAAAAATGGTCCATGTGATTAGTGGTTCAACCTTAATTTTATGAAGCAACAAGAATACTTTTAATGCTCAAAAACAAAACAAAAATCCCAACTTTATCTAACTTTATTTTTTCTCTTCCCTGTCATTATACTATGCTGTTTACATGTCAGAATGCTGACTCAGAATTGGCCGACACCATTCACCGTTCATTATAACAACAGCGTAGAAGACTAACAGGGAAGAGAAGAAAATGCTGAATAAAGTCATTGTCTTTGTTTTGTTTTTGGACATCTCGCCACATCATAAAAATAAGGTTCAACCACTGTGGTCACATGGACTATTTTAACAATGTCTTTAGTACCTTTCTCAGCCTTGAAAGTGGTAATTAAATTGCTGTGTATGGAGCAGTCAGAGAGCTCTCAGATTTCATCAAAAGTATCTTTATTTGTGTGATAAAGATGAACAAAGGTCTTACAGGTTCAGTATGAAATGAGGGTGAGTAATTAATGACAGAATTTTCATTTTTGGCTGAACTAACCCTTTAAAAGTCTCCTAAATATTTTGCCATTTTTTGTTTTTGTGTCTGAATACACTAATTTTCATTCTCTCATTTACTTGTACAGAGATCAACCTGTGTATGAATGAGTCAGCAGTGGCAGTTTTAATACAGATCTGCATGTCCTAGACCACTGAGCGATTTCTAAATGAACATCTGCATGCGTACACACAAAACAAGACTTACTATGCGGGTCAGGGCTGTGTAGTTGCAGATACTGCATGTCTTTGTTGTGTAGCTGTGTGTTGAGTTTGTGTAGAGAGCTCTCCCTCTGCCTCAGAGCCGACTCGAGACTGTGAATCCGCTCAACGTGTTTCTCCACCAGAGACGTCTGAGGCCGGGAAAAAGTGAGAGAAGAAAGGGAAAACAAGAGAGGGAATCGAACAGAGCACAAAAGTAAAAGATTATAAAAGATTAAAACCGAAACACCAAAAGAGAAAGCACGGAGAGTAACACAGGCAAAGAGGGACTGATCAAAAGAGAGACAAGGGCAAAGAGGCCATTATTTTAACCATGCAGATTCTTCCAGCATTCCCGTCCATGTGGAATTTTTGTCAGCAATAAAAGATGAGGATATGGAGATGTAACAGCTGATAGCTGGCTGAGTGTTTCGGAGAGGCGAACGGCACAGATGCTCAAAAGCTTACATCATGCAATTTTCAAAACTTCACTCTTTTGGTCCCAGCCAAATCCAATTGAAGCCATTTGAGACCCATGTTTAAAACTGAGAATGCAAATGTGCATATATGATTACAGATATCCAGCATCACCCACTTATACAAGGGCTTGGCTGGGAAATATAAGAGCCCAATTACATTCACACAGACCCGTTAGAATTTACGCATAGTATGAGATTAATCAAGTGGACACCTGGTTGGATTAAAGCCTGAAGCACATGGAGAGGCTAATTATCGCAACTGCCCATCCGCTCGGCAGCCAAACTTAGCATGGATGTCGGGGAATGAATGTTTTAGAAGAGCTCTCACCATCTTGTCCAGGTCTCGCTGAAGGCTGGACTTCTCCATGTGGATCTTCTCATAGGCCTGAATGACATCTTCAAGCTGCTCCTCTCGTTCTTTGCTCTTCTGAAGCTGTAGAACACACACATTCCTAGCTTAATCCTCCCAAAAATCTTTTTCCATTTTTCCATTTTCATCAAAACATTATTTAGTGTGTTTAATATGTCCTTTGAATTACAAGGACAGTTGGGCTGTCCTCAGGCTGTATAATGACAAGCTGTTGTAACATCTGGCATTATAGGCAGGTATAGAATAAAAATATATTAAAAACATTCCAATTTTGTCAGTTATTTCTTTTTTTTACTGGCTTGTTTGTTAGCATTATGGAATTTTTATGTTCCTAATAGGCCCATAATATCAGTTCAGCTGGAAGCAGCTCATCTTATGCATTTGTTGTTGTTTTTTATTCACCAGATAAAACTCTGTACTCAAGGCAAAAGCTTTTTTCCTCCCTTATTCGGCCAATAGTTCTGATTTTTGCTTGCCCCACCACAAAAGAGCGAAGCATATTTATTTTTACCAGTATAAGATCCTGAAAAAAAATTATGCACTTCTTGATGGAAATAAATGTTGTGATGTTATTTCAATCAAGAGGTGCATCAATTTTTGTTCAAAATCTTGTATTGACAATGCAAGAGTTGAGCACTCTGTAAAATCTACTCCAGCACATCCCAAAGACTTTAAATGAATTTAAGACTGGACTCAGAGGAGCCAATTATTGTGTGAAAATGATTCTTCATAGTCCCTCCCAACCATTCTTTCACAATATGAGCCTGATGAATCTTGACATTGACATCCTGGAATATGGTCATGATGTGTCTTCCTACATAGTTGTTTAAGAAATGAAAAGGCTTAATTAGGATTAGAAGAACTGTTGCCAAATTTATAAAATGCTAGAAACATAATCACAGCATAATGATCCAGTCATAGGCTCTTAAGCATTTGCCTAATTAAATCCAAACAGCAACTTTGTTGTGTGTGTGCGTGTGTATATAAATAACACATTTTTTGTTCTTTACAAAATATTTAATTGAATAAAAAATTTGTAACATGCTGAAAATTATGCAATTGTAATCTTAACCCATGAATTCATTAATGCATTTTTGCTGAAAAACAATGGTATATGATTACAGATTGTATTGTATTTTAAGAATTAAAAAAAAACTCAATTTTTTTGCTGTCCTGGTGACAAATCAGCAACATAAAACCAACGTTTATGTTTACAAGGTAAAAACATGGATGTACAAGCTCAATAAAATGTAAGCTTTTGAGTGGCGAAAGAGCAAGTGACTGTTCTGTCAGCTGATCATGTTGCATACAAGTTGCTTTTCGCTGGAAACTGGCTAGTATATTTATATATATATATATATATATATATATATATATATATATATAAAAATAAAACAAATGCACTTGTGTTGTTGCCTGCACTTTCATTTTAATACAGACACATAAGCGTCTACTTCAATTATCATATAACACACCTCTCTGTAGTGATCCTTTGCCTTCACAGATAATAGTAGCTTATTTTCAGAAAAATAACAGAACAAGGTATTTACTTTCAATTGCGCTGCATTAGATCTCAGGAATAGCTCATGACTGCAAAGCTATTGATGTTGGGAAAAAAAGTAAAGAATGAAACACAACAAGACATGAATCAAGGAGGAAGGCCACTGTCAAGTGGGACAGAGGGGAAGAATACGGAATGTACACACAAAGTACCAAACGTCAGCAAAAGCGAGGGAGGTGTGGGAGAGAGAAGAACAGATGACAAAGAGAAATCTGGCTCTTCGACGGAGGGAAGGCTGCTGGGTGGCTATGGAAACACATAGCAAGCATCATTAATTAATGAGATGCTTCGCCAGGCAATGAGCCGAGAGATGCAGGGAGAGAGAGTATGATCTTCCCGTTTACACTCCACATCACAGTCAGTCGTGAGAGACGACTGAGAGCGGGCTTCAGGCATGCAAAACCGAACACTTCGTCGTCGAAATTATGTAAGGTCTTTGTCATGAATGACTGGGTATTTGAAGTTGTCCTTCATTACCCTACTAATCGTATTACTGTACCACTCTAATCTTTCCATTTTATGACGCGTAATCCAGATTTACAACACAATACAGCCAAATCACTCTATAACACTATAAGAGACTGTTTGAAATGATCAGAACAACGGATGAAAAACAGTCCAGAAAGAGAGGAAGTGTGTATATGTGTTTGTCCTCTCACCTCGAGGGTCAGGATGTTGACTCTCTGTTGCAGACTGCCATTCTCTGACTGGAGCAGTGCTGTGTCTTTGGGCTCAAAGGAGCAGTAGGAGTTTCTGTCCTCTCCAAACTCGCTTATCATGGGGAACTGCACACACATGTACATACACAAAAAGTTACACAGGGTTCATCACGGGTACAAACCACCATTAAACAGAATCCTTTAGGGTTCGATAAACAGTTGTACCGCTTTTGGCTCAAAACCCAGCATCATCTGCACTGGTTGAACTAGTGTTTAAATGAAGTCATTGCCTTTCTGTTCGGCACAAATATACAAATAATGTGAATGGATTTAACTTTGTGCAGAGTAGGTAAACATTTTTTTTTTTTTAAACAGATATTTGTGAAAATTCTCTAGCAATTATAAAATGATGGAGAAAAGCATTGGGCAAACATCCAGACGCAATGTATAGTGAAAAGTACATTTGTTGTTACTCTCTCACCTCCAATTTCCTTTCCTATAAAACAAAGGCAAAAGACAAAAATAAATAAATTAATAAAATGGCAGAACATGTGGACTACCATTCAAAATGTTGGTCAGTAAGATTTCTTTCTTTCTCTGTTTTAAACGAAATTCTTACTTTTATCCAGCAAGGAGTAATTAATTTGATCAAAAGTGACAGCAAGACATTATAATTTTAGAGATTTATATTTCAAAAGAACAGCAGTTATTTGCAGTTACTTTCTATTCATAAATAATCCTGAGAAAAAAAATAAGCACCACAACTATTTTCACCATTAATGATAAGAAATGTTTTTTAAGCACCATATTAGAATGAATTCTGAAGGAAATCAAGTGACACTGAAGACCGAAGTAATGGCTGCTAAAAATACATTTTTTGCCATCACAGTAATACATTACATTTTAAAATATATTAAAATAAAAATAAGTTATTTTAAATGTAAATTCACAATATTACAGTTTTTAGTGTTTGGTTAAATAATTGCATCCTTGGTAATAAAATCTTACCAACACCAAACTTTTGAATGATAGTGAATGGAATTTTTTTTTTTTTTTACTGCCTTCAGATGACCTCCAGATGGGACAAAGTTCATCTGCAATTTAGCAGTATATGATTAGACTTACCAAAACATATGTAAAACCAGTGGGATATTAGCTACTGTGTTTCAGGTAATTGCCAGGACACACATACATATATATATTAGTAGATGCGGTGTGCTTTGGTGAGTTGGATCTGATATATTTATACTCCTACGAGCTTTGAGTGCTGTGTGCATTTGTTCCCCCACATTTAGCCCTTTACTAGGCAGTGAGCCATAGTGAACGCAGAACCCTGGAGGCGCTCGTTCTCTCTCTTTCTCTCGCCTTCTGCAAAAACAGCTGTTCTTCAGAGGCTAGCCATCGTTGGTGCGTATACATGCATATGTTTGGGGATGGCCAAACCAAAAAGCTTTAAAGATACGCAATCTGGAGCATCTCCAACCTGCAGCTCCCCAAAGGCCTGGAAGCTGCCCAACATACCTAGTCGTACCCAAAGATCACATCAAATGAACCAGCTGCTCACTCTGTTGAGCAGGTTACTGCACAGCATAATCATTGTGCTCCTGATTTGTAATCAAAGGAAGATAAACATTCTCATCTAGAAAATAATCTCACGTGAATAACAGTCACGTGTCCGTGTTTAAAAATTAATAGAGACGTGATCTACTTTCCTAACGATCAAGAGATCTAAACAGCATCAGGAGCATCTTGTGTTGTGTGTACAAGTGGCTTTGTGTGTTTTTATGTGGACGCTTGACATGCTAATTACAGAGAGCCAGCACACTTGTTTATGTACAGCTCGACTCACGTGCCAGCTGGCCTATAAATAAAGCTCTTTCATACATGAAGCAGGCACAGCTCTTAATGAGTGCTGTCATGACACAGTCATTAATCAATGTTATATGTTTAGCATTAACTGACAACAGCTTATATTAGTATTCAGCTGCTGAACTCACAAAGATCACAATTATTTCACAAGAAAACTGTAAAGCAACTCCATAATAGTTTTGTAAAACATTTGCCATCTACCAGCATCAAGTAGGGTTGCTTGACACATAAGGTGGTTAGTTTAATAATTGCTTTATGCTCTTTATCAGTGCAGTTCTATATGCTATGCGGCAGGTAACCGCTATGTGTGTCCACTCGGTCTACTCTAATTAAATGCCCATGTGACCATGTCACTGTCTCCGCATTAATGTGAGATGAGGCAGCGAGGTGCAGGGGGAAAAGGGTTTGTCTACAACCTAGTTTTGACTGAATGATAATGTCATATATATTTGAAACATTCTTAAGCAGCCCTACATTGCGGCATAGTAAAAAACTAACTTGATAGGCAAAGCCATTTGAAAATAACTCATTTTAATCAGCTTAATTAGGCTTAACAGACTACAGTGAGACCCACAATTAAATATTTATATTCTATTACATCTATTGTTTTCTATTCTATTATTACATTCTATTAGAATTTCACCTAAGCTTTTTTTTTTAGGTCAAATTTTAAATGTGATGTAATCTGATGTACATTTATTTTTTGAACTTTAAAGCATAAGACTGAGAACGCGTCACTGTTTAGTGGAAATGACGAATTACTGAGTCGTCCCGATGGACAGATGATGAGCGGGCGCCTCACGAGGCTCTGCTATATTGCAGATCAAAATCAGTGCTGTCTGAAGTCAAATGGACAGTAAAGAGGATTTTTTAAAACTTCAAAGACTTCAAAACAAGCAGCCAATGAGGTTATTATGGACACCTTCAATTCACTTGTTTATCGTATTGAAGGTGTCCATAATGACGCTAAGTGTCATTTTGTATCTTGCTTCCTTTCAGGCGATGTGTTGTATGTATGTACTGTGCTGATGGGTTTGTAGTACGCTCATTTACGAATACAATGCTTTTACTGCATAAAGCACAACACATAAAGCTACACTGAGAGAGTGCTCTATATTTTCATCAAAGATATCCGTTTCGATGATGAACGAAGGTCTTACGGGTTTGGAAAGACAAGAGGGTGAGTACGTATTGGCAGAAATGTCATTTATGGATGAACTAACCCTTTCATTTTGGTTAATCACTAGTATCATTACACATTTTTAGTGTTTTGCTTGCATATAAAGAAAGTACAGGAAGTACAAATAAACTACAAACCCAGCCAGTGACCTCTGCTGATATCTGAGGCTAAATGATCTTTGAGGTGTTTTGTACCGTACCTTTATCTCGTAAATCTTGAGTTTTCTTTTGATGTCTGCATTTTCTCGCTCAAGACCAGCCAGACGGGTCTTAATGTCCTGGTAGGCGCTGATGAGGGCGAAGTGGGAGGCAGAGTACATATCCTCTGATAAGGGAGAGCTCGACCAGCCCACCCTGCAGCCATCTTCTTTCAGACCCTCGTTACCCCCCAGCAAGCCCAACTGGCCCCCGAAGAGAGACTCCATGACGCCTGATCCTCAACCTGTGAGACGCGAAAGAGAGTTTATGTGAATCAAAAATGTGAGCTAATCAGCCTTGGGATGCTCGCTTTCATCTTGAACATAATTTTTCATCCCTTTTTCAATGGTTTTGTTATTGTGAATGCTCTTTCCTATAAGCTCCACTTCACCCTCACTCAGGATAATTATTTCCTTTCTCAACTACGCTTCTCATTTGTATCGACATCCACGCCACAAACCACCAAACCGCACCAAACAAAAGCATCTTTACTGAAGGCCAAGGTTGTTTTCTTTCTCAACCACATGCCCTTTAGCTTCTCTGGATATGTTTGGTCCTTTTTGGGGACAATGTGGACCGACAACAGTCAATGAGACGTCATCAATTATTCAGGAAGACAAAGGCCAGAGACACTTAAAAGCGCATGACCTGATTCAAGTACACGCTGTGCTGCTAAGAGGATGACATCACCGCCTAGCAACAGTCACTGAGATCAGTGCCATTTCTTATAAGCTTCTACAGGGTCAGCAAATTTTGTGAATACAGCATGGTGATGACATTAAATTTGCTGGAGAGAAAAATAGGCGTTTCAAAAATCTGCTATCATTTAAATTTTTTATTGATAGGGTACATATAAACTGTGTTTTGAAACCTAATGAGCTGCCTAACTGTCTTCTTTAAGGCAGCATCCTAACTGAAATGAAACCTCTAAAGTGACAGATTTGGAGCGCTCTACATAGACAGCAACTCTGTGCATCATATAAATAGTGCTCTTCACACAAACCACACAGGAGACATGACTCACAATTGATGGCAATCGTTTGCTGTTAGCATGTTGCCAGGCTAACAATGCGATACATAGTTCATGCAAATATTGTGCATGGGCCTACTTATTATTGTAATTGGCCCATTTGTTATTAGACTGAAAATGTTTGAATCCATGCTTTTCAGTACTGAATATGCACAGTAGTATAAAATACTATTTCTAAACAAGCTTTCTAACACTTTGCACTAATATTATAATTCTGGCCAATAACGATAAGCCAATATTTATTTTCATGTTGTGGCCGATAACCAATACATTTCCGACATTATAATTCTAAAAGATTTCAGTAACACTTTATTTTACTGTGTCATTGTTACATATGTTACATGTAGTTACTGTCGTAATAACTATTAGTGATGAATAATTACATGCAGTTAACCCTAAACCAAACCAAACCCTAATACTAAACCTATAGTAAGTACATGTAATTACTTAATATTACTCAGTACTTAAATGTATAATTACAGTGTAACAAAGACACCTTAAAATAAAGTGTAGCCCAGATTTCTTCTAAATAAATAACACGGTCATACTTTACAATAAGGTTCATTAGTTAAACATTAGTTAATGTATTAACTAACATGAACTCACCATGAGCAATACATTTGTTACTGTATTTACTAATCTTTATTAATGTTAGTTAATGAAAATACAGCTGTTCATTGTTTATTCATGTTAGTTCAGAGTGCATTAACTAATGTTAACAAGACTTTAATAATGTTAGTTGTAATGGTAATAATAATAACATTAATAATGTTAAATTAGTAAATGTTGAAATTAACATTAACAAAGCTTAATAAATGCTGTAGAAGTGCAGTTCATTAATAGTCCATGTTAACTAATGTTAACTAATTAAACTTATTGTAAAGCGTTACCAGTAAAGTAATACTAAATAAATAAATAAATACTGTTTTTGAAAGGAAGACACTTTTGCTCACCAAAGTTGCATTTATTTGTTCAAAAATACAGTAAAAACAGCAATATTGTGAAATATTATGTATATTTTAAAAAGTAAATTTTCTTGTGATGCAAATTTTCAGTGTCACATGATCCTTCAGAAATGATTCTAATATGCAGCTTTGGTGCTCACGAAACATCTGTTATTATCAATGTTGAAACAGTGCTGCTTACCGTTTTTGTGGAAACCATGATACATTTTTCAGAATTCCTTGATGAACAGAAACTTTTGATCAGTTTAATGCATCTTTGTTGCATAAATGTTTTAATTTCTTTAAAAAAATCTTACTGATCCCAAACTTTTGAATGGTAGTGTACAATTGGCTTAGATAAATTGGCTAAAGCCTACATTTAACAGTGTTACTGAATTTATTTGTCAAAATAAAACAACAGAAGTGTACTAACTGCTCAGAGACATGAGCTTGACTTGAATGCATGATGTGAGATGTCAGGTGGCCATGTTTATAGATGGGTAGCTCTATTAGTCCCCTGTGTGTTGCCTTCATGCCCTTTATTTCCCAGAGCCCACTGTTCACACCATGATGAATTGCTCCAGTCCCATCAACAACACTCATTCACACTAGACAGCACTGCCTCAACAACAAGGCAGGACACAAACATGGATAGAAACATGGAGTGAGCAGAAAAAAAGTAACATCTTCACTGTAAACCGTTTAGTAAAATAATATGGATAAGTGTGCAGCAGCAGGTTGGCCATCTGATGCAGCACGGAGGTGTGAGGAGATTTTACTGCACACAAAATGAGTCAGATGCTTATTTCTTAGTGAGCTATTTTTGATCATTTGCGTACCAATGTTAAAAAACGTACAGAGAAGCCTTGGACCTCTTCCTGGGTGTTCTCTTGATTCTACTCTCTTTCTCCATCCTTCAGGGTAATCCAGAAAAACACCCACTCACACTAATACATTTGCTCAGGCATGGCTAAGCAGCATGACCATGGGGGAGAGATTGCTGTTCTGATGAAGGTGTGAATGTGTGTAGGTGGAAGAATATCACTTTAGAGACATTCCAACCCACTACATTAATACAAGTGCTCAGGGCTTCTCTGCGTGCTGATAAGGAGTTGCAGCACAATGTACTTAACTCATGTGATGTCTATGTTATTGCAAACATATTGAAGTGTCATGCCCATATATTTATATCTCTGATAATAAAGTTGCGTGATTATTGTAGTAAAAAAAAAAAATGGGGGTAAAACACAACAGTCAGAAATGACCTGATCACATGCGTAAATTTATTTGGTCCAATAGGGTCGCACATATCAACATATTTTGTTAATCCTGGAACAACATTCCTGTCTGAAGAATTAGTCCTAACCATATATCTACCCATAAACCTAATCCTACCCATAACTTATCCCTAAAATCAGAGGAAATGATAGGTGAATAAGAATGGTGCAGAAGTCCTAACCCTTGTTGTAAGTCTAAACCTGACCTGGTTGATTGAAATGTTGTTCCAGGATCAACAAAAGCCCCTGAAATTAACTTGGAACAATTTTTCCCCCCAGACCACTCGCTGTCTGCGTTTCCATCTCGGTATAAAGTACCGTGAAGATTAAGTCCGTTGACGTTTTTAAACTCCATTATTGATTCAATTAGCAAACGACTCTTACTGCATGCCCCTCAACAGACATTTAAAAATGGTGTTTGAAATAAAACACTGCGTGGAATCAACCAATCAGCATGTTGAGTGCCCAAGTCCCACCCCCGGATGTTCCTGAACTTTGAAAAAGTACTACCTCAGAGAAGGGACTTTCTGAGGGTGGATTTTTTACCCAGAACTTCATTAAGACCCTGGTCCCTGCGGCAGAAACACACCGAGTACCAGTCCAAAATCCCTAGTTCCAGGGGAAAGTTCCTGCGGAATTATAGCTATAGATGTTGATCCAGGAACATGTTGTGCTTGGTGAAATCGCGCTCACACTCCAGGCTCACTTATCAAAAGCTATTGATGGACTAACTTCTGTTACATAAGACAAGCTAGTACATTGTTAATTTTTTTTTTTTCCTGCTGCTTTTGCCCCCTAAAACAAATAGGTGCATGATTCCCCTGCTTCCCATTGACAAGAGTTCTGGTCTTGTACAAACATACATCCATCCCAGTCTCAGTGAAAACAACAATTTAAGCACATGGATTATAACATGGATCTGACAATTTGTCAGGGCTCAAAACCCTGGCAAGATACAAGAGAAAACAGACAAATGGGACACTCTTTCCATGGCTAGCTCAGCAGACATCTATCTTCCCATCTTACTCCATCTCACCTATTGTCTTTCTCTCCCCTGCACCTAATTTTGTGAACACTTACACTATTAAGAATTCCACAGCTCTCCTCCCTGCTTCATTAGAGCAATTACCATAGGAAGTCATTTGTTACCTGGGGCCTAGATGGCACTGGCACTGGCACAGACATGGACACACACACACACACACACACACAGACAGTTCCACAGAGATTTTTTCAGCAATCTGCAGCTCATCATTATTAACTGACAATTTTTTTTTTTAAACGTAATGGAGACGTAATTAATACCTGCATTTATATGCAAGCATCTAATTTTTGGGCATACGATGTGTACATTTTCATAAATGTGTAATGTTTGCAAAAACAATCATTTAGCATTTAAATGTGCTAATTGTAAAGTCACTAAAATCATTCTGAGACTGAAATTAACATCATTTGACTTAATAATCTGGTGGGCATCACATTTTGTTGAAATGATGATAATGTTCAAACCGGTACAAGATACATCAGCACGTACACCCTCTGAATGATTTAATAATCTGTCAAACTATCTAAAATTTAGGGATGCCAGCCTCCAACTCTCTTCTGCAGACAGTGCTATTGCATAATTTCTTTCAGTCACACTTGCTCATGAAATTGGCTGTCATCCTAAACATTTACCACAAGCCGCATGCAATTACAGACAGCAGGACGCAGTCGTATCGGACTCAAGCCCATTTTGTCACGGGGAATCTGGCTCCTATAATGTACGTATCATGGTGCAGACACACAAACAGACACACACACACCTGTTATTTCAGTGGAGTGTTAATGTGTGTTTCTGGCATGCTTTGTGGCCCCTCACTTGGCGGACGATTAGCAGGGCTGCAGGAGAAGTGTGACTGCCAGTGATAAGAAAAAAAAAATGACCACAGCGGTTCTACAGGTCTATCTTCACGCACACATAAGCAAAAATATGCCTACATAGACATCTATGCATCCTACACTTTATTGGAAGAAACAGCCATAACACAAGCGTGACCAAATGTAATTGGATACAAGATATGGGATAACAATAAAAGAGCAAAATCACATATTTTAAAACCAAAAAACACAATATATGCGCCAAAAAGACATCCTTCATAGTTTGGCACATATTTAAAAAAATAATATTCAACAATTACAAACATAATGAATGGTCAGCTAGCAGATGACATTTGGTCACAAATTAATATATATATACTAAATTTTTATTTAAAATATATATATATATTTTACTTCATGTGTCAGAAGGAAATATTTTTTGTATGATTAATTACATTCTTTGCAAAAAGTTACAATTAATGTCATTTCTATTTGATAACTACAAATTATATAGCTATAAATGTACATTCTTGACCCCATTTAATTTATATTATCATTCTTAATATATCACAAAACCTCATGTAAATGCTTGTTAAACTCTTTCACAAGTAAAAATGCGCTCTAAGGTGAGAGAAATGGTGTATTGTGGCCATATTTATTGTTGAGCCCCCTTTAGTTAACATTACAACATTGTATATCAGAAAATATTTAATCATATTTTTGCTTTTCCTACCAGTTTTAAACAATTAAGTGGCTTTAGAAAGGCTAACCCGAAATCAAACATTTTTACAGTCAGAAATTTCTCAGACTAATGTGAATTTTATTGAATCTAAGTTAGAAACAGACTTTCTACAAGTAACTCACTATGCACTGAGCTACAGTTTTGACCATATTGACAGTAAAATGCCTCCTTTGGAGTGAAGATTGGGCTGGCACAAGTTGGCACGAGCAGCAACACACTTGAGTGGGTGTTGCAGAGGGACTGTGGTTGAGCCTCGTGGGCAATTCGGAGCATGTACACGTGTATTTTTACCATGGAGTGGGAGTGAGGGAGATATTGATTCTACAACAGTCACAACTGTAAACTATGGGCTAATGTGCTCTTTTTGTCGTTTACAGCCATGCACCAAATGCACTAAAGAGGTTTGTGGAAGTAATGCGATATGTGTCTCGCACTGAAACATTATGTAGCACGTATGTAATCCGGAGAGGCCATTAGATTTGGTTTTGGCTGACAAAAAAATACATGTGTGATATGTTCAGGGCAGCAGGATGGGAAGGTGAGCAGAGTGAAAGCAAGGCACAGTAGGTGTGGGTGCTGCATCTGTAGGTGGAACTGGAGATGGATGGTAGGGAGAAAGAATAAAGATCAAGCTAAATTTCACAGCTCACTATACTGCACCTCTCCTTTCTCTCTTCCTAACTATCCTGCTCCTCATCATCCTATTTCTGGGTTTAGTTTTCACTCACGATCTGTCCATTTGTCCACTTATGTCTCCACCTTTCTACCTCCACATTTTCTTCTTGAGGTTATCCCTGCTGAAAAATCCAGCAATGAATTTCATGTTTGTCCAAACCGGTTTATGCTATAACAGCACTATACCAGCTCTAACCAGGATAAACCAGCTGGGGCCAACATGGAATTCATGCTGGTTAGAGCTTGTTTAGTGCTGATCTAGCAAGTGGACAAACACAGTCATGCTGTTCTCAAGCAAAACAGCACTACCACTTTGATGGTGACCAGCAATGCTGTATTTTTCAGCAGGGTTTTCTTCTTTAACTGTTAGCCTCTATATTTCTTTCTATTTTTTAGTATGCAACTAAAAAACCATCCCTCCCTCAGTATTAAAAGTTCAGCAATACCTCCTCTAAAGATGAAATTTTATATAAGCCACTAATGATGCACTCAGCAATTTGTTCCTCATTAAAAAGTTTTACCCCTAAAGTCAAAATTAACGCTCTTGAAAAATTATGTACACTCACAAGATGAATGAATCTATCCTCCATCCATCCATCCATCCATCCATCCATCATAAACGTATAAAATAAAACAAATTCAAAACATTTCATAGATAGATAGATAGATAGATCGATTCAATATACATGTAAAAGTTATCCTTGAACAGAATGTGAGAAATGAAGACGGTGGACAGAGGAAAGTTAAGTGAAGAACGCATGCAGCTTATGGGTACATTATTCAAAATGTATGTAATATATTCAGTACAGACATAAATAAAATGAGCTCTCCCTTCTCCTCACCTGGCAGCAACTCTCTGATGATACATAATCGATAACAGAAGTCAGCACCCTGAGCGCTGCTCACTAGGTGTTCTAGTTCATTGTTCCGTCACATAGCAACTTCAGCAAAGAGGAGGGGCACGCGGAGGAATGAGGAAAACATTGGCTTGCGCTTGCTGAATGCACTTTCTTCATATATGTGAGTGACGCTTTTTCCGCTCTATGTGTTGATGTATTACTGCATTATTAAAATGAAAGCTCTGAAATGTCCTTGGCAAGGACGTTTAACACTTCCAGTGAATGTCTACAAAACATTCACACTGGAAACCAGGTTTCAGGGAGTATAGAGATAGAAAAAAGGAGGATGGAGTGAGGTAAGAAATAAACAATTGTCTCTGATTAAACTGGATGTTGGATACAAAAAGGATGTTGTAGTCTCACACCCACACCACTGGACCCTGCAGAGATGAACACATCGCAATGAATGCCTCCGAGACAATCAGAGGCAGGCAGGCGGGGTCTGACGTCACATGCACGCATGTGGAGAGAAGAGGTGATCAGCATCTGCTCTGTCATTATTTTCTCTCAGAGAAAAAGGAGGAATGTGAGGGGGCCTGGGGATGGCTGATCGTGCAACACTCCAAGAAACATGAAGATCAGAAACGAGGAGTGAAGAAGATGAAACTCACGCAGAGATTGGAGAAGTGCGAATGGCAGCATCATAATGTTACAGAAGCTCTCCGATTCCCACGCAGAGAAAACGGCAAAAAAAAAAAAAAAAGGCGCAACAGCCATTTCACAATACACACACGTGTGCATGGAAACAAACACCCACACGTTCATAAACACATATAGATATGCATATATATATAGTAGCCTGCATATGCCAACACTTTTTTTTTATCTGAGAAAAATGGCAGAAGAGCACATTGGCGATTCAAGCTGTTCTATATTGAAATGTTATGCAATTTTGCACTTAATATAAACTGATTGAGGCCCGTACATATTCAGACTTGAAGAGCCCAACACAATTAAAACAATAAAAAAGCTGGCTGACCATAATTCAATTTTAAGTGCCATTTAGGGCCAGAATTATCTGAAATAGAGTATGTATATGGTATACCCTCACTGTGGTCCTGTTGTCCACTGTCCTGCCAAGTTTAGCTCGAAACTATAAAAAAAATCTGAAAAAAAAACAGAAAAAGTACTGGCAGCTCATTACACGGACATTATCCAGAAACCAGACATTTCCTTAATACACCGTGGAATGAAGGGCAAAATTCAAAATATATTTCAAAAAATAAATATGGAATATTCCATTAAATTAACACAGAACATTGTGCCCCATTTTTTATGGATTTAGTTCATCCCTAATTAAACACACCAGAAAAATCTTAACATCTGTCTACTTCTGTACTATTTAGGGGGAAAAATAGTATGTCTGAATTCATAGTGTTCATAAAAAATTAGGCAAAAAGCAGCCGAATGTCCTACTACTTCTGCAGAGAAAAAGTTCCAAAGTTTCCTAACTTTTTATACTGTATAGTAAAATGCAGTCAGTATAACATTTCAAAGTTTCGAACACAACAGAAAACTTTGGTAGGTGTGTTTGATTAGTCTCAGGACGAGGGGTTATAGTTCTAGCCACAGAAAGACAGCATAGAAATTCTAAAATTCGGCTTAGAAATTCAGAAATTACTTAGGAAGTAAAACACAAGCACGCTGCATGCTTTTTAAACACCTTGATTTATTAAACTCTATCCCTGCAAGCTCAAATTCATCTACTTTTTATGTGACGGTCACATGTCAAAATCCAATCAACAATTGATGCATAGAAGTTTCCACGCTATATATATATCGGATGTACGTCACAATATGTTTCACTAGCTATTTTTCCATCCAATGTGCACAATTTGAATATCACACAAAATATCTGTGGATAAAGCACCATTTCCACCCCATGTGTTCAAGAGAAAAAAAAGCTGTAATCAAAACAGAAGTCGCAGCAATCGGGGAAGCCACTGTGGCTCTTTTTTTCCTCCATCATAAAGAACTTGCGTCTCAGAGCACACAGACGAAATGCAATAAACGCTGTCATGTTATCAAGCGTTCAGATGCTGGGTGCTTGGAAATGCAATCATGTGAGACACTTCTGGGTGGGAATTAAACCAAATCATTTTGATGACAGACTTTGGCTCAGGCATTTCAGAATGATCAAACCAGCATTTGAGATTCTGTGCAATGAAACTAGTCAGTTGGGTAGTGCAGTTATCCAATCACATCCACTGTTGAAACAAAATCACATGAGTTTTTGTTGAGCATCGAGGGTTTTAATCTGTAAATGTGTTTGCATTGTAGTACACACATGCACATGTCTTCTTATCGAATAAAAAAATTGCCTCAACTGAGCACATACATTTTTAATGCACATTTTTAGAGTTTATGTGCATCTTGGAGTTTCCATCCAACATGTTGTGACATCACAAAATGGGCACACAAATATGTGGATGGAAACAGTGACTTTAACAGTTCTCAATAAAAAAAATAAAGTAACATAAAAAACCTAAAAAATAACAAAAAAGGTCCAATCAGAATAATATGCATCAGACTGAGACTGCGTTCAAACAATGTTTAAACAACTTCTAGAGACATTACTTCTTAATAACCAACCTAGACTGACTGTAAATGGCTCTACCTAAATTTCTGCAAAACTCCAAAAACTTACCTATACTGTACATACAATCCAATGCAGTTTCCAGCTGAAATCAACACTAGAGGCAGTAAAACGGCAACAACTTTTGTTCAAAACGATTGAGTCT
Source organism: Opsariichthys bidens (assembly GCA_037194245.1). Lineage (NCBI taxonomy): Eukaryota > Metazoa > Chordata > Actinopteri > Cypriniformes > Xenocyprididae > Opsariichthys > Opsariichthys bidens. The sequence continues at coordinate 11,939,079 of CM074296.1, forward strand.
TGTGAAATATAAGTCATGCTAAAAGAGCTCATAGACTTGTAGAAGCAAGCTAAAATGGCACGGTTGCTTCATCAAATGTGTTTTAATCTCAAGTTTCCTTTTGTTAACGCCATTGGTTAGGTGTAGGGTAGGGTTTAGTGTAGGTAGTTTGCCACTTTACAAGACAAAGCTCTAACCTTTCTGGGCACTCAACAGACATTTCATTTCTAAGCGCAGAGATACCTACAACAATAAACATCATAGATTCACGTTTATCTGCTTCATATGAAACCATGTGAGCTTTTAATGCCACTCAATTAAAAATGCAATATATCATTTTGCAGAAATGTCATCATAGGTACTGTATGTATTTCCAATGAGCCTGGATTGCCAATATCTCTGCTAATTTATTAGTGACAATTCTATGTGCTGGTGGTTGCAATATCCTTCATTCCCCTGATAGCATCTCTGTCAACAATGTGCACTGCCAGAGGGGCAGTGAAAAAGACTGAGGAAATGCTGTGGAAAAGTGGACTGTTATTTTTAGGGCCACCAATGGGAATTATAGCAGTCCAGCACCAAGAGCAATGTAAGTGGGTAACCTGGTTTTCCTTGAGAGAGAAACACAATGAGAATATTTTCAGAGCGGTGTCTAGCAAACACGAGTTGTCACTGTCCTGCGTTTCTCTTCCTCGTACTTTCACCTCATTTTACTTCTGTCGATTTTCTCTCCCCTCTTATCTTGTTACTTCCTCCCTAGTTTCATTTTTCACCCTAATGCGTGTCTCATAAACCCACCCTCCCCACTGTCTTTCCCCCCACCTGCTCTTCTCGCTCTTTCTCGTTTATAGATACATAGATATATTACATTACGCCTCCATAGGAAGGCCTTGTGCTTTGTGTGGGCTACTGAAGTCATCACTTCACAGAACAATATCACTTTCACACAGGCAACCCATTAGCCAGGCGTTCTTTACTGATAATTGGAAAATCAAAAGCTTGGGTTTGCATGTACGACATCACAACCACAACGTGGCATTATTGAGGGCAACAATGCTAAGCAACTCGGTAATACTTAGCAACTGCTTCCAGGGAAACTGGTGAACCTTAAAAGGATTGGGTAGAAACGTGTCTGAATGCGTTTTAAAGGTCATGCAGGCAACAACACAATCCATACCTCCTGCAATGCAGTACAAAAGCACACATAACAGGCCTGGGATGGGTCAAGATGGCCGACCAGTTCAAATTAATCTCTTTTAAAACAAAAACACTAAAATTATTATTTAAAAAAAAAAAAAAAAAAACATTATAACTATTCAATTAATAATATGAAATCTAATATTAAATAATATTAAATAATATAATATTATATATATGGATATTTATATTATATTATATATAAATAATATATATTATATATATATATATATAATATGGTATGCTTAGAATCTGATGGACTGTTAGCATGATAAAACCCTCTCTCAGGAGTTGTGATTCTGGATCTGTAAAAGCATCAAAAGCAGTTTTCTGACAAATTCACCATTTTTGAAGGACTTTTTGCAGAAGAATGTATTCATTTAAAGTACAGATATTTCCCATTTTTGGTTTATGTACACATACACTGATGAGCCAAAATATTATGACCAGTCACTCCGTGTTCCCTGGTCTGCCTCTTTCAGCAGGATAGTGCACCCTGCTACACTGCAAACATTGTTCAGGAATGATTCGAGGAAGATGATATAGAGTTGTTGGCCTGGCCTCCAAATTCCCCAGATCTCAATCCAATTGAGATTCATTGGGATGTGCTGGACCAACAAATTCAATCCAATTCAAAAGTTTGGAATTAGTATGATTTGTTTTTATTTATTTCAAATCAATGCTGTTCTTTTAAACTTTCTATTCATCAAAAAATATCCTGAAAATAGATTATTATTGTTTCTACAAAATGTTAAGCAGCACAACTGTTTTCAACATTGATAATAATAATAATAAATGTTAATTGAGCAACAAATTTTAACATATTTTAATTATTACCGAAGAAACAAATTACACTGAAGACTTGAGTAATGGCTGCTGAAAATTCAGCTTTGCCATCACAGGAAAAAAATTACATTTGAAAATATTTTAAAATGACAATAATAATAATAATAATAATAATAATAATTTACAATATTAATTTACAATACAACTGTATTTTTATCAAATAAATGCAGCATTGGTGAGCATAAAAGACTTTTCTTTTAAAAAATCTTTCCAAACCCAAACCATGTTCAGTTTATTTCATTACGTTAAGCTGTTTGTGTTAGTGTTTGTGTGAAAGTAAACCAGACTAAATATATATACAGTATATATATATATATATATATATATATGTATATATATGTGTGTGTGTGTGTAGATTTATCTGTGGTATGTCATTCAAATGAGGAAGCAAATAGAGAGCAGTTCCCGTGGCTTACTTATGGCCAGCTATTCCCAGAGTGACCGTACTGCATAAAGGAGTGTGAAGGTCATCACCTCTGATTCCAGTTATGTAAGATAAACCGAAATGCACTGTGGAGATATGGAGGGAAAATGACAGAGCACAACAAACAAGGACTATCAGAGAAAGACAAAATGGGTAGGTAGATAAAGAGAGGAGAATGAAATGGAAAGAGAGGGGGAGTTAATACAGTATATCCGCAAGAGTGTCAGCGTTTTGAGAGAAAGAACAAAAGGCACCTGTCTGTCCATCCAACCACATCCAGAGGTCATTCTAAAGTACTGTGAATATCCTTTGACTGTTCCTACGTGATAAATTAATACCTACAAACAAAGCAAAAGCATGGTGGGGGAACATTTAGTTGGGCTTCAATCAGATGACCGCAACCTTGCTATTGACCCGCATTCAGAGTGTGTGGACAAAGCATTATCGTGACACGGTGATGAATGCCATCAGCAGGAACGGCATAAGGATGAGGGCACAATGGAGATGTCATCTTTGAAAAATCGCTCCATGTGCTTGACTCTGATATGTTGAAGTACTCACAAATGAGAAAAAACTGCTTCCTGCCAAGCAGCCGGGCTTTTGACAATCCGGCAATCAATCAATTTTGGCAGAAAGGCTTCAAACTGCATGAAAACATGAAAACTCTTGACTAGAAGGATTTTACTGCAGGCCTAATTGGGCCAGTTGAAATTTTTACTTGTCCAAAAAACATTTTCTCTGGCCCAGCTACAAATATTATGAATAGTTATTTGTAGTAACATGTGTGAAAAAAAAACCACATAATTAAACGTTTATTATTGTTAATGCGCAACTAAAGCAATTAAGCAGCTCCATGATATCTATAAATTCATTAACATACTTTTGCTGGAAAACAATAGCATTTAACAGGGTTTTTCCAAAGATTTTGTTTCAAGATATATCAGTCATATTGGCCAATTTTAGAGATTTGTTTTTAAATTTATCGGTATTAGCTGATATTGGGTAATATATGTAATTGTGCATGTTCATTTACAGTTTTTGTTTTTTAAATGAGATTACTTTTCATCGACCACTTAAAATTTATCATTTAATTACAACAAAATATTGAAAAAATGTATTCTTTAGTGAATTTCAAAATTGTGAATATTATACGTTGTTTTTAATGGCTTTAAACAAAATAGTATAACATTTTAACTGATAAATGAAGATATTATTAGCCATTACATGAAAATAAACACATACACACACACACACACACACACACATCTATATAGAAAAAGATTTGGATTGTTGTATATCCAATCCAAATGTAACAACACCTCTCTAGCCTAATATGCCAAATGACATCAACTGGCCCCCCAAATATTTATTTATTTATTTATTTATTTATTTTTTAGTTGGTCCCTTACAAGCCATTTGTTGGTCTGCCTATGAGTTAGATTCACACAGTGCCAGACCATCACAGACAAGATAGCAAGAGAAACCCTAATAACTATGAAAAGTATTTGACTACTTATTGCCAATTCATGCTCTGCACTTTTAAACAGACCGTGTCTTCAAACAACCAGAGCATGTTTGTGATTCATGCAACAGGGAGAAAACTCTTGAAACCTGAAAAGAAGATAAAAAAGGAACATTTTACCATCTGTTCTGTACTGAGGGACCTCAGGCTACTTTTAAAAAAAGAGGAGAGAGAGAGAGAGAATGTGAACAAAAGACAGGAAGAAGGTACTGAATTCTTTGACAGCTTTGTGAGATCTGTCAAATGTCTGAAGGATGGAAAAAGCAACACATCACCTTGAGCTTAACGACTCATTCTATTTCAGTTTTAATCTCGCCGTATGTCTCCCTGGCTTTTGCATCGGTCTGCGTGACCTGCCCAGGCGTTCATGAATATTCCATCCTGATGGAGAGCTCGTTGTGAGTTGCTATGGCCCACAAGCAAAAGTTTGCCAGGCTGCAAGTACCTTACATAAACATCTCCCTAAATTATGCATGGGAGGTATGGGAACTGGAGAAAGTAATGAAATCATACTAGTTTGGCCATGAATCATGATTATCTGTCCACCGGGTGCTGAACTACTTTGTAAGTGTATTACAACTGCACATGCTGAAGTGATCGAGGGGAAGGTTTAATGTACAATTTATTAGGAGCAAGATTTTAGACCAAAGTGGGTGGGGCTAGCCAGTGTGATGTCGCAGATTTAGAAACAGAGATGGACAAAATGTCCTCTCACTTGTCAGGGTCAGCTGAGACAAAAGCGTACATTTAAATTTCTAGTTAGTATGAAATCAGAATTGACAATTCTTATTTTTTATGGAATATTTCATATTTATTAATAAAAATCATTATTATTATAATTTTTTTTTTATTCATGTGCCCTCATAAACTTTACTTAAAATAATTATCTGGGTTTTACCGGAGTGAGGGCGGGACAATCTGTCAATCACATGAGGTCACAACGATAGCAACGATAACGATCCAATCAATTTCGGATGGGCAAAATCAAGTCCCACCCTACATTTTTTCTTGTTCTTGAAGCCGTTTCACTCTAATACACGTCACAATAGGGAATAAACGACTATTGCAACTTCAATTTCATGCCAAATTTAAGCTGTTTTACTATCAAAGGAGTACAGCAAAAGACAATCAAGGCCTGACTGTGACTGTACTTTTCAGGCATTTGGATGAAAAAAAAAAAAAAAATCTAATCAAAAATTAATGCAAGTTGAAATCCACAAATTTCTTAGCTTGTATAAAACATGCAGCTCATAAATATACCTCTAGCTATCTTTTTTGCTGTTATTTAGCTCAAAATTGTGCCATCTGCTTGTATGAGCAAGATGAGGTAAAGCACCACACAGTCAGGTCTTTCTAGAGGAGACACAGGTGGTAAGCCTCATCTCTCGCCACTTACAAGTGACCCTCTTCAGAAATTCAGCCGATAGCTGTTTATCTCCAAACTGATCCTTATCTTACATGCTTTCTGACCTGCTCACATCTGGACATTTTCTTATAGGTGAATAAATAAAGAAAAGAAAACCAAGGGTATAAAAATAGTGTATCTTTTCACAGGTCTGACAAAAGCCGTTTCAAAGCAGCATAAATCATAATTATATGTTGCAGCAATGAGCAACATGAGAAGTGCTTTGTGACTGGGAATGGCTGAGAGGCTAACGTGATTCACCTCCCAACGTCAGACCCTTAAATTAGCTCCTGCAGACAGTCTCCCAACAGGAAAAAAGGCGGTGTTACTAATTAAGTGCACAATAATCAAGTCAAGACTCCAAACAGAGAGGAGAAGAATCAAAAAAAGACATGGAAGTTGCTGCGAAACAACAAAGTCCACTCATATTTCTTGCCAATATCTTCTTTCAAGGAATTCTTAAAACATGATGTAGTTAGCCATTCTACTTCTACGTTTTTCAATGCACAGAGCAACTGAGAAAGCATAATGCCTCTCAGGAGAGGGAATCACGCTTTTCAAAAACAAAGCTTGTTCAGAAGCTTTGTTTTGTAGCATGTTCAACACTGTGAGTGCAGTTTTGTTTTGTTAAATTGCAAATGAGTTTAGCAGACCTACTGTATGCAGCGATCAGAGACAACTTATCAAAAAATCTATTATTTCCATTATTGTTAAACGCTAGCAGACTAACAATGTATCAGACAGCATCTTTTTACTGTACTGTCACTTCTCACTAAAGCAATACCATACTCAAAAGCTACACAATACATTTGTTTTTGTTAAACTGGCAGCTAGTTTCCAGAACTTATGAATACAGGTATAATGTTTCTGATATTATAAGATTGGATATGTCATTAAATTATGTAATGTTCTTAACATGCCAACCTAGCACTAAAATAATACGACAATCATAAGGTGATATAAAATTTAAATGTTATATTAAAAAACATTTCAACAATATTTTATCATACCATATACTGTATCTTTGTAAATTGGGACCCTGGACCACAAAACCAATCATAAGTCGCACGGGTATATTTGCAGCAATGGCCAACAATACATTGTTTGGGGCAAAATTATCGATTTTTCTTTTATGCCAAAAATCATTAGAATATTCAGTATAAATCATGTTCCATGAAGATAATTTGTAAATCAGCTACCATTAATAACTAATAAGCATTGCTAAGGACTTCATTTGGACAACTTTAAAGGTGATTTCCTCAATATTTTGATTTTTTTGTACCCTAACATTTCAGATTTTAAAATAGTTGTATTTCAGCCAAATATTGTCATATCATAACAAACCATTCAACCATCAATTGAAAGCTTATTTATTCAGCACAACTTCAACAAAATTGACCCTTATGACTAGTTTTGTGGTCCAGGGTCACAATTAAGGTCATATACCAATATTTTACAGTCCAATTACTGTATATGTATTACCTTTCTAGCAAAACATCACTTTCACCATTAATATCATTTAACTTACAGCTTTTAAAGGGATAGTTCACCCAAAAACAAAAATGCTGTCATCATTTACTCAGGTTCTAAAAAAGAATGTAACCAAACAGTCGTTGGCTCCCGTTGACTTCCATCGTATTTGCTTTTGTACTATAGAAGTCAACTGAGCAGCAACTGCTTGGTAACCAACATTCGTTGAAATATCTTCTTTTGTGTACAACAGAACAAAGAACTCACAATAATTCCGGCCATGCCATTCCTTTTCATCAAAGGGAAATCTTACATTTATCATCCCCATTTGAGCGATCACACTCTTCGAAACGGTTCAGCACCTGGAGCTGTCCAGTGCATCGTTTCAAATGACTGTTTGCTAAACCACATAACAGACGACCTGAACAAAAACCCATATGTGTGTGTGTGTGTGTGTGTGTGTGTGTGTGTGTATTACTCTAACAGTATTTGATCACTCTTAAAACAGTCGTTTAAGAATTACAGACTGTCAGTATAGGACGATTATACACATTATACACCGATCACTCGCCACATCAGCTCACTATAATGCGGTTGTGCAGAGACTGTTGTTGTTTCATTACACAACACAGCGAACCTGGTGATGATCAGTGATATATATACATTCAAGCCAACAGTTTTCAGTTTTATCATGCACATATCGATTTTAATTTATCATAAGGTAAACATTTCCTACGACAAATAACACAAGTGTGTGTTGGAATGTCATCTTGAACATCATCCTTCATGCATGAGTGCTCTACGGTAAGGAAAAAGTTATTTATAGTGTTGTACGGGACAAACCACATCATCCACTGTTTCTCCCCGTAGGCTGGTTATTTTTTATTCTACGACTGAATCAAGTAAATCTCATTGGTCGCGTGAAATAAATCATTAAATATAATTTACACGGTCGTTTTCCATCTCAATTCGCCGTGTTTAATAAAGACCCAATGCAACACAGAACAGTTTTTTGTTGCATTTGACGATCTACTTGAGCGATGCTGATGTCAAACGTTTCCTTTTGTTTCAAAACCTGCCCGCATTCGTTACATTTACACAAACGAAGAGATGCTGCGTGAAAATATGAAAATGCATACTGAACATGCAACGCTTCCCGTGTCGCTTGCGCTGTATTTACACGGACATTTGTAGAGCACTCTGTAAAACATGGCTGTGCGCTGTTTGCCACTGTAAAGCGCGTAATGATGTAACCCGCACTGCAATACTCCGACCATGCACACCAAAACACAAATTACATGAAAAATAAGGGAAAAGGCTCTCACTGTGATTCATAGATCTGTCCTCTGCTGACATGTCTTCAGTGAAGAGCCAGGCACCCCAGAAGCGCTGGTTAATTGTAGGAGGCTGATGCCCGCTGCTGTTGTTGGTTCAGATGCTCTCAGTGAGAGATCAGAGAGAGTTTGAGCGCCACTGCTGAAGATTCAATATAAAACATCCCCGACACAGGCACTACAGCGATACCTAACCCTCATGTCCTGTTTAGATGGGCTTTACTTCCTGGTTGTTTCGGGTCCTAAAGACTCCTCCTGTGTGGGTAGAAATAATAATAGTCATTATGTAGTATATTAACCTGTCATTGTCTCTTATAAAACGTTTATTTTCATCTGACCCAATTAAAAGCCACTATACAGATATTTATGAAGCTGCATTCCCTTACCACAAAGAAGAATGTTATTGAATTTGGGATCAGCTTGACCTCACCAAGAACACGATGTTGAACAATAGCATTTCATTTCACACAGGCATGAGTGATGCATAATTGTGATTCATGATATTCAGTTCAACAGCATGAATATGTGGTATTGTTTTATTACAATTCTTATACAATAAACAAGAAATTCAAATGGCCCTAATATGACATTTTAAGGTTTCTAATTTTGCTCCAGTGTCAAAAAGCCTTTAAGTTTTCTTATATACATTGCACATCACCTAATTTCTCAAAGAGCCTGAAAATGGTTCGTTCCAAGATTCAGTCTCTCCAAACCACTCCTTTCCACGCCCACACTACTCTGATTGATCAGATGGCCCAGTTTGACGTGATTGGTCTACTGATTATACAGTGCATGTTAGAAACAAAACGCCTCTTACCATATCTGAATTTCAGCTCCAGAGGCTACCTCAGCGTTTGATACACAGCGATATGAACAGTGTTGGGAAAAGTTACTGTTCAAAGTAATCCATAACAATATCGCGTTACTCCTTAAAAAAGTAACTAATTGTGTTACTTAGTAACTTTTTATGAAAAGTAATGCATTACATTACTTTTGCGTTACTTTTTCTCACCTGGGCTGGGCTTGCTCACTTGTTTTTTAATAACAACAGCAAAAGTTCTATTTTTTGCAAATGTTAAGGTCCTTTACACCAAAAGTGAAATGAACAAGCCTCAGGCTGAACGAAATGCATATTTACACCTGTACAGTAGAACGCGCAGCTCAAAAAAACAAGTACAATGTAACAATGTGTAATTTAATATAGTTAATGTTGGTGTGAATTTCACTGTTTATTCAATTTGAGGAATACTGAAAGTTTTCATGCAAGTGAGAGATGAGTAAATGCCTATCCACATTTAGTCTAGAACTACAATACCCATCAAGTTTACACAACACCTCTGCACTTTATTTCTCTCAACATGGGGACTGGAGAGCTGTCAGTCAGTAAATGTGAAAAAATAACTTGCATCACTTATTTGGAAAAGTAACTTAGATATTTTGTCGTAAATTGAAAAAGGAATGCTTACTTTACTAGTTACTTGAATAAGTAATCTGATTAAAAGTTACTTGTAATGCAAGTACCCCCAACACTGCGAACGATGGCATCTGTTTTTCTGTATCAATTGACCCTTCGTAAAGACCCGCCCTCTTTAGTTACTGTTGCTATGTCTGACAAGCCATGTGCTCTCACGCCACACATCATGTTCTCACCCAGTGAAAAATACATTGTGGAGCAAAGAGGACACTGACAATGCGTCGACAAACGAGACAGAGCAGGTTACTTCTAATATGGACATCAGAAGGAATGTTGTTTCAAGCGCGGCAAGATGTGAGTACACACAATTTTTTAACGTTCACCGACGTTACTCTACTAACTCCCCTGACCGCTTTGTCGGACAAAATGGCGGATTCATGGTTATTATTGGTTAGATTGTCTGTCAATCAAACTGCCGGCAAAGAGTCAATTCCAGCGCAAGCCCTAATTCTTTTGAAGTGCATACAAAGTGGATTCAAAGCGCTGAAAACAGCATCTTCTTGACATTTTGACAACCCGAAAGTCTTCCAAGTCTCAGCTACAACTATAGTGTTTAAGGGCGGGTCAACATAGATGCGTTCGTAGGCCACCAATGAAGACCACAGGCTGGCATTACAAATTTATTACATTGTTACATAGGTATTAAGTAACAGGAAGTGAGACTGGAATTGCTGACGACTTCTTTCTGCAGTTCAGAATCGATTCTTTCTTGTAGGAGACGATAACTTTATTTGTCATGCACTTTGATCTTTGAAACTTTACATTCGCAAACAGCAACAGTATAACAAACTGTATGTATATTCCAAAAAGAATTATTGGGGGCACTTTAATATGCAGTAACTTACTTTTTAGACAAAAACGTGGCTATATATAACTTCTCCGCTGGTGTTATTTCAATACATTTCCATCTTTTTAAATCTGACAGCTCCTCAGCAAAGTATCCACTGGTTATACATTTCAGTTTTGTACTGGATTCAGTATGTCATCTGGGTATTGCAGTCATGAATACTGTGTATTCTCATATTTGACATTTATGCATGTAGTAAGGAATTATGCATGTTTAGGCTTTCAAAAATAATTAAAAATAACCTGTCCCTCTCTCTGCTTATATTCTGCATTATTCACATAACTCTAGTATGAGTAAATCCAAAAGGACAAGTGGCAGCAAAGTACAGAAAATCAATCAGAGAATTTGTTGCATTTATTCATGTCTCATGGCAGGGGTCTGTGAGAGTAAATGACACATATTCTAGCTTAAAGTTAAAGTTAAAATCTTTAGAATTAGATATCATAAAATTTCTCTAAAGGTATTAAAAATATAGATGCTTTTGGATATCAAATCACTTATAAGCAATTTAAATAGATTTATGGTGGAATCTGTTACTTGGTATGAAATTTGGCTCCTGAAAAGGAATGGCCTGAAAGCGAGTTTGACATTTGGCTCGAAGCTGTTCCATTCATGAACGAAAACAGCACATCAATGGCCTGTGTCTGACCATGAAGGAAATTTCCACCGGGCATGTTTTCTTCTCCCCAGGTCCCCATCTTAACGGCTATACAATCAATACTGCATAGACAGAATGCGTTGGAGTTTAGATGGCACAGTTTAAGGCTGCTCTTTGATGATTTAGCTGAACACAACAGAACATAATAACCATGTGTTTTAAGACTGTAGAGCAAATAAATGAAGTGTTTTAGCAGCCATGTTTTTACTATAACATTTAACCGATTGTTTTGTTAGTTTGTTTTTTCTCTCCCCAAACAGAAACACCAAAAATGTAATGCCCTAACAGGGCTGGGCAACTCTGGCCCTCGAAATCCATTTTCCTGCAGTTTATCTCCAAGCCTGAGCAAACTTTATAGTAATCCTGAAGAACTTGATTAACTTGTTTTTCCTCTGCAGAAAAGTAAATCTCACCCTGTTCTAAAATAACATGTTTATTCCACCCATTAATGGCGGTGGAAGGTGAAAACAAATTCCAAAACTGACCACAAGGTGGCGCCTTTGATCACTGGCGTGGAGATGTTTAGTTGAACATATGGGAAACGTTATTTGTAATGATTTAATAATGGAATATGAGACACTACATATTGATTTATCTAGGTCTCAATTGTGATAAATCATTTGATGAGAGTAACCGCCATAATTATACTCAATGCATATGGGAATCTGCTGACTAATCTCAGCTATTAATTTGCATTACAATATGCATTTAAAGATAGACATTTGTTATTCCAATAAAAATGGGAATACCTCTGATTAACTTGGCTGGAAGGAGAGTGAAATATGCGTCACTAGCCTACTGGTTTCTTATCGAGACTGTCCTGCTTATGCAAGAATGGATTGGGCCAGTTAGTCTTTCAAACACACAAATTCACCATTCAAAACAGAAATCTTTGGACATGAAAATTATATTATGTATAAAATGTCCCCATATGTCCAGAAAAAGGTCAGTGGGGTAAAATAAAGTAATTTTCCTGCGTTTCCATACATTTACTTGATTCATCTCGAGTAATTAAATTCAAAATACTTGGGAAAAAAGTGTAATTAATTTATTACCACAGGTAACTTTTGCACTAGAAACTTTATGTAACGTTAGCCTAATTAAACTAAAGTTCTCAAAGGAATGTTTTACAGTATGCTTAAAATAATAAGGTAGTCTACCTATACCTTATGATTTCATTTATTATCTTCATTTATTATACTCACTTTAATGTTTTTCATTATGATCGTTACTGATTAGAATGAAAGGGACATGAGGACGCAAACAACACAGAGTTCGAGGACTATACACGTGTTTACATCCATGACTGAATGCTTATATTTAAGCCTCCGCATGCTATTGGTCAGATCTGGAGTAGTAATAGGAAACTCGGACTGTGATTGGCTGTTGAGTGTTCTTGGGAGAACAGCTGCCTCTTAGAGCATTATATACAGGGCTGGAGCCTTCATGCATTGTAAACATAGCTATTGATAAAACTGGATCTCTGCAGCTGCTATATCTGGTATATCTCAGTTTCGACAGTCATCGAAATGAAGTTCGTCAGGTTTATAATGAAGAATGCTGCTATGGCCAGTGTGCCTCATCACGTCGAACACTTCTCAAAATTTTCACCTTCTCCACTTTCTATGAAACAGTTTATCGATTTTGGTGAGTGCTCTTCTTCATTTGCTCGTGCACGAAACTGTATGTATGCCTAGATTGAAAAGGAATCGCTTCATCGCCTATAAACGCTGTATATTGCCAATGAAAGTGGTCGTGTGCAGTCAGTTGCCTGTAGTTTTATCAGTATTATTATTATGCACCATATTACGTTCATGATTACGTTCATGACTATGTAGTTGCTCGTGCAATTTACATCTTGCTGATGCAGAACTGATTTCGTACTGCTCTACCAGCTGTGTACAGCTATGTGCGATTCTGGAACAAATTGTTCTTTTGATTCGGATCTTTTCATCGAATCCGCTGGTCCGGTTCACCGAATCAGTCTGAATTTGTGTACGAAAATGACCGAACGATACATTTATAAATCGGACGGAAGCAATAACTCCCTAATTGGAGATTGAACCGAGCGGATAAGAAGATAATTTGGAGTAAAGCAAAGACTGATGGGCTAAAATCCCAAATTACTTTAAGTATAGCAAAAATGCTAAATAAAACAGCTCACTTTATACTTGTTTTTCGACGTGATCATATATATATATATAGCATTTTATTAAAAACACTCAAGCAATTCGGGTAGGAGATCTAAATAAATATTTGTAGGCTAATATTTTAATTACGTTTGTTTTAGGAGATAAATTATAGCTGAAACAAACTGAACTGGAACTCTAGAAATTAACACCCCAATTACAATTTAAACGACGAAAAATGCAATAAACTGCAAACATTTTTAACATGATAATGTTTTATTCAAAAGTTTTCACAGGCTACGTGATGACGTGTGGCTCAATACATTTTCTGAGCCGATTCTTTGAAATGAACTATTCGAAAGAACCGATTCGCGGTCATGACTCGGAATTCCTATCGCTACTGTTCATACAGGCTGATTGTTGCATCATTTAACTGCTGTTGGCTTTGCCTTACACCGCAGCTGTGTATGCATCTGTATTCTACTGTGTTTAACTACATTATGTTTGAGCAACGTGAAAACAACTTGACACTTGTGTATAGTGTGTGTGTTTACCAGTCTGCCATACATACTTTTGTATTTGTCCAGGTTCTACCAACGCATGCGAGAAAACATCTTTTGTTTTCCTGAGACAAGAGTTGCCCGTACGTCTGTCAAACATCATGAAAGAAATCAACTTGCTCCCCAAAAGATTACTTACCACTCATTCTGTACAAATGGTTCAAAGCTGGTGAGTTATACAACATTTTACTGTATTTATAAACGGATCTACCAAGATTATTATTGTTGTAGAAACAGCAGTTTGTTTAAAAGGCGATTAGATGGGCAGAGGCCTGTTATTTATTTTTAGTATGCTCCATAAAAACCCAGGTCAACTTGAGACTAGGCCAAATTCTAAACTTGTGTGACGTAGAGCACGTGAACTTTGTCCCACATCCCGAGTCAGGGTGGGCGCTAACACTTCTTCAAGGAGGGAGTCTTGTGAACTTTATCCCACTTGAAACTTCCCCCTGTTTTTCTTTTTAGGAAGAGTGGAAACTTGGAAGCTTAGGCATAGCAAAAACAAAACAGTCTTCCATTATTATGCATGGTATGCAACTGTTTAACGGTTGTTTTTCCATAGATATTAGGTCAATGTTTTTCGATTCGTTTACTAGTGTAATACATTCATCGTCCATCTTAATTGAAATCCCAGGTTTGCAGTTCATACCAAATATAATTTACAAAATGATATAAATATATATGATGTTACAAAGCAGAAAAGTCTCTGGACAAGCTTGTTTCCCAGTGAATAAAGTGCTCATGGATAGTTTAATTTTGTTTTATTACGTATATTGACATACTTTCAATTCATATTGCTTTTTTTCTGTGCTAAGGTATATTCAGAGTTTGATGGAGGTCTTGGAATTCTTGGAGAAAAGTCCAGATGACCACAGTGTATTAGAAGAGTAAGTAGAAATGCAATCTGTAGATTTCATCAAAACATCTTGTTTGTCCTCAAAAACAAGAAATTATATTTAGATTTTTGAATTGTTTGCCATTATTTCATGGCAATTAAGTACATTTTCCTACAAAAAATGCCATCAGGATAATGCATCAGGACGTTTTATGTTAAGTTTTTTTTTTTATTATTTGTTTGCTTTGTATTGAGAATTGAAGAAACTGTCGTGAATTATTGTCATGTAAGTTATGTTGTACATAAAAATGGGCTTTGTTGTCAAACTATGTACACTTCTTATTTTTCTTTCCTTTTGATTTTCTGGTCAAATATGCCCCAGACATGTTCTTCATTGTTCACTGCACATTTTAACACTCTTGACTCTGCACACAGGTTTGTGGATGCTCTCGTCAACATCCGAAACAGACACAATGATGTTGTACCCACTATGGCCCAAGGTGTGATTGAATATAAAGAAGTATTTGGTCAAGACCCAGTCACTAATCAAAATATTCAGTATTTCCTGGACCGTTTGTACTTGAGCCGGATATCCATCAGAATGCTCATCAACCAGCACAGTAAGCACAATATTCAGGACAAATAAAACCTTTGAACACCATTGCTTCTTAAATTTCTTGTATTCATGTTGTTTTCTCTGATTTTTCAGCTCTTGTGTTTGATGGTTCCACAAATCCAGTTCACCCCAATACCATTGGCAGTATAGACCGTCATTGTCAGGTTGGAGATGTTGTTAAAGGTATGGTGTGAAAATTTATCTATGTGATAAAACCACAAAAAAATTGTCATCAATTACTCATGCTTATGTCGTTCCTAACCGTAAGACTTTCGTTCATCTTCGAAGCACAACGCAAATACCATTTTGTCACGTTAAAAAGGTCTTAAAGACATCATAAAATTAATCCATATGTATGTTGTTAAGTACAAATTTTCTAAAGAGACATGATTGCTTTATTTGATGAATAGATTTAACTTAGGCTTTATTCACATACAAACATTGATTAGCGAACATAAACAGAAGGTCAACCGTACTTGCTTGATGCGTGAAAACAAACCTCATTGGTTCTCGCAGAAGCTCAAACGTGCTTGAGCTCTAAATTCAATCTGTTCATCAAATAAAGCTATGGTGTTGCTTCAGAATATTTGGACTAAACCGCTCAATTCATATGGATTATTTTACGATCTCCTTAAGAACTTTTTGAAGCGTTAAAACTAGTTGCGTGGACTGTCAAATAGCGGGACAGAAATCTCTCCGATTTCATTAAAATATCTACCATTTTCGTTTGGAACGACATGATGATGAATAAATGATGACAGAATTTTCACTTGTGAGTGAACTAACCCATTTGTTTAGTCAATACACATAGACTGTTATATGTGTCTAAAAAAATGTTATGTCAACACATTTTTCATGTAGATGCATATGAAAGTGCCAAGATGCTGTGCGATCAGTACTACCTCAGCTCACCTGACCTGGTACTACAGGAACTCAACAGTAAGAACAGATGAAATATCATTATGTTCACATGTAAAATCTTTAGCTATCTATCTATATATATATATATATATATATATATATATATATGTAGTGCTCAGAGCTTAGCTGCTATAATAGACAATTTGATAGCTATAGATAATATTGACACTGTGACTGTGTTCTTCCTTTTACAGCAAATAACAGGAGCCAGCCTATCAGCATAGTGTATGTGCCTTCCCATCTGTACCATATGCTATTTGAACTGTTCAAGGTGAGCTGTAGCCCATCTCATATTCTGCCCTGAAACAATTCTGTTGACGTAGAATCTGAATGTTGTCATGACAATATGGTTTCTTCCTCAGAATGCAATGAGGGCAACCATTGAGAACCATAAAGAAGGCAGTAATCTTCCACCCATTCAAGTTATGGTGGCCATAGGAGGAGAGGACCTCACTATCAAGGTGATTTTAATTTGAACAAGCAGCATTATCACAATATGTTGTAAGGTTTTTTATTTTTATTATTTGACATTTTCATGGCAATTATGCACATTTTCCAATTCTCATTCATGTGCTTTTAATTTGGAGTTTCTTGCTTTTATTTTAATTAATTAATGCTTTTAAATGATTCTCATTAGATTCAAAGTACCGTAAAATGGTATACATATTTTAAACAAATTTTTTATTATTAAAGACAAATATTGCTATGAAATTTAAAAATATTTTTCACATTATATGCTTGATTGTCATATAAAAGATCCATAAATTACTTTTTTTAATCCTAAAAACATTTGTCATGCAATATGTTTTTATTTTTTTTTAAATTAAGTATTTCATTCTTTTGGTTGTTAAACTTAGAAAAGGTTCATAGGATTTGTCAGTTAAATGCCGCCTTATTGATTGTACTCTGATGTAACTAGAGCCATCGGTCATTTTCCCATCAGTGAAACACCTGCTGTTGCATAATGCAGTATTTGAGAGCTGTTTAGTTACCTTGACAATGCTGATTCGAGTCCTGTGCATGATAACCATTCGTGATCAGGGGTCAAAGTCACAGCCAGTGCCCATCTGTCCTTAATTCACTCTACCTCCTTCTTTTTCTTCCACCTTTCTAGATTTTATTCTAATACTCTTATTTGTCTTTGTAGGTGAGTGACCGAGGTGGTGGAGTTCCTTTCAGGAAGATGGAGAACCTCTTCAGCTACATGTACTCCACGGCACCAACACCCCAGATGGATGAGAAACAAAGGGCTCCCCTGGTGAGACTTCACTTTAATATGCATTAAATACAAATATTATATACAGTGCTATTATAGTTAATTAAAACTAAAACCATAAAAAAAATTTTTACGTAAATTGTTACGTAAGCTTTTACTGAAATAAAATGATTAAAATAAAATAAATAAATAAAAGAGTAAGTAAATAAAAATAAATAAATAAAATATTTTTTTATAAAAAACATGTTTGCATGTATGCATCTTAAAATATGTCAGTGCCATTGTTTTGTCTCGAGATGCACACCAGTAATGTTTTTTTCGTTGCTACTTAAATGTCCTAATTGAACTAATGCCTAATCCTGGCTTAAGTCTGCGGACTAACCAGTATCTCAATGATAAAATAACTCTGCATTTTTATAATATTAGCTGCCTTTTGTCTACAGGCTGGGTTTGGTTATGGGTTGCCCATTTCTCGACTCTATGCCAAGTACTTCCAGGGTGACCTCCAGCTCTACTCTATGGAGGGCCATGGTACTGATGCAGTCATTCACCTGAAGGTACATTTAAACCCTATTTAAAGGGATAGTTTACCTAAAATTTAAAATTCTGTAATTTTTCTGGTCATCGTTCCATTATTTGTGTAGTTCCAAACCTGTATTATTTTATTTCTTCTGTTGGACACAAAATATATTTCAAAGAATGTTTCAGCTGATTTTGTCAATGCAATTAAAATCAATGGTGTCCAATGCTGACAGGTTTGGAACGATTCTATTGGCAGATTTGTGATTACCCCTTTAAAGCACATGTCAAACTCCACACCTGGAAGGCCATTGTTCAAAAGAGTTTAGCTTCAATCATCTCCAAAACACTTGCCTAGAAATTTCTGATGCTGCCTCCAAAATCAAATACTTCTCTACTATATAGTATGCGAAAAATACTACGCCAAAAGAAATAAACAGTAGGCAAAAAGTATCGGTTGATTGACACTTTACTATCACTGGACTATATAAATGAAGGTGACTTAACTTGACTTGACTTGGAGCTAAACTCTGCAGGACGGTGGCCCCGCAGAAACTGTGTTGGACGCCACTGCTATAAAGTCTTTGTAACATGTTCAAAAATGCTCTGAACTTGTTGGAAATGAAGGTACTTAGAACACAGTGCAAAGTATTCTAACAGATCACATCATGTTTTCCCTTCAGGCTTTGTCCACTGACTCAGTCTCGAGAGGCTCCCTGTGTTTAATAAGACAGCCCGACGGAACTATGAAGTCACACAGGGGGCAGATGACTGGTGCGTTCCCAGTCGAGAGCCTCTGGACCTGGCCGTGTTCAGACTGGCCAAGTGAAATGAAGCATGAAGCCTCCAGGAAGGAAATAGGACAGTTGTCTGACCTACTGACATGAGTGAATGGGGAAGGACATGGTGTCCACATGGCCAAACTCCAACTCTCCACTCACTGTGAAGCCGCGTAGTCTCAAAGCAATACCATAGTTGTTGCATGCAATGGTTTTCCTCTGCACCACCACCATGACTATATTATATAATTTTTGGGGGGTTGAGAAACGCAGTGAAAGTCACAGTGTTAACTGCAGACCATACTAACTCATATGAAGTGGAACAAAGTGCCTAGATAATCTGTACCAAACTACTCTTCCTTTATTGGAAGTCTGTTAAGTGGATGTTCCAGTGAGGAGAAGTGAGCCAGATGGTCAATTTACTTTCTGAAGCCTGTGCTAGAGGACAGGGGCAGTCTAGACTAGTTATTGGAACCAGCAAGTAACAACAGGCATGTGCCAAGGAATCTTTAAATGCTAATAAAATATCAGAGATAAAGATGTGGTGATAAAAAATCCATATGCAAGCCATGATGGATCATTTATGTAAGAGTGTACTGCATTAGTCATGCTGAAATCAAGGAGCACTTGTAATTAAATGACTTTGATCGCTAATGGAGGATTGTTCATAATCAGAATGGCCAAAAACTGAGAGAAAGAGATCAATAGAGGCCATAATTCAGACTGTATTAGTGTGTAGCCAAATATGTCGATGTGATATCTGGTATTTTGTTCACACTTGAGTTTAAGGCACTAGAAGGGGATCATAGATGTAAATCGGTTTACAACCAGTGAGAATGACTTGAAACACTTACAACTTATATGCATCAAGCATTTCAAACACAGTGTTTTGTGCATGTTTATTCTTAAACATGCTGAAGCATTTTAGATACCTCATCTACAGAAGTTCATGCTTTTGCTCTGCCGTTGCCTTTTACAGATTTGTGGACCTTCGGCCACTATTTCCTTGCGAATATTATACTGCATGAAATCAGAGCTTCTAATTTTAAGCTTACTCTTTTGAGAGCATGCCTGCCGTATTAAATCAGCCATCTGCTTTGAACTTGCGCCATATAACCTTACATGTAAGGACCACATTTTGTGTATTTATGTTTTTGTTTTTGTCATATTTTTCCTGAAAATCGAAACTTTATTTTTGTAATATGTTTTCCATCTCAAGCAAATGACGTGTATAGAATTGAAATAAAAAATATTGTCACTTAATGTCATTTATGGGATTCATTTATGAGTCAACAAGTTCTCTGAACTCTATTGAACCCTGGATTATAGAGAGGACAGAGATGATTGACAGGTGTGGATCGAGATACTACACATTGATCTATTTCCCAGTAAGGCAGAGTGACATTTCATAGTAAACAACATACCTTTTAAGGTCAGAAGTTACACGAAAAGTGAGGTCATTGGTCAGCAGTGAGAGGCATGAATGGAAGAAACAATTTGAAACACAGGAAGGTCAGATGGGCAGTGATGGAACAAAATTAGTTCTTGCCAAAACCGTCAATATCATTTTGTGTCCGTAGAGACTACTGTGTTCTTGATTCTCTCAATGCTTGATAAACAAGTGCTCCTCTTACGGAATATCACATACCAAAAAGCACATGCTATGAGGTAATCCATATAAGGTTAGACAGATAGCTTGTTTACATGCAGAAGCCTCTGGAATGTTTTAGACCTTGGTAAACAAATCGGGTGATAACCTTTCTAATTACGTTTCATTTTTAAGCAATCTTAGACAGCTTCTGCACATATTCAGTCTGTTAGATTAGTGTGTTTTTCATATGTCACACGCTCTCAGATAAAGTAGTATCTCACAGAAAAAGGGATACAACAGCTTATCAATGAAACAGAAACCTTAAAAAGTAAGTAATACTTATTTATTAAGTATGGAAGCTCATTTCCGCCACATAAAAAAAAATAATCATGCTTTGGTAAATCATAATTATGACAAAAAGTGGATTTATTCGGATTTATTCAAAACTCTTATGCTACATCCTACGCCTTTTCCTATTTAACTTACAAAAAAAAAAAAAAAGCGTAACTGAGGTGACGTTTTGCTGGATAAGACACTTATTCCTCGGCTCGGATCATGTAGAGCCCTTTGAAGCTGCACTGAAACTGCAACTTGGACCTTCCACCCATTGAACCCCACTGAAGTCTACTATATGGACAAAAATGCTAGAATATCTTCCTCTAAACCTTAATTAAAGAAAGACGTGAACATCTTAGATGACATGGAGGTGAGTAAATTATCTCAAAATTTTAATCCTGAAGTGAACTAGTCCTTTAAAAAGAGACTGAAAAAGATGGCTTCCTTCATAGAGTGCCCTGTTACGCAACTGTTGAAGACCGGACCCTCGTGTTAGAATCTACAGAGACGTGCGAGCATAGCAATGAGCAACTGTATGGGGCCAGTTCCAGGAACCCTGATAGGAAAAGTACAGCCGTCAGAGCAGGGCATTAATGATCAAGTGTACGTGTTACTGTATGGGTGAGTGGAAATGCACGGGGGCGGGGGTCTTCGGGTGGGGTAGCGGTGAGTAATGTATGCAAACATATCACAGTTCACAACAGGCTGCAATCAGATTGTCCAGGCGGCTGTTCTCTGTAGCATGCCTGTCATTCCCCAGGGCTGTTTACTGATGTCTCCTGCTTATGTAAAAAGGCTGAGGCCTGTGCTTCACATCGAAACATGAACATTGTT
This sequence comes from Opsariichthys bidens, assembly GCA_037194245.1. Classification (NCBI taxonomy): domain Eukaryota; kingdom Metazoa; phylum Chordata; class Actinopteri; order Cypriniformes; family Xenocyprididae; genus Opsariichthys; species Opsariichthys bidens. Next base: position 11,960,571 of record CM074296.1, read on the forward strand.
TTCCTGGGTGGACTATTGTACTGACTGGACTGGTCTTATCTAATCACACAATCCATTGCTCTATTGACAGTGAGAGCTGAAATTGCTGCCAGGTATTTTAATACATTACCAAATGATGTGTGACATGATTTTTACAGTTGAGGATTGAGAGCAAAACATAATGTTCCATTGACTCTATTCTATTATTGTCCCCATTTGAGATAAGAGTGGATTTAGTTTACTCAGAAGGGCTCTAAGACACTTAATGAGAAACATATTACTCCCATTTTACTCATTAAATCTGTTTTATTTTGTTTTTACAATTACAGTTAAGTACTTTATGAGGATGCTTTTCATCAACACACACACACACACACACACAATTGACAGATAAATAACAATAAAGCAGAATAACAACAATGTGCTATAATAACAATGATTTAAATATACAATGTGAAATCCGAAAGAATAAAATCAAATAAATTCTCGGCAAGACAATAACAGTGTTATTTTAGTATCAATGAGATTCTATTATAGTTTTATTAATATTTTGAATAAGATTATATTATTATAGATTGAATTATTAGATTATTAAATATTTATATTTTCAGTTTTTATTTTAATTTCAGTTAAGGTTTTAGTAATTTTTCCCCATTTTTTTTTTTAAATTAAAAAAAATATATGTCTACGTAGTTTTTATTTCAGCTTTTTTGATGCGTTTATTTTTAGTACAATTTTATTTCAAGTAATAAAAATAGTTTTTTAATGGTTTTAATATTAGTTTTATCTCAGTTAATAAAGCTGGACAATACTGAACACTAATCTAGTGAATATGCTTTAACATGCTTTTTTGTTTTTGACAGTTTTTGATTTCGCAACAATTACATAATTAGTGTGTGTTTCACCCGAATAATTGTTCTTTATCTCACCTGATAATTTATAAGTTCCTGTCCAGTAAACTTGCCAAACCCCAACGTTTTGAATTAAGTTAGAGGTCACCACCTAGTGGTGGCTTCCGTTATTGCAGATACTCATTTATTTCAAGGAAGTACCGCATCCTTCACACAGACACTGACAGTTTCATTTCCATTTGTCAAAGCAAGCACATCTTTAACTCACAGCGCATGTTTTCACGAAACTATTTCCTACAATCATACATGCTTTATTATTACCCTTTAAATCTTCCTCAAGAGCCATATTTAGTCGTGGCCTAATTTGGGAGGGAGTTGGTTTGTAATTGAAAAGTGCGGGTTTCGATTCCCACGCCGGCAGAAATTGAAGGAATTGATTGTAAAAAAAAAAACTCTCTCCTCTCGCCTTCGATACCACGACTAAAGTGCCCTTGAGCAAGGCGCCTAACCCCCCCCCAATCCTCCCCCCTGGCGCTGATAGCAATAGCCTGCACTGTGTGTGTGGTGTGTTGTGTGTGTGTGTGTGTTGTGTTGTTTATTCACTGCTGTGTGTGTTGCACTTTGGATGGGTTAAATGCAGAGAGCACCAATTTCGAGTATGGGTCACCACACTTGACAACACGTCACACGACTTTCACTTTTTCACTTTCATATTTCTCCCACCATGTACATTTTGAACCTTTGTTTTTAAATGTGAATGTAATCTATTTTTTTTCTAATCTAATTTATTCTTCAATCTAATTTATTCTTAATCTAATTTATTTTTCAGGAATCTAATATTAATTTGTACTAGCATATTAGATTTAAAAGGAAAACAGATTTAATCTGTTATTTAAATTATTTTGTTAAAAATAAAGAGTGTTTGCACAAAAGGGAGTTTAGATCTTACTAGATCTCACTGTTATGCTGATAATGCAAATTTTTTTTTGCTCTAACCAATGACTTGTCATGTGGTTTCAGAATGATGCTTGAAAAGGCAAAATCTATAACAGTCAACTAACTTGTTAAATTGCAATGTGAGAGTAAGTAATTGCTAACTTTCATGACTAGAACCTAGTTGATCACAAAAAACTAAATAAAAGGATAGTTCACCCCCCCCCCCCCCCCCAAAAAAAAAGAAAGAAAATTCTGTCATCATTTACTCACCTTCAAGTTGTTTCAAACCTGTATGAATTTCTTTCTACTTCTGAAAATAAAAAAGGATATTTTGAAGAATGCCAGTACAGTTGACGGACCTCATTGACTTCCATAGTATGGAAAAAAATACTATGGAAGTCAATGGGGTCCATCAAAATATCTTATTTTGTGTTCAGCAGAAGAAATAAATCCATACAGGTTTTGAGTGTGAGTAAATGAAGACAGAATTTTAATCTTTGGGTGAATCACTTTAACTTTTCCAAATGCTCAAACAATGAAAACTTGGTTTAGTGTAAAATATGGCCTAGCCTTGACCACCCAAAACATATTTTAATGCATTTTTCTCCTTTGCATTTTTTGTTAACATTTCAACAAACAAGTTTAACTTATTTCAGCTAATTTCAAGGAACTTATTTTAATAATATTTTGCGTGCGTATATGCAAATACATTTCAGCACAACATTTTTTTGCTGAGCTCATGAGCTCGAAAACTGCCTGTGGCTACTTTTCATGCATGTTAGCACCTTATTTGTGAACAGTGTCACCAAAGTTCCATGTAAAAAAAATATATTAGTGTGAAAGTCTAACCAGAAACTTCCTTCTGCATGGCAGTTATGTCCACCCCATAATCTAGTGCCGTATATAAACTCTATCCTATATAGTTGACTTGCATAACGCATAGAGATCTGCTCTTTGTGAAAAGGTAAGCTTCAAATGTTTAAAATTTCTAAAAGACAAAATAAGGAAAAATATATAACTTAAAAAAAAAAACTAATCTATTAAGCACAAGAATTATTTACCTATAAATTAAGGCAAATTAACCTAATTGTAAATCCATTTTTAAATTAGAAACACATACTTCATATTAATATTTATTTTAAAAAAATGTATATAGATAAATAATGCAAAGTCTAATGCAGTTTTTTTTTTTACTTTAACTTTTAGATGCGTTCCTTATGCATCCAAGTGTTTGCCGTACTGGTGGTCTGTGCAGCTGTCACTGACCAAAGAGAAATTTCAGTAAGCATGATCGAATTGGTTAATATAATTAATGTCATAAATAAAATAAAAGCAATATTTTACAATAACTGCAGTTGTACAGAAGCTGTGCAAATATTTTTTCACATTATTTCATTGCAATGTCTTCTAGTATAAATTCAGAGCTTGGAATATTGACCAGCCTTTGCAGGAGCAACTTGCTGCTGTGTATAAGGTAGTGGTGCATTTAAAGTATCCTAAATATTCGGTATCCTAAATATTTCAATTTCTAAAAAAGTGGTACAAGCATTGGTTTTCTTTATTTATGCAGGAGATGCAAAGCTTGAAACACGAACAAGCAGTAATGAAACAAAAGCAAGAAGCCTTGAGCCAGGTAACATTAATGCTGATAATTACATAAAATTCACAATGTTTCTCACAGTATCTATATTCAGTGTGTGTGATCAAAAGTTGTGATGAAATATGACAAGGCTATGAGGTTTTGTGCTAGAACAGAGCATGCTGCCGCTGTAGTAAATGTTCCATATGACTGAAACTGTACTGTAGTTGACATTTATATGGGCGAGTTACAGTAATGTGGCTGAAATGTTTGAAAAAGTGCACTTTTGATGATCTGTTGTGATATTAGTACTAAGAGTTTTGAAAACGTAACACTTGCTTGTGAAAATTGTACCAAAACAATTCAAATTAATTGCACAACTTTGATGTCAAAATATGGCCCAAACTATTAAAATTCATCCTACAGTGATACAAACTCTTTTGTTCTTTTGTTTTGCTCTTTATTTTGTTGTAGGCATTACCGTACTGTGCACAGAAACCTATTGATACAGATGTAGAGGTGAATTTGACATCACTACAAACTGGTCAGTTTTTTTCCAATAATTCTTGTATTGTTTATTTAAGATAGATAGATAGATAGATAGATAGATAGATAGATAGATAGATAGATAGATAGATAGATAGATAGATAGATAGATAGATAGATAGATAGATAGATAGATAGATAGATAGATAGATAGATCGATAGATCGATCGATAGATAGATAGATAGATAGATAGATAGATAGATAGATAGATAGATAGATAGATAGATTGATTGATTGATGAATCGATAGATAGATAGATAGATAGATAGATAGATAGATAGATAGATAGATAGATAGATAGATAGATAGATAGATAGATAGATTGATAGATCAATAGATAGAACGATAGATAGATAGATAGATAGATAGATAGATAGATAGATAGATAGATAGATAGATAGATCGATAGATCGATAGATCGATAGATAGATAGATAGATAGATAGATAGATAGATAGATAGATAGATAGATTGATTGATTGATGAATCAATAGATAGATAGATAGATATATAGATAGATCGATAGATCGATTGATCGATAGATAGAATGATAGATAGATAGATAGATTGATTGATTGATGAATCGATAGATAGATAGATAGATAGATAGATAGATAGATAGATAGATAGATAGATAGATAGATAGATAGATAGATAGATAGATCGATTGATCGATAGATAGAATGATAGATAGATAGATAGATAGATTGATTGATTGATTGATTGATTGATTGATTGATTGATTGATTGATTGATTGATTGATTGATTGATTGATTGATTGATTGATTGATTGATCGATCGATCGATCGATAGATAGAATGATAGATAGATAGATAGATAGATAGATAGATAGATAGATAGATAGATAGATCGATAGATCGATAGATAGATAGATAGATAGATAGATAGATAGATAGATAGATAGATAGATAGATAGATAGATAGATAGATTGATTGATTGATGAATCAATAGATAGATAGATAGATAGATAGATAGATAGATAGATAGATAGATAGATAGATAGATAGATAGATAGATAGATAGATCGATTGATCGATAGATAGAATGATAGATAGATAGATAGATTGATTGATTGATGAATCGATAGATAGATAGATAGATAGATAGATAGATAGATAGATCGATTGATCGATAGATAGAATGATAGATAGATAGATAGATTGATTGATTGATTGATTGATTGATTGATTGATTGATTGATTGATTGATTGATCGATCGATCGATCGATAGATAGATAGATAGATAGATAGATAGATAGATAGATAGATAGATTGATAGATCAATAGATAGAACGATAGATAGATAGATAGATAGATAGATAGATAGATAGATAGATAGATCGATAGATAGATAGATAGATAGATAGATAGATAGATAGATAGATCGATAGATAGATAGATAGATAGATAGATAGATAGATAGATAGATAGATAGATAGATTGATTGATTGATGAATCAATAGATAGATAGATAGATAGATAGATAGATAGATAGATAGATAGATAGATAGATAGATAGATAGATAGATAGATAGATAGATTGATTGATTGATGAATCGATAGATAGATAGATAGATAGATAGATAGATAGATAGATAGATAGATAGATAGATAGATAGATAGATAGATAGATAGATAGATAGATAGATAGATAGATAGATCGATTGATCGATAGATAGAATGATAGATAGATAGATAGATAGATTGATTGATTGATTGATTGATTGATTGATTGATTGATTGATTGATTGATTGATTGATTGATTGATTGATTGATCGATCGATCGATCGATCGATCGATAGATAGATAGATAGATAGATAGATAGATAGATAGATAGATAGATAGATAGATAGATAGATAGATAGATAGATAGATAGATAGATAGATAGATAGATAGATGGGTAGGTTTCGGAGTAGGGTTAGTTTAGGGGGATTGAATGTACAGTTTGTTCAGTATAAAAACCATTATGCCTATGGAGAGTCTTCACTTTGATAGCAAAACAAACCTGTGTGTGTGTGTGTGTGTGTGTGTGTAAGTGTGTTTAAAGGGTTATATATATGTTTGTCTTTAATAGGCTGCAGCCATCTGCACACCCTCACTCAGAGTGAAAATGGAGTCGAAGGCTCTGGTGAGGATGACAGTGACAATGCCCTTGACCCCTGCTATCACTATACTGTGTTGGACCAAGCCTGGAGAGCTACAAACTACAGCACCAAGAAGGTTGCTTGCGACCAGCGTGTCCAGTGGAAAGGCTGGTACCGTCTCTTCTACCGAGGGAAAACCATCCAGATGCCTGAGAGGTGTGTGAAGAAAGAAATGTGTGGCACACACGCTCCACTGTGGCTCGTCGGCGGTCACCCCCGGATAAGAGACGGTGTGGTCACCCGCAAAGTGTGTGGAAACTGGAGAGACAACTGCTGTTTGTTCAAATCCCCTCCCATTCAAGTGAAAGCATGTCCGGGAAACTACTACGTCTACAAGTTTGTCAAACCGGTAACTTGCCATTTGGCATATTGTGCAGGTAAGATGTGATGCACTCAGGCTTTAAGAAAAAAACAAATATTGCATATATTGATTGTTGTACATCATCCTTTCAGACATTAACACACTAGTCTGTGGAAAGTGCAAAAAAAGTGAGTCTTGCACCAGCAGAGACAAAATCACCTGGATGTGTAAGAAAAACAAAATGAGAGGTGAGTCATATCTCTTCATCATTATTAATAATTAAATGAACAAATCCTGTAAAAATGTAGCTATATATTTATATTTATCTACCTTTTAATAAATATAATGAAGCATTTTCTTTCCTTGTGATCTGTAGTGCGAGCAAAGGTCCATTTTTTTGCCACCTACCCAGCCAACATCTCAGGAAAAATTAACACGATTGTGTACAGGAAAGTGTTTGTGAATGAAGGCGGGGCTTTCAACGCTAGCAACGGGATGTTCAGAGCTCCATTTACAGGAGTCTATCAGTTCTTCTTCTCCACACAGACTGGGGGGAGCGGGAAAACTGACCTATGGCTTGTTATAAATAATTATTGGGTGGCTTTGTCCCATAGTAATGTTCAGGGCTCCAATTCAGTTGGGAATCTCTCTACGTACATGACGACTCTGCGCAAGGGTGCTGTGGTTTATGTGACCCATAAATGCGGCAGCTCTTGGGCCAGTGGTGCATCCAACACCATCGTTTTTGGGGGTTCATTACTTATGGAGAGAAAAATCTAAGAAAAGGTAAAAGTCAACAGGAGCAGAATTATGAACTTTTATAGTTTAATTAGAGGCCAGTTTAATAGTACCGGCTAAGTTTGACTTAGTTCTGTTTATTCATTGCTTTAACTATTTTAATACTATTTTTTTAGTGTCTTGCTGAGAGATATATTTACAATGCAAAAAGTGCTTTCAAATTTCTAAGTGCTTCTTTCCTATAAAATTACCTTGCCATAAAACTTCTGAATTTAAGACTAAACCCATATTTTTTTGTCATTATTAATATATATATATATATATATATATATATATATATTATATATATATCCTACCTGTATATATATCTAAAGATATATAAATGTTATATTTTTGTAAATAATATTCTTAAACAAATATTGTTTTTAAATAATAGTTTACCTCAATAGCTGACTAATACAATAACAATAATAATAGTGTATATATATATATATATATATATATATATCCAAACAAATGAAACATGAAAATGAAACCCAAATAAATATTTTTTTGTAATATTGAATGTAAAAATACCATACATAATATGTTTCAAATATATATACATATAAATATTTATATTTTAAAAAAAAATCTTAACAAATTTTAACAAATATTGTTTTATTTTACATTATTATAGTATTGTTATTGTAGTAGAGAACTATTATGGTAAGCTATAATGTAGCTATGAGTAATGGTCTTGTCCCAGTGAGACACAGGTGGGGGCAGCAGAGTCAACTCATTGTGTTTAATCAGGGAAGATGTCACTTGGCCACAGATATCTGCACAGAGCAACCTGAAGCCATCTTCTATCCTCATTAAACTTAAACACATTCTTGTGTCCCGAGCTCACCGAAAACACGTTGGTAACACGTGCCAGCCCAAAATCATGTTTTACCACATGTACGAAAATGTGTTTTATTAATGTTTTTGCTTTAGCACCATTGTGCTACACCTGTAAATTTGGTCTTGGTTAGTTCTGTTGTCAATTATGCTGTAATTAACTGAAGTTTTATGCAGCACTACTGTTAAGACACTTCACTTAAATGAGATTTTATAGGCATTGCCTTATATGGTCAGAGGAAAGACGGACATTCCAGAGATATTCGGAAACTCACTGATGACGACTAATACTAGTCTTCAAAGAATTCTAACTATGCACAATTCAAATGTCAACATCCCCTTCAAATGACTGATGATTAAAATAATAACTATGGTCAATCATTTTAACACTGGCTCCTTTAAACAAAGTAGTAGCCTAAGTATTTTAAACACATTTTTTTTTTAAATTTTCCTCATTAGTAAGCGATCCAGTGCAGTATATGCTAACCTTTTTTTCAGTTTCACTTGTAAATGTACTAGTACTACTTTTCCAATGGCAACTACTAATAGGCTATTTATATCAAGCACAGCAGTCAATAGTCAAATAGTGGCAGGTAGCTTCCATTTTAGCTGGTAACAAATAAACCTTTTCGTAGTAACGTTAGTGAACTTTCACTTCTGACTGGTAGCCTATTAATTTATGATTACGTAATAAAAATAAGTATGCTGCTAGTAACAAAAAAAGAAAAATTTAGGTTGCAGATGTTAATACTTCTTGGTATAGCCGACTGCAAGCGCGTCCACCTTAGTAACTGTGCCATTCATGTGTAGAGATAGGGTTTAGCGCGTTCCCGATAGGGGAGGGGCTTACGCGAGACTGGCAGGAGACCGAAGCTACAGTGTGTTTATGCGAGACGAGTGAAGCTCGTGGAAAAAGGGATGAGAGGTGCGACTCTCGATGTAGCGGACTATCACTCAAACACCGGGAAGCTCGAAAAGTTGTGGGAAGTTTTCAGGCGGCGGACGATTGTGTGGCTTTAACTAGGCTATTTCGACCTTTAACAGACAAAACAACGCATAGTTTACAAACATTCCGTGTTTATTTCTCCTTTAGGAATAAAATGAAAAGAGGCCGACGAATTGTGCGCTATAGGCAAATGTAAACAAATTCAGGAAAATGCATTATCGCTCCGGTTTGCTGTCGAATTGACTTGTGTATTCGAGGGATATTCAACAGTTAGCTTTACTTTTTTTGTTTTGTTTTGCATTTTTTATATTCCTAACGCGTTAAAATGGCAGAACATGAAAGTTTGGAGTTCGGAAAGGCGGACTTTGTTCTTCTGGACAATGTGTCTTTGGAAGAGTTTATGGCCAACCTTAAACTCAGGTAAGATAATTCAGCTACAGGGATTCCTGTTGCCATGTGCTTTAGTACAGGACAGGTATGATAGTTGTAGCTTGGACAAAAGCTTTGCTTTGGGTTTTAAGTAAAATTCCAATTATGTTGAATTAAAAAAAAAAGTGTGTATATAAATAGCCTATATTACTCTCCGATTGTCAAAATATGGGGATGCAAATAAGTGAAGAAATTGGATATGTTTGTGAACTGGTAACTAATAATAGGTTGCAAATCTGGATCGTTGTCATTAATCTTCTGTACCTATGATGAAAGGGTTATTCAAATCATCTAGCAAAACATCTTGAAGTGTGAATCATATTAATGGACAGATACAACATATGCATTTGGAATAAACTAGCTTTAAAAGATTTTTCAGGTCAAGGAAACATTTCCTATTTCACATCTCATGTGTACAATAAAGCAATTCATGGCACTGGTGTATTTGCTGTATCTATTGTTACTTAAAATAACTGGATGCACCTGCTGAGCTGGTGGGATGGCCACGGTAACACCCTCTCTGATCGGCCTTATTGTTCAAACAAGTTTGCAGTGGATGTCCTGCCATTGTGTTTTCTGTTTTTTATTGATGTGGATCACATTTCCTCATCAGCACACTGTCAATAAATAGCCAGCTCTAATAAGATGAGGAATGTAGTTTCAGCATGCAGCTCTTTTTTGTTAGTGGTTAATATAACAATGCCATAAAATCATTTAAATACTTCTAATGTCGATGAACTAGTGGCCTATATGTGGATATCTCACAAGGCCACTAAGTTATGAAATGTTTGATTTGATATGTAATTCTTTTTCATTTTAGTGCCTTCATGAAATTACATATTTTGTTCCTGTTATAGTTCTGGTGATATTGCATGTAGTGCTTTCAGTGATTTAAAGGAGATATTTAAAATCCCATTATAAACTATAAATAACAAATAAATTCAAATGTATTAATACATGTTAAATTGAAGTTAGTCATAAAGTTCTGTCCACTTTTTAAAGTCACCATTCAAAAGTTTGGAGACTGTAAGACTTTAAATTGTTTTTGAAAGAAGTCTCAAAGGCTGCATTTATTTAATCAGAAATACAGTAAAAAGAGTAATTGTGAAATATTACAATACTGTTTTATTCCTGTGATGGCAAAGCTGAATTTTCAGCAGCCATTACTCTAGTCTTCAGTGTCACATGATCCTTCAGAAATCATAATAATATGCTGATATGCTCAAGAAATATTTGTGTTATCAGTGTTGAAAATAGTTGCGCTGTTAAATAGTTTTGGAAACCATGACCGCTTTTTTTCAGGATTCTTTGATGAATAGAAAGTTTAAAAGGACAGAGTTTAAAATTGAAATCACTTTTGATCAATTTAATGCATCCTTGCTAAATAAGAGAAACATTGCTTGCCCAAAACAGTTGAACAGTATTGTATTTGAGGTACTATATATTATGAATCCACTGTTCAGACGCCATGAGGATGTGCATAATCTATTTGGCCATTAATTAGCAGCAAGAGAAACTGGTTCCAGTGATTCAAAGCACAGGGTGTCTGTTTTTCCCACCTCTCTCTCAGCCATGGCCTGATTTTCTCCCTGGCTGGGGGATGGCGTGTGCAGTTTGTTATTTGCAGAGGGTGTGACCAGGCCAGCTTCCTGATTCTTCAGTCTCCACATCTGTGTCTAGTGCTTCAGCTGGAACAGCAGGAGCGATGTGATGCCAGATCACATCCTGTGCCCTCTGGAGTGATAAAGAAGCATGCTGTTGAACTGGAAGTTGCTTTTTATGTGATGCCTTTTGAAGGCCATTTGCTTTGAATTCAGAAAGACTATTTATCATGTCAAAGCAAAACTTGATTTGAATTGGCTGAACTCCTTTGGATAATGTCGGTACGTTTTATCCAGTGAAATCAACTGTTTACAGTCAGCTTGGGGTTGCTTTACTGAGAAATCTTCTATATAACAAATCTGAAATGCAGATTTTCTTTTCAAAGCTATGACAGAATGTTTAACCGTCAGATTTAAAGCAATTTTGTCAGTCTGTTTAGTTGTGAGCCTTTAAGCTTCTTACAGTAAGGTGTCAAAGTTAAACAAGTGTCAGGGCTGCTGACACATACTGTACATCGTAGGGTAATTTGAACTCTGCCCAAGACTGTGTTTACTTAACGCCCCCTTTTTTGAACAAGAGTTTGTGTAGGCACTCTGGAATCACTGCTTAATTTGATGTGTGCTCCGGGCTTGACTTTATATGGCAGTGTTGTTTTGTCTGCCGCTAGGATCTTGGGGAATTTTTTTGGCAATCCTCTTCACATTTCCAAAAACAATTACAAGAGCTGCCCGGGACCGTGTTCCAAATTCTTCCAGACAGTGGCTCTGATGCTGCAGATGAAACAGTTGATAATCAGGAGCTTACTTTCACATCTTGAGTCATTCAGAAGGAAGTCAAGTTTAAAAAAAAATCAAACTAGTAATTTTAATGGTTTGAACTTGCGGTACTGTATACTTTGTGTAACCTTTCCTTGATTGACATTTTCACTCAACTTAGTTGCACTAAGGGTCTAGTGACTGGAAGAATGGGCTCAGGCAAAGAGTATTGGCAACTTATGAGACCTTGCTGCTCTTCCTTTTGACATTTTGGACCCAAAAAATGGACAAGATGATTGAAATGTTATTATCCTAATGCAGTGGTTCTCAACTTGTATGTTGTGACTCTGAAATTGGTTGCAGACTGATGCAAAAACAATGCTAAATAAGAGCTGCCAACTTTTGGGTTCAGTTTGGACATGATGTTATAATTTGTTGTGATTCATAAGCTAGCGATTCAGCTTCAGTTCAATTCAAAACCTGTTCATTTTCACATGAATATAATTAGTTTTTTGTCATAACCTTTCTTAACCAATGTTGGTAGTTGGTATACATGAAATTGCATTATTATCGAAAGTTAAAATTAACATCTGAATACATCTGATTGCATATAATGCCACTTTTAAAATAACTTTTTCATGATATAAGAGTAAAGATGTAATTTTCAAGATGCTCCTTTCTAGAATAGCCTACATGTTTCTCACTAACTATTTGGACACTTATGTAACATTATGTGACATATTGTTTACAGGCTTATTGACATCTTTCCATTGTTTAAACTGACTGAGCTATTACATGAGACAAGATACAATTCAGTTGTTTCAGTTTAAATTGTTCTGGTTCTTTCAAAAAAATAAATGAGTAGATGTTCATTCATGTTCATTTTGTGCTGTAACTATTAGTAAAGAGGAAGAGAAGATCGGTTTAAGTGCGGCTCCTGAGGCGCTACAGCAATTTGTCATGCTACATTAAAAAGCACCATAATGTTAATTATTGTTTAAACTTCGTAATAAAACATACAAAATTTGAAAGCTATCAAAACTAACTTGCTCTGTCTTGTCTGTCAAAGCGATGACTGTGTCCTCTTGGCTCTGCGATGTTTATATTTTCATTCTGTGCCATGAGAAAATGGATGTTTGGTGTCAGAACATTCGTGCGTGTCTTATGCTGAATGCATGACAGTTTGCATGGCAGCCTCGCTGAATGCAAATAAAAAAATGCAGCAAACCATAATCATGCATATTTCAGATTGCAGAAGGCAAATATTCTCACATTTTGCATTGATACACCACCATTCAAAAGTTTAGGGTGAGTGAGCTTCATAAATCAACATGTTAATAATTTTATATATTGTTGCACGGTTCATTTTTATATTAATTTTAAGGACTTTATTGTTAACTTTTTGTCACTTGATGTGAAATGTAAAGTCTGCATCCCGATTAAAAAAAAAAAAACAGTTGAGAACCACTGTTGTAATATATCTTGCTAGTCAGCTGTTTTTCAGGTTTATACTGTAGTTACAGGGGTCTATTTCTTTGCTTTTCCTAAGAATAATTACACATCCAGTGCAGATGATTGCTTAAAAATTGTCGTGCTGTGTTGTGTGGTCATAGAGTGGAATGAGGGAAATTTTTAAAGCAGAAGGTTGTAAATCTGTGCTGTTTCCTCACAGCTTTTTATAAGGGTCTTTGTTGGGAAAAATCAGCCGGATGATAACCGTAAGCAGGGGTCTAAGGTTAGGTTTAAAGAGGGCTACAGGAAATAATGAAAGCTGAGCCCATATGCTTGTTTCTCTTCCATATTTACATGATGGTGCCACTGGACAAAAACAAACTGAAGGCAAATACAAACTCAGGCACGAAAATGAATTCAGGCCTCTATGCGTCTTTGAATTAAATTCCTCATGGGGCAGATCACAAAGACACCATTTATAATAGTGGTGCCTGAATTTCATCTTTCGGTCATTGTTAAGTTATATCTTAAGGATTTCAGTTCTGTGAAGCTGTTTGCTGAATAAGTCTAATTTAAGCCTCTCCCATAACACTGATATAAAAGCTCACTTGTTGCCTTAACAGCAGGGCCACGTGGAGTCCAGCTGTGACACACGGCTACCCGATTCCCATCTTGCACAGCAAACAGAGGGATCAAAGTCCTCTGAGATCAGGTGCACTGCGCAGAGCCAGAAACAAGGTCAAAGGTTATATTTCCCTATCCTGTAAGGATAGATGGAGCAACAGAGAGACTGTACGTTTTGGCCTGTAAGAAAGAATGATATATTTACAAATCTTTGTATGGTCACTGCATTGTGTATATGTTTAGGTACCAGCACTGTTTTTTTTTTTTTTTAAAGGTCCTCAGTGTGTGAGATGAAGCACGAATTCCACTGGAAAATACTTTCCATGTAAATATTACAAGCCCAAAGGATTTATTCTGTGATGTTATAATAGCCTCTGCCCAAAGACATGGTACGTCTTGTCCTGCTTTTGAGTTCCATGCTTGCTCGCTGCTATGAACTACAGATATGATTTTTACGTGTTTGTTTTGTTTTATTATTTTATTTTTGTTTGATTACGTTTGATTTTTTTTTTTTTTTGTAATTTGCTACAGGTTTCAGCTCTATCCCTGTTGTTTTGGAGGATTGTATCCAATTTTTATTTAGAACCTTTTATTTTCCTGCGCAATCTGATCTTGCTGATTAAGTCAAGTCAAGTCAAATTTATATGGTGTTTTTTCAAAGCAGCTTTACAATGATAGAAGGAACAATGTTGACTATATAGAAGCTCTAGAAAAAAAATTGTTTTTTGTCTAGCTTTTGTCCAATTGTCCAGCTTAGCAATTTAATTTAGTATATGCTGTTGACCAGCAATGCTAATTTTAAATTCTTTCTTCACATAAAACTGCACTGCTGTTAACAGTACAATGAGTGAACCTCTCCACATTCCACATTAAGAAGCAAGATGAACCTATAAAGGTGAATATGTCCCTCAAAAGGCTGCTTCGAAGTTTGCTTCAAAAAACAGCCTGATTTTCCTCTCACTCTCCAGCGAAGAAAAGTGCCTGTCTGCCCTCAAGAATTTCCATACAACCCCCTGTAATCTGAAACATCACCGGCCTTACATAAACAAGGCTGTTGCTTTTTTGGCCTTTTTTCCCCCAGAATAAGCTTCAAGCTCCACAGACGTCTCATTTGTGGACTGTGTGCCTTGGCTGGCGGTCACTGAGATCACTAAGCATGATAGAGGAGCTCTCTCACTCACTTTCACTGTCTTTAGAGTTTATAGCCTACAGGTTTTCAGTCTCGATTGACCCCTCACCCCCTCTTCATAACCCCTTTCTCCTGCATGTTTAAGACAGGCTACATCAATAACCTCAAATTTCATTATTCTGTTTTTCCTTGTGCTCATGAGCTACTCCTTAATAATTCCCAAATTGTGTATTCTCCCCTGCTGGAAGCCCATTTCCTCTCTCTAACCCATGATGCGGTTTGATTTCATTACATAGACACATTAATGAGATTATATATAATGTGTCCTAGCTAATATCATTTAGATTGGACACAATGATGGATGTCACCAATGATTCATTTTATTTTCATATGTTCTTGATTCAGACAATCTCACAGTTTAGTCACATTGCCTGCCTGCATTTTCAGGCAAGTCTGTGCCCTGCTGTGTCGGTGCAGCCATGTTACAGCCAGGTGTAACATTCACACTCACGCTTCCACTCTGCTTTTCCCTTTTCATTTATTTTTTAGCCAGTTACCTCATTAACTGTACTTCTTTCTCTTTCTCGTCTGTTTTTGTACTTTCCATCCCTGCCCTCTTTTTTACCCTGATGGGGATCACTTCTTGAAATAGCTTGCTGAGTAACGTCTGACTCTGTTTGGCTGGTCTTGTCTTTTTGTCTGCTTTTTTCTTCTCCAGTTGGCCGTCATGTCCTCGCTACTGCTCAGTGACATCATACTGGGATCAGAACCATGTGTTAAAAGCTCAGATGAGTTGGAGATTGGCTCAGGGCCTTGTCTAGTCACTTTACTGTTGACCTCTGAAACACAATCGTCAAAACATGCCTCCGTTTTCTTTCCCTAGTCCTGACGGGAGAACAAAAAGTGCCTGTGATCTCAGGTAGACAATGAAAGGAGTGGGCCAAAATAACAAAAACCTCAGTTTGCCGGCGCGCTCTGAGATTTACACCTGGCTCTCATTTCCTGAGTAGTCAGTGCAAAGCTAATGAAAGTTAGCGTGAAAGTTGAAACTTTAGCAAATGGGACACACATTTTCTCCATTCAGGCTTTGTGCAGAGTAGTGTGTTTGTAAAGGAGGTTAGCTTGACAAGAGTGAGTCAAATTGAGCACAGTGGGCATGAAGAGATTTCCAGAAAAAATCATTTTTTGCCATTGAAGGATATGTGTGTTAAGCTTTAAAGGATTGTCGGCAATACAGAAGCAGCTGGTGTTTAACAGCAAACAAATGTAAAGTTGCACAGAAACTCATTTAGAATGTGTGAGAAGAGTGGTTGTGGAGGGGGGTCGCATACTGCTTCAAAGATTAAATTCAAGGGCCAAGAAAACAGCAGCCGTCTCAGAAACAGTAAAATGAATGAAATGAAATGAGTATGTGTCACTCGAATAATGAGTTCATTGTACTTAATAGAAAACAAGTTGTGTGAACTCAAAATTGGATTGTAGTAAGCTGAACTTAATATGATTTAGTTGCAGCAGATTTCTAATTCCCAGCATACTTTGCGTCAAAATATAAATGTTTGATGCAAGTATATAAGTCTCTTTGATAGTTATAATAGCATGTATTATTTGCTATATAACATTTAACCAAGATCTGAATGTGAGGTTAATATAAATTAACTGTATGTAATCAACATTATGATGAGTGGCGCCAGGCTGAGAACTGTGGGAGCGAAGGGTGACGTGATTGCAAATGAGAGACACCTGTGCACCACAATGGTCCCACCCCACTTGTCACAAAAATAAGTTCTACCAACTGAAAAAAAGAGTTGATTTATTTTAATGTTTTCGAGGTAATAAGTTTCCTCAAATTTTTTGAGTATTCTGAACTTAAGTTTTACAGTTTATATACTAAGGGATATATTGGATAATTAATAGTACATGTTCATTTCCTTTTTACATATTATCTTTGATGTCATGTTATGCTCACTTAAATTTTGCTTTTAAAATCAACACCTGCCTGAATCATAATCATGCACTGTATCGTTATTGGCTAGACTAGAGGAGGACTGTCCCCCGGACTGAGACTGGTTTCTTCCAATATTTTTTTTTTCTACATTTTTTTCACCTGATGGAGTTTGGGTTCCTTGCCACTGTCAACTCTGGCTTGCTTGGTTGGGGACACTTGATATTTAACATTGTTTTTGATCTGCCTGCATTGACACCATTGTATGCAAACTGAACTGAGCTGAACGATGACATCACTGTTTTATCCAGAGCTGCTGTATATTATATTTTGTTTTGTTTTGTTTTGTTTTTTTTTTACCACAGAATGAATAAATATTGAGCTTACTCTAGCTGGACAATGACACCATTTTCTTCTACAGCTGCTGTTCAGACTAAATAATTTCATATTATCATATTATCATATTATCGCTGTAAGGCTGCTTTGACACAGTCTGGATTGTAAAAAGCGCTATATAAATATAGGTGACTTGACTTGATTAGATTAACATATCAGCCAGAAATGTCATATTGGTTCATCTCTATGTCAGTCAATAGGAAAGACAAATCACAAATATCTTTGCATGAATATCTCATTTATTTCTCTAGACATCACTGAGATTCAATAGAGGTCGAATGCAGAGTTTTGCGTAATTGCGTAGAAAACGACCCCAGTAATCTCACATGCGTCTCCTCTAGAGTTTCAAATAAGAAAAATATTTCCAAATGTACTCAGAGCCATTTGCCAAGATGATAAAGTCTCCAACCAAATGTGAGGGATTGCAGTATGATCTCCAATATTTCTAATCACATTCTGCCCAAGTCATTGTGCTTTCAACTCCTTTGACAATTGTCTCTTTTATTTAAATTTTAGAAGAAACATCTGAAACAAAACTGAGATCTCCAATAAATCTTCTGGGCTGGTTGCATGATAGACAGTCCAGAGTACGATTCACTATCAGGTCATACCCTGCTTGCTCTTTGTTAAGCTGTGGACTGAGTAACCCTGATTGCTTGGTGGTAAATTGTGTGCAGGGGATAAACATGGATCAGGAACAGATTATCCTTTCATTGCTGGGGTTGTGAATACACAGGCTTTGATGCGCTATATCTTAGGGGTTGTACTATCTTATAAATTCAACACTTTAGTTTTGCAGGCATTTATGTTGTGTTCCCTCTTCTCTGATTACACATCATCTTTTCATCTCTATTTGTTTCTAATTCTCCATTCCTCTTTTATTTATGCTGTACTGCTGTCCAGTTAATTTTCACTCCTCTCACTTTTTACTTTTACTTGCAACTGGTGTGAGAGAATTTACAGGCAGCACCCCACCCCGTCAACCACAAGCAAATAACCGCAAGAGACCCACCCATACAAGCCTGAAACCAGTAGTTATCCTAGCCTGGCAAGTGATCCCTTTCTAAAATTGGTGTCAAACTCTTATTGTCTGGGACTTCAGATGACCCAAGTGTTTTAAAGGTTGGAAAAGGGTGTAGCTCTGACTTTAAAACTTTTTAGCTTACTGAAAAAGTTCTTTTCTTTTAAAGTAATTGAAAAGGTATAGAGCAAATAAAGGAATAGTTGGCAAGAAATCATTCTGTCATCATTTACTCACCCTCATGTCTTTCTAAATCTGTGACTCCTCAACTGTTGCAGCCATTGGCATTCATTGAATAGGGGATAAAAAAACAAAACAAAATAAAAGTGAGTAAAAGATGACAGAATTTTCAGTTTTGTAGTGAATTATGTATTTAATGGAACTAATATGTTCCAACAACAAAATACTTGTAGGTACGCTTCATTTTTGTTCAGAAAAATTAATTACTAGACAGTAATGCTGATGCTTCAACCTGTGGAGTAGATCCAGCTGTTAGAGGATGTGGCCTGTTGCTTTCTGACACACATCCTTAATCTCCATGCAGCAGCAACCCCTCCCTAGGCCTTCTGGGAAATGGATGATAGAAAGGATGACAGAGCCTCAGCCACTACTGCCCTTCCCAGATCTGATGCTCCCAGGAAAACTTCTATGTTAACTTGCCTGATGAAAAACACCCTGAATTTTCAGGAACACTGACTCAATGACTTTGATTACTTTTCTTTTTCTTTCTTTCTTTCTTTCTTTCTTTCTTTCTTCTTTCTTTCTTTCTCTTTCTTTCTTTCTTTCTTTCTTTCTTTCTTTCTTTCTTTCTTTCTTTCTTTCTTTCTTTCTTTCTTTTTCTTTCTTTCTTTCTTTCTTTCTTTCTTTCTTTGGGTAAAAATGGTACAATGAGTTAAAGTAGAGCTGGGTAAATCTAGGAAGCTTCATCTTGATTTAGGCCTGCTTATCAGATGTTTATGATAATTTGATCGCAGAGGCAGATGGGAGATGATGATTCTGTGCTTTCCCACACACCTCACTCTATGCTGGGTTTCTGTTTCAATTATACTTGATTTCTGTGGGCAGTTGTCCTCTAGGAGCGGGGCAAATCTAAAGGGTTTGAGCTATGTCTCTAGATGAAAATGAAACGTGATGGAATTGTCCCTTCGCAAACAGTTAGATTGACAGGCGATCTAACCAATCATAATGCCGAATCCGCCATCTTATCCGACAAAGCAGTCAGGGAGTAGCCTATAGTATATTAACTTTGTTTAACTTGAAATATTGTGTGTACTCGCATCTTTCGTGGTTGAAACAACATTCCTTCTGATGTCTCTTCATGTTTATTTGATGCTATAAATGAACTAGTATGAAGAGAAGATCAAATCACGAGCCGTTTGAAGGATCTGTCATGTCACATTAAGGAGCCACTATATGGTATTTAGAGTTTAAACTGCTTTAAAAAATTACAAAAATTTAAATATGAAATTCTTTCATACGCTTTCAGTGTCCTCTCTGCTCTGCGATGTATTTTTCACTGCGGGAGAACATGATGTGTGTTGTGAGAGAGCATGGGTTGTCGGGTATAGCAGCAGGGGGCGGGTTTTGAGAAGGGTCAATTAGCCAGATTTACCGACAGGTTCTCAGAATCACAGTGGATTTGCGACTGGCCGAGTTGTGATGAAAGGACAGATGGGGGATTCAGTGGATTGTGTTGTGACATTAATGAAATCTCAACAATATGTCTTGACTATGACTTTGACAGAGGGCTAAATGACAAGGTGTCAAGAGGGTGGTATCAAAGGAGAAAGAAAATCATAGCCTCTGAAGAAGTGTGTTGGTTGTCCTTTCCTAGAGTCTTGATTTTAGCTGCCTCAGGATTGAAATATACTCAAAAATCGAGTTTTATGAGCCACTGAATTTGCAAATGCAATGTACAAACCATTCAAATGTTTTGGGTCAGTAATGAAAAAAACTAAATTTACAGACAAAGCATTATGAAATTGTTTTCTTACGGTTTGCAATGATTCAATACAGTTAGGTGCTTCATCTTTCAACAAAAGCTTCTTCGCAAACTCGATCCGGGACACCAAGACAAAAACACTGAAGACTGGAGTAATGGCTGCTGAAAATTCAGCTTTGCCATTACAGCAATAAATTACTAAATGTATATATAAAAAAGGAAAGTTATTTTAAAATTGTAATATATTTTTGATCAAATGAATCAACCTTTATAAAAGACTTCTTTTAAAAACATTAAACCTCAACCAACCAATGAACAGTAATGATTTTGGTTATTATGACTTTACTCACACCGTAGAAAAGCATTATTCATTTCCAATTTCTTTATTTATAGCTGTTAGTTTCTTCAATACAATAAGTGATGAAATACATTTTCATAATATACTTTTTTTAATAGATGGCTTTGAATTATGAGGGGTATTCATATACACTTTCCTTAAAAGAGTTCATTGTACTCTAAAAATTCAAGATTAAATATCAGCAATTAAACTTTGACTTTTTTGTTTAAAAAAACTTGACTAACATTTTCATTTGGCATTAGATGTAAAAGATCAAAATGAATGATATTGCCTCTTTAATCTTTAAATTCTGAACTGAACACTACAATCTCACCATTAAAAAATATATATAGTTCAAATATATGATCATATAGTTCAAAATTATCCCTCTGGCATTGCCATTAGTTGACTTAGTTGTCCCTTAGGGGCTGATGTGGGTGAGTAGAGTCAGCCTGCTGTGTTGGGGTGTGGAGGCCTGGCCTCTGCTCTTTACACACAGACCTCACATTGACAGAAGAACAATGGAGCGGGTACACCACAGTATCCTACCCCACATGCTGGCACAAAAGAGCCTTTTCATGCATGCTGCTCCAGAGCTGGCCTGACAAGCTGCTGCCACCAAAGGCACAGGCATCACTGTCATCACTGCCATGTCTGAAACATTTCTTATTATTATCAATGTTGAAAACAGTCATGCAGCTTAATGCTTTTGTGGAAACTGTGATACATATTTGTTTGAAATTTGTCTTTTGTAGCATTATAAAAGTAGCAACGACTACTTGCTACTGTGACTTTATGTTGACAATTTTGTTATTTAGTTTAAAATACATGCACACTTGCATCTGTTTTAAATATGCTTCAGAATGTGTCCATGGTGATTTATTCTTGTTTAAATGATCACTGCTCATTCTATGAATCCCTGATGCATTTGTAAGAAGACCCGAGGCAATTGACGCCTGTTTCTGTGACTTGTTTGTGTGAATGTTGTTGTATGGTACATTTCTGCTCTGCGGGTGTAAGTAAGGTACTCTCTGAAGACTGAAGCAGTTCATAATAATAGTAAGAGTGTAAGTGTTCAACTTATCCCTGGATGTTTATAATTTAATTATTTGAGTCAGAAGAAGATGTAAAGACAGTGTATTATGCTTTTTTACATTTTCAATATTTTTTTAGTGTGTAATGTTGCTGTTTGAGCATGAAAAAGTTCTGCAAGTCGACAAAGCACAAGGTCAACTCCAAATTCTCTATCAGTAAGCACTGTTTTCGAACTCCCTAAAAATGCCTCGATTGTAGTCTTGAGTTTTCTTCTGGGAACATAACATACATGTCACAAAATTCCTTGTTTAAATAAAAGGCATACACAAAAAAAGCGGCGAGGCCTGGATGAGTTTCAGCCCAAAAGTTCACCAAAACCTGCCCTCTCCAAAAGAAAAGAAAAACAAAAAGACTTTAACTGTCAAAATAATGCAATGGAATTTTAATGCCATGTCAATCAAGGTTGATATGGACCATTTTTAACTCCTTAAAACCAAAATAATGACAAAATAATGAGTAGGTAATTCACAGGTATTTCACACTGGTTCATGCACACACCATGACAGTCAAAACGGTGTCATTCGTTGAAACATACATTTAGTAACATTGTGATAACTGATTGTATGCAGTAGCCTACATGCACATTTGGGTTTTGTTTGTTAACCAATTAGCCATTAGAATTTAGAAGTTTGAAAACTGCCAAACTGACCCCAAACCAGCCCAAATTTTGTCCACCCACACAATCAAATTCAAAACCACTCAATTGGACGGGAACCCATCCAGTCTGGCAACACTGTTTGTGGTTATGGTAAGGGGCATGACATTTCCAGCTGACCAATCGGAGCACATTATGTTTTTCTAAAGGAGGGGCTTCATAGAGAGAGTAACAGAGCATTACTGACAGACGGGTTAAAGAGGTCTTGCAAAAATGTAAAATATGTGAAAAAAAATGTGATTTGATTCTAGTAGACCTCAAAAACAAAATCAAGACTTTGTAAAAGGGCATAATACGGCTACTTTAGTTCAGTATGAGATTATGAGATCATGCCTCAAACTTCTAAAAACACTCGGACTGGGGCAGGATGGAGCTGAGGGAGGCTTGGCAAACCCTCAGGTTGAGAAGAAAGGATGCCTTATTCTACTAGGCATGACCCAGGTCTGCTCGGAAGAACAAGGAAGTCAGGTTCCCCTGAGGATGGAGCTCAAAAACAGACTATTTTTTCAAAGCAGGGTGAACGTCAACTGTTGGCTTTATGCGTCCAAGGAGTTTAGGGTGGATGTGGAATAGTCGTTGGGTTGTCAGAATGACTAGTCAATTTGACTGGTGCTGGTCCAGCACTAACCAGCCTGGAAATTCATGCTGGTCTTTTCAGCTGGATTTATTATTGTGCAAACAGATTATGCAGCTCATGAAACATGACCTTGACTATCCTGCACTTTTTATTTGCTTTTGATTCCTGACGGAGATAATTCATTAAGCTGCCCTTTCTTTACATAACGCGCTGAAATATGATTATACAAGCCACACTGACCACAAACCAAACAGATCTTTAATAAAGTCATGGTTAAACAAATATTCCATCGTATGCATGAATGTGAATACAGCAAATCAATTATGTGCTCTTCTTTCTGCTGCAGGTTTGAAAAGAGTCGTATCTACTCCTACATTGGAGAAGTGGTGGTGTCGGTTAACCCTTACCGTGCCATGAACATTTACGGGCGGGACACCATCGAGCAGTACAAAGGCAGAGAGTTGTACGAGCGACCGCCACATCTTTTCGCCATCGCAGATGCTGCGTACAAAGCCATGAAGAGGAGGAACAAAGACACTTGCATTGTTATCTCAGGTAGACTATGTCCTAATGTGTTGTGACTCCCAATCGATCTTACGGGAGATTCTGAGGAGCAGCCACAGATGTAATCTTACAAGTAAAGGGAAAAAAGGCATTACTTAAAGGGATAGTTCACCCAAAAATGAAAATTATCCCATGATTTACTCACCCTGAAGCCATCCTTGGTGTATATAACCATCATCTTTCAGACGAACACAATCGGAGATATTTAAAAATAACCTAGCTCTTTCAAGCTTTATAAAAAAATCCATACAGCTCCAGGGGGTTAATTAAGGCCTTCTCAAGCGAAGCGATGGGCTTTGTAAGAAAAATATCCAGATTTAAAACTTAATTAACTATAATAACTAGCTTCGAGCAGATGGCCGTACGCATCGATTTGCATCGAAAGACTGACTCCTGACTTGACACATGGTGCATTTACGAACACAGAAGCACAAAGGATAGAGCAAAACAAAACAAAACACCAGTCATGAATTAGAAGTCTAAAACGAGAATTTTTCAAGAGAAACATTAAGAGAAACAACCTAAATAAGAGAAGAGGAGCTTGAAGAGGTTGCTCAGCCCTATTTGTTTAAACCGCGAGAAGCTACGATACTCCTACATCCTACGTCATACATCGCGTCACGGGTTACTCTTGTGGTGGAAGTCGACTTGTGGAGTATGCATAGAGTTGTCTGCCTGAAGTTAGTTATTTTAGCTTATAAAGTTTTAAATATGGATATTTTTCTTACCAAAACCCATCGTTTTGCTTCAGAAGGCCTTTATTAACCCCCCGTATGGATAATTTTCATGAGGGATGGATGCATTTTTTTGGGCTTCAAAATAGTGTACCCCTTTCACTACCATTTATAAAGCTTGGGAGATCAAGGATATTTTTAAATATATCTCTAACTGTGTTTGTCTGAAAGAAGATAGTATCTTCATTGTATAGGATGGCTTGAGGGTGAGTAAATCATGGGATAGTTTTAATTTTTGGGTGAACTATCCGTTTAATCTTCAAATAATAATAAAAACAGCCTATTGTCTTCCTTCTATCTGATTAAATAACAGGCCTTTCTGGAATTCAGGCTTCTTGTGGGGCCTCAGGACGACTGGGAATGAAGTGATTAGATCTGTGGTCAGATGAGAATTGCTTGGCACTGACATGGTTGTGGTTTCCGAGTCACAGTGGACTGCTTGAGAAGAAGCTCACAATAGAGTTCAGTGCATGAGCAAATTGCTTTCTCAAGACATGCCCATTGTGTGAAAAAGATTAACGACAATATGGTTGTTTCACAATTTCTACAGTAAATGTGTCTTTGAGATTGTGTTTGTTTTCTGTCTGGGGCGTTGTGAAACTATGCTGAGGTGGGGCACATAACTCAAGGGGAATAATCTGGTGACCACACAGATGTTGCCTCTATAAGAAAACATAGATTATTATCCAGAGAGTGACCACAGGTGGTGACTACACTTCAAAAATATTTGGTATGTGTGGTGCCATCTTGTGGCAAACAGAGGAACTTGCCATTTATTAGAGCATAATTTTGTCTTAATTTAACAAATAAATACCACTTTTTTGTGGTTTAGCGTAATACTGCCTTTCGCAATAAATAAGTTAAGGGCCTTACCAAACAACTCAGAAGAGTGATATTTGGATCTTTTTTGTCTGTATCCTTTTTTTTCTTCTCCTAAACTTCCTCTGTTCTAGGAAAATGCAAAAATGTGTATTTGATACTTATTATAATTAAACACTGTAATATTGTGAAATATTATTATAATTAAAGTAACTTTTTATATTTTACAAACAATGTGATTTTAATTAATGTAATCTATTCCTGTTATGGCAAAGCTAAATGTTCAGCAGCCATTACTCCAGTGTCACATGATCCTAATAATGAATAATATCATCATAATAAGCTGATTTGACTCCTGAAGTTTTTCTGCTCAATAAACCATGATTATATACATATATTGTCAGGATTCTCTTTTGAAAAGAAAGTTCAAAGAACAATTATTTTAAAACGGAAACCTTTCGTAACAATGCATAGCCTTTTCTGTCACTTTCGATCAATTTAATGCATCCTAATGCATTTAATGAGTATTAATTTCTTAAAATACTGACTCCAAACCTTTCAACAGAATTGTAGAGTGATCAAATTAATTAAAATTAATTAATTACAGTGGTTAAATCCTACAAATTTAAACATTTCAATTCGTTTTTCGTTCAAAATTAGTATGCCATTTATGTATGTTTTTACAAATTTACACGCAAAATAGAAACATCCGGTGGTCTCAGATTGTATTTCATTGAAGATTGTAATACTATTTACTTGATATTATCCAATTATATTATTATATCTGCAGTATAAAACATCAGGCATTGTTTGTTTATTTTGCAGGGGAGAGTGGAGCTGGAAAAACAGAGGCTAGTAAATACATTATGCAATACATTGCTGCTATCACCAATCCCAGCCAAAGAGCAGAGGTAGAGAGGTATGTACAACAAAAGCTTTTCTGTTCGTTCTGTCTCTCCACGCTGCTGCAGTGATGAGTCATATTAAGACCATGCTGCTTAACACGCCTCCTTAATGTTATAATCAACAACTGCTGAGCATTTCACTGGTATTTGATGTTGTTTATATGGATCTTTGCTCAGTTACGACTAAGAGAAAGCGAAAGTTTCTCATGGTAGTGAGTGAATGAATAATACATTAAATTTAGCCTCACAGGGAGCAATAGTGATAGAAGTGAAATGTAGGGCAGAGATTAAAATAATGCTGGGCCACGCTAATTGGAATAAGATTGATCTAAGTCAAGCTTGGTGAATAAATGATAGGAAACTCTACTGTGCTTCATTCTTTATCTCTGTTTTATCTATGCAGCTTGAGATGTCGGGGTTGTAATGTTTATTTAATCATAAAGATCTTTA
Source organism: Opsariichthys bidens (assembly GCA_037194245.1). Taxonomy (NCBI): domain Eukaryota; kingdom Metazoa; phylum Chordata; class Actinopteri; order Cypriniformes; family Xenocyprididae; genus Opsariichthys; species Opsariichthys bidens. Next base: position 11,986,927 of record CM074296.1, read on the forward strand.
TATATCGCTAATGCAATATGCTGCGTAGGCCTTCTTTCTTATATCTGAACTATGTCTGCCTGCCATAATGGTAATAACAATAAAATCAGGTTTTGTGACTGTTATCCACTTTTAGATGTATAGTGCTTGGTGCTACATTTCATATCATTGTTATTGCACCCTGTAGATATGGTTTATTTTCTTTGCTTGCTAAAGGTTAAAGCTCTTTCAAAACTGGGCATTGATCAGCAGAAAATATTTTCCAGGAAGGACATCTAAAGTTATGCCAAAACGGGGGTTTTTGTACTCTATAGTAATGCCAACCAGGGTAAAATATACTTGAGGGGGTACTTAGCGGATTTTAGAGGGTAATAAGATTTAGATTTTGCTTTGCTAAACCGATAAAACGGAAATTATGACTTTCAAATAAATAAATTATTAGGACGGTTAAAAGATAATTAAACATGATTATCTTTAATGGGGCTTTTGGGAATCCTAAAGAGAAAAAAGTTGGACGACACTGCTATAGGCCCAATGCAAAAGCAAAGTGGAATTTTTCAGGATAGCTATTTGGGTCACAAAATGGAGGAAAGTGTCCCGCTTAATGCCTGACAGGCTAGAGTTAGGACTTCTTCAGCCGGTCAGGCACTGAGCAGGGCACTTTCCTCCAATGTGCAGTGTAGGTCATGCATGTCTGTACGGCAGGAGAACCAATGCTGAGCATTCTGTGGTCTGACCGATGCAGCAGGCCCCATAAATCATCCACTGAAGCACTCTTAACCACCATGCTGGGATACCACATGGTGATACTATATACACTAAAACAGCCAGATATAACCATGTATATTCGCTCATAAAGGCTTCATACAGACAGATTAGTGTATTTATACTAATACCAAATGTCAGGAGCAATCAGATCCATCAGCCTCATATTAAAACTGACGCTCGTTTAGCTGTAGTGGTGAACTGATGCACAAGTGGCTTATAAATGTTTTAGAAGTGAAAAGCGTGTGTTTATACAGGGTGAAAAACATGCTGCTGAAGTCTAACTGTGTCCTGGAGGCTTTTGGGAATGCCAAGACCAACCGTAATGATAACTCCAGTCGGTTCGGCAAGTACATGGATATCAACTTTGATTTTAAGGGAGACCCCATCGGCGGCCATATCAACAACTACCTGCTTGAGAAGGTAGGGGAGCTAAAGAGAAGTAGCTTAAAACTGACTCTCTTATAGGGTCAAAAAATATATGTATCAATTGTGCCAAACCTGCCACCCAGAACACCCTAACATCAACCTAGAAATTACCTAGCAACCACTTAGTAATGTGTTAAGTACGACCACCCACAGCATCCTATCATTATTGCTGATCGTTTTACTCAGTTTTGTCTTGCTTGAAGCTGTGACATTTTTTGTGTATTATACATGCTTTTGATTTTCATACTTAACAATTATCTTTGATTTCTTACTTAGTCCAGAGTCATTTTTCAGCAGGAGGGAGAGAGGAGTTTCCACTCTTTCTACCAGGTGAGTGAAGGACTAGTCGCAGATGTTGATATGCTGTTTTTATTATACCAGACACCAGGAATATCCTACCTAACCTGTTTATGGCTCCACTGTCAGAGCCTTCAAAAGCCAATCATTTCTCATTTTTATTGCCCCTACAAAATAATGTCCTATCGGTCAAAACATGTTTAAAACATCAGCACAATTCTATCTCTCAGTTAGTGCCCTGCAAACCATTATTATCAAGACTGTAATTTACATGCTTCTCCATATCAACACAAGAGAAATGATCCTGTGGAGAAATTCAAAAGTGCTTTTAAATGTGTTTTTCAGCTGGTGAAAGGAGCTCCAGATGCTCAACTGCGGTCACTGCACATTCAGAAAGATCCCACAGCATACACCTACATTAAAGTTGGAGGCCAGATAAAGGTATTACACCATGTACAAATTAAAAGAGACTATTGTGGGTGGTAAAGTTCGTGTCAAGACTTTCTTTGGGATCTCTGGAAAATGAAATCAGTGCAGCGGCAATCGCAAATAATTGTACAGGGAATTTGATTATTGTTGTTCCTGGGTACAGTAGCCATTGGTGCATATTAAAACCTATTCGTAATAGCCTGTCGAGTCGCCCAGCGCTGTTCCATTGCTTCTGCAGGGAGTTTAATGAGCGGGCACGAAAACAAATTTATAGCAACAAACAAGGTGTCGTCATGGAACAGGCTGGATTGCTGAGCGCACAGAGGTCTGAAACAAACAGCCTGGAGTGCTTTGAGCATTTCGTGCCAGTTCCCAAGTCTTTTGTGGTTGTACATGCTGGCTAAACTTCACACTCTGTCCAGCACAACTGTGGCTGCAAAGGGTTCCTGCTGTATGAAATCAGCGTTACTCTGCAGGAGCTGTTAGTGATGACCGTACCAGCATAATTAGCAATTTGAGTGTTGCGCTTTTGTTTTAGGAAGTCTGGGGGTTTAGTAGCTGTGTCAGCAATTTCTAGCTTTTAATTGCACTGCTATCAATTCAATGTGAAAGTAATAGTAGGTTTAATGACCTCCCCTTTCAATATCATTGATTTACCTTCACTTAATGAAAGGCTTTTAGCCAGTCTACATTTAGGTAAAGACCAACCGTGCTGTTATCCCTAAAGCTGAATTAATAGCACTGTTAAAAGTAAAATCAGGAAGAGGATGTTTTAACTAAACTTTGTTTAATCTGTCAGGATGTGCTTTTGTTTGTGACCGTAACTCACCTTGATTCTCTTTCCAATCTTGCAGTCGTCTATAAATGACAGTGCTGATTTTAAAGCTGTCGCTGATGCCATGAAGGTCATTGGTTTCACTGTAGAGGAGATTCAGACAGTCTACAAGATCCTGGCTACCATCTTGCATCTGGTGTGTAGTATTCCCTAAGGTTGTTGTGAAAAGTATTATGAACTGCAGCGAGTACAGCCCAAACTTATTGATTGATGAATTATTTAATCCTTCCAGGGAAATCTGAAGTTTGGAAGTGATGGAGATGTGACTCTCATTGAAAACTCTAAGCTAGTGTCAGTGCTGGGGGATTTGCTGTCCACCAAAGAGGAGAATGTAGAGAAAGCTCTGCTCTATCGCACCGTGGCCACCGGCCGTGATGTCATCGATAAACAGCATACTCATCAAGAGGCCAGTTATGGTCGTGATGCCTTGGCCAAGGTATGAATTGAGACTCTGGGAGACTTTTTTAGGAGACAAATAAAATTGTGGTAACACTGCTGGACCATATGAACGTCTTGCCAGTTTCTGAATTAAAACTTCTACAGGCCCTAAATATGATGCATGATTGTTTTCGTCCACTGTAATGACAATGATAATGTTACCTCCCACACAGGATATCGGAGATACTCTTGTATTTTTTACTAATTATATAGTGGAATAAAATTGCATATATACAGTATTTTAGATATGCATATCAGACATACATACTACCAAAAGTTTGGGATCAGTAAGATTTTTTTTTTCGATAGAAACAAAAAGTTCTATTTCAAGTATTCTTTTAAACTGTCTGTTCATAAAAGAATCCTGAAAAAAGTATCATGGTTTACACAAAGATATTGAGAAGCACAACCTTTTTTTTTTTTTTTTTTCCAACTGTGATTTTAAGAAATTTTCCTTGAGCACCAAATCAGCATATTAGAATGATTTCTAAAGGATAATGTGACACCGAAGACGAGTAATGATACTGAAAATTTTGCCATTATAGGAATAAATTACATTTTAAAATATCTTGCAATAGAAAACAGTTATTTTAAATTCTAAAAAATCTTTCAGAAATTACTGTTTTGATCAAAGAAAAGCAAACTTGATGAGCATACTTTAAAAAGTTTTACTGACCCCAAAAAATTTGAAAAGTATGTCTATGTACTGTAGATATGTCTGTTTACAGTCCTTTCATAGCTATAGGAAGAAAGAGAGAAAAAATCTTGTCGTAGCTGTGCAATTGCAATAAAAAGCTTGACCAAGACAGACTAATTTGGTTAACTGACTAAACCGTTCACATATACGTTTCTTCTTCCACCAGTTTCACTCTTTATTTGCTACTCACAGGCCATTTATGAGCGGCTTTTCTGTTGGATTGTGGGAAGGATCAATGATGTCATTGAGGTGAAAAACTATGACGCCAGAGTTCATGGCAAGAACACCGTCATTGGAGTCCTGGACATCTATGGCTTTGAGATTTTTCAGAATAACAGGTCAGAGCATATGTTGTTCTCTAAAGAGATTGGCTGTATTATTCTGTTCTATTTACTATAGTTAAGAGTGTCTCTCCTGAATATCTTCCTTGTTTTATCCAGCTTCGAGCAGTTCTGTATAAACTACTGTAATGAAAAACTACAGCAGCTCTTCATTCAACTGGTGTTGAAACAAGAGCAGGAAGAGTATCAGCGAGAGGGCATCCCCTGGAAACATGTGGGTTTTATTTGATGGTTTCTCCACAAACTTTTCACATCTTACATCATACAAAAAGAAATGTTTGTCTTGGTCTAGTGTTACTGCAACTAAATAAACTTTGTTGTCATTTGTGTTCATGGAAACAGATTGACTACTTTAACAATCAGATCATCGTGGATCTGGTGGAACAGCAGCATAAAGGCATTTTTGCGGTCCTGGATGAGGCTTGCATGAATGTGGGGAAGGTGACGGATGAAATGTTCCTGCAGGCTCTCAATGGAAAACTGGCGAAACATGCCCACTACACCAGCCGCAAGGTATTGAAAATAACAATAACTGGGTAAAGTTACTGTGTTTGAAAGAAGTCTATTGTGCTCGCTAAGGATGCATTTATTTGACCAAAAAGTAAAACAGCAATATTGTGATATATAATTACAATTTAAATCAATTGCTTTCAATTTTAATGTTTAAAATGTAATTTATTCCTGTGATGGCAAAGCTGAATTTTCTTCAGCAATTATTTCAGTCTTCAGTTTCACATGATCCTTCAGAAATCATTGTAATATGCTGTTTGCTGCTCTAGAAACATTTCTAATTATTATCAATTTTGTACAGCTTAATATTTTTGTGGAAACTATGTTTGTTTTTTCAGGATTCACAAAAGCACAGTATTTAATTGAAGTCCTTTTTAACATTATAAATGTATTTTCTGTCACTTTTGATCACTTTAATGCATACTTGCTTTATAAAAGTATATATTTAAAAAAATGCAGGTTGTGGGCGATTTACATACTATAGAATTAGCAATAGTAGCATGTATTCCATCATAAGCATAGTTTTAATTAAATGTTATGCATTACCCTGAATCAACACAAGGAGGCAATAATGGCCAGTGGAAAAAAATGTTCTCTAGCATTTCTCATTACTTAGCCTTCGGTGATGTCACTGGCAACCAATGGAAGCTAGTGAGACTGATGTCTCAGCCTTGGCAAAGTGTCAGGAAGCGAGAGGGAGTAGGAGAGTTATGGAAAGAGACTGACTGAGATAAAGATAGAAAAAGGCAGTAAACAAAACAAAATGTAAACATATCTTGCAGAGCTCTAGACAGACAGGAACTCTGGATACTGATGGGTTGGTCACGCAGTGCAGTGTGCACAGACCCAGCTGAGGGTCAGTTCAGGTTCTACTTTATTAAACTGTGCTCAGAATCTGCCCTCAGCGCACACATGCTGCATTCACACCAAAGGGAAGCTAAGGCTAAAAGCGAGCAGGCATCATCTGCCCCTGGATAATTCCCCATGTCAGGCTGTGTGAATAATCAGAAGTCTCCCTGGAAGCAGGAATAATAAGTGTCCTTCAGAGCTCATTTGTAATGCAGAGGGTTACTCCTCACTGTGGAGGAATCTCAGGCCTGTTAGCTAGATAGATGATGTGTCTTTCTCCTGCTGCGCGTGAGCACAAACATCTGCATGAGTGCATCCATTTCATAGTATATTCTTTAAATACGTAAACACCACTCTCACTAAATTCGACATGCTATATGAGCATATGAAAGAGAAACGGATGGGTCAGTAGGTGAGAAATGGAAGAGGAAAGCTCTCTAATGTATTCAGGTGTGTTTATCTCAAAAATTAAATACAGAATGTGATACCTTCATCTTTCACAGCTACCTCTGAGATGTTTCCAGGCTTGTTTGTGGGAGAACTTGAAATGTGCAGGCCACTTTAACGGCATAATTAATGGTTGCTTGTTAAAATCTGTGCCTGAGTCTCTTGCGATTTTTTTTTTTTTCGCTGAGGATTTTTTTTCCCCTCTTTGATTTGCTTTTTTTCCTCTGCAGTCTCGGTTTAAGGGGGGAAGTTTCACCCTTGGTTGATTTCAAGTATGAAAAGTATGCTCTGTGCGGAGTTCTTTCTCTGTAGTTCTTTTTTCTTAGCTTAGGCCTGACAGGAACCATGGAACTTGCTCTGCCATAAGCTGCACTGACCATAGAGCATAGCAGACTGCTGCAGTGAGGAAAAGATAAATAGTTCATTATTTCATAAAGTTGTTATTTTTGGACTTTAATGGTGTGTTTACATTTGGCTGGTTTCGTTCAATGAAAACAAACTCTTTTGCGATTGCTATGTTAGTGCAGTTCATTTGAATAAGTGCGAACGCTGCCATCCAAACCCTGGTGCGCATCAAACAGGTGGACAGAGACCTCTGAAAAGAATGTGCAGTTCGACTGAAATACAGTATGTATGCAACTAATAAGACATGATAGAGAACCAAAAACAAGACATGATGTCTCAAGATGCGACCCTCAAAAGGACAGAATGCTCTAGCATACCTGTTTTTCCTCATCATAGGCTCGATGTTGCTGATCACAGTTCGCACAGGCATCAGAACCACGTCTCCTCGCAACAGATCTTCATTTCTGTGTGTGACTGAGGGATTCCTGTGGCTGTTTTGACTACTTTATACATTTTTTAAGCTCTTCATGAGTTTTCAGCTCATATATCATCATATGTACACACATAGAGTGAGCACATACACACATACATTTAGCCCAGCACACAGCATTGTTTTGGAACAAATTCCATTGCAAAATATACATAAACAGGGATTTTTTTTTTAAGTCGAATTAAAAAATAAAAAAAAATTACAGGGTGAACGCTAAGCTAACCAGGGCTATAATTTTCTTCTTTGGTCCGGACCAAAAGAACCAAGAGAACTGAACTAGAAGAGTGAGCACTCCCTTAAATTTAAATGTTGTGTATGATTTGTGAATGACTATGCTTTAAAATCCTGGCAAATTTCTAGCCACATCATGTTATCTTTGGCATAGATTATTGAGTAGTGTGTGTGTGTGTGTATATATATATATATATATATATATATATACACACACTACTCAATAAACTATACTCAATAATCTATTGTAAATCAGCCCCAAAACAATACATACATTTTCATGTGAAGGAGAGAACTCTTTCAAATCTTTCATTTAAAAAAAACAAAAAACAACTAAGTTATACTGTCTGAGGCTCCAATGTGAGTGCATTGTACATTAAGATATAACCAATATTGAATTTATTGAGCATTCCAAATATTCCTGCCCTATGTACACCATTTAAAAGCCAAATGTTGCTGGAGCCATGGTTTAGTGGTTGGATGTTAAGCTTTGCTGCTTATACGGGAGATGGTGATTCAATACTCTCTGAGAATAATTTGCCCTCAACAAAATTTTTTGTGGTAAGTGCGAAAGCATGGTGCGAAAGCCCCACTTTCATATCTAATAGTTTACCTCAGTCTGTATACATGCTCTGTGCTTTATCCAAGATGAAAACATCAGATGTAATGGCAGATCTAGCCCTGAGCTGACACATCCATCTCAATTTGGTGCTTCATTTAATTCCACTTTCTTCATCTTGTGCTTTATCTGTTTGTTCATGTCTTCCTCCATGTGCCTCGCAGGCTCTCGATGTTCACTGTGCTTCCCACATTCTCATCACACCCTTAAAATGGCTTTGATCCTTCCAGGTGTGTGCTATAAAAGTGCCTCTTTTCACATCAGCTTTTAATTACTGTTATTTGCTGACACAAGCGGCTGTCTGACGGTATGCGTCGGGGGCTTCGTTCTTCTCTCCTATTCTTTTCTTTGATCCCAATTTCTCCCTCCCCTCACCCCTTGTTTTCCCTCTCTTCATCACGTGCTGATTGCAGGTGTGGCCGGATGCTGCTATGGGAGCACATAGATGCCTGGTTGTGTGAAAGCGAGGGCAGGCTCATTATCCGATCAGGCTTGTGTAGGCCACAGCAACCAGCCAATTAGCCGTCGGTGTCTGTTCCTGGAGAAGAGCTCCACTGGCCTCTGTGGCCCGGTCTTCTGCAGAACTGTTCATTTGGAAAGGATCATGACTTGTTTTCATCTTAGTGGAAGTAATTGCGATCTTTTAATGGTGACTGAAGCACCAACACACGTTTAGCTCGTAAGTTACTGGGTAATTGGAATATGAAATCCCGGTGCGACATGAGTTGACACGTCATTGTACCTGGTTTTTAAGCACAGCTTTGCAGGTTTAGCATTTTCTGTGTTTTTTTTTCTTCTTAAGATTCTTTTCACATGACTCACATTAGCGTTGCCCAGTGCATTGAACTCAGCTTTACCCCGCAGTGCTGGTCAAGCACAACTCAAAGTTCAAGCAATTTCAACTTTGACCTTTCTTGCCGCTGACCGTTCGATGTGCAGTCGATTTGCATGAAATCTATCTTTCCAAACACATGCCGATGATTTATGCCTTGTGTATTTTTTGTAGTGTAAAGCAACAAGAAAAGTTTAAAAACATTCAAACTTTATGAAGAGATCTTTGGATTGTTTGTAAACATTAGTTAACCTGACAAATGACAAATACTTGTAAAGCATTTATTAATCTTAATATTTTAATACAAAATCAAAGGTGTAATTTTATTTAATAGACCTGAGCTAGCATTGAAAAACAGTGAACGGTTGTATTTTTATTCACTAACGTTTACAAAAATTATTAAGTAACGTTAATGCATTAACTAACATTTACTAATGGGACTGTATCGTAATTTACCGTCTTAACTATTTTAACGATGTGTTTAGGACATTTCTGGGCCTTGACAGTGGTAATTAAATTGCTGTCTATGGAGGAGTCGTAGAGCTCTCGGATTTCATCAAAAATATCTTAATTTGTGTTCCGAAGATGAGTGAAGGTCTTACGGGTTTGGAACGAGGGTGAATAATTAATGACAGAATTTTCATTTTTTGGGTGAACTAACCCTTTAAATTCACCAAGAGCATCCTGAGACAATAAGGTTTTGTGAAACCGCATTTGATGAGTCACATTTTCTTGTATCTAAACAGTCGCTAGGATTTTTGTCTGTTGTTATTTTACACACAAATAAATGTTTTTACGGTTTACTGTTTGATCTAGATGTCTAGAGTCCACTGTGATTTGGATACCTAGCTGCTGTTGGCTGTGTTGATGTGTGGATAGCAGATTTTGGGCTGTACTGGCAGGTGCCATTGCTATTGCTGTTCATATGGTTGGCTTAACCAGCACTCTGTATTGAGAAGCACAGGTGTTAGACAGGATGGTGTGTTCCTGGGGGGTGTGAATAGAGCTTCGGGTAGGAGAGCGGGGAGGCATCTGTGCGACCAGCAGGATCGAGGATTAAACGTGTCTGTACAATCAAACACTTTTTTTTTTTTTTTTTTTTTAAACCGTGTAAATTTGGACTCGGTAGAAATGGATTGCATGTTTGAAGCTGTGACCTACAGGTTAGTGCAGGTGGACCCAAAATGTGGTTATTATCTTAATGTTGTAAGTTTGAGTCAATCCCTAAGGAGTCATGAGCTATCACCACGCATGACGTGTTGACAAATGAGGAAGCTCAGAGGATAAAGCAAAACAAAGCACCGGTCAAGAATTAGGCTAATGTTTAAAGAGAAATATCGGAGGATTTCGATATAAGAGAAGAGTAGCTTGAGTTTGTAGCACAGCCCTATTTTTTGAACCACGAGTGACGTCTAAGCTTACGATACTCTTACATTCTATGTCATATGTTGGGTCAGAGATCACGCTTCTGCCTGAACTTGATTTGCATACGACTGTTACTGGAAGCTACTGATTATAGTTTATAAAGTATTAAATATGGATAATTTTCTTAAATATGGAAATAATTTTTCTAAAAATGTATTATCCTGCCATTATATATTATACAAGAATATAATAGATTATACAAGAATGGGAGAATATTTTGATAAATAGGAAATGCAAACACAAATCTACAATAATGAAATGGTAATGTTTAAAATTACAAACATCTTTTTCTTTAATGTGCAACTGATGTTTTTGCTGGCAAAGGGATCAAGTACAATTACATGCACAACCGAATATGCATTTGTTTTCTTGCGTCGTCAGGTTTTTAGAATACGCATATTTTTGCATATCCCTTTGTTTTACAGTGTCCTTGTTACACATTACATGGAGATACTATAACAATACAAATAAAGTATGCATAACGACGCGCAACTAACCCTAAACCAAAACAAACCTAACCGTATATTAAGCATGTGTTCTAATTAATATTACTCAGTATTTAAGTGTATGATTATAAAGTAACAAGGACACCTTAGAATAAAGTGTATCCAATTTTCATTTAGGCAATAATATGCTGATAACTAAGTAAATGACCTCATTGCCATTTTTACATTGTTACATGCTACAGTATAATTGGAGTAAAAAGGGCACCTTTATGGTTTGGCGCATGCACAAAACAAAATAAGGTTGTGAAACACTACTAAAAATGTCTGCTTCTCTCTTAAAGGTGTCAACTTGGTCTTTCTGAACGTCGTCCTTTGTTTAGATGCTTTTCAATTCCTGCTGTCACTCATCTCTATTTTGACTTTTTGTCATCTGTGCTCTACTTTGTACAATGACACATGCAGCCTGTCTCTATGTATTCTGTGATTACTCTGACAAACCTCGTTTTATTCACACATTGTGTTGTTGTAAGTGCGTTCATGTTTTCGGGCATGGCTAATTGAGATATATCCCATTTTTAAGAGACCCAGTGAATGTGTTTGGTGCCTGTTCTGGGTACTACCCCTAAGGAACTTTAAACTCTTCCGAAATGCAGTCTTCTGATATCCCATATCAAATCCGAATCTCTTTTGCAATTTCAAACGAATAAATGAGTTTTTTTTTTTTCAGCACAGTTCCAGCCATCCATTCAAATTGATTCTGATTGCTCTTCCACTTCGGCTGAAGTGTTTAGGTTTGTCCTCTCTAGTAGAGATAGTGGCTTCTCATCCATTTCCTTAGAGGGCCTTTTATCTGTATTGCAGTTGAAATGAGCAGAGTGAGTCAGAAACCAAACAGAGACCCATAAAGTGGCACCAGCCAAAGAATAGACTTGCTGGCATCTACCACAATGGGGACTGCGACACAAAAGCTCACTAAAAGTTACTGATAGTCAATCCTTTAATTAATCCGGTGTGTGGGCATGTTATGGCTTGTGGCTAGAGGGATTCGGGGTGTCATTGTTCCGTTCTGCTTTAATCCGCAGAAATGGGCGTCCCTGTTCACACAGTGGATCAGCAGCATTCTGTATCTTAATGAGAGCTGAGGCAGCTTGCCTTTGATGTCCCTGCTGTATTTTATGAATGACAGCGAGTCTTATATAACTGCACTAGCTGCCCAGCATTCAGAGGCTTCTTAAGGAGGACAGTGATCTGGCACTGATAACAGCGTCTTAGAGCGTTATATTTATATTGCAAAATTGAACACATTTAACACTTTATACTAAATCTTTTCTTTTATTTAATAGAATAAAAATGTGATCATGTCCTTGACCAACCTTCAAATGTGTGGTGGGGACTTTTATATTGTGTGTGTGATGATAATGACTTTATTATTATTTGTTTTTACTTTTTAGAGAATTTTTAAACATGTTTAGTTAAAGGATTAGCTCACTTTCAAATGAAAATTACCTCAAGCTTTACTCACCCTCAAGCCATCCTAGAGTCCCATATGACTTTCTTCTTTCTGATGAACACAATATTTCGGAGAAATGTCAACAAATATCCTGACACATCTGAGCTTTATAATGGAAGTAAGTGTTGCCAAACAAGTATGAGCTGAAGAAAGTGTCTCCATCCACATCCATCCAACATAAACAAATTTCACATGGCTCCGGGGGGTTAATAAAGGCCTTCTGAAGCGAAGCGATGCATTTGTGTTAAAAAAAAAAACAAACAAAAAAATGAAAGAAGTTATGAAGTAAAATATCTAGCTTCTGTCAGACCGCCATCTGTATTCTACTTATGAAGGAAGTGGAAAACTCTAGCAGTTTAAAACGCTGAAGTTACATCCTATGCCTTCCCTATTCAACTTATGGAACTGATGCGACACCAGTTCCGTTTTTTTTTTTCGTTTCAAATTTTTTAATAATTTGAATACAGAAGACGGTCTGTCTTTTAAATTGTATTAATTAAAAATATACATTTAAACATTTATTTAAAAAAGTAAATAATTTTTTTTAAAGTGAACTTTTTTGTGCAAAGAAGGAATTTCCCTCATTTAAAAAACAAAATTTATTATAGAGGAGAATTTAAAATGTTATAAGAAACCCCAAATATTTCAGTAAAATTTGACCGCTCTCATTTCTCAAATTAGGAAAAAGTAACTGGACAGTCGTCAGTAATGAGACAAAAGACACTAATATTCAATAAATAGTTGCTTTTGTTAATCAGATTATTTTGAACAATTCTCCTGGAAGGTAAAATAGTAATAAAATATAACTGTAGGCTGATTATTGTTATGTAGCAACTTGATACATTGATATAAAGCATGTTGACACAGGTGTGAATCCTGTGCATTGGATTACCAGCACCAAGTCCAAGCCTATTTATTTCCACCCCAATGTAATGTATCAAATTTAGCATTTTATCGGTATGTGTTTTGGTAACCTTTTACCATATGTCATGGAGTACCACAATAATATCGCATCATGAGTTCAGTATCGTTATATGTTTAGAATCGTGACATGAGGGTATCGTCACACCCCTATAATTCTCATAACTAAATTGTGTAGATAAAAGGGCACCATCACCTTCAGAGATGTTCAGGGAACGCTTTTCAGCACAGCTTTTCAGCTCCGCCGTCTTAAGCTGGATAGAAGAACGCATCTCATCTATCTTTCATATGTGCAGATTTACTTAGATGCCCCTCCCAGCCTTTGAGATGCCTAGCTCTTTCTCTGACACTGCTGCACTTTTTGCTGGCTTGTTTACAGCAAAAAGAGCTGTTGATTTCCAAGTATTATAGGGTGTTTTGTGAGTCTACTTTCTGTTTTAAAAATACCCAAATTTCCATCTCTCTTTCTCTTTCTCTCTCCACAGCTTTCCCCCACAGACAAAAACCTGGAGTTTGACCGAGACTTCCGCATTCGACACTATGCTGGAGATGTGGCGTAAGTGCACTCTCTGTTGCTTGGGACCATAAGCCCTAAATGCTGTAATTAACAGTAATACACAGAAGGCTTGAGTAAGTGGAAAAAGATCTAGTCCCTCCCTTGGGCATGAATCGGGTTTGAAAAGATTTGGTAAATAAACATTTGAGTGATGCAAACATATTAGTCAATTCGAGCGATGTAAACGCCGGTTGCAAAAACAGGATAATTCCAAATGTAAATGCAGCTTCATATTCTCACTTCAGTGGTTTGCCAGATTGCAGGCTGTCATTTATTTCTTAAACTTCTGTGGGCGTAGGTGTGATGTGACACCATGTTGAAACGCCTTGTTGATGCTCAGGCTTCTGTGTTTGTGTGAAAAAGAGAGAAACGGGTAGTGTAATGAAATCTAAAATTATATATATATATATATATATATATATATATATTCTCAATTAATGAGCTAGAGCTTTCCCTGTGTCAATTACAAGTGGTCCGCACACATCCTGAAAAGTGAAGCCAAAATATTTTGATTACCCCTGGTCATAAACCCCTCCCTTTCCAGGTAATTGAATAGGATGCGAGCCAAACTAAAAAATGCAATTAGATTTTCAAATAATTTTTATGGTTTCTGTCTTTTTAGGTAGTTCACATCACATTGATGTTTGTTTAAGTGTTCATTTTTTCAGTAAGTTTGGTTTTAATTAGTTATTTGATGCTATAAAAACAGGGTGTAACGTCATGATTGACAGCTGTGCTTGCGATTGAGTCTGCAGGGACGAGAGTGTGGACTGGACCTTTATACCAATATTTTAAAGAATGTACAATAAAATAATGCAGGCTGACAGCATAAACAAAAACATATCAACCTTAAGACAGACTTACCGCAACGAGATTATTAATCGATGGTATAAGTTATCGTTAAAAAATTTAAAATATATTAGAATAGAGTGTTCAAACAAATCTGTTTATAAACAATTATTTAAAAAAAAAAAAAAAAAAAATTTGCCATTGGAAAGGGAATTACACACTAAACCTTTAACTCTTAGACAGTTTGCCATGTGCAAACTATTTGTATATATTTGTGTATTTTAATGGGTTCTGTGTTTTGTTTCAGTTACTCCGTTGTGGGCTTCATTGACAAGAACAAGGACACCTTGTTTCAAGACTTTAAGAGGTTACTTTACAACAGGTCAGTATTACCATACAGTACGTCCCTTATTTACATACCTGCCAGATGTCACACGACATCTGTGACTTATGACTGTCCTTCTCCTTCTGTGTTTCACAGCTCAAATACCGTGCTGAAGGCCATGTGGCCAGAGGGTAAGCTGAGCATCACAGAGGTCACCAAACGACCCCTGACTGCAGCGACACTCTTCAAAAATTCCATGATCTCTCTGGTGGAAAACCTGGCCAGCAAGGTGAGTGTGCTTGAAGCATTTTTGTGTAGACCATGATGACCAAAGTATATAATACATAATTAATAATGTAAAGTCATGAAATAATGTATTGGTTTAAAGTTTGTTTTGCAGTAACAACAGAAAAATGTATATTATTCTGCTTATTACATGATAGCTTACCAAATAAATAAATATGGACATTAAAAATTCATTTACGTTGATTTTTTTAATGTGAGCATAAACATACAATATGATGTCAGCATAGATATTTAGAGTATCGAGAAAGAAATGGTCTATCTTACAGTTGATTGACCAATCAGAGTCAAGTAGTCCAGAACGCCATTTAATCCAGTTGCAACAGTCACCTTTTGGAAGTAAAAATCACATGCATTTTCTCTGTCGGGGAAGTGTTTTTTTTTTTTTATGAAACTTATAAATGTTTAATGACAAACCTACTAATCAATAATCAATAGTATATGCTTTTGTTGAAGCTATCAGTCCACATTATTTCAACATATTTTTTTAAAACAACCATGTTTAACAGTAGGATTCCTGATGAGCATCTAAATCTATAATCTACCCGTGATTCTACAGAAAAATATCTATGTATATGTATCTATATTTAGCAATATATGTAAAATATGTTTCTATGTAAATATAAAATCAATATTATTAAAGAAGTATTTATACATTTCTCCATTATTTGTAATTTGATTATATCATTCATAGGATTGTATTGAAGCATTAACTACAAAGTCTTGTTCCTTTTGACTTTTTTTTTTCAAATCAAAGTTTGTAATGTTGTGATTTACCTCATAGCTGGTTGGTTTGGTTTATGGATTATAACTCGTTAACAAAGACTTTTTAAAACTCTCTATCAGGTAGTTACTTTTGGTGCCAAGGCGGCTGAAAAAGTCGCACTCTATAGATGCACAATAACTCACCATAGCCCTCTTTTGGTTCATATAGGAGCCGTACTATGTGCGTTGCATAAAGCCAAATGATGTGAAGTCACCGCTGCTGTTTGAGCAGGAACGCTGCAAGCACCAAGTGGAGTATCTAGGCCTCCTGGAGAATGTCCGGGTACGACGAGCTGGTTTTGCTAACCGTCAGACCTACCCACGGTTCCTTCAGAGGTGACTTTTCCATTTGCAAAGCCAACATATGATCAATTGTTTATCTTCTGTTTAAGTAATCTTTTCAATTGATGATGTTGCATTAGCGTACGGTCTCAGCTCTTGAACTCAATGCTATTGTGGCAGCTTGTGTGTGACTGTTGCATCTTTGGTTGCTACTGACATCTGAAACTACAGATTGATCAGTCAGATTGTGAAGATCTTACACGGCATCTGTTGGAAAGCTGTCATCATTTGGAGTCTCTTCTCCAAGTGTCACGATTGTTGAAGGGTTTTATGTAACAATGACGTGCATTCCATGTTCATTCTGCAGCCTTCTTCAATAGCCTTGAGAGTTAGTAGAGCATACATTGTGCTTTGTCACTTAATATACAATGATTCTTGATATTTAAGGACCAGAATCCTTGAGCAAAAACCCTTAAGATATTCTCTGAAGTCCCAATAGTGTCCAAATACTTTCTGAGGCCTCTGTATATTGCTCAAAAGAAATAGTCCCAAAAAACACCCTCAAAAACACTTGCCACAACTCTGATGAGTTGACGAGATTCTACACCTGAGTTGACAAAATGTCTGCCACTAGGAGGAAGTTAGACTGAATTGCATCTAATTGAGAATGCAGTGTTAACAGAACTCACAGGAGTGATTTGTGTCTCTGTCAAGACTGCAGATGTGCATGAAATATAATGTACTACTTAAGAGGCGAGACTGGACAAATGAGGATTTTATCTGAAGGGCCCAGTTTCACACCTCTCTTAAATAAAGTCTCACTGTGTGTTGTTAGGAAATGGATAGCTCACACTCTGTATTCTGATCAGACATGTCGTGTTTAAAGCCTATACAAAGCCTCTAAATAAAAGACCCAGTAGCCAATTGTTATAGTCATTGCGTTACTGCAGCTGCCTTTAGTCAGTGTTCTGAGATGCGTACTTGTGACTGCACATGTGCATTGACTGGTCCAGCCTAAAAATTTTTTTTTTTTTCATGATTTGAGTGTTGTATATTTTATGAGACAGTTGTTGACAGATTTCATTAGTGATTTCAAATATGAAATTTAATGGTGAACTAGATGATTATCAATTAGTGTAATTCAAGCTAACTTCCTCTGATTCAAACAAATAAGAGCTTTGCTTGCATGACTGAAATAGCTGCCCGAGAGACGTTTCAAAGATGGCTGCCGAGTGAAATGACTTGTCTTAAAGGGACATCGAAAAAATAATTGTTTCGTTTGATTATTGCTAATATAATATTTAACTATTTCTTTACTGCTAAAAAGAAAGGTTATAATAAAAATAATAATAATAAATGTAAAACTATTTAATAAATAAATGTATTCATGTATTAAACGTTTTATTATTATTATTAACTGTATGATCATAAAGTGCTGAAAAAAAGTTTAAAATACTGAGAACAGCATGAGACTGTTGAGTGTTGCTCTCTGTCCTTCACCCGTTCTCTTTTTTTTTTTTTTTTTTCACCTTTCAGGTATAAGATGATCTCTGAGTTCACCTGGCCCAATCATGACCTGCCGTCCGATAAGGAGGCGGTGAAACGTCTCCTGCAGGGCTGTGGGTTCGAACACGACGTGGCCTACGGCAAGACCAAAGTTTTCATCCGTACTCCCCGAACCATCTTCAGTCTGGAGGAGCAGAGAGCAGAGATGGTGAAGAGGATCGTCCTCTTTCTGCAGAAGGTTCGAGACATGTTATGTGTAGTTTAGGCTTGATGCTATTTAATTTAATTGCCTGCTGTGTAGTATTTGGACACTTAAGATGTATGACTGTTCTTGCATGATAAAACAAAATATACCAATGGCATTCGTATTTGGACTTTATACATCTTCAGTTGAAGATAAAGTGTAGTTAGTTACTGTCACTTTTTGGCAAATGCTAATTGGTTTGATGCTTTATTATCGAATTCAATGACATTCAGACATTTTCAGCTCTGGCTTCTGAGTCCAAAAGTCTCCAAATATACTTTTTGGGGAACTATATAAATAGAGATGCATTTTAAAATCGAATGTCCTCCCACAAAGTGCAAGACTCATCTATGCTTGGTCCTATGAGTCATGTTAAAATTCTTAGACCTTAAGGCTAACCACATCTAACCTCATTATAAACTACCATTTAAAAGTATTTAAATATACAGTAAAACAACAATATTTTGAAATGTAATTTATACCTGTAATAGCAAAGCAGAATTTTCAGCAGATCTTAGCATAACATAATCCTTAATACATTATTCTAATATCTTAGAATATTATTCTATAGAATGTCTTTTTCATAAGACATTCATCATATTTCATTTGGTATTCAGTTGGTTTTTTAAAAATGAATTCTGTTCATGAATTTTGTGAAACTCTATTATGGCACACACTTACTTAATCAGCTCCAGAGACAGCAAGGTGCCATATCCGCACCATAAGTTCCTGTGATTCAGTGACACCATTACTTTTCAACAACAGACTTCACACCACAGCAGACAAAACAACAAGGCAACAATATGGCCCGTAAATCCCTTTGACTCCCTGCATTTTCGTGTTCACAGTGCTTTGTGGTATTTTTAAAGGGATGTTTCTAATTTTATTTTTCCTCTGGAGCATGAGAATATTTTGAATGGCAGATTTGTTGTCTGGGAGTGTATTTCACTATCACACAAAATGATTGCGGGGTCCTAGCACACTACCTTGTATTCCCCACTCTTGCTTTACTGTCTTCAGTGACTGACAGTTAATAGAAATCAAAGCATTTATTCTGTCAGCTTCTGTCTGTGTATTGAGTGTTTTTTACCACTCCCCCTGTTGCAAGATCTTATACTGTATTTCAAAAGAAGTTATCTGAGGGTACCCCTTATCGAGATGCTTTTAAACACAAACTGACATGGTTTTCCACCACGCCTACATTCAATATCAAACTCTCAGTTCTAGGCTCAGTGTTTCTGTCTTGTAGTCTCACCAGACTGCTACGTTCATGAGCAGATACAGATATCAAAGTGTTAAATCTTTGCTCTGCCTGGATCGGAGATTGATTGTTTGATCTTTTGTATGGATTCAGAGCCGAGTTAAAGGTGTTATCCTGAAACAGGATCATCTTGAGTTCCCTAAGGGGGGAAAACAGTATTTGGGGGAATGTTGTCTCTATATTAATCATATTGTAAACCTCCAGGCAATAACCCAGCAGAGCTGAAATCACCTGTGTCAATCTCCAGTGAGTGACAGGTGCTAATGTGTTTTTTTTTTTTTTTTTTTTTGCACAAAAAAACCCAGCTTATAGTTGGCCCTAAAATCCATTCACATGTGTGTCTTTAGGTTTGGATCATCTTTCTTTCATGCACAATCCCTTTATCAGCATATGGCAGACTGGATTGACTTGTGCCAAGTCTGCCGGTTTTGCCAGCGGTTCTAACATTTGTGCCAAACGCTCCCAATGCACCCAATTCGAAAATACTACTGTTCATCTATGAATCTCCTTGTATGTAGGTTTTTGAGTTCTGCTTCCTCTTCTTTGTCTCTCATTTCTCAGTGCGTAGCTCATGGGGATGCATTTATCTTTCATCTTTTTTAAGCATGTAAACTAAAAGAACCTACAATCCCCCAATCAACGCTCAGTTATTCCTCATCTCCCACTTTCTCCTCACAGAGTTCCTGTCTGTCTCACCCCACCACTGCCTCACAGATCTCCTGCCATTTTTCTGTGCCATTGCCTTCCTCCGCCCCCTCACTCCACTGCCATTTCTAAGCCGTTACACTTTAGCGCTTCTCCCGTAGGTGATGAAAATATACCCAGGATCCTCTGTTCTGCCAGCGAGCTCCTTTGGGTAGAGGCAAGATGCTTGGCTGACTCTCTCTGTACGAACCTCTGTTTGGTTCATCAGCAAGATGTGTCTTTGAATGGTGGCAATTTGAAGAAAATCGGATCGGCTTGTACAAAACACAAATATTGAGTGGCTACATTATTCATGAATTTCCTCCCTTTAATTAATATTTCATTCGTTCAAGCCCCAACATCCACATCATCGGCCATGTTAGTTATGGTTTCTGCTGTGAGAGAAGCTCTGTTTATTTTATGGACTGAGTTAAATCCCATATCACTAATTTCTGAAATGATTGAACAGGTTTAAGACTTTCCAAATACAATGTGGATTTTTATTGCATTTGCTGAGCCAAACAAACACTCAATGCAGAGAGATGTCAGACTGCCTGTGTAAATCTCCTATACCCCCCCCCCCCCCCCCCCATAAATCCCTTATGCATCCTCTTGGATTGTTTGTTTTCACTCTGATCTTTTGATCTTTTCTACTGCATCTTCTTTTTGCTGTGTCGATTGCAGTGGTAGATGAACACTGTTTTGTAAGAAAATGAGGCATCTTAGACTTCCAATTTATACTGTTAGTTTTTGTGAAACGTTTACCTGGTTCTGTGATGTACGATTGCAGTATCCACATCCTGATGGCTCACGAGACAACAGGACACGCCATCACTGGCAAAGTGGGAAATGGAAATGTACTGCATCTAATGAAGGTGCTTTACCATTCTGTCCTTGAAGAGTCAGTTCAGATGTACTCAAGGTCTTTCATCTATCAAAATATCTTTACTGTTTCCTAGACCCTGTTTCCATTAGCAAGGAATCTATTGACATTTGCATTAAACTTTCTTGTTCTTTATACTATTATTGGTGGGGATTTTTCTCTCTTTCTGCAGGTTACATCATTATGCTAGTAGGTGGCAAAGAGTGAGTCACTGAATCGTTCCTTCAACCAATTTGTCTAAAAACAGCAATTCATTTATGAACGAAGAAAGCAACTGTCTTTATGAGTGAGTCATTAAATAATTCAACTGCTTCATTTTAAGAAAGGATTCATTTAGCAGCGGAACGTTAGTACTGTTATTTTGTCCATTTTTCTCCAAAAATATTTCAAAAGTGACCATATATTGTTTAAAATGGAAGTAACTCAATTTGACTTATTGTTTATTGAACATATTTATGTTTAGGAAATATATGGACAAAATGACTAGAGATAAGACAAGATGAGAATTGTGCAGGGATTTTATTAGACAAACCAAGTCTAAGGCAAGCATCACGAAAACTAATTTTCAGTTGGTAACTAACTTTTCATGTCATTAGTCACGTGCAGACTCGAGCTCAGAATTACCGGTATTTTTATGATATATAGTGGGAAAAAGTTACTTTCTCAGAATAAAAATACAAGTATAGCACAGATACCACTGCAGTTTCTCATACTTAGGATGTGAACAGCTTAACTAAGTATAACTGAAATTAAGTATTGACTTCATACAGTAAGTAGTCACCAAACAACCACATAGCAACATGCTAAAACACAGAGAACACCTTAGCAAATGTATAGCAGTATCTATTTTTGCAGCACTCACATTTTATTCAGAAAACATTAAATAAATATCATAGCAGTCAAATCTGAAAGCAGTGACAGCTGCTTAAGGAGCCTTGCTGTTATTTGGCTTAAAAAGTGGCATCTACCCCAGACACACACACTCATACACACCAGTCCAACAATCTGCCAGAGGACACAGGGAAGATGGAGGCTTCTATCGCAAAGTCAATGGTTTGCCAAGCACATGTTATTGATTTATGAAAATGGCTCCTTCGTGTCTTCCTCCCCCACTGTCTCGTGGGGTTGTCTGTGGTTAGGATCTTTTGTGTATGCGTTTAACTCTGTCACATACCCTGACCGTGATTCCGTCCTGCCAGTGTGTGAAACTGAGTGTGTTTAGGGATTGTGGGATTTGCCTGCCTGCCTCTCTGATTAATGATAAGTCACCTCACATTCTGTCAGCCATCTGTAATTGCCTTTTGACACCTGATGGCACATCTGAATAGATTCTGCTAAAATTTATTTGTCCTGTGTTCTGTCGGATGTGAGATTTAACAGATTTTTATTTATATAAATTTTTTTATTAAACCTCACTAAAGATGTTTACACAGCAGTTACAGCCATTAAAATACATAGACCTTATCTTGTCACACACTTTCTTTTTTAATCAAATTTTCTGCAGGCCTGAAAGAAAGTTAAAAGGAAAAAGTGCAAATCAATGGGTTTGATTGAAAGATGTATGCTTTAATTATGTATACATGAGATTTCTTTGTCTTAGCTTTCTCCAGTTTGGCTTTGATGAGTGTAAATCTGCTGTGGAGAGACGTTATTGTGCTGGGTTTGTTAAACGCTGATCAGACAAGCTGACTGGAGGGGGCGGGGTGAGCTGAGGTCCTGTTATTGGCCTGATTTACCCACATTCCCCTGGGTGTTGTCTACTACCACCATTCTCCCTCTAAAAAAAAAAACTGTCTGTCCGTCCCACTGTTTAAGCATTTCCAATGTCATCAGCATGGCCAGTGCAAATGAGCAGTTGGCCTCAACTCCCTAAATGACCATAAACACTTTGAACAGCTCTGACTGATTTTCACTCAGACATTCTGCTAGTTACGATTAAAATGATGTCGATTTTATGTTAGTAACATTTGTAAAATTTGATATTTGCATATTAGGTTTCAATTGTTTTTCCCTATAGCATAAACATTTATTTGCTAATTTGATATGATGGTTGTATATATGCAATATATACACTGTATATCAGGTGTGGCCAATCCTGTTCCTGGAGATTGACTTACCTGCAGAGTTCTGATCCAACCCTATTCAACACACCTGTCTAATTATCTGTAAGTATTCCTGTAGATATCAAATAGCTAGTTCTGTTTGATCAGGGTTGGAGCAGAACTTTGCAGGGTTAGTTCACCCAAAAATGAAAATTCTATCATTAATTACTCACCCTTGTGTCATTCCACATCCGTAAGACCTTCGTTTTTGAAACACAAATTAAGATATATTTGATGAATTATGAGAGGTTTCTGTCCCTCCATAGAGATGCAACACAACAACCACTTTCAAGGTCCAGAAAGGTAGTAAAGACATCATTAAAGCACTCCATGTGACTCCAGTGGTTTAACATCAATTTTATTAAGCAACGTTAGTGCTTTGGTTGTGCAAAATAACAAAATCTACCAAATTATTTACAAAATATTATTATCTAAAATGTGTTCACGCAACAATGTCAACTCTCGCGTGAACACAACACACATGCGTCATGATGCTTTCGTGAATGAGCGAGTCTGAACACAATAGACTGATGCTCTCATGAATGCAGGTTACAGATCAATATTTTTGTAAGTAAAGTGGTAAGTTATGTTTTTATTTGTTCAAACAAAGCATTTGTGTTGCTTCATAAAAATGAGGTTAAACCACTGGAGTCACATGGAGTACTTTAATGATGTCTTTCCTACCTTTCTTGACCTTGATAGTGGTAGTTGTGTTGGATCTCTATGTTGGGACTGAAACTTCTCAGACTTCATCAACAAGATCTTAATTTGTGTTCTGAAGACAAACACATGTCTTGCGGATTTGGAGAGACACAAGGGTAATTAATTAATGACAGAATTTCCATTTTTGGATGAACTAACCCTTTAAATGTATGTGTGGCTCAATTTAAATTTACATGCATTTACAACTCAAAGCAAGTTCTTCACTGAGGTCAGTGCTAGCACACAGCCAAAGACTAGAGACCATACGGGGTACTCGACCACACTATGGCTGATTTGTCAAGATTTATTTCAGAATCATTTTCACCCCTTTGAACATAAACAGGCTAAATACAGCTATTCAGACTTTTTGTCTGACAAAAACAATTGGTTATGCAATAAATAATTCCCTTATGTAATATGTAAATACCTTTTGACATTAAAATTGCAAATCATCCCCTCCTTCATTTCCATCCAATTAAGAACAAAAAAAATGTAGTTAAAGCAAATTTCAAAGTGTTTAAAAAAAGGTAAGTGTATTAAACCCATAATCCAAATCTAACCAACATGCAGCATTTTAAAAGATTTGTAATAGACCCTTTAACCTGTAATTAGCAAAGCTAATTACCTTTATGTACTCTATAATAAATGATAATTAATGCTTAATCAATAAGTATAAGTATCAATAAGTTATTTTCTGAATTGCACTGTATTTCTTTTGGACCGATTGATTGGAATGTGTTTAGAAATGTGCACATTATGTCCATCGCATCAATTTGGTCATGCAGGACCAAGGGTAGCAGATTTGCTGAGTATGAATGTGGAGTCTTGCTGTTCTTTCACTCCTCTGCATTAGTCATACAGTTGCGTTACGTAATGGGTTCAGTCATGGTAGCACAGCAACTCAAGCAAGTTCTTCCCTGAGGTCAGTGCTAGCATGCAGGCAAAGACTAGAGACCATGCAGGGGTACTCGACCACACTACGGCTGATTTTTATTCATTTTACACTGAATGCAGTAAAATGCGTACTTGAGGCATCGGGTGACAGTTCAGGTAATCAAAAAGTAGCATCCTCAGTTTTTAAGAGAGTATTGTAGAAAAGGACATTGGAATTGATATCTTTGGACAACACAACTTTAACCACATGTATGATGTCATATTTGCTGGACAGAAGGATCCTTTCACTTCTTCCCACCTGAGTCAATGTAAAGTGGATACAACATATGGTGGGGATTTTTACTGAGTACTGAGCCACTCAAACAGCTCCCCAGAGGTCCATTATCATCTATTATTCATGTCTAATACAGGCCTTACACTCTCGGAAATGCACTTTGGGTGCCACAGATCAGATTATATATAACATTAGAGAGTCCAGTTATATCCCACACAGGAACAGACGTGTTATATATGGCACAATGGTATACTGTATCTCTACCAGGGGTATTCTCATACACAAATAAACAAGATAAAAATTTCTATATTTAGACTTGTAAAGTAACGGAAATACCGGGAATGAAATTATCTCATACTATTTAAAGCCAAATGTAAATAAAGACGAGAAAAGCATTATCATTTACAGATGATCTTTACTTAAAGGGATATTTGACCCAAAAATAAAAATCCTGTTACTCTCCCTCATGTCGTTCCAAACCAGTGAGCCTTTCGTTCATCTTCAGAACACAAATGAAGATCTTTTTGATGAGATTGGAGAGCTTTCTGTTCCTCCATTGACAGCTATGCAACTGACACTTTGACGCTTCAAAACGTTCATAAAGAGATCTTAAAACTAATCCATAGGAATTGAGTGGTTTATTCCAAATTCCAAACACGATTGCTTTGATTGAATTTAGGCTTTTATTCACATATAAACATATTTATTGATATTGCTTTTCTCTTTTCTTTATTTGCATTTACCTTAAGATAGTCCAAAATTTTCATCTTTCATATTCTGATATTTGCATTAGGTTACAATGTCAATCTTCACTGTCGATCTTTCACTCACACTTTTTTTCTCTCTTTCACTCAGGTGTGGCGTGGGACACTAGCCAGAATGCGTTACCGCCGCATGCGTGCCGCTCTTATCATTATCCGGGCATACAGACGATACAAGGTGAAGTCGTACATCCGAGAGGTTAACCGACGCTTCAAAAACGTCCGCAGCATGAAGGATCATGGCAAACATGTGAAGTGGCCCACACCGCCCAAGGTCTTGCGGAAGTTTGAGGAGGCGCTGAGGAACATCTACAACAGGTCAGATTTATGGAGAACAGGATGTGGACAGGCTCACTGGTGCCCTGCGTGACTCATGGGGTAGTCATTTATGGCCTCAGCCTTGCTGCGTTAACGTCAGACGTGTGACTGGGAACACGGTCTGGCCTAATGTTACCATAACAATGTAATGTCTCTGACTCACTCCAATGTTTTCAGCTCTTTATCATTGTTGGACAAGGAAATGTTATTTTTTGGCTATAGGCTTGTTTATTTCCCAGGTCTTTAAGTACGGAAAGGCCGACTTGTGTTCAACAGGGCTGTTGAGCCTGAAGCACATATTGATCTTTGGATCAAAGCCTTGTTGGAGATCTATTCACAAGAGCCTTAACACAGCTCTGGTCCTGAAAACAATGTAGAAAATTGCCTGAAAGTGAAAACAATATTGTTATTGTTTAGATTTTGAGTCACACAGCAGATGTGCATCTACAACATTTAAAATAAATAAATAATAATAATTTAAACAAAGAAAATATAAATTTTCCCCCAATATAATATAAAGAGTGTAAAATCTAACTGAAATTATCAGAAATTTCACAATTTCTGTATTTGGTTTTCCTCTTTTTCCTTTAATGCTTTAAGCTTTAATAATTTTTGTCATTTTACTCCATAATGTTTCTTTGTTTATGTTTTTTTTTTTTTTTTTTTTACCAGAAATCTTTCTGCTTTTTTGCCATGTTTAATTTTGAATAACAAATTTTTTTGTCTGGTGTCAGTATGTTTATATGCACTTGTAATAACTTTTTAGACTACAGTGTACATTCCTTTAACAATTGGTGATGGATTTGTGTTTATGATATTTATTTGAATATATTTTAGATGGTGGGCCTGGACACTCATTAAAGACCTGTCTCCAGAGGAAATGGTGCAGGTTAGGGCTAAAGTGGCCACGTTAGAGTGTCTGAAGGGGCAGAGAGCAGATCTAGGTCTGCAGAGAGCCTGGGAAGGCAACTATCTGGTTAGTATTTAATATCGTACAATCTATCTGAGATTATGTTTAGTAATATGTTTAGTTTAGAATGTTTAACACCAAGTTTTTTTTTTCTGTTCTTAGAAAAGGGACAGTCCTGGAACAGCGTCTTCCTTTACTCTGGTGTCCAGTGATCTGCAAAGGAAAGATAAGTTCATGAGAATCCTCTTCTCCTGCAATGTCCGCAAAGTATGTCCTTGATTATAATCTCTATGACTCACATTTAACGTATCATTGCTCCAGTCTTAGATATTTGCTTTGCATGTAATGTTAACCCATGTAATATTATTATCTCAACAGATCAATCGCTTCAATAAAGCCGAGGATAGAGCGTTGCTCATCACTGATCGCCACCTCTACAAAATGGACCCTTTCAAGCAGTACAAACCAATGAAGAGCATCCCACTCTATAATGTAAATATCTACCTTATTCTAATAGTAATCGTAGGTCGCATTTACACAGCAGCATAATACGACTGCCAGTCATATTTAGAGTGTTAAATACAGTTTGGGGATTAAAGAGAATGACAATCACAATATTCAATATCAGTCACAACTGAATTTATCATGATAATGTGGACCTGAGGCCATTAACAGGCGACGCAATAAGGAAGGAAAATTACAAATTCACAAAAAGTTCACAAGTGAACAAAATATATGCTAGTATATGCACTCTGCTAGTGATTTTTGGATGTTTTAATACAAAGTTCTTACATATTGTGCCTTTAATTATTTGTTTTGCGTGACATTTTTTGTGTTTGAAAGAAGTCTCTTATGCTCACCAAGGTTTTATGTCTGACCATTTATTTGATCTAAATATGGTAAAACCACAATATAAAATATTACAAATTATTAAATAACTTTTATTTGAATATATTTTAATGTGTAATTTATTCCTGTGATTGCACAGTTGAGTGTTCATCAGTGTCAAATCATCCTTCAGAAATTATTCTAATATGCGGATTTGGTGCTCAAGAAACAGTTTTTATTATCTGTTGAAAATATTCATGCTGCTTAATATTTTCTTGAAAACCATATGCGTTATTTCAGGATTCTTGGATGAATAGAAAGTTCAAAAGCATTTATTTGAAATAGAATTTTTGGTAGCAAAGTGAAAGTTTTTTCTGTCCCTTTTTCTCAATGTAATGCATCCTTTGCTGAATAAAATTTATATTCATTTAAAAATATATCTTACTGACCCCAAACTATTGAACAAAAGTTGTTTTTATAGTACAGTTTTTCTTCTTTCAACACAAATAAGAAATCGAGTAAGAAATTACCCAATGTAGGAAAATATCAGATTTATGGATGCTGGAAAAGAGCAGTTTACATCTCTTAATTAGGGAAAGATCACTGCCCAGCTAAACCTTTCCTGCCCCTCACATTTATATATTGTTCCAGTGTCACAGATCGCACAGGTCAGGGAAATGGATTAAATGATTTATGTGACAGCTAACACCTCAAAGACAAAAGGATATCAAGGGCACTGATTGCATTATTAAATGGTTGGGCTGTAACCATCTTCTAAAAACAAAAAAACATTACAGAGATATTATCCAAAAAATAAATAAATAATCACCACGTTAATCCCCCCCCCCCCCCCCAAACAATCCACTCTGCAACTCAGCTATGCTCCTCCTCCTTCATCCGTCTCCTTCTCCACTGTTGTCATGCCAACATCCCAGGGGATGGGGTTGTCATGGTGACGGAGCAGGAGGGGAGATCAGCTGATGTCTAGTATCGTTCCGGCATGTGCACAGATTTGCCTCCTCTGTGTTTTCCTTCTGCTCGGGCTTGCTTGTGTCTTCACACTTCTGTAGTCTTTCTTTGTTTTCATCTCTTCTCTCCTGTTGCAGGCTGTTCCACTCTTCATAGACCTCTTTGTATTATATTTATTTTCCTGAATGCTGTTCTTGGCATGATAATAAGAAATTATAATAAAATTGCTCAGTATTACTATAGAAAGGGGAATAAGAACCTATATAGCCTATAGTGCACAAAATCACACTGCATGATACTTACATAATGAATCTTTGACATAACAGTGGGAGCAATATTATTCCTTCAATTATTTTTGAACACAGGAAGTCAGTATAATGTGACTCATACCAATTAGAGACACCAGGGGTGCCTGATCTATATTTCCACAAGCATGATATGGATATCAAGATATCACAGCATGACACTGTTGACCAGGTCAGAACAGGTTCACGTTTGTATTTCATAACTGTTCTTTAAATATTTACTCACACTGTAAGTGACAAATTGCTCATATCCGGCATCCCATAATGACTGTATTATCATGCGGTCCTAATTTGGTTGCACCAGCTGTCGCCCTCTTGCATCTTTTCTCTATCGCCAAGACGTGGTAGAGATGGTTCCCATCTAGCCAAGCTTCAATTTAAGATAAATCTTTTGACGGTGTGGTGTAGAATCCTTAGTTTCTTAATCTATTCAGCTAGTGATTTTTTTGCCCTGCAATACTGATCCACAGGGGAGTCAGTACACTCGATTTGCCTCTAGCTGTTTTTTTACCTTAACCCAGACTGTGTTCGTTGAACCCTAGCCCCCATCTGGGTGAATAAGAGAGATAAAGAGGATGAAAGACAAAGAAATTTTACCTTAAGGAAACTGCATCACACATTTTCAAGTGCTTCATCTGGATAAGAACAGTTATGTATGGAGGCTTGCTGTTGTATTTGGGTCAAATAAATATGTCTGAAAGTCTAGGTCTTAGAAATGTAACCTTTCTTCACGTTGTTTTCAAACACATTGAAGAACATTTATGACATTTTCAGTATAACATTTGATAAGTGGTGTGTCCATGAAAAGTGAATACTCAGTACGGTTTTATATTTATTAACCGAAACATTTTCAATTATTGCTTTTCAAGATTTTATTCTTTATTGCAAGCATCAAGAATTTTTGAGTTATTAATTTTATCTTTTTTTTTTGGTTTCTCCATTTGCCAACCTGAGCTATCCATGTCATAAAAAGGTTGATGATCTATATTTTTCAGAGACTTGCTGACAAATCATGAGTGTCTACAGCTATATCATTTCCTGTTTTCTTGTCAAATGACAGTAAAGTGGCTTCCTTGTATGATTAAACCAGACTGAATTTGATGTGGCAGACATTATATAATTATTTGTCCTTTAAATGATTTTTAAAATTATTTTCTTTGTATTAAAATCTCTAGATCGTTTTCGACATTTTTGCTTAAACCCCTACACAAATGTGAAAATGAAAGGTAATTAATACACAGAAAAAGATGATGATAGTTGAGATGTTTTCAGGTTAAGTCCTTGCCTGTATGACTTGCATGTTTAATTTATTTTTGCATATAATAGAAATGTAATGCTATTAACATATGCAGTCTGTTCTGACACCTGGTTGAATTAGAACCCAAGGTCCCAAACACCAACCCACCACACTCAGTTATCATCAGCCTCATGTTAAAATATTGTTTTTAACAGTGTTAAACTATTAGAAATTTATTAAAATGAAGCTGAAATAAAATAAAAGATAAAACTTAAAATAATATATGAAATATTCCCTGAAGTTTCGATGTACTATAATTACTAAAACTATAACTGAAACAAAACTAAATTTATAACAAAATTACTAAATTAACACTAAACCTGAAAAAAAAAAAAATAAAAGCTAATTAGAAATATTAATAAATACTATAATAGTATATAAATTATACTAAAATAACTATGGTTCTGAAGGTCATCGCCTCTGGAAAGATGCATCTCATGTTGTTCATTGTAACATAGTGAATTATGAGTTGCTCCCACACTTCGATGTACCAACAGATGTGTAATATATCCTTTGAGTGTACCTCCAAAACCCAGGGCCCACGTTAGCAGGCTGACGATAATGAGAACTAAATTATGGCAGGCCTTATTAGAGCATGCCGGTCTTCTGTGTCTGTATGAGTGCTGTTTTAACTCTCATCGCCCTGTCTCTGTCCCAGGTGACCGGAGTGAGTGTTTCCCCTGGGAAGGACCAGCTGGTCGTCTTCCACACCAAAGACAACCGGGACCTAATCGTTTGCCTGCAAGGCATGGTGCCAGCGGGGGACAGCCGCATCGGAGAGCTGGTGGGGACCCTGCTGAGCCACTTCAAAAGGTGACACCAGTAGGGGGCGCTCCTGAGAGAGATTTTGGAGAGGACTCTGGGGACAGGGCCAGGGCACATAAGGCTAAGAATGCCAACCATAATAATTCACCCACTCTCTGACTGTAGTGCCAGTCCAAGGCATTTAAGGACAGAGCAGCCAGCTTAGCCCTGTCAGATTGGTACCCCCTATGGCTTTTTATGAAGCAGGAGAAAAATAGTGTCTTCTAGATTTGAGAGTTACTTTAAGCTTCCTAGAAGCTGGCAAATGATTGCACAACAGCCGTGTATGGTGCTAAAAGGAGATAGATGTTCTGCTTGATGTTTGGTAAATTATGCACTGGTGTGTCATACTGTGATGGCTAAGGGGTTACATGTCCAGAAATCGACAGGCGGTAGACACTATAACAGCTCTTTTTTTTTTCGAATGGCTTATGGATCAGAAAAAATGAGATGGACTCAAAAGGTTATCTGGGGTATGTACAGTGTGTGTCTGTCTGTGTACTGAGATTAGAGGGAAGCCCAGAGATACGGGCAAGATGAAGGTAGTCTGAATTAATGTTTCCATTTTGTGTATCTGTGTGTTTTTGTCATATGAGCCTGACAGGACAGATGATGATTTAAAACACAAACACACCATAATACAAGTCTCTCACTATGGAAGCTTGTTTCTGCCGTGGAATATGACTTTTTATCTCACAATTGCAAGTTTACATCTCTCAATTCTTGCTTTTTTTTCACAATTCCAAAATATAAACACAATTGGCAGTTACAAAGTCAGAATTGCGATATATAAACTCGCAATTGCGAGAAATAAAGTATGAATTACGAGATATAAACTATGAAGCACTCATTTTTAAATATTTTTCTTGCAATTGCTAGATTATATCTAGCAATTCTGACCTTTGTCTCACAATTCTGACTCTCTTTTTTTTTCTCACAATTGTGTGATATAATCTTGAAATTGCATTATAAAGTCAAAATTGTGAGTTTATATCTCACAATTCTGACTTAATAACTCGCAATTGCAAGTTGGGGAAAAAAAGTCATAATTACGAGATTCTAAACACTTAATTGTGAGGAAAAAAAGTCTGAATTGTGAGAGAATTTTTTATTCAGTGGCAGAAACAAGCTTCACAATGTCGCTAGATATATAGTGCCCTGAAGCAACCTTTAAAGTGACCCTGTTATGCTATTTTAAAGGTTTTGTTTTTTGACATGTATACAACATGAACCAGCTACAGTGTTTCAGGTTGGTTCGAAATAGACTTCGTTCGCGGACAGCCAGTGAAGACCATTGGTGAGCATTAGGCAAATGTGTTACCCGGTGATGTGTTGCCGTCATGGAAGTAATATTCGAAAAAGCATAATAGGGGCACACTAAGAACATGCACATTAACAGACCTAGGCTTTGTGCACAATGTATAAGCATTAAATCAAGCTTGAATTGGCCTCATGCCTGCTCTGAAATAGAGAGGTGAAGCGCAACATGTATTTAATTCTTCAAATATTCGAATGCACATTGGATCATGTGTACTTGGCCAGATAGTTGAAGACTGTAGCTCGACTACAAAAACAACTGCGCATGTGAACGTACTAAGTGATATCGACTTTTCTTACAAAGATGCTTCACCGCTTTTTCTGTAAATAAAGCCCCTGTGTCCCCCCAGCAAGGTGTTTTTTTAGAAAACACCTTGCTAACGTTTCGCTGCTAATGACCTGCAGCCGTAAACTCTCTCTGAATCCATCCATCAGCATGATCCATTCGCCGAAACAAAAGGCCAGGCTCTGAGGCTGCTGTGTACTGCTTCTTTCCTCTCCCTGTAGATGTGTACTTAACCTTTATCTCTCCTCTGCTGTCCTGAGCACTAGCCACTGCTGAGAAGGCTGTTCCTTCCTCTCTCAGTTCACTTCCTATTGCCATTTCAACAGTGACATCTAGGAAAGGGCTTGTATAGCAGCTTTTGAGAGTGAGTAGTATAAAAATAGTAGTCTGTTTAAATTATTTTCAATTACACCGAACCTCATCACATTATGCATGATGTGGACGTTAAGTGAGTTTGGATCTCTGGGCACGTTTCAGTGAAGTTTGACACTGAACTGGCTTGACTTTTCTGCCAGAGTGGCTTTACGGGAAAACTGCAGACATAACTGTTTCTTCTGTGCTATTAATAGATTGGAAGAGCATCCCATTTATTGAAAATCAGTCTGACTAGCGCAGTCTGTGCCATATGCGAGTAAAATCGTAACCCTCTTATCTGCAGTAAGAATGTTGTCAACAAAGGCTCTGATAACTCAATCGAGTTTTATGTAAAAAAGAGGATCATTTCTCTAAGTGCCCATTTTCTCTCAACATTTTTATTTTTTTTCTGAAACTTGGTTTATGTTTATCCTCACTATCATTCCAGCGTCTCTTTTGCCCAGTTACAAAATTTAGTAAGCTGCCTCACTCTCTGCTGTCTATTTAGGCAGCACTGAACCTCAAGTAAAGCGCACATTTTATAATTCATTTCACTATTGATTTTTATGTTAGCATGTTGCTAAGCTAACAATGCAGGACTCTAATAAGCATAGAGATAGCACAAACAAGTATTGAATAAATAATCAGTTCTTAGATTAAACTATTTGAATACAACATTCTGTGTAACTATTAATTAAATATAGTCAATATTAAACAAATATTATGAAAAAATAAACTGAATTTGCAAATTATGCTGCAACCTTTGCATTGGGAAGCTACTTACTGTGTGATGCCTTAAAGGAATAGTACACCACAAAATTTGAATTCTGTCATCATTTATTCATCATTTAGTCATTTTTCTTTCTTCCTTGAAAATATTCTGTAGCTAAATAAGTGAAATTACTATTTGTTTAGTTTTCGTTTTTTCCAGTTAGTAGTTTTAGTCGGTCACCTTAAAATTATTTCAGTGCCAAGGCAACATTTCTAATTTTTCTTTAATTTAAGTTTTTCATATTTATATTTTCTTTCAGCTTTATTTGAATTTTTTTTACAATAGTTTTAGTTTTAGTCAACCAAATTCTCCCTGCATTTATAAATATTTGTAGTTGTCCCTGTATTCATCACACAAAGCTAATGTACACTTTGAGGAAAAAAGCTTTCCCGTTCATTTTACAGTAGTTACATGGAAAATAAACTAGTACATTTATCAAAAATGCTCTGGATAAAGTCATACAGGTTTTTGAATGACATGAGGGTGACCTAATTAATGACATTTTTTCTTTGTAACTACTTGAACTATTCTTTAAAATGCTGCCTGTGGAGGCTCAATATTTCTCTTATCCTATGCTACTTTCTCTCTTCTTTTCCAGAGATGAGATGAAGGAGATTAAATATTTAAGGTTGTGTGACTGCAGTTCTATTTTTAACCGAGCTCTTCATCATTGGCATGCACTGCACACAGGAAACACTGCACCTCTTTCTCTCTACAGAGGGAATGCCTCAACGCTCCTGCCATCACACCTGCCTTTAAGCATTATTCAAAGAGTTTCAAACCACAGCCCGACAGATACACACCCACACACTCTCTGGCCGACATGCGCACACTCTCGCACACATCTGTCTGCATCACTGTAGCTGTCACTCATCCTGTCACGGTTATCAAGGAGCGCTTCACTCGCACTCTAAACAGAACGTGTGAAGAACCGAGTCAGGATTAGTTAGACTATTTCGAGTCTTGAGGTTCCGTTGACTACTTTGTTGCAGCAAGAAAAGTCCTCAGCCTTCATTATTAGCCTGTGTAACTCTTTCAAAAGAGGGAATTCCACTGAGAGATGCCAAATCCAGTGTGTTTGTGTAATCTGTTTAAATTGGGCTCGAAACAAAGGTGTTGGTGTCAGCTCAGCTAGTGTCTCATCTGAATGAGGACCCTTGTCTCTATTGATCACTGTAGCTCGAACTAAAAGGCCCTGTGAAGTTAAATGAAAGAGTTCTCTACAGGAATTCATTAAGTCTGTGTCCTTTAAACGCTTCTCTGAGGGAATGAATGGTGCCTTTTGGACTCAAATCTTGTTTCAAAGCTCCTGGGAGAGTAACCAGGAGTTTGGATGTCTGAGTGAGTGTCGTTTCTGAACCTCTGACACCATTATAGTGTTAAGGATTAGGGGTCAAAGAGGAAAGCAAGTGGGGGGCTCTGCATTTCCTGTCACTGTAATTATATATTGACATGCATACAGAAGCTCACAGGGTCATTGAAATGCTCTTAGACAATAATCAGCAGTTACTGATATGAAATCATCGTTCAGCTTCAGTGTTCTTTTGGCTTCTGGGCTTTGCTTTATTGCTTTTAATTTTTCTCTCTCTTTGTCAGCTCTCTCCCAACTCAGCAAAATCACATGCCATTACTCTTTATCGATCCTAGTTTGTTCTTTGATCACTTTCTACTTGCTTATTACCCAGAGTGCCTCAGAATGACCTCCATGCCCTCGCTAACGAAACTGGGCCATATTCCAATCTTCACTGTAACTCTGTTCATTTGCAGTGCTGTGAAGGACGAGAGACAAAGACTCTGAATATGTGTGTTTGTGTGTGTGTGTGAGAGAGAGAGGAGGAATTTACAGCAAACCTCATAGCAGTAGTACTGAGGTTGACACCTGATGACAAAGCATGATGGGACTGGGATAATGGTGGTTCTGACCACTTCCTCACTATCCCAGTTTGATTTCTTGTTAAATTAATTAAGCTACGCTGTATGTAATGTCCTGTAGTGTAGCAAGATCCATTCGTAGAATGTTTGTCATTGACAGATGTTGATTTAAGCCACGATGAACAATCAGAGCACACGGGTTTGTTCTTCCAGTGCACTTTTGAGAAGGAAGCAGATCAGTTAATTAAATTTGAGTTGACATTCTTCATGTGTGACAAAGACTCACAAGGTCTTGTTTCACATTAGTGAGTATTACAGTAAAGACAATGTGCTGACGATTACAATAACAGTACATCTAATCACTTTATTTTATTGAATTGCAAAAACCTTGTTTTAAGTAATGAAAAATAAAAATAATAAATAAATAAATAAATAAATCTGGCTTGCATACCTATATCCTGCCTGTCATGTTCCCTTGATACTTTAATTATAATCTTAAATTACATTTCAGTTTTAGTCATTTGGTAAGAGTTAAACATGATTTGTGCCTGCTCTACTGTTAAAAAATTTGGGGTCAGTATAAATTAAAATAATTAAAATAAATGCTGTTCTTCTGAAGTTCCTATTCATCACAGAATCTAAATCTAGAATCACAAAAAAAAAAAAAAAAAAAACACAGCACAACGGTTACTGTTTTCAATGTTGATAGTGAGAAGTTCAGTCAGCCTTGATAATAATAAGAAATGTTTCTTGAGTGCCAATTCAGCATATTAGAATGATTTCTGAAGGATCATGTGACACTGAAGACTGGAGTAATGATGCTGAAGATTTAGTTTTGCCAGTAAATTACTAATTAAAAATAGAAAACTTATTTTAAATTGTAATATGGTATTATTGCGGGTTTAGTGAGCATAAGATACAGACTCTAAACCTTTGAATGGTAGTGTACATTACAGTGTGGCTAATCATTTTCTTTCAATTAAATTGCAGTAATCTTCATAAACCTACACTGTAGAAAATGCTGGGTTGTTTCCACCCAAATTTGGGTCAAATATGGACAAACCCAACCGTGACCCAACAGTTAGGTTTGTCCATTTTTGACCCAAATTTGGGTTGAAACAAACCATTTTTATATTGTCAGTGTAAAAACACAAAATTGTCTGAATGTCTCTGTCCAGACCATTTGTGCTATAGCACTTTTTAAATTTCTTTATAAATCAATCATGACTTTGAGAGAAGAGTTTCAGAGCAGATGCCTAAGTGAATTTCTTCCATTGATGGGATCAGGTTTCTAATTCCAAAGAGACTTGCTGGCTTAAGTGTGTGTTCTAGCATCAGTGTAATAAGAAGCGGGTATGATACAGCAAGAACGCTACTCTGTGCCTATTGTGCTGTATTATAAATGCACACAATAATGCAAATGTTTTTTCAGGCCTCATTAGTCTGTTTGCCAGTGACCTTGTGTTGAGGTGCTGGCTGCAATCATTGTGTCCTTCTGCAAGGTCATCCTTCATGCTGAATGCTCTTTCAGGCACTAGATTGTTTAGTTTGTACCCCTCTTGTCCTTCCAGTGCTTCATTTTTGCTTTTCCTTCGTCTGTTTTGTCCTCCATTATTTCTCCGAGCCTGCAATAGCTCTGTTTCTCATTCCGTCTCTATCTGTTTCTTTTTTCCTCTGTATTTCTCACCTCACCTCACTCTCGGTCCTGCAGATGCAGTTCCCATAGCAACTAGACGATCCATGTCTGTCTGATATTTAGTCCATTAGTTTGGCCTGCCGGTTTAGAATACTAATGAGTAAAAGAGAGAGAGCGATGCTTCTCTAAATAGCTCCATTTGCCTACCCTTTCAAGGTAAAGGCTGCTGTGAATTTCCTGTTGCAGCGATTATACTGGAATTCGTATGTAAATGAGCCGGTTACAGTCGCCTGCAGAGGGAAAACTCATTTCACCCCATCTGAGTAAAACAAAAAAGTGGGAATTTGCCATCTTCAATGTGCATACACTCATATGCACTTCAGTGGTAAAGTCTCCTCTGCATTTGTTTTTAGACAGTTTTAAGTCAGGTGGAACATTTTATGCTACACTATTGACTTAAAAATATATATAATATTTGATATTTTTTATAGTTTATTTACACTACCATTCAAAAGTTTGGAGTCGATAAATTTTTTTTTTTTTAAAGTCTGCATTTATTTGATCAAAATACAGTAAAAACAGTAATATTGGGAAATATAATTAGAATTTAAAATAACTGTTTTCTATTTTATTATATTTTAACATGTAAATTATTCCTGTGATGTTAAAGCTGAATTTTCAGCTGCCATTTCTCCTGAATTCAGTGTCATGTGATCCTTCAGAAAAATGCTAATTTGGACATTTCTTATTATCAATGTTGTAAATAGTTGTGCTGCTTAATATTTTTGTGAAAGCCATGACACTATATTCACTGATGAACAAAAAGTTCAAAAGAACTGCCTTTATTTGAAATAGAAATGTTTTGTAACATAAATGTGTCTTTACTATGTATTTACATTATAAATGTGTCACTTTTGATCAATGTAATGCATCCTTGTTGAAGAAAAGTAATATATGTATTTTAAATCTTATCCTTTTTTGAACAATAGTGTATATTAATATACGTGTTACCAAGTTTTAGCTTTTTTTTTGCATTAAAAGTAATAACTACAATATTACAGTAAATAGAACATTTTTTTATCTTTAATTTATTATTACTAACTATTTTTAGTCTATTATCATTATGGTAAAGTTGTAGGAACCGCTATTGCTCTCCTGTGCCGCATCCAGCACTTCACAATCTAGTCCCGTAGGTGGTGCAACAACAACTCCAGACATAAAAAATTGATTATTTTTTAGCACTAATCACTGTCAGGCACAACATAGCAATCAATCAGAACAATTAATTAACACGCATACTGCATTACCAGCTTCATGAATGGACACAGCACTCGAAAACTTCGCCACTGGGGTCACTGTTGGCCAGTGTTGCTTCAAAATAAATCTGTGCTTTATAGAGATACATTCAGTATCACATTCATCTCATTTTATTTTTGTACTGTCTACTACTTTGTCATGAGAATGTTTTCTCTTTGGAGAAAATTCAAACACGTCATGTACAGTAAATTGCTGTTTCTCTGTCAGATTTGCGTTGTGCTATCTAATGAGCTAGATGTGTTTGTGTGTTTAGTCATCCTGAACTGAACTGACGGAGGGAAAGGCTTAGCTGACGAACAGGTTAGGGGTTTTCAAATGGGTGTTGGCGTGTTGGTGGATGGATATGATATTGTGCTAGTGTGCATTTGAATTGGAGTGGATGAATCTGACCTACTTTCTCCTGTGCTAGCTCTGCATTGCTGCGTCTCGTTCTCTCTCACACCGCTCCACCCCCACTGCCCTTGTGTCTTACATTCTTTCACTCTCTGCGTTCCAACCAGCCAGAGATGTGATTATGGGAGGATGCTTAGTTGACTCATGTACATCCCCCTCCTCTCCCTTCTTTCCTTCTGTGTGACGCTCACCTGCTCTGCATCTAATGTCTCCACAGCCATTTTACCTCAGCTCCTGTTTCTTTACCATCCTCATTTCATCTCCACTCACTAATGAACATAATCAAATGCTTATACATTTACGTTTGTGTTACTGTCTTTACCACCACTACCATAATTACAGTTTCTGTCTTTGTAATTGCTGCTGCTACTATTATTGTTACTAATACAATTACATGTACTATTTCTAAAGCTGCTATTATGACTACTTTGCTTCTATTACTGCTACAATATTCCTCATTATTACAGTTATTGGGGGTTGCCTTTTTACAGTGTGTATAGTATTATATTGTACATTTATACTGTAGTATGGTCCATCAATTTAAAAATTATGCTTATTTAGATTATATATATATATATATTTTTTTTTTTTAATTCTACTTGATTTAATTCAATGTTTCGATGTTTGCTACCTGAATTAAAATGCAGGAATTAAATTGAATTTAAAAGCATGCACAATTTTGGAGACTTATTGAGGACTCGCTCCTCTTTTAATGTAAAACAGTACATTAAAAGAGGGGCGAGTGCCTGTAATAAAGTTTTTTTTGTTACGTTTAGCCATACCGGTCAATTAAGATTTGAAGTTGACACTTGAAGGAGGGACATTCTCATTCTAGAGAGCTTTTGATTGGATGAAAATCTTTAGTGTTGGATGAATCATCAGTGCTTTAGTTTTCCAAGAGGAGAAAGACTCAATTTTAAGTGTGTATCTGATGATTAATGTTTATATTTTCTTGTTAATTTTGTAATGTGTTTCTTATTTTAGAAAGATTTAATTATTAGATTTAGAAAAGAAAAGAATTAATCTTAGAAAAGATTAGAATTAATACTTTTATTCAGCAAGGATGCATTAAATTAATCAAAAGTAACAGTATAGACATTAATAATGTTATGAATGTTATTTCTGTTTTTAAGAAATGTGTTTTGTTTGAACTTTCAATTCATCGTAAAATCCTAAAACATGTATCACTGTTTCCACAAAAAAAAAAAAAAAAAAAAATTAAACGGCACAGATAATAGCCTATAAATGTTTTTTGTTTTCACCAAATATTAGAATGATTTCTGAAGGATCGTGCAGCACTGAAGTAATGGCTGCTGAAAATTTTGCGATCACAAGAATAAATTACATTTTAAAATGTATTTTTACTAAATTAAATTTCATTCAATTAGAGTAAATAAATGCAGCCTTGGTGAGCATAAGCTCACAACAACATTTCAAAAATATCACTGACCCCACAATTTTGAGTGGTGGTGTAAATTCTAGAAATACACCAGAAACAACCATTTTTGTCAGTGAGAAAGACAGTCCATCTCTCTTCTGTCCGGCCAACCAATTTCTCTCCAGGCAACTTCTTTCTGTCAAATATTTAGCTGATATCAAGCTTGGTTTTGGAGAAACGGTGTGGAGTTAGCAAAACATCTGAAATCGCTCATAGCACCTTCATCCTCAGTCAGCCTCCTCTTTCACATCTCTATCATCTCATTAAGCAAATTCTTTCACTTGTCACCTACAGTGACCTTATTACAGCGATCCTTTGCTGAAGCTCCACTCTGTGCTTTGATGCTCAGACACTGATGAATGACAGTAAGGAGCTTTATGGGTAAATAGACATTATCTGGACGTTTGGTAAGTCATGCTTGGATCGAGCAACAGCCTCTTGCTGCAAATGAAGTGCTAGGCTGTCCTTGCAAGCCTTGCAAGCTCTGGGAAATCTGCATTAACACTATTGATTTCTTGCTATTAGGCCATTCTATCATGATATCAGCATGTTGATTTTTAAAAAGTGCCTTCCATTACCAGTCAGGATTATTTTTATGGGGCTTTGAGTGAAATGGACCCTGACTGTTTTAATGTATTGTCCCCAAAAAATGTCATTTTGATTGTGCAGCTCCCATGGGGATTCTTTCAGGAAATGACATTGGTCTCCTCAGTAGCCAGCAGGGCAGATAACAATGGGTGGCGTATTTATAAAGTGTGCTGATTTTCATGGGGCATCTGTCCTATTGTATTGTGACTATTGAGGAACAGATTGTCTACTTTGAATCAGTTAATAGTTTTCTTCAAGTCTGGAAGATGTTCAAATGATCAGGTCCAAACTGCACCCTACAGATCTGCTGTTTGTCAGATTCAGTTCTGTTGGTACTGTAGCTTCTGCACAGGTAATCTCGGTTACACTTTGATCTCTGTGAACTCTCAGCAGGAAGTGTATCAGCACACTATAAGCAAACTTATCGCCTAAATATTACTGATGCACATCAGCACGTGCTACCTGATCATTTCAGTTCCTGATAACTGGAACACGGTGGTCTGTCTTTTGTCAATGAGCAGATCTGGAGGTGTCTGTTAAACTTGAAATCTTGCAGATGTTCCATTGGAAGCAGGTACAACTTCCTGATTTGATCTGATTAGAATCATGTTGATTAACATTGATTTAACTCTTTGATGCATATTAAATGCTGTTTTAACCAGTCAGAGTGTAATATTGTATCCAAAACATCATGAATGATTTGACATTTTACTCTTAGTCATAATTATAAATGTCTGTTTTCTTTGTCGTTTATATATTGATATATAATAATATATCTACATTGAACATATTGATTTATTTAATAAATTTTTTACCATTTGCAACTAAAAACGTAAAACTCTTTATGCTTTTTGGTCGTTAATTTTCATACGACAACAGCATTTTGGGGGCCTGAAAACAATCATTTTTCAATTCAAAGTGCAAGATTTTGAGAACAATAATCTTATTGTCTCCATGTAAACAACAAAAATGTGAGTTTTTTTAAAGAGGCGACGTCATGCGAATGCGTATTACATGTTCAGTCTGTAGGAGCGTAGTGTTTCTTTACAAAGTGAAATCGCCAACTACTGGTCTGGCATGAATAATACAGCGAATAATACGTCCATTTTCCGTGGATCCTTGTGGACGGGGATCATTTTGACAATGTTGTCATCTATACATAAAAACGCAAAGGAAAAACTTTTTGGTTATTAGTACATCGTTGTCGTGTAAACATACCCTTAGATGTTATCACCTGAAGCTGAAACATTTTTACTGTTTGCCCTATAGTTCTGGCCTCTCTGTCGTTCATTGTTTCTTCGTTGTCCTATACTTTTGCTCTCTCATTTTCACTTACTTGCTCATCGCTCTCTCTCTTTTCCTGTCCTCACTCTCTTTTCCCTCTTTTGCATTCATGCCTACTGTTCTCTGAGAAGAGCCCCAGCTTTGATCAATATTTCTTCTTGCTAAGCCTTTTCTCCCCGTTCTTCTAAATGACCTACTTTGTAATCTCCTCCTTAACAGCTTTCTTTAAAATTGTGAAAAAGAGCAGTGGCAATGAATCCCACCACTAACCTGATACATATTAGAAGCTAAAGCTCCGCTTGTGTTTGATAAATAGTAGTTTTAGAGGGTGGGCTTTACTGTACAGACAGATTTGAGGAATCTGAATAATTATATTTTCTACATTAATCTACCTACTTATTCATAATCGGTGCTGGTGCTTCAATGAACATCATGCTCCTTTTGGTAACTTCACACATTGAAAATCAAATAAATGCCAATGAAAATCAAATGTAGCAAAGCTTAATTGTTCATTAATGAATCATTGAGGTTTTAGTGAAATTTTTCATTTTTTATTTAGGGATCATGGTGAAAAAATTACTTTCAGCATCAGAAGATGTGCACTCTATTCTAATTCCTAGGACAAGGTTTAATTATAGCAACCTGTGTGTGCGTGCGTGCTTGGGTGTGTGTGTGTGCGTGTGTGTGTGTGTGTGTGCGTGTGTGTGTGTGTGTGTGTGTGTGTGTGTGTGAGATAGAGAGAGAGTAAGGGTGAGAGACACGTGAAGAGTGTGATAGCACCATGTGAGGAAGGCAGTGCAGTCTGATTACTGGGGTGGGGTGGTAAGAAGTGAAGGATGCTGGGATGCTGCCTCTCTTTTCTCAAGTGCACAGCAAGCATAATACTTAGCTTTTTTTGCTTTTTTTTTTTTTTTTGGAGGATGTAAAGATGGATTAGCCCAAGGGCATATCTGCTATTTTGGTAGGTGGGGCGTGGCTATGTTGCAGACACACGTTCATTCTTCTCTCCTCGACCCACTAAATCTACAGTACTAGAGCCAAAATTGCTTTGGAGATAAACACAGATGCAGAATACTGATCAAAGAGACTGCTTTTTAAAGCTCAGTTGCATCTTCTGGTGTGCCACTAGAAGAGAAAATGTC
Source organism: Opsariichthys bidens (assembly GCA_037194245.1). Taxonomy (NCBI): domain Eukaryota; kingdom Metazoa; phylum Chordata; class Actinopteri; order Cypriniformes; family Xenocyprididae; genus Opsariichthys; species Opsariichthys bidens. The sequence continues at coordinate 12,029,923 of CM074296.1, forward strand.
AGTGGACGACCAAATATGTCTGCAAGCACGTAATGACACATGGCAGTATATTATTATAGTGGTATATGTGCGTGTAAACATGCATATACTGTATAGTAAAATGTAACCATATATTAATTTATATAAAATGTATACATAAAGTTTCATTTGAAAAAAATGTACTGTGAATATATAGTACAAATAAGCAAGCCAAGCATTCTTGGGCAATCATTCTTTCAAATAAATGCTACTTGGTTTAATATAGTGTGTGATTTGAGTGTCAAAAGTACTTGTTGGTGTCATTTTGTATTTTTAGAAAGCAGAAACTGTCTTCATACTTTGGGACCGAAAGTATCCCCTATCTGAAGAATCACAGAATAACTTGTGAAAGTATACAGATGTATACAGACACACTCATGATGCTGTCTGGCACTAGACAACTGGACTTGAGTGGTACTTAGCAGTTACCTCTGCATCTCTTGAGTGCTCACTTCCCCTCCCCCCTTTACCTTCCCTTAATACTCCTTCTATTCTGGGTAGCAGAGCAGGCCTCAAAGGTGGTGAGTCAGTTGGCGTGAAGGGCACAGGCACAGGGGAGAGGAGGGCTGGAAAGAATTGATTTTCCAGTGGGCCATGCAGAGCTGTCTGCTCGACCAGCACTGTGTGAGAGATTCCGGCTCAGAGAGACACTCAGTATGGGGAAATCTACAGTTTTCATGCCGTTCCATGATGCTAGAATCAAAAGTCAACTACATATCAAGCCAATCATTGACTAACCTTTCATTCCTGCCTCAACAGGAAGCCGAAGGAATTGTATACTGTATACCATGTACACTGAGTAAATACGGAGTTTTCAAAACCTTGAAAATGATTGTGAATGATAGGAGAGATTGATAATGGTTCAGGCAGTTTGTTGGCTGACTGGAGCTGCCCTACCACATGATGGGGTTCATTGGGTTGCCATAGAAACGTCTGGTGGAGCAGCCTGCTGGTACAGTAACTTATGGAGAGTTTATCATCTGCAGGATTTCTTACATAAGCTGCCTGGTAAAGGTCACTCTTCTGAATCAGATTTCTAATTTAGAAGATGATTGAGTTGTTGTGATTCTACTATAATAAACACAAAGATAAAGCCTTCAATGTGTACAAAATGAGTTTGGGGAAGATATTGTTCATTTGAGTTTATTTAAGGAATATTCTGGGTTCAGTGCATGTTAAGCTCAATTCTCAACAATTTATTTAGACTCTTCTCTCATTTTCTCAAAACAAACAGTTACACCTACACAGAAAGTAAATGGGGGCAGAGTTTTGGATTTAAGTGCAGAAATGTGCCATTTGTAATTTTTATAAAAGCATTTACTGCACATTAATTCTTATGTTAAAGGAGACGTATCATGGATTTTTTCCGCGTTCTAGTGCTATAATCGGGTCCCTGGTGCAGCTACCAACCCAGAAAATGTCAAATGACAACCCAGTAACTTTGTTTGTTAAGCCTTTCTCTGCAAGCATGTGAAAAAAATTAGCCGCTCAGATTTCACTCCCCTAGTGATGTAGAAAGGGCATCTTATTATAATATTACCGCCCCTTAATCTGCACGTTTCCACCCACAGCGCTGCCATTTTGTTTTCCCAAGCGACAACAGTGGACCAGTTTCCACTTCTTTAGAGAAGAGGAAGAGTTGTAGTAGAGTGTTGTTGCTATGGCATCATTTTACACCGGACTGTTTCACAAACGAGGGTCAATTCAACGCTGGATTTGCATAAAAGATTTCACAACGATGCTAGTCCATGAGTTGAATCAACTACACAGAACCTTCATGTATGTATCCACTAACCATTCAGAAACGTCGAGTTGCATTCTAAAATTTGCATAATTTTTCCCAGAGTCTTACCATCAGTGTCCGACAATGTAAGGCTGAACACCGTTACCGACAATCGTCATTTTGGCTGAGTGAGATTCTGCAGCTTTGTTGTTGAGCAAACGAAGCACAAGCTTTTAAAGCTCCGCCCTCTTCTAGAAAAGGGGGGGGGGGGGGGGTCGGAGCAGCTCATTTGCATTTAAAGGGACACACACAAAAATGCAGTGTTTTTGCTCACACCGAAATACGGACAAATTTGACAACCTATAATAAATGATCTGTTGGTTATTTTGAGCTTACACATTCTGGGGTCACCAAGAGACTTATATTACATCTTTTGAAAAGGGACATAATAGGTCCTCTTTAAAACTTGTGTATTATTTGATCCATAGTTGTCATTTTTATGGTCGTTTTAAGGTTGATATTGGATATAGCCTATTGGATATAACACACACACACACACACAAACTAAAAGACAAATCCAAGAAAAATCATGTTAACACTCAAATATTGCTTGTTGTGTGCTATACTATTGAAACTGTGAGTATTTTAACATGAACGCATTAGCCTCACTCTGTAATTCCCTCAATGTAACCCAGATTTTTACTTTTTATAATCAAAACGAGATTTGTGGAAATTCATCTTTGTTGTAACAATGCCACTTCTGCTTTGGAATATTGAATTTCATGTTCAAAATGGCTTTACTCTACCGAAATACAGTTTTCCTAATTTCGAGAGGATGTGAGGAAATGTAGCTAATAGGTTTGCTAGGTGTAACAAGGCTTTTAGTGGTTGGATCTATTGACTTCACAGTCTGCACAGTGTGTGATACAGTTGAACTTTTACTTTTCCATTCACCCCTCTCTAAAAACTCAGCCGCTCTCTCTCAGCCAATTACGCCTGTGCTTCATTGATCCCCTCAGCGAGACAGTCTGCCGAAAAAAGCCCATCCAACCAGAAACAGCCAACCAGATGCGACAAGTACACAGAGCTCTGTGGACCAAAACAAAAACATGAACATATGGAATATTTCAATGACTTTCTCTCTCTCTTTTTCTGTTTCTAGTGAGAAGAGGAAGCTACCGGTGAACATTGTCAGCCCCATTCACTGCAGTATGAATGGGAGGAAATGCACTATCATTGTGGAAACCAAGATCAACCAATCGCAGCCAGACTTCACCAAGAGCAGATCGGGATACATTCTCTCAGTGCCAGGCAACTAGAGGACTGGGGATACCAAAAAAGGCCCCTTTAACAGGACATTGACAGCAGCGTATCTATTTTGTGCAAGTCAAAACTTTTGAGTTGAACCTCAGAAATGAAGCCATACCAAATTTGCCTGAAGATGGACGAGGAATAATATTTCATTTAAAAAAAGTTTGCCCCTAAATTCCCAACTTCAATTTAGATTATTTTCAAGATGACAAGGAGGTAGTGAGAAAGACCCTCAAAGAAGATTTACCAGACCCAGCTCTGTTTATTTATTAAACATTACAACCAAAATGATGGGTGATCATAAATGTAATGTTTATGAGGAACAGGATACGAAGGGTTTTAAAAGTATCTAACTTGTGTTTTGAGGTTTTTCGTTAAAAGGGAATATGTCGGTTTTTGATCATTGCTTCATACGGGATGAAGAATAGCTCTGCTTGTGTCCCGACATATTGCACAGATCATAAGCAGTCCAGCGGTTGCGGCTGAATTTGATCGGATGTTCTTGAGCGGGATGTGTTGATCATATCCTTAAACTCATTAACTGCTCTGAGAGGAGCATTAAACTCTCGTAATTTAAACTATTCTCTTTTTCTGCATATAGCTGGTCATTTATAGCACATTGTATATTTGATATAGCTCATATAATGTACTGTATATTCACTCTATACATACACACACACACACACATATATATATATATATATATATATATATATATGTATGTATGTATATGTAGGTAGGTGGAGAACTGTCATTTATTCACATATTTAACATATCGTGGTGTAGAATCAGATGGGGCGACACAGAGCAGGAGGTGATGGCAACCATGTTATTTTCAATTGCAAGTTTTTTAAATAATAGACCCTGCCACCAATAGTGGTCCCTTTAGTCAGGCTTATGGCAAAAAATTTTTAACCATTTCTGTGCTGAGAAAGCCATTCAAAATTTTGTTTAAAAAATGTTTACACAGACTGAATTCAAAGTAGTCGCCATTTTACATGCGCCAAACGTGATTTTGTCACCAAAAAAAACACAAGATAATGAAAATCCTCCAAGCTCTTAAGTCAACTAGTCTAGTAATATTTCAATATTTTGTCAACATTGATTGAATAACACATCAAAAAGCAAGTGTTGATGCTACAGAATTGCACATTTGTGTATGAATGTGTCCAAGTAAGAGAGAAAGAAAGCAGTATTGATTCATAGAACAAAATCAACAGAGTTCTGCGTAGAAACTCCCAAGATGTCTGACCCAGTTTGAAGCTTTCGCAACTGATAAAGAAAGTGCCAAACTGAAAACTGACTGCTGTTCTTCATTTCTAAGCAGGTGTTTGCATAAATCTGTTTTTCAATAATTGTTTCATTGTTTTGTTCATGGCAAGGAGCTAGAGATCTTTTTATCAGTTAATTAGGATCGTTTCTCGTGGCCAAAAATATCACTAAGCTTCCTTCAGTAAGAGTCAGTGATGTTCCACTGCGTGTGATTAAAATGGGGGAAAGTGGACTCGATAGCGAGCTGTGAGCCACTACTACTGATCCGTCCTAGTCAGACTATCACTTTGAGCAAGTGATCGGCCGGGCTACATGTGAAAGCTGATCACATAATCTCCATTTTGCTTTACCGCTCATGTCTGCTTCAAACAGGTGCTCTCTTTAAAATGCTTTTGCATAGGAAAGATTATTTACGTCTTGTCCGTCTCTCTCGCTACACACTCTCTCATCCTTTTCCTCAATCCCTGTTCTCTCTCTTGACTATTAGCCTGGATTGGTAAAGTGTGTCAGTAAAAGCATGAACACACACGGTACTCTAGGAAGATTAATTCGGACACCCCTGTTTCTTAGCTCAAAGAGATGAACACAATAAATGGACTAACAGCATTTTCTAAAAGTTGTAAAGGTCTATTTTTCTTGATTCAAACACTAAACCTGATAGAAACACAGTGACAATGTGCAAATGATCTTTTAACTTGATAATATGAGTTACATGATTGTTCATTTGCACACAATCCAGCCCATTTTGTGGCTAGAATAGTCTGCTTTTTTCTGGCATGCAATATATTACCATTTAATATATAATCCTTTTTTTTTTTTTGATGTGATCCCGTGATCTCATTTAAGTGCCCAAATCTTTTATGTTCTTTGTTGTAATTATACCTGTTCATTTTGGTTAATATTGGAGATTTAGCCTGATATGATCAAATTATGTGCCTACTTTTATACTTCTCTTATTTAATTAATATATTTTAAAATGTTGAAAGATGTTACACATGCTTGGACCAAATCAAGAAGGGAATCCAATTTATAGTGTGTTTAAAAAAGAGCTTTTTTCATATGTATATTAATGCAATAATTAACCATTAGTAATTTACAGAAATGAATATTGTTGTATGGAAACCAAACAATTACACTTTAAAAACGTATGTATTGCGTAGAAATCTTAGTACTGATTTATCATAAGTGTCATTATGTTTTGTTAATCAAATAAACGCTGTACCAAATATCTACTTGTGAAAATAAACATGCCCTTGAAGTGTCTGCTCCGAGGCTTTTGCTCCATCACACTGATATATTGTCATTATTTCATTGATTTGCCGCACATGGCTATAAATCCAGGGAGAGCAGCTGTTTGCCGCTGGGATGTTGATGACGACGGCTGAACCTGTCAATCTTTTTGGCTGTGATCGTGGCTACTGCAGATCAGCAATGTGAGGTATCATGGCTCATGCATGGGAATTTTAATACTAGTTCTTAAGTTCATGATGGACAATTGGAATCTGTATTAATGATCTTTCTTACTGTTCTGGATTAAACTATAGAATACATTAAAATCAATATTTTTATAGAATATTGCAGTATGTGCATCATGTTTTTAGAACTCATGTGCCCTCATAATCTTTCAAAATAACTTCTCTGATGATAGGTTTACTGTCACAAGGGCGGGACAACCTGTCATTCACATGACATTTCAATAATAGCAAACCACAATGATCCAATCAGTTCCCAATGGAAAAAATAAAGTCCCGCCCTACGTGAAATCATTTCTGGAAAATTTGGTTCCTTCTAGTGAATCGTTGTTGTCCTAAAGGTACAAACTCAAGTTGGGTTGAAAATGGACAAACCCAGCAACTGGGTTGTTTTAACCCAGTGAATGGATTAAAAGTTTGTTTTATTTATTTTATAAAATTGCTTGCTTAAAATGAGCCCATGTTGGAAATTAACACGTTTAATAATCGCCAATCTATTTTGGTTTCATTTTAAGCCAGCCATAAAGTAATTTTTAAACAATAGTTTAAAAATGCTGGGTTAAAAACAACCATAGTGAGTTCAAAATGAACAAGCCCTGAGTTTGGGTTAATGTTTGCCCAACGTGCTGGGCAGTTTTATTCAACTCAATCGCTGGGCTTGTCCATTTTCAACCCAACCTGGATTGTATTTTAACCCAGCATTTTTTTAGAGTGTACTTTCTTACATGTAGCATAGCTTTGAAAAGTCTGAATCATTCTAATGAATTGGTTCATCCTAAACAGATGGCTCTATTTGGAAAGCCTGATTCATTCTGGTGAATTTCTTCAACATTTCTAATCCCTACGTGGCATTTTATATCTTTTTTTAATTAGTAGTATGTCTTTGACTTAATAATATAAATTAGGGGCTATTCTGTTTTTGTTTTGTTTTTTATGATAAAAATATTTTCACATGTGATACTGTCAATCCCTAAGTGGATTCATTGAAAAAACAACATTTTATAATTATAAATAAATATCATTGCACTCTAAAACTGCTGGGTTGTTTCAACCCAAATTTGAGTCAAATATGGACAAACTCAACCGCTGGTTTGGGTTAAATTTGGGTTTAAACAACCCAGCATTTTTGCAGAGTGTGGATATCTGCACAGCCTTTTCCTGAATTTGTGCTCAATCATCTAATTTTGACACTTTAATCAACATTATTTATGATTATATTGTTACATAGTTAAAATGGCACAAAGACTGGTAAGGTTGTCAGTATTTAAAATAGATTTACTGTGAATCATCTTTTAGTTTCGGTGATATCCATTATACTAGGGAAATGTTATTGTTCAAAAAGCTACGATTAACCTAGCTAAACCGATCTATGGCAACTGAAAAGAAGGATGTTATGTTGGTAAACTGCCAGTTCTCATGTTGCTAAGCTGAAGTTATGTAACAACCCTGTCCCCAAATGTGACAAGGCGCATTTTGGACAGTCCAGCCAATTAGTGTTTTTGTGAGTCCTGCCTTCCTGAAACAACCACACCGTGGTCTATCTTTAACGATCAGTGCATTTTATTTTCATCACAGTACAAAAATAAATAAAAATAATAAGCAGAAACAAAATGCAAAAAATTACAGCAACAGATTTTCGTCTTTTTTAAAAGAGCAAAACAGTAACAGATCCGTCCCTCTCCCTCCCACCCACCTGTCAAACTCTAGCCCGATACTATAGAGTCCTACCCTCTAATAAGCACGGCCATGCTCTGATTCTAGAAAATCAACATACACACGTCACATTCTTCGATACAAACACATTCGCTCGCACTCGCGCGCTCATGCAATCTTCCATTGTAACACTGTTCTCAGTTCTACAAAGAATTACACAACAGATACAGAGAGAGTTTGACAGGAGTTTTAATCTTTTCTCTTTTTTAAGTGTTGTAATTGATTTCAAAGGACTACTCTGTGATGCAAGTGAAAAAAATGGCACATTTGTTGTGGGCTGGGGGCAAATAATAGCAGGCAAGCGGTGAAATAGGGCTCACCTACTTCAACCCCCACAACCTCAAACCCCTGCGGTCTCCTCAGACAAATATCCCCCAGAAAAGTGCAAGTCCCGTATCCAAACCTCTCCTGGCACGTTTTTGAACAAATTATTGGCTTCCTTTAACTTTCAGTCACTTAAAGCAATGCAGCAGGGCGAGCAGTCGCACAGAATCCATCCGTCCCGCTTTCATATCATGAGAAGAACAGGCTTTTGCATGAATTAACAGAGAGACATAATAATGTTTGCTTATATGACTGTCACATTCTCTTTTTTTTTTCTTTTTTTTTTCTTTTTTTGACTATAAAGAAAGAGATACATAACTACCGAAAGAAAGCATGCACAATTTAGCACTGCTGAGATGTTTTAAAGTGGGCAAGTAGATCATATAACACGCAATCCCCCAATATTCAAGGTCCAGTTCGATTGATGTCATCAACATGTCTGTAATATTGTTTGTTACTTTAATGTGAATCTGATCTAAATATGCTGCTTATCTCCAGAAATAGACCACATCTCATCCAATTTAATGCCCGGAGCTTGTGTTTGGCGTGTGCTGTCATGGGATAATCACTCATGATTGCTTTTGCAGTGCTGATATGTAGAACATCCCAACAGTACTTCACAGAGAAATTGGTTTCAGGTATTCAACCTCGATTGAAACCGATCGTCTGTCACTATGATGAGTTACCTTGGTGTTTCTCAGATTTGAAAATGGTTTTAAACTAAGCTCTTATAGACTTGAATAAATGCAAATGTGCATCAACCGTAATCTTCATTCTCACCAAAAGGTAGCCATCAAACTAATTTCTGCACTGTTTTTTCACAACACGTTACTAAAATCTCTAAATGCAAGAGAGAAATGTGTGAAAATAATTAATAAATAACAATAAATTACGATTTCGATAGATACTTGTTGTTATGACAATCCTACCGTTCCAAACTTTGCCGGCCTTTGGTATGTGTTTTTAGACCTACATGATTTTCATCAAAGGTATGGCACTGTTTTTGATACATTTACAGGCTTTTCTGTACAGAGCCCCCTGCTGAAACTAGTCTGAGTGTAAAACAGAATGACAAAACAATGGCTCATCGAAGCAGGCATAGCAAGATAAACTTTTTTTTTTTTTTGTCCCTAAACACATATTCAGTCGGCTTAAAAAAACTCAAAGTACTTAACTTCATCCAGGTTGTGTGTGCATTCAGATGAATACAGTTGTTTTACAAAATGAAAAAGCTTCAGAGACGTAAACCACAGGAGAGGTCTGTTTAACTCTGTATCATGGATGAAAATAAAGTAGGTCTTTCTTACAAATGTGCTGACAACATCTTCACCATCTATATCAACAGCCACTGTGCAATGCTGGCCTCAAAGTCATTTCCCTTTATTCTCTGTTTGTGGCTTGCGGACATAAACACGCTCAACATGACGCCCTCTTCCCTTTTTGCAATTGGCTGTAACAGAGCATTTTCAACAGCAATGTGTTTATCATTCAGTGTGTGTCTGGTTTCATGGACACAGGAGTTCAAGTGTCTGTTGATAGTGAATCAACCTCCAGTTCTATTGACAGTGGTGGCAAAGATATTCGTGTCCTGTCCACATTCATTGTTGTGTTGTTCTTTTTATTTTGTTTTGAAGTCTTTTCGGTCAGTGCTTTTAAATATTCACTACTTTAGAGTGTTTGGTCCACTCAAGTCTGACATTTTTTTGCCTTTTCTATTCAGGTCCAAAATTACCCAATTGCCATCACTAAAGGTAATGAAAGACTCAACGTTAGCATCACCCATCGCTTCCTATAAAATTTATGAATGTAAATAATCCACTGAAACATATCACACTAATTATTCCACCCAACTTTTTAAAGGGATAGTTCACCAAAAATAAAAATTCTGTCATTATTTACTCGCCCTCTTTCTTTCATCTGTGGAACACAAAAGATATTTTAAGAACTGTTTTCGTCAGTTTCACTCTTTAAAAAATGAAAAAAAAAAACCTTAAAGGGATAGTTCACCCCAAAATGAAAATTCTGTCATCATTTACTCACCCTGAAGTTGTTCCAACCCTGTATGAATTCATTTCTTCTGCTGAAGACAACAGACGATATTTTGAAGAATATGGGTAACCAAACGTTGGACTCCAATGACTTCCATAGTATGGAAAGCAAAAAAATTACTATGGAAGTCAATGGGGTCCATCAACTGTTTGGTTACCCATATTTTTCAAAATATCATCTGTTGTGTTCAGAAATAAATAAATAAATAAATAAATAAGAAATAAATTCATACAGGGTTGGAACAACTCAGGGGTGAGCAAATAATGACAGAATTTTCTTTTTTGGGTGAATTCTTTTTTTTTTTTTTTTTTTTTTACCCCCCATCCCTTTGAAACCTTTGTTTTTATGAGTGTACAATTAAAGACACTGGGGTCCAAAATTGGATTCTCAGGACTAAGAAACACCGAGACATTTTTCTAAATATCTTCTTTTGTGTTCCACGGAAAAAAAGAAGGTCGTGCAGGTTTGATGACATGAGGCTGAGTAAATTTCTCAGAACTTTCGTTTTTGGGTAAACTACCCCTTTTTAAAAATGCCAGACAAGAGGGCCACCAAAAGACATCTCCAGACCCCCCTCACCGGTCCAGGCCGATGAGCAGACGACTCCTTTCCTCCTCCTTCTGGCTCTCGTTTTTGAGGTCTGCAAAGACCTGGGTGAAATAGTGAGGATCCGAGTTGATCTGCAGCATCTTGGCGCTCATCATGTTGATGATGGACAGACAGCGGTCCCAGAATGTCTCCTTGGAGGTCTCCACCAGGAATGGCTTGAGAGGGTAAGAGATCTCATTGCCCATGTAAGAGTAAGACAGATAGAGGCAGGTCAGCAGCACGGCCTGCAGCTCATGCTCCGTGGCCACCTCAGAGGAGACCACGTCGCGGCAGAGCATGTAGACGAAAACCACATTGGCCGGGGTGATGAAGCCCTGGTCCTGCCAGCCCTGCAGCAGCAGAGAACGGTCCACACTGCGGAGCCAAAGCACGGGGTCGGTGGGGGAAAGGTGCTTGAGCCGATAGCACCTCCGGCAGAGGAACTCCCCCAGGCAGCGCAGCAGCTCGCTGGTGGAGGCTTGGACAATCACCCTCTTGGGTGTCCCGGGAACATTGTTGGAATTGGAAAGAGGTGCTTTCTTGACCGAAGAAGCCGTGTTGTTGGAGTTTTTGGAGCCTTGGTTTGATGGACTCGTCTGGTCCTGCGTGAAGGAGGAGAGATTTGCACAAGACTGTGACTTCTTGAGGTTCTCATTGTTGAGGTGAGAAACATTGTTCTGGTAGTTGGTGTTAGGCTGCACCTTCTTAGACCCCTTTTTCTTGGCCGAGACGGCTACTATTCGTTTCCACGGCAGTACGTTGATGAACGGGTGCCGTTTTAGATTCTTGTCTTTGGCGTTCTTGCTGTTCTGAACCGCCGTGTAGTGGCCCACGGTGGCTGGGCCATCCTCGAACAGGGCGGCCTTCCTGTAACTAGGTGATAGCGATAGCACGGTTCCCATGATGCCGGGGAGCGGGTTATGAGGATCTCAAGGTTAGGGGTCAGCTAAAGAAGGTGCCAAACTGGAGCCCCACTGCTTCCTGAGACTAGTTCAGTCTGCGTTAGACATCCAAATTTAGGTTGTTGCTCTATTTAAAAAAGAATTGTGTCGGGATGGATGAGGGCTCTGTCACCGCAAAGCCTGTAAGACAAAAAACAAACAAACAAACAAACAAACAAACAAAAAACATATCAATACATATTAAAATTGGTACTTTTCCTAATGCTTAAATGGCATTAATAAACGTTCTATACAGGAGAATGCATGGTGTATGCAGTATAACAGGCTCTCCTCAGATTAAAAGATGCATTTTTATCTTTATTTTATTTATATATTTTAAATGCATTTTATATATTTATTATGTTATACCTGTTTTATTTGAGCTGTTTTTTGCAAGCTCAAGTCATCTATAAATATAGGGTTCTACCTGTAGTGTCCTAACAACAGAGATGCTGCATGTTGGCCATTAGGCCTTTTGTTTCCATTAAAAGGATCTTACATTATTAATGTTATCAAAGACGATTGGACAATTGGTTCTCTCAAGCGTCAAAATAATTAACTTGGGCAAAAAAATTCAATATATTATTGATATGTAATCTATTCTGCACATGTTAACTTATAATTGCTTTTTACTTAAGATGATTTATCTTTCATTGCGGTTTTAAATGGACGAAAACAGGCCTTAAAGGTATTGTGTCGTACATTCAGGTAAGATGCATGAATTCTTTATTCCTTTACACGCACTCACAATAGCAAAATGGACATTTGGCTAAAATAAAAAAATGAAAAAATGATTTATGTAGCCCTACCACACTTAAAATAACAGACACCCCACGTTTATACCTATATACAGCCTATACTTTACACAGCAAACGAATGAACATAAATAAAGACATGATTGCAGAGTCCAGTGTTTACAGCTCTCTTGTAAATACTGATTCCACTATATCACCGTTCGTAAATCTGTATTTAATGGGACATGTAGGCTAGTATAACACCTCATTCTCGTTCAATACATGTTTGTAGATTATTTAACAAACCATCTGAGAAAAAACAACTTTCGTTCCGCTACTATCACCCATTTATGCTTTGCTGAAATATGTCAGCCACTGTCCAAGGTTCTGAAAATGTGAGATCCTCCCTGCGATGTTTACATGAGAGATTATTGACACTGATTTTCATCGTCACGTCAGCAAAATTAAAAGAAAGAAAGAAAGAGCAACAAAATAAATGTTAACCAAGCCAACTTACAACAATGCCTCTCTAAATACTGTAAAGCCTTGACCAACAATCCACCAAACATAACATCTACGATTACAGAAGCTTCGATGAAATGCAGCTCACTTACAGGAATCTGCTCTCCTCCACGATGCTTTGGCAAAACAAGAGCCGCAGTAATGGCTGTCTGGGTTTATCCTTGATAAACTGCGCATCAAGGAGATGCAAAATCGGCCACACCAAGTCAAAGATTTAATTTCAAGATTGTCAGGATGCCTGAATTCTAATAAAATAATAGGCTTTTAATCAAAACAACAATCTTCACGTCTTGACGGAGGTCTCTGTAGGCGCTCCAGTGGTCTGGGGATGCTGGATGTCTCCTTTGGTTGGTGATGCTGAGGACTGTGAAGCTGTGCTATTGGTCCACACCAGCAGATACGGGATTTTTAGGTTGATGTTGTGCTGTCAGAGCCGCGCGCACTGCGTCCTGCTGTTAGAAAACCTGTGCTAGAGCGCCTCCCCGTGGTGAGTTTCTCCACTGCCCCGCCTTCGTACACTTGACTATCACAACAAACTTTCAGACTTCGAGGTCATTTTTAAAGTTAAATGATGATGATGATGATGATGATGATAATGATAATAATGAGAAGAAGAAAATAAAAAGAGCAGAATATTTTTTTATAAATATTACAACTACGCTACTATTTAATTATAATTATATGCATCTAAATTCATTAGCCTATAGGTTAAGTTTAGGTAAATAAAAATAATGTATAGCCTATACTCCAACTAAATATTTTTAAAAATGTAATATTTATTTAAATGTACTTATACTTATTTACATTTTTTTAATATGCCTATTGGTCTCATAACATTGTTGTTGCTCAGGAGAGCGTGTACATGACGTCAGAGAGATATTTGCATGTTTACGAGGAAAACTCGCGCAACCACAAGGTCGTACATACAATGGAGAAGCTCGGGATTTTATTGTACCCCCGAGTATAAGAGTTGTGTTTTTTTTTTTTTTTTGTCAGGCTTTATTTACAACATAATAAATCAATACCTGCACAAAACTGTAATATAACAATAATAGTCCTTTGTAAAGAGAAAATGTACAGTAGTTTCATAAATTCATTAAAAAACGCGAAAAGCAAAAAAAAAAAAAAAAAAAAAACACCTGATGCACATTCTTTATTCTGCATTTTGTAGAAGTGAAGTTAATAGACTTTGCTGTATTTTTTGTAGTTAATTAAGAGCAGGTACACCGACGGAAGTGACTTAAACACACGTGACGTAAACTCGTAAATTCTTACATCCCAGGAAGGCTTAACAGCATATGTAACTTTTCAAATATTTTATACACAGACTTATTGATAGTTTGGGCCGACATTTTGCCCATATTTTTTTTTTACCGTGTGGACATGTGTGTAGATTTAGACAGCACATAGGCCTGTAATTGATTTATTTATTTATTGACTAAATATTTTTTGACATGACGTGAAGGCCAAACGGTAACCCTTTATCCTCTGAATGTCCTCTGTCCACCCTGCAAGCCGAGGACACTCACGGTGGAACCCAGGAGCGATTAGGGTGTAGGTGCCGTGCTCAAGGGAACCTCTTGTCATTTCCTGCTGGTATTGAGAATCAAACCCACACCCTTCGTTTTGTATTATTGTAACTCTCTAACCATGGACTGTTATGAACCGTTTTTTTTTTTTAAACAAATTCGGAATAGCCTACATAAAATCTTGATCTGATTTTTCACTCTGTAGACCCTAGGATGGTCGATGACATAGAAAGATAACTGAACAGTTTGCAGGCTCTGTCACCACCTACTGACCATAAACAACAACAACAACAACAAATTCTCTATGCAGTATGGTAGCTTGCTGAATGCCATGATTTGAAAAACAGCCTTATAATATTTAGGCCTACAATAATTATTAATATCAAAGTCAAAGTCTATTTACTATACAGCACATACATACAGAGAATTGATATTTCGCTACTCCCAGACCCTAGATGCGTAACAGGTAACAATTTACAATAACAACAACAAACAAACAAACATAAAAAATAAAATAAAGTGACTTATGAAGATAGTGATAATATTTACATTCATTATAATTCTTAAAATTATTAAGGTCCATTTTAATCATGTCGCAGTCGCTTTTATCAAAATCAACTTACAAATGAGTTAACCAATGTTCAATAAATATTTTAGCTACTCCATCTTGCACTAGAAAAAAAAAGGTAAAAAAACCCCCAAAAACTACAAAACCCAAAGTACCATCCTAGGCACGTACGTACGTATAAACCTACTTCCGGGTGAGTTCGCAAGTGCTTGTGGGCAGTGAGCTTTTTGAATAGGGAAGATGGCAGCCGCGGCAGTGGTGGAGTTTCAGAGAGCTCAGTCTCTCATCAGCACAGACAGAAACGCATCTATTGACATTTTACATTCAATAGGTAAAGCTATGTTCAAATTATTTTATAAAAGTATACTTTTGACTCTGCGTGACTACTTTAACGCTTCAGTATTAGGAAGGCTAAGGTACCATGAGCCGGTGCTGCGGTGCTGACTCACTGTACTGTGTGTGCGCGCGTCTCAAAACATTGTAAGTTGCCTTCGTAGGCAGCATATTTGGACTTAATGGCCGCGTTCGAAAGTTCGAATCGAACACAGAATAAAGACAGCTGTTTCTGCTTCATATGCGTGCTTGAACGTTTACTCGAGCGTTTTAACGCGCCTCCGGATCCCTTAAAAATTGTCTAGGTAGGCAGCTTGCTACGCTTTGAGACACGGCTCAGTGTGAATGGACAGTTAGCCTGCACTATTAGCCACCCTTCCAGGCCAAGGCGCATTTTAACACATTTGTCAGGGATTTATCTTCATTTTGAATTAATACTAGCTCAACCGTTGACATTTTATTTGGAGATTCACTTATTTTGATCGTTTTAACTTTATGAACTTGATGTTCTTCATACCAACCCTAAGACAATCTTTGACATTTGTTTTTGCTGTCGTGACTTTCACTGAGATTTATTTACTTCTGTTTTTGACTGTTAAATATTTCCGTGAATATATATATATATATACTTTCTGCTGAAACGCATTCTTAGTTTAAGCAGTTTCTTTCAGTAAAATCCGTTGGTTTTTGACTTATAAAAACTTGTGCCGAATATTTGCACTCTTATGTCTGTTTATCTTTGTTGACTCCAAGACATGTTTCTTTCGTGTCAACCATTTTTATTATTATCATTTTCATTTTTTATTAATCCATGGCTCACATAATGACATGTTGAATTTAAATGAGTCAGCTAAGCTCATTGGTCGTAATTAATTTGTCTTTACGTTGTTAATCTTAAATGTAAGTATTTAAAAAAAAAAAAAAAGATTTTAAAGTATTTATTCATATCCTCCTTAATTCACAGAGACAACCCTAACTAGCCATTTGTAGGTTGATTACTCCAAAAAGTGTAAACATAACATTACTGTTATTTTGAGGACCCTGACAAGCCCAACATGGCAACAGTGACTCAAACAATGTCATGAGTTTGGGGGCGGGACTATCTGTTGTTCTACCAATGGCTGATGGGGGGAGTGTTAGGGGAAAACCTGTTGATAGTAATTAGAACAGTTGGCAGATATGAGCCCTTTACCTGCAAGGTGCATTGATTAATCTATATATATAGTATACTTTGTGTTGTGACTTTGTCTGGCTTTTTCAGTGAGACGGGATGTCCAAGAGGATGATGAAGAGGCGGTTCGTGTTAAGGAGCAAAGCATCCTGGAGCTGGGCACTCTTCTGGCCAAGACGGGACAAGCTGCAGGTGGCAATTAACATTTTTAGGGAGATGCTGTGCCTGCCATTAAAAATTCTTTATTTTGTTTTGACACGTCATTATCTTTCGGCATATTTTTTAGAGCTTGGAGGCCTGCTGAAGTTTGTGAGGCCTTTCCTGATCTCCATAAGCAAGGCAAAGGCAGCACGGTTGGTGCGCTCGCTCCTGGATCTATTTCTGGACATGGAAGCAGCCACAGGCCAGGAGGTTGAGCTGTGTCTGGAATGCATTGAATGGGCTAAAGCTGAGAAGAGAACCTTCCTCAGACAAGCCCTAGAGGTAAACTTAATGAAACGCAGCTGAGCATCAGCTTTGAACTGTTGGGACGATCAGAGCTACTATATAAGCCAATAATTAATATAAAATGGGCTGCTCCAACTCTAAGATCTAATTGGATGCCATAAAAGAGCCTGTATATGTGGAATTGAATTGTATGTTACTGTGCCAAATTAAAACAAAGCATTTTATGAAAGCAATAAGCCTTTCCATACGTTTGCATTTTCTATTAATACACCTCACTGTTATTTTACATACTTATTGCTTTCATTTAAAGTTTACACATTATAATCATAATATAGATTATGTTTTTAAAAACATTTATGTGTTCTTAATTAAAATAATTGATGAATTAAATTGAACTAGGAGTAGACAACAATATAGTTTATTGCTATTCCTTGCCTTTTTTTCTGTTAGGCTCGACTCATTTCACTCTATTTTGACACCAAGAGATACCAGGAAGCCCTTCACCTTGGTAAGAATAATCTCGAAATATATGTATTTACAGTGGCATCCAGAAGTCTGAGCCTGAGAACTAAGAAAATATTAAAATAATGTTTATTTAATCACTGTTGTTTGAATTTTTGCTCAAAATCTTGCATAATTTTTAAGAAACAAATATTGTATTAAATTATAAAATTATAATGTGTATACATATATATGTGTGTGTGTGTGTCATTTTCATTACAGCTGTCTGACTTTTGGATCCTACTGTATAACTAAGTTTTTGTTGTACTCTGTTATGTTATTGATGTACTTGGAGAACTCTAAGATTGATATATGTTTTTATGATTATAAGCGCTGTTCTTTCTCCTCAGAGTCCCAGTTGCTTCAGGAACTGAAGAAGATGGATGATAAAGCTCTGCTGGTGGAGGTCCAGCTGCTAGAGAGTAAAACCTACCACGCTCTCAGCAACCTTCCCAAAGCCAGGGCTGCCCTCACCTCAGCCAGGACCACCGCCAATGCCATTTATTGTCCCCCAAAGCTCCAGGCAGCTCTTGATATGCAGTCAGGCAAGTCTCATTTCTCTGTTTAGAGATCTACAAGTAAATTTGAGATGTTTGCTTCTTATTGATAGGTGACTATTTCACCCTTTCACTCCAGGTATCATCCATGCAGCTGAGGAAAAAGATTGCAAAACTGCCTATTCTTACTTTTTTGAGGCTTTTGAGGGTTATGATTCCATTGACAGCCCCAAGGCAGTCACTGCACTGAAATACATGCTCCTCTGCAAGATCATGCTCAGCTTGTAAGTGAGATAACCGCTTGCATTTTGTCCCTGTTTGTGTGTGGGAGGCCACAGGATAATACAACAGTTATTATGTTAGTTACGCCAAGCTCTGTTATATAACGCAGACTTACTAAGTAATAACTCAGGCTCTCATTTCTTCAGTACAATCCATCTCCATAATACATCACCTACACTTAAAGGGTTAGTTCACCCCCAAAGTAAAAATTCTGTCATTAATTACTGACTCTCATGTTGTTCCAAACTCGTAAGACTTCCCTAAACATGGATCAGGGAAGCTGTAGCTCACCCTAACTTGAATGATGCACAAGAACAAACCTCTTCTAGAAGCTTGAACGTGCTGCGTAACACACGGGAATGAACCTAACTGGTTACACGGCACGTCTGAGGAAGAGGTATCACAAGGAAGAGGTTTGTTTGTTGTGCATCATTCAAGTTAGGTTGAGCTTGATTAAATTCAAGTTAATGACTAAATATTTGAATAATAATAGTAAATAATATAAAACAATTTTACCTTGTCTAAGTTCATTTAATTTAACAATGTACTTTTATAATAGTGCCCCTCTATATTTTAATGGTTTAATCAAGTAATGATTAATAAATGAAGGTAAAAACTAGAATCAGCATAAAATAAATGTTAAAGCAGGATTAAGAAAGCTGAAAACCTCATCTCTCCTTTCAAACTCGCTCGCTCCCTCTCCCACGCGTGCTCTCAGTCCTTTCTGCACTGGATTATAGTGCTTCAGCGAGTGTACATAGGATGTACGCTCGAAATCAGAGTGCATTGTGGGTATAAAGGAGTGAATGAATGTAGGGAAAGAAATTGGACCCCGATATAGTGCGCTATATACTGGACAGTGGGCAGTTTCAGACATATATTTACATTGAACGGCTTTCCCGAGGTAACTAACATTACATGTCATTGTTTCATTGATGTCTTTATGTTGTAGAAAGTTATGGAGTGATTGAGGATATGAGACATGATACATTTCCAAATGAAAGTGAATTACAATGATTTTGGCCCTCAACTTTTTGGTGCAACACTAGAACAAATTGTAAAATGGTCATTTAAAGGTGCAATGTATAAATTTAATGAAGATCTATTGACAGAAATGCAATATAATATACATAACTATGTTTTCAGTGGTATATAAAGACCTTACATAATGAACCATTTATGTTTTTATTACACCATGGGTCCCCTTACATGTTAAGTCGCCATTTTGCGCCGCCATATTTCTACAGTAGCTCTAAACGTACAAACTGCTCTACAGAGCGTGTTTGCTTGACTGGCTACTCTCTCCTGTCACAGCCGACGACATCTTTGTCCTATGTTGGCCACCGTAGTTTCTCTATATTGCAATGTGCAACCTCACCGCTAGATGCCACTAAAATTTAGATACTGTACCTGTAAAACAAATGTTTATTTTACTAATACATTTTAAAATGTAACCACCAAAGCTGAATTTTCAGTCTTCCGTTTCACATGATCCTTCATAAATCATTCTAATATGCTGATTTGTGGCTTAAGAAACATTTTGTTGAAAAATGTTTGATCAATATAATGCATATAAAATATCCCTGCTGAATAAAAGTATTCAATTCTTTTCTTACAGGCCAGAGGAGGTACAGACCTTGATCAGTGGCAAACTGGCTCTGCGATATGCGGGGCGACAGGTAAGCTCATTAAAATTCTAGTTTCTATTTTTATAGGGTCTTTGATCATTTGCTTTTAACAACCTGTTAGCCTACACGTCTGACGAATCTTTTTTTTTTTTTTTTCTAAGCAAGTGCTCATTTATAGTTGTGCCCTGTTGTTTTCTCCATCAGACTGATGCATTGAGATGTATAGCACAAGCCAGCAAGAACAGATCATTAGCAGATTTTGAAAAGGTGAGGTTTTGACTGATGTCTGTATATATTTTTCTATGGACGTCTCTGATGTCATGCTCAGCTTTCTGTTTGCTCTTTCACACATGAAGGCCCTGACAGAGTACAGTAAAGAGCTGAGGGACGACCCCATCATCAGCACACATTTGGCCAAGCTTTATGATAATCTGCTGGAACAGAACCTCATTCGGGTCATTGAGCCTTTTTCCAGAGTACAGGTAGTGTGTGTGTCTTTCATTGGTGTTTTCAGCCTTAAGTGCATCTTTTATTTTTTTATTGTTAATATAATGCTAAATATGAAAGGAATTCAGGATTTTATCTAAGAAGGATCAATGCATTTCTCTGACAACTGCAACTTAATCATTGAAGTAATTTTTATATCCTTTTCTCTCTTTTCAAGATTACACATATAGCAGGTCTCATCAAACTGTCAAAGGTACGAACTGTTCTTCTGTCTTTCATAAGTTTTTCACTCTCATATAGAGAATTGTGTATAGCTTTAAGCTGGTATTAGCTTAGGATATCATAATGGTTTCAATGTCTCCATAAACCAAAAATATGTAAATAACTTAAATGAAACGATCGATATGTAAGCAAGTAAACAAGATCGCTAAAATAAAATGCTGTTGTTTGTTGCGGCCCACAGGATGATGTTGAGAGAAAACTGTCACAAATGATCCTGGACAAAAAGTTTCATGGTTAGTCTTTTTTTTCTAATTATCTTTGTTGTCATTATGCCTTTTCCTTCTTTTGCATTTAAAAAAATATTTTGTTGCAGAGCATTACAAAAAAACTTCTAAAAAATGTTGTAGTGGTTTCTGCAGATATTTTTTCCCAATGGTGCTCATGGGTTACTGAAGTCCAGCCTGCGACCCTGATCTGATCCCATTCCCCCTCTCTTCTCAATAATTTGTCTCTTTCTGCACTACAACATTATCTAATGAGAGTGAAACAAAATCACCAAAATATCTTAATAAATGTTCTGGTCAGGAACATTGTGTTATCGCATTGGACTAAGACCTACTGACTTTGCTCACACAGGGTATAATAACTTCCCAATGTTTGATAATTTTTGTACTATTTTGGGATTTTTTTCCCTCCTACCTTGTTACATTTGTGGTGTTCCCCGTCAAAAATGACTGGCCTACAAAAACTGCTTATAAATCATTCAGTGTGCTTTATTATTACCGAATATTGTATTCATTCTTTTTTTAATCAACTTCTTAGTCAATTAGGACAGCTTTTGTTTTTTTAATTTTTAATTTTTTTTTTGGAACTGATTGATCGTAAACCTAATTAGCTGTTTTTCCTATTTTGCCATATTTTCTAAATGTCGATAAAAAAACTATTGCGAAATAAGTGCTTCCATTAACTGATGTTATGCGACTAAATAAAACATATTTTTTCCCCTTTCGATAAGTCGTTCCAAAAATCATGGCAACAGATGTTAGTAGGTTCAAGTATGTCGCAGCCGCTGCGTTAGTCGTTATTTTTAATCGAAGGAGACGTGCTTCTGAGTCGTTCCGTTGGGCACATTTTCAATTCGTTTATTTAACAATGTCTTCACTACCTTTCTGGGCCTTGAATTTGGTTATAACGTTGCTGTGTATAGGGAGGACAGAAAGCGCTCAGATTTCATCTAAAATATCTTAATTTGTGTTCCGAAGATGAACGAAGGTCTTACAGGTTTGGAACGACATGAGGGTGAGTAATTAATGACAGAAATTTCATTTTTTGGGTCAACTAATCATTTAATCGTATCAATTTAATGTGAATATTGTTTAATGTGTAGATGAGGTCAAGTTTAATTGCAATATTGCCTAAATCTCATAATAATCGCATTATGAGGGTGCATGTAATTGTAGTCACTCATCTGAGCTTATGCATCCCAGATTTGAGTGAAAAAAATTGACTCAGGCTTATCACCCCCAAAAAACAGAGTTGTATAAGATGAGATCAATAATGAGGCCTACGATCAATCAATTCCAATAATAAAGATAATAGTAATAAAAACCTATGCTAATTAAATGAATCCAATGTTTGGTGATGATAGCATAATGAGTGATTTACAAGCAAGTTTGGTCATTTGTGTTCAAGACCACCAAATTATGTATTTTCAGCACAGCCCAATTAATTTGTCTGTTGGATTTGAACTATTGCAGGCATCCTTGACCAAGGTGAAGGAGTGCTCATCATATTTGAGGAGCCGCCTGTGGACAAGACTTACGAGGCAGCTCTAGAAACCATACAGAACATGAGCAAAGTTGTGGACTCACTGTACAACAAGGCTAAGAAGTTAACATAGGTGAGGTGTTAAATGTTCGTCTATCATTTGTTTCTTCGGTGTGATTTCGTAAACGTGTTTCTAATGCGCGTTTGTGTTTTCCTGCAGAATAAACGACAAGCTGCTGCTGCTGCGTGAAATGGTTGTATGCGTGTGAGTTTGCCTGTGTGTATGTGTGTATGGCCAACATGTGGAACTTTTTTTTCACAGCAAAAAGGGACAACATTGAGCAAGATCTACTTGTTCCCCAGTTGAGAGTTTTTAACGTTTCTTTTCTTTCAAACGGACAATTTCATCTTTCTGATCTTCGGAATTTTTTTTTTTTTTTGTTGTTGTTCTTCTCTGTATCTCTCAACGGCCAACACAGGCCATCAGGGAATGTTATACAACTACAATAAAATCCTAAAATGTCATATAGAAATGTATAGCTCTTCTACATTTAAAGTTTTTTAATTACAGCAACTTTGTGATACAGACTCCTGGTTTCAGTTATCAGCAGTTCATTGGTTTGCAGTAGTGCATATCTTTTTTTTTTTTTTTTTTTTTTTTTTCCCTCATTTTATGAATGCATATTTTATCTGATTGTTGCAAGTGAGAGATTCAAAGGAACTTGGCTGTAATCAAGAGGCTCTGTTATAAGCACAGTTGCCAATCATATTACCACACACACTATAAAATTATTTAGTATGATCAAGGGTATTGTTTGCTGTTTACTTCTGCAGTATACCGTCTTTACGATTTTGTATTTACCGTGTACTGTTTGCCAAGTTAGGGTGGTTATATTAAATGGCCCAGTCCTTCAAAGGTTTTAGTCCTCTTTGATTAAAAGATCCTTTTCCCACTGCACTGAAATTTATTCTTTTATCGTTCATTCTTTCCTCCCCGATCAGTATCTCAATGCAAACTCCATTTCTAGTTTGCCAGCAATAGACCATCATATAAGTTAAATACCCACAATATTGTTATTTTGCTTTTCAATGTTTTGTAAATTTTATCGATTTTCTTGTAAATGTATACGCATCCTTTGAAAAAAATAATTTATGTTCTCATTTATTCTTTTTAGTGTGCAATTATAAAACAATTTTGTGGAAGAATGGTTTTTTTAAATGACTTTTGAAAGTCCAGTGTTAATTTGAGAGCTTCCTGCATGTGATTGTGATTGATTTGTAGTGGCGATCTAGCGTTGATCATTCGAAAATTTAGTGAGACACTAAACGCTTTCGAAAGTTTTTTTTTTGGGTCCACAAATGTTCATTATCCAAAGCTCAAAAATTCAAGCATTGAAATCTTGGTGTAGGCAGATTACAGTTTGAGGAAAGTTACTTTACTTTGTTTTATTTTTGTATGAGTTGGCCTGTTCACTAATTAAAGTGTTTTGATTACATTTACTGGTTTTGAGGGAAATTATCCTTATCTCTGGTGTGTACATGAGTATAAATACAGGGCGGTTTCTTTTTATGTGCACATTCTGCATTGTTTTTTCTTGTGATGAACTAATAGGGGAATTTCACATCAAATATATTAAGATGGAGAACTAAATCACAAGAACATTTGTTCATGAGAACTTTATATAATCAATGTAAAAAAAAAAAAACAATGTTAATGTACATTCTTTTCAAACAGAACAATAATCACATGATTTATAAGATCCTCAAATTCAAATTAAAAAAACAAAAAAAAACTTTGTGTAACTGACTCTTTAAGACCAAACTATCAGATTACTATATTTGATAATATATAAAGGCTTTAAGCAGAAGACTTTTAAGTTCCATTTTTTAAAAGTGTTTGTAGTTCATATTAAAAGATGTATTATGGCAGCAGACAAAACTGATGGGAAAGTAAAAATGTAATTACTCTAAATTATCGCAATAATTCTAAAAAAAAAAAAAAAAAAAAACAGAACAATCTAACTAGTTGGATGAGTAAGTGTACATTTGTCTTACTCATTATTACGGCGTATTTTAATAAACCTCTGTAATATTCTCATAATTTGAGCAGGTTGGGTTTAGTAGCTCTTGCAGTCTGTTCAAATCTTAGATAAATTCAGATTTCAACAGATCGTATGCGCATTCATGTGGATGGTAAACTTTTATTTTGAAATAAAGGGAAACACTCAGTTATCTTGAAGCTACCTCCATTTCTTTTTTAAAGCTTTGCACATAGATTTATTAATTGGATTCAATAATTAAAAAATAAGTTCTATCAACAAACACATCAAAGTGGCATCCAGTCTGTAGAAATATGCTAGGCTTTTATTTTGACACTACAAACGTATAGTGTTTGACACCGTTCTTGTGGATGCTTTCACACTGCTCTATAGGGCAGTTCAGCAGACAAACATTGAGTGAAACGAAAGCATACACGTGTTAAGTTGATGCACGCAGACACGTCTATTCATTAAACATGACTGTACAACGACGAATAATCAGTAAAAGCCCAGAAAGTAGCGCAATTGAAAAGAAAATTAAGAGGTAATGATCTTCGATTTCTGAAACTTTGAGCTCACATTGACTTTGCATTGCTGCAATTCATGAGTGATGCTGCTTCAAATCCTCGTTTAACGTTACATGCATAATGCAGAATTCATGTGAATGTCTCATTCCTTTCGCTTTGCAACTCAAATGAATGGATGAAGGAAATGCACACCTGACAGTCCATCGCACCTGTGTTATTAGTCTGTATTTATAATGTGGTGTGTGTTCATTCAGGGGAAATGCCCAGAGACAGGCCTCCTCTTGGAGAGGTAACGTGCCCACGCTGTTGCTGTTGGTAGGAGTCACTGGACTAGTGAGCTGGATATATTTCACATGGACTGATGACTTTACACACACTTTGGTTTCAAGAGGTGAGATCCTCACTCAGCCCAGAGTGTTCACAGTTGAATGCTCTGAAGACTACAAGAAGTACAAGCTGTTCCCAGGTATGAAGGTGGCTTTTCTTCCATTCACTCCATCCACTCAAAGTGCAGACTATATTATAAACTTCATAGGAAATGTCTGCTTTGGTGTGCATTTGTTTTTTTTAAATAAATTTAACATACAATTTTCAAATAGTGATTATTTTACTGTGAAATTTGCATACTGTAATTGGTCTTTTTTTATATTTGTATCTATTTTATGCATTAATGTCACTCATACAAGTCTTTCCCTACTCACTTCATACTATAATCACATTTTATTACAATTCTTTAGTTTTTTTTAACAGTGGCATTTAAAATGCATTCAACTCCACTGCTTGTTTCTTTAAAAAATGTAAAATCTATAATATAATATGTAATGTATAAATTATGAGGAACAAAAAGTTAAATGACAATTTAAAGGTCCAGTGTGTAATATTTAGGAGGATCTATTGACAGAAATGCAATATAATATACATAACTATGTTTTCAGTGGTGTAAAAATACCATACACAATGAACTGTTATGTTTTTATTACCTTAGAATGAGCCATTTCTATCTACATACACCGCGGGTCCCCTTACATGGAAGTCGCCATGTTTGTACAGTAGCTCTAAATGGACGAACTACTCTACAGAGCGTGTTTTTTGTTGTTGTTCTTGTTTGTTGTTTTTAGAGGCAGCTTGCATTCCAACTATGTTGACTATGCAAGAAGTAGTAGTCGTCTAGTTTATTAAAAGCGTCGACAAATGTCGTGTGTAACCCACCATAGCTTTGAAAGGCAGGGGTGGGCGGTGGAATGGAGACAGGGGTAACTGCAGCTTGGAGTAATGGGCGTGTCAAACGGTAGGGGGCGTGTCGAACGGTTTCTCATTGGTCACGAAAGCTGCCTGTTCTGCATAAAGACGAGCCATACTCTTAAATCGCTATTGGCTTACAGAAAGCAATAAATCCAACATAATACTATACAACCAAATTCCAATCTTTTAATGTAAAAACAGCGTCAATGTTAATCTTAAGAATATTACATTCAAGTTTTTGAAAATTACGTTCTAATTACTACCTTCAGAACTTTTGCATGGCGCGGATGACTGACGTCATCACCGCGAGTTTAGGACTAAAACACACAGGTTTGTTTTGCTATCAAAGTGAGGACATTCCATAGACGTAATGGTTCTTATACTGTACAAACTGTACATTGTATCCCCATACACTATCCCAACTGCAAAACCTACCCATCACAGAAAACATTCTGCATTTTTACATTTTTAAAAAAACATTGTGTCCTCATAAATCACAAAAACGCGCTCGCACTCATTTACTCTCGCACACACACACATATCCACCGACCCACACATACACAAAACGCATCGTATTTTAGCTTTGGTAATATACATATCTATGATAAATAAAGCATTAATCACATAGATAAACGTATAACTATCTATGACGAATCACACGCCACGTCTTACAGCCGCCAGGAGTTTACGTAAATGTATGGTTACCACTAATTGGCCAACACCAATAGTCCTTTCACCAATGGGAAACCGTTCGGCACACCCCTACCGTTAGGCACGCCTATTACTCCAAGCTGCAGTTACCCATACTAGGTGGAACGAGCCATTGGTTGCAATTCGTAACTTCACCACTAGATGCCGCTACAGTTTACACAATTTTAGTATAATACTTAAACTGTCATTTAACTTTTTTTGAGCAGTTATTGCCAATCAATTTACACAGATCGAATGTATCCGTGCCTTCCAACCATTATGTTATTGTGATGTTTACATATTGAACTATAAGAGGACTTTTGTCTACTTGTCCATATTGCACTGCCTATTATTTAATATATATATGATATTTTAATGTATACACTCACCGGCCACTTTATTAGGTGCACCCGTTCAACTCCTTGTTAATGCAAATATCTTATCTGTCAATCACATTGCAGCAACTCAATGCATTCAGGCATGTAGACACGGTCAAGATGGTCTGCTGAAGTACAAATTGAGCTTCAGAATGGGCAAGAAAGGTGATTTAAGTGACTATGAACATGGAGTGGTTGATGATACCTCTCGGGCTGGTTTGAGTATTTCAGAAACTGCTGATCTACTTGGGATTTTCAGCACATACAACCATCTTTAGGGTTTAAAAAGAAAAAAAGTGTCAATTTCCTGTGAGTGGCTGTTCTGTGGGTGAAAATGACTTGTTGATGCCAGAGATCAGAGGAGAATGGCCAGACTGAAAACAGTGAATGTAATCCTCCAGCTCAGTTCAGTTTGCATACAAGGTGTCAATGCAGGCAGTTCAATATTGTTGAATATCAAGTGTCCCCAACTAAGCAAGTCAAGGGTGACAGCGGCAAGAAACCCAAACTCCAACAGTTCGCAGAAGAGCATCACTGAATGGGAATGCACAACATGGCAAACCTTGAAGTAGATGAGCTACAGCTA
Source organism: Opsariichthys bidens (assembly GCA_037194245.1). Taxonomy (NCBI): domain Eukaryota; kingdom Metazoa; phylum Chordata; class Actinopteri; order Cypriniformes; family Xenocyprididae; genus Opsariichthys; species Opsariichthys bidens. The sequence goes on from CM074296.1 coordinate 12,057,443, forward strand.
CAAAAAAACCAAACGGGTGCCTGTTAGATAAGAACAGGAAACTGAGGCTAGTCAGAAAAAAAAATCTGCAGCAACTGCATGATGCTGTCTTGTTAATATGGACCAAAATCTCTGAGGAATGTTTCCATCACCTTGTTGGATCTGTGCCACGAAGAATGTAGGCAGTTCTGAAGGCAAAAGGAGGTCCAACCGGTACTAGCGAGGTGTACCTAATAAAGTAGCCTGTGAGTGTTTTTTTTTTTTTTGTTTTTTTTGCATATGAAGATGTCGGTTACACTTTACTTGAAGGTGTGTGCGTAAGACTGACACGACACCATAATCGTAATATGACACGTCATGAATATGAAGGAGGTTTTATGCATGTTTATGACAACTGACATGAAGTGTCATTCGCTCAATTATGCCATTTTTAATGCAAAGATGACACTGTTTGAGATGTCTTTATGACAACTTGACATAAACTGATACATCATAACCTGACAGCATCTTTGTCATGACAACTTGACATTACCAAGACATAGAACAGCGTCATAAATATTTTTCTTGACCTAAACTACTGTGGTACTTAAAAAAGAAATTATGAAATGAAAAATATTCATTCCACTGTTATAAAATAATTTGACAGAGTATTAACACTTAATGACATTTTAATGACAAATTCAATTTGTACCACTGGGAAAAAAAGTGGTCATAAAAATATTCATGACACGGTTATAATGGTCTCATGACTGCCAGTGTCAAAACCAACCACAAAAGTTACCCAAAAGTAGGTTTTATAATTAATCTGTTATGTCATGTTTATGACAAATGTATGACAGGTTATGATGTATTGGTTTGTCAAATTATCATAACAAAGACATTCCAAACAGTGTCATCTTTGCATTAAAAATGACATAATTGAGCGAATGACATTTCATGTCAGTTGTCATAAAGCCTCCTTCATATTCATGACGTGTCATGTCAGTTTTATGCAAGTAGAGTGTTCCCATGATGTCTTTATGAAACATTTTATAATACATTTTTCTAAACCAAAAACGGTTTAATCTAAATGCTAATTTAGTTTTTGCATATCATTCAAAAGAATGCATTCTTTGGTCACTTTTACCGTCTGACTGATCACATTATTATTATTATTATTAATGTCTAGGGTTTGTGGCTGGCGGAATTAAGACACCAGCTATTAGTTCTTTACAATTTGGATCTTTGTTCCAAAAACTCTTTGTTATATAACTGGGGCGACCTTTGAACTAACACACATTGCTGTATCAGAGGAAACCTGCTCCCTAACAACTTCTAGGAGTACAAAGCTTTGCTTGAACAAAGTCGGCACCTGTGCATTCCATCGGTGTAAATCATGAAGTTAGAAATTTGGTGGGAAGCCAGAGCCGTGAATGACAGTCTGAAGCCTCCCACATAGGACTCATTACCGAACCTCACACCGGCTTCAAAAAGCCGCAGGCTCCCTGAACAAAGCAAGTGCTGGGATTAACAAGCATTCCCTTGGCTCTAGTTCATCCCGCTCTCTTTATGACTGGCGTAAATAAACTCTGGGAAAGAGACAATATATTCAGGAAAATATATTGTCCCAAAGCTAACCGTAGCCGTTTCGCTGGTAAGTGTTATGAATTCCTCCAGGAATTCCTATTGCTTTCTCCCAAGTGGCATAAGAATCTGTCAAAATACTGTATAATGTGAAATTTGATTCAACTTCGAGCTTTGTTGTGAATTGAACACCCCACTGTGAATGTTGCCTGACCAAAAGCGCTTCCTGTCTGAGAGGATGCTGGAATAAGCTTCAGAGTCATTATGCAGTACATTTTGCAAGGCAAGCTGCCTCACTGAATGTGTCATTGAATATGCAGTTTGAAGAGAAAATTTGGCAGAGGCGCAGAGCCAGTTATTTTAATCGGTGTCATATTTAATGAATCCGTATGAACGGCTAATGCATTCTGTCCTCAGGTTGTACCCCAACAAAATGCGGCAGAGCCGTTTCAGACAGTGTTGTGACTTTGGAGGAGGCACAGAAGCTTAGAAGGTACATATATGCAGAGATATTTTTCAAATATATACACTATCGTTCAATAGCTGGGTAGTCGGGAAGATTTTTTAACGTTTTTGCTTTTGCAAGAAGTCTGTTATTCTCACCAAAGCTGCATTTATTTGATCAAAAATGGTTAAAACAGTAATATTGTGAAATATTATTCCAATTTAAACAGTTGTTCTGCTTAATATATTTTTTTCAAGATTCTTTGATTAGAAAGTTCAAAAGAATAGCATTTATTTGAAATAGAAATCTTTTATAACATTCACCAAAGATGGTCCACACCACAGCCATAATGATAATGACACTGAGAAACGACATCATTGGAATTACTTTCAAAACGATTTTATTCCAGCTGATGAATGATGAAAACATTAACAGCCAATCAGAATCCATCCTTCTTGAAAGAGCTCGGGAATCAACAGAATGAAATCGTCCACTGGTGTGGACTCATTATGTTTAGAATGATCGTTCTTGGTGTGAATGGCCCTTTAAAGATGTCTTTGTTGTCATTTTGATCAATTGAATGTGCCCTTTGTTGGATAAAACTTAATTTCTTAAAAAAAAAAAGGGGAATCTGACCAACTCCAAACTTGTATATGCATAAATACAGATGTTTCTTCTTATTCCACAGGTTAGCTGAGCGGGGGTTATCACTTGCTGGCTCAGATGGTGGTGTGAGTATTCACTCCTCATGTGCCTGCATCTGCGTTCAAAAATGGTTACATGTTGGTCCATCAAGGAAGCAGCTACTTGAGAACACTAGAGGGCAGTACACACTGTGGTTGTGACTTAAGCTGGAATTCAAAAGCTAACTTCTTTTCCATCCTGTATCTAGATGGCACCATATTGTTTATATGATTGAATTTCTACAGGAAAGCACTCTCATTAAGAGTACATTTGAGAATTCACATTCTGTGGGTGGCAGATTCTGGAAACAACTGTTGTGTGTTTGATGGGAACGGTGTGTGACATTGCCAGTGGTTGGTGAAATTGCATTTGACATTCGTAATGGATTAAGCTCAGCTAACCAGTACATCACTCTGTGGCTTTATGATAAAATATTGGAAAAGATCATAGTTGAAAAGTATGTGGTGTCGAGACCTGATCCATAATGTAAAATAATACAACGGACACAATTTTAGAGTGCATATAAGTTCCAGTATTTCTTAAAATTTCTCAACCCCTCTCATATAAGTTCAGCAGCTAGAGTTTGATTGTTTTCCTGAAGTGATTTGTTGATGATGTTTCCGGTATAGTGACATGGAGTGGTGCTGAAATTGTTCAAAAATACACCAAAATCAGTGACATTGTGAAATGTTTTTGAACAATTTCAGTTTCTATTTCATTATATTTTAAAATGCATTTGATTTCTGTGATGGCAAAGTTGAATTTTCAGCAGTCACTACCTCAGTCTTCAGTGTCACATGATCCTTCAGAAATCATTCTAAAATGCTGATTGACTAATAATGACTAATATTTTAATTGAAACCGTGATAATTATTATTTATTTATTTTTACAATTTTTTTGAATGGAAAGCACAAAAAAGAGCGTATGTTTGAAATCTAAATCTTTTGTATAACTATTAATTATTTACTATTACTTTTGATTAATGTAATGCATCCTTGCTGAATAAAAGTATGCAAAAAAAATCTTACTGATCCCAAAACTTTTGAATGTTCACCTTTCACCCAAATTGTTACGCTGAAAATATCATTTTTTTATTATACATTTCGTGTTACTTTAGAAAAAGGCAAAATTGAAGCATATTCGCTTGTGATGACTTTTGAACCCCTCTTATATAAGGACCGTGGATTACTTTTATTACTTTACTTTATGTGTTCACTTTATTTGGAACGCAGTGGATTACACGGAGAATATCTGATGCCTGTATAATATTACGTAAAATGAACTTTTAAGGTAGAAACCATGTCTGGGATCTTCCCAGGCAAAGAGACCTTTTATAGAGTGTAACCAGTGAACTGAAAGAGGGTATAACAAGAGCATCCTGCTGAGTTTTTAAGAGCAGATCAGCTCCATCATGATGATTTATGAAGTGTGCAGAGACGGAGAGCAGGGAACATCAGGCCTGAGAGGAGTCCATCTGTTGACCTTATGATGAAGCACGAATAACAACAACCTCAGCTATACAGTCCAGCTCTTGGGAAGTTTCAAGCTCTCAGTGGTTTTCTTTGGAGAGTAGTCAGACCAGAGACACTAGGGAAAGCTGTGCTTTTTTTGTCAAATATCGACTGTTTCTACTTTGAAAGTGTTTCCAATGTCTTTTTCTCTCATTTTTTTGTTGTGTTTAGGCCTCCATCCTGGATCTTCACTCTGGGGCGCTGTCGATGGGCAAGCAGTTTGTAAATATCTATAGGCGAGTATTCTGTGTGGCTTCGTACGGCATCTGACAGGAAGTCACTCCAACTGAACTTCAGCAATAGTTTGATTCGTCCGAATCACAGCTTTATCAGATGTTGTGGTGCATTTCATGTGCACATCAAAGTATACCCCTGAGCCTGAGGAGCTGGACAGAAATCAGTGGCGGCAATGATGGGAATGACTTTGTAACTTCGATTGTGATGGGTCGTTTTTTTCATCTCTTACACCTGGAGATTTTCTTTGTTGACACTTTGGTGCCCACACACAGGCTGGTACTGTGCTGGCAGTGAACTTGTTCAGCTGGCATGTGTTGGCACGCTTGTTGTGACATTTTGGTCCTCTGTGTGTTTAATCTATTGCTGCTTGCATTTTGATGCGGTGGCAGTATTTCAGTATATAAATGGCTGCCTTCCTACAAATGTTTAAGGTGATGTGTTTTTTATCTTTAATGAATTCACCTGCTTTTTCATCCACAGGTATTTTAAGAATGAGATAAGAAATGTTTTTACAGAAGAAGATTTTGAGCTGTACAGGTGAGTGATGTGAAGCATTTCTTTAGTATTAGTTTTTTTATTAGTATTTTAATTGTATTTTCATATTTTATTTTGAAAATAATATTTGTTTTCTTTTTTCTTTTATGTTTTTTAGCTTTGCCACTTTAACTATACACATGACTTCATTGCAGTGTGAATCATCCAGGTTTTAAAACATTAGCATTTTTATGACAATATGTCAAGTTAAAAATAGTTATACTTTTCTGAACAGAGGAATGTGTCGGGTAAACCTAATTTTTCAAGGCTTTCTTAAAGATTAGTCAGCTAGTCTTTTTGGCAGCCCACCAACTAGCTGGTTTTGAAAATCTCTGGTTTTGTAATCCCTATTATGGGTATGAATGGATAAAAGTACCAGAAGCTGATGTCAACTATATAAAGAAATTTTATGTGCTCCATTTTAAACCAGTGATGTCCGTGGCCGAATTCAAAAGGTGATAGCTGAGACGTTTGGTCTGGACTCCAAACAGATGTACCTCACCAAGCCCACTTTCTTCTCTCGCATCAACAGCACCTCTGCCAAAACCACTCATGACGAGTACTGGCACCCACATATCGATAAGGTAACGCGCACGTCCAAGAAATCGTTTCAGGTCTAGCTTTTAGATCATGTCTTAGGAATGTTCAAGAACTTCTGATGTTTACTCTATGACCAGTGTTCTGAAACTGCCAATCACATTGGTTCCTTCAGAACATGGACCAAAAATATCTCCATGCGCAAGGGCCCAGATGTTTTGAACTAGCTTTAATAAGCCATATTATTGCAAAGTTGACATTTATAAATAAATAATGTTTCACATCAAATTAGTTCAGTGACTTGAAATAAAGCAGAACTTTAAATACTTGTCATGGGAGGCAAATCTTTATTCATATCCAAATCCCTTTGTGTTTGCTTTAATGGAACTAGATTAATATTATATTCATTATGTAACCGCACATCAGCTAATTATTACAGAAATGAAATTAATTGGCACTCAACCCCAATTACTGGAATATGGGAGATCCCCACAGCCCCATGGTGCCCGGCTTCATGAACCATTTATGTAATAGTTGAATTTGATTTTTTTTTAGTGGCAAATATACTTTTAGTGCTGCACAGATGTATTATATACATGAATCACAATAACCGGGAACAATGGTTCACATGCTGTAATGTTGATTTATTGATTTGCGATGGTAACGTGCTTATTTATGTGACATTTATGCCTTATAAAATACTGACTTGACACGTTAACAAAAAATGTTTCCGAGCCAAACTGGCAAAATAAAAAGTAGAAAGTAGTTTTTTAAAATAATCTCTGATATTTGCCAAACAATTTGATTGACAGCAGTGGTCCTAGAGGCATAGTTGTTCAGAATGAGGAGATCTATCTTGCTGTATGAATATGACGTGTGTGTGTGTATAATTATGTACTGGCTTGGAAACTGCAACGGCCTCCGACCTTGTCTAACATGTGCTGAAACTTCATTGGCCGTGTTTTTTGAGGTACAGAAATGGCCTTCTAGACCGTCATGGCACCTTGGACAAAGACATTGCATGGTAGTTTTCAAGTCAGTCGTTGTGTTGCTACATACATAGGTGTGCCCAGTTTGGTGAAGTTATCTCATTCCATTCAAGAGAGCCTTTTTAGGAAAAGTGGCCAACATTTTGGCACCCAGTTGCAATGTTGAATGGAAATTTCAAAATTTTTCTATAGTTATTAACAATCAGACTCCAGCTATTTTTTCTGCTCTGGTTGGGATCTGATCGAGTGAAAAACTTAAAACTAGTTCGTGAAAGTTTTTCCAAAAATCCCAAAAATTGTGTTTTGTTTGTCTTGAGCCAAGGATTCCAATGATACTGAATGAGACACTTGAGTCTATGCTTGATGGTTTAAGAGTTATGAGCGATTTCGTTCTTTTGATTTCTCTAATGCCACCATTGGGCCAATTGGGCGAGCCATTGTTGATCAGGAGGGTACTACCATCCCTCAAAGTTTCATGTCTCAAAGTTTTGGTCTACCCAATCACTTTTAGGGCAGAATGCTGATCTTTGAAAATCCTAACAATTCCAATAGGGTTTCGGCACTACGCGCTTGAACCCTTAAATACTCGTGCATAACAAACCTCAGGAGGGGAAAAGACTTGCTGTATGCCACTGGCTCATATGGTTTTAGAATATTTGAGACTGTATTCTCTGAATTTCTCATGCATAATGATTGAAGTGCTCCTAAAAGTGCTGTACCAAACATTTTGGATGCAAATATTGCGGACCTGAATTCTTTATTTGGACAGACTCAAAATCGCTTTTCACAACAACATTGCCTTTAAAAGACATGATTTATTTTTGAAACAAAGCATAATGTTCCTACATCACTTTCTAGCTGTTGAAATGAGGTCTTGAGGGGATCTAAAAACAGGTTCAAGTTCATTTATGTCTGGTCTTTAGAAGTACCTTTGATCTCTGAGTTGGTCGTTTATGAATGTGGCCATCAGCGTGATTTAGTCAAAGTGATTATTTCATTTTGCAGCCAAGGTTTACGTGCTTGGCTGTAACACACCAGAGGAATAAACTGCTTACATTGAAGATAAATTGCTTTTGTGTTTTGGATTTCTTCATGTTGCATGAGAGGCAAAAAGATAAACAGATTGAAAAGGTCATTGTAGTTTGTATCTGCACCTATTGGTTTGTTTTTCAAATGTAATTGTCCACATTGCGTCATCATCTGTCATTTGCTTGTACAATATTACAATTCACTTGAATCGGCTTGTGTTTAGACAGAAATGTATTACGTTACAGTGATGATGTGCTTTTCTGTTAGGGTTTGTCCATATGGGTTGTGGGATGATATTCTGGCATTGGTAGAATAATAAAAACAAATAAGCGTCTCAAATGCTGAATGTACTCCCTCTGCGGTAGGTGTGTGGAATATTCCTCATTAATCCGTCTCTGAAAAACCACTGGAAACAACGTGCCGTCGCCAGAATACTGCAAGTCTTAAACCCTAGATTAGATTAAAGTAGTTAAAAGTGTGATCCGACATGCCGAGAAGTGACGCCTGTGTGGTTTGGGATCACTAAAGAGATTTCCCTCATAAAGCAGAGCAGAGTTTAAAGTCCCAGGGATGCCGTTAAATTCTACCACTGTTTTTCGTTAAGCCAGGAAATCTTATGCTTTGCTTGAGGTTTTTTTTTTTTTAAGATTTTCTCTTGTCTATATTATAAAATTTGCAGCAATTAAAAATAAATGAATGAATATATCAAACAACAGAGATTATAATTTTTTTTTAAGACATGAGGTTATGAGTAATTTGGTTCTCCCCAGCCAACTAAGATTAATTATTAAAACATTTTAATTAATGCTTCAAGCTCATTCTGAGATTTTTTTTGAGGTTTTACAGAAAATAATTGTTCATGGTGTTTAAAATGTGTACTTTTTTTTTTTTAACAGGAGACTTATGGATCCTTTGACTACACATCTTTGCTCTACTTGTCTGATTATGGTTTGGAGTTTGGTGGCGGACGGTTTGTCTTCATGGACCCGAATAGCAATAGAACTGTGGAGCCACGAGCTGGTAAATACACAATGTCACCCATCATCGGGATTTGTATCAAAGCATGAAAATAATGAAATGTGCTCAAGCAAGATAAGGATTTAATTATGGCTGTCAGTTCAGTTAAAACTGAAATTATAATCCGATTAATTAAATTAATCGTGTAATCTATATGTTTAATGCGAAATGCCCCAAAACGAACATCTCGACTATTGTGGTAGATGAGTACAGCATTAAATGTATATTAAAGTCAGTATATAGCTGGTTTTATTTTCATATCATCGAACACGAGCCATTTACTGACCTACAACATTCAGTTTGCTTTTAAAGTAAGTATTTTGCTGCCCCTGTTATGTTGTACCCTGTTCAAATCTGTTTGAACTGTAAGTGTACCCTTAATAAAATAATTATTTATAGTTATTAATAGACTAGCAATTAATGCCGTCGTTTAGTTTTTAAAATTATATTTCTCATAAATGCTGTTTCTGTAGTATCATGTGACACTGAGTAACGGCTGTTGAAAATTCAGCTTTGCCATCAAGAAGTAGCATTTTAAAGTAGTTATTTTAAATTGTAATAATGTTTCCCATTATTAGTTTATTATTTTTGATGAAATTTAGTGAGTATGAAGACTTTTTTTCAAAAGCATTACAAAACGGCAAACCTGTGAACGGCGTTGTACTTTGATATAAATCAAACGTATATTAAATATGTATGCAAACGCTTAAAGGTAAAATCCACATTGCTGGATTTACACCTAATGCCCACGGGAAATTTGTATAATTCCTGTGGCTCCTGAGTATTCAAACGACATGGTGTAAAGTCTACTTAAATTAAGATCAGTTACGCTCTGCCTGGTAACTGTTTCTAATGTGGAAAATAATGTGCATTATAGAATATGTAACGTTAAGTTTCCATTCTTTGAATTCTATTGGAATTCAATATCCAAATTCCTGGTTAAGTACTAAAACCAGTTGTATAATAAATCTGTCATGAAGATACACTGCAGGTAGTGTGTGTAAACTTTAAGAGGTTATTAATTGGCATAGCCGAGGTTCTTTTGCACACTGGAGTCCATTTACTGATTCATATAAGTGGTTCTGCAGTTGCACTGAAGTGCAAAGGAATTAGCAATAATTATCACTTTGTATGCCACCATGAAGTAATATGAAATTCTCCTCTATTGCAATTACAGCCACACTCAACCCCTCTTCATGACTTGTTTTACATGCCTGTTGCATGGACTAATTGTTTTGTTTTCTCAACCTGGCATTTTGATAATGTCCCATGATGACGTGATGCATGAATAGCTGACTGATTATTTGGTCTGCACGGGAGAAGCTGTTATTTTGACTCGTGCGTGTGAATTCATTTACCTTTCAGCTCTTCATTAGAATCTGACACTTTTGAGTGGATAATGTCTGCTATTTTCCAAGGTGCACTCGGTGGCGTCATACAGTGATGATGGGAACTGTCAGGCTGCTTTCTTTAAAATCTCCCCCTACATATTTCCACTGGGTCGTTGAGGTGTTTTGTCATGTAGCGTGACATTTGATCATGGAGTGCTCCCTGAACCCATTAAAGATTGATGACAGGTGATAGTAGATGGCAGGTGACTGCAGATAAGAGATGTGCTGTTGTACGTGCATGTACACGGGTTGAAGAAAATAATGTGAACAGCCATTGGTTTAGGGATTCATATCTTTTGTTTAGGCTACAGGGGAAAAAAACAAATGATCTTCTAATTCTCTATATTCTTTAGGTTTTATAGTAGTGTAGTATAAGTTGTGTTCAGCAGTGATTAGGATGATTAGAAGTGGTTGGTGAAATGGGTGATTTGTCAGGCTTCTAAATTAGCAGGAGCGTTAACCTTAACAGCCCGCAGTTGCTAAAACTTTAATCACAGACTCGGATGCTAAAAGATGGAAAAAATGGACACTCATGTGGTCGAATCCATTCAAACAGCCACAAAAGACCGACTACTCTCCGCCTACTGACATGCGTTAACATTACGGGAAGCACGCTTCATGGCATGAGAAATTAAACTTTCCTTGGTCCTTTGGCATATTTTGGTGTCATTAATACATCCTGCCAGTTGCATAATTTAAAACGTCCTTGTCATCAATAAAAAAACATTTATATAATCAAGCTGTAAAAAAGCTTTGTTTGGAACAGAGGTGGCATGTGACGTCATGGGGGCACAATCATTAGCATAAGACTGCCTCTGGAGCAAGACAACAATGCCTACTTTTACATCATTGCATCGATGTCTTTGATTCCTGCCTTTGGAAAATGATTTTTGCATAAGCAGCCAAAGGATCCCGATGTCAGAGAAAAATGGATTCAGTTTATTTTTAACGAACGTTCTAGTCACGTTAGTGCTGACTTGCGTACTGTAAATTTTACCAGTGACTGAGACTTGTTTTGAGAACAAGTCGTAATACGATACCGGCTTTGCCCAAAAATGTTTGCTCAAAGATCAGGAGTCAACTGTTCTGGAATCCGCAAGGACCCCGCAAACTTTAAGTAACGTATTTAATTTTTAAACCATTCATGACAGTTAAATTCATAATGAATAATCCTAGTATTTTTACATAGAAGAATGTTCTCTTTATAATGGTTGAAGCTGTCGATCTTGCAGCTCGAGTTTGTGAGAGTGACAAAAATTGCATTGCAATGATGAGATCACTGCATTCACGTGATCAACAGACTGTCATCTGCTCAATGTTAATCACTGCAACCTTCCGTGTGACCGGAATAGATCTAAATATAATAAAATTGTCAACATTTTACACAATACATTAATCTCGACAGCTGTAATCTGAAAGGATTCCACATTGAATACTTATTTCAATTTCAAAGATGTCAGCCAATCACACTGCCAATTTACACTGACGTCTAACAGCAGACATGGCTCTTCAAACAGAGCGTTCAAATCAGAGGGCTAAAATGAGGGTAGAAAATAGCTATTTATTTCTAAATTAACAATTTATGTAAAATTATGTAACATTAAAAGTGTATCTTGGGAAATATTATAACAGAATAAACAAGTCCATTTCATGACCCCTTTAAACTTTGTTTAATGTACCAAGCACAATGCTCTCTCACCACTTCTGATTTCTAACATGCACTTGTCTGCGTTCGGTTGTGTCTTGCAGCTATCAGACCAGAAACGAAAGCTGATGCTTTCCGTATGTTTTTCTGTCATCTCTGTTTGCGCTCATATGTAAATTGCACAAGCTCATTTTGTCCCTCAGACGAAAGATCTGACAAAAAAAACCACACTTTTACCCACCCATAGACCCTCCCCTTGAAGAAATCAGGACAGAAGTGGTTGAAAGTGAGTGAGTAAAAGTTAAAAGCTGATTCCACGTCCAGTATCTCTGAAACAACCGGCAGATGCTCTGATGGATGACATTCCACTGAAAACTATTCAAAAGTAGTATTATTCTAAGAAGTTTGTAAGCTACATTATAGGCAAACGGCGGTGAAACCCATTAATGATTAAAAAAAATTGCCTGTTTTTATATATATATATACATATATAATGTGTGTGTATGTATATATATGTGAAAGTTGTGACGTATTGTCAAGTATGGTGACCCATACTCGAAATTGGTGCTCTGCATTTAACCCATCCCAAGTGCACACACACACACACACACCCGCAGCAGTGGGCAGCTATTGCAACAGTGATCGGGAAGCAATTAGGGGTTAGGTGCCTTGCTCAAGGGTGTTGTTTATTCACAATCCCCACCTTCAATTCCTGCTGGCGTGGGAATCAAGTCCAACTCCCTCACCATTAGGCCACGACTATATATATATATATATATATATATATATATTATAGAATATCAGATCAGTGACCTAATATATATATAAATATTAGTGTCACTGATCTGATAATCTATACATGTATGTATGTGCATATCTTTATTTGTACTCTTTATATATAGTGTCACTGATCTGATGTTCTAGGCTTAAAATACCCCTAATGCATTATTCATCAGACCCCAATGTTTTCAGCTTTGGATTTCTCCCTCCCTTCGTGCCCTGTCTCCAGCTAGGGTGATGTGTTTTGAATGACTGTCTCTAGTTTTAAATGAATTGGGATACAGTGCGTTAGACGGAGCAGCTGGAATGTGTTCCTGTTCACTGGGTGGCAAAAGCAGTGTGTTCTGTCGGTGTGTTGATTATCCATCAGGTGTGGCTGATGAGCCCTGATCTTCGCTAAGGTAATTATTACTCTGATGGATAACTCTGTCGAACAGGCTGTAATTATAACTAGACTGACAATCAACCTCCCTCTTCCATGATGGATGCGAGGAGGAGAGATATTGGCCTGTTGATTCGCAGCTCTAAACACAAGGGAGGAGGACAGAGGTGAGATGAGGAAGGGGTAGGGTGGTGTTATAGACATAAAGAAGAGTGTGAAAGATGACGTAATGTATTAGATGAAGAAATTGGGTGGAAAAAAGCACTTTATTTTTGTCTCATTGGGAAAATTGAAGCCTGGCGCTGGATGAATCCTCTCAAATCAGGAGATGCAGCTGTGATTCCGGGAGTTGCAGAGGAGCAATGTACTCTTGGCCCAGCGAGCGCCTCATACGGTTAGAACCAGCTGAGGAGTTTAGAGGCAACAGGTGCATTTTTATTGTCAGGTGGAAAAACAAAGGCCTTTTTTTACATCTGTGGTTGATGCAGTTTAAAAATGTGTGACTTTTTTTTTTTTAAAAGCAGAAGACCTTGAATCTGAGGGATACAGTAGCTGTCTGTCACATTAAAACATTTAAATGCATACTATAAAGGATTGGTTCACTTCAGAATTATAATTTCTTGATAATTTACTCACCCCCATGTCATCCAAGATTTTTTTCTGGAACTAATCCTTTAACTTAGTTTCTCTTATGTTGAAATTTTTGCATTTCACAATCAAATCATATCATTAGATACTCTGAAATAATTGCTTCTTTTTTTCTTTTTTCTTTTCCAAGCGCACCATTACATGACAACATGCTGGCAAACCATGTGCTCATCTCTGAGCTTGTCAGGCTTCATTTGTTGATTTGTTAAATTTCTAAATCCCTGAACCTAATGTTTGTAGTCTTTTTCTCTTTTGCGTGATATTCCTCTCCCAATTTCCATGCAAACACTTTACAATCACAATCAGGATTTAAGTTTTCCCAACCTAATGCTCCAGATGTCCTTAGGCTTCTTGCCGGTTTTATGCCGTTATTTACACATGGATATTTATCCTAATGTTTCATTTCCTCAAACGTGTAATATGATTGTAATGTTTTAATGAGATTCATTGTAACTTTCACAATCAAAAATGGCCAACGAGGGTCATAACGAAGCCGGCACCACTGAGGTAATTTGCAAATGTCTCCTTATGCATCTTCAGTTGGAGTGTACAGAATTAGACTTGGATAATTAGTGTGGTTTTTAATCATTTCAAGCCAGCTTCAATATGCATGCACTGTGAAATCTAACATTTTATCGAGGAATGGTTTTTTTTTTGTTTGTTTGTTTTGTTCTTAAATACCTAGTTTAAAATGCTTGTTTTTTTCCTCTTTCTGTAAATCCCAATAATCGCACCATAAGAAAATTATTTATATAATGGATCAATTAATTGTAATTGTTTCGTGAATCAATAATGAGAGGTTTATAAACCGATATTGATTTATATGTTTTCCCGTTTGGACAGAACAGATATGTTGTCATATGATTGGTTGTCACTAGTGTTGTAGTCAAGACAACCTAATCCGAGACCAAGACGTGCAAATGTCTGCATCTGTGCTTCAGTTGGAGTGTACAGAATTACACTTGGATATTTAGTGTAGAGGCAGAATGTGGTTTTTTAATATTGGATTGAGACCGAGTCAAGACCAAGCGCTCCTCAAATTCATCTGAAAGATCCATATTTATTGCCTGAGAAATGTCTTATTTTTAATCAGTAATTACAATTAGAATAATAAGACACTATATAGAGCTGTTACCAATCAAATGAAATCATTAACAACTAAATTCATTTTTACACTTCAGAGCTGGAACAGAAGTTGCATCTGAATTGGTACAATTACAATTGCATAAATAATGTGGAGATTAATGCTTTGAAAATGAAATTTTGTTTACTGAACATTTGTAAAAGTCTATCACGTCTGCAATTGTTCATATTTGTGAAAACAGCCCGCTTTCTTGTATAAGATCTTGATATTTATATTATAACATATGATATAATTAATTAATATCACAAGTACTTTTTTGCAATCATATCTTGAATTTTTTGGGTATTTGTATTAATTTGTGAAATTTTTGACACAATCCCGTGTTGATTTCTAACAATAATAAATCAAATTAATGATGTTAGTAAAGAAACCAGTCAATGGAACAACAATTTAGTGATATCCCTGCAGTTGTGGTCCTTTTAGTCTGAGTCAAGACAAAACTGAGACCAAAACCCTCAAAAAATGGTCTTGAGACCGGTCTCGAGTACTTCAACACTAGTTATTACTATTGGTAATTATTGTTATAAAAGCTTTTGATGCAACAATCTTCTAGTCCCTCATATCATTAACTGCTCGAATCAGTATGAAATACTAATGATACTAACTAATTAAACTATTGCTCAATAGGTAGGGAT
Source organism: Opsariichthys bidens (assembly GCA_037194245.1). Lineage (NCBI taxonomy): Eukaryota > Metazoa > Chordata > Actinopteri > Cypriniformes > Xenocyprididae > Opsariichthys > Opsariichthys bidens. The sequence goes on from CM074296.1 coordinate 12,072,594, forward strand.
GGAATTTATATAGAATGTTATTGTTCCTCATAATGATAATAATAATTTTTTTTAATGGAACCACTTAGCCAAATTCCCTGTTGTAAATATTACTAAATATTGACCTGGTTTCACAGACACTGCTTAGAATAAGCCAGGACTAGGCCTTTGTTTAGTTAGGACATTTAAGTAGCTTTTATAAGTGTGCCTTAGAAAACAACATTACTGGTGTGCATCTTGAGACAAAACAATGTCACTGACATATTTTAAGATATCAGAGCAAGTTGCTTTCAGTAAAAACGTCTTAATTATTGCCCATATTGTGGAGATGGTTATCCCAACTATTTAAAGTATTATCTTAAAGCCATTTAATGATTTGTGCAGCTCAATAACCTTTTGTCACACATCTTTACTATATTCTCAGGTGATGAATGACTATAGGAATTTGGCTTGTGTGCCACTTCATGTTTAGAACCCAGTGAAACAGGAAGTCATGACTTATTACTCGTATTCCTGATCATTAAGGTGAACTTAAAAATATACCATATTAATGGGAATATACTTCAGTTTCAACAGTCTTTCAACTATTTAAGTGAAGGGTAGATTTTATGTTTTGAATAAATGAGGAGAAATTACAAAAAAAGTCAGTTTTGTTCATATTTGCCAAGGGTGCCAATATTTTTGAAGCCCGCTGTAATTTATTTAAAATATGCTTTACTTATATAAAATGGCTTTCTGTGCCATACTTTATAGTTTTCCAATAAGCCATTTTTTTTTTTTTTTTTTTTTTAATAAATGACACATTGAGAGCTCATTTGCTCTTCTAGGACTCGGCTTATTAATTAGTGCATTACAAAGTAATGCTTTTTTTGACACTCCTAAATCATGCATGTTTATTAGCCATTTTCTCCACGTTTGCATGAAGCCCTTCTATCCTTTTTCAATACAGAATTCCAATTGCATTGCCTAATACTACTCTGGGTTTCTTCCTGCTTGCAGGATCTATGTTGTGTATGGATATTCCTCCAGCAGTGCAGTCCAATATACAGTATTTATTCATAGAATTTTAAAAGTCTGCTTTTCAAAAAACTTGAACATTTAATGAGATTCGGTACAACTTACATGATCAAGAATGGTCTACAAAGTTCAGGACCAGGCAGACATAATGGAGGTAATTTACATAAATTTTACGTGATTTACATTTAAATTTACGTAATTTACATTTACTTTCTGCTTCTTAAGAATGTCAAATGAATTCAAAAATTCAACAATCTAACCAAGCAAAATTGTGATGTTTAAATAATTATCTCAGCACTGAGAATTACTGTGTGCTGGCCCACATGAAATACAATAACTGTCAAACACAAACATTTAAATTCAGATACAACTTAAAATTACTTTTTAATCATGGGGGGGGGGGGGGGGGGATCTGTAGAAAATTTCTAGTTTGAACCTCATGATTGACTTTACGCTGATGCTGGCATACTTCATATGCGGTTTTTCAGCATTTCAGTTCAACCTTTTTCTTGTTTTTCTCTGTCATTGTCCCTCTCCTTTCATCTCCCGCAGGTCGAGTATCTTTCTTCTCATCCGGTTCTGAGAACCTCCACCATGTGGAGAAGGTCGTTTGGGGCACACGGTATGCCATTACGGTGTCCTTCACATGTGACCCCGATTATGCCATTGATAACCCCTCCCTGCTGTAGGATCCATCTGGCTCAAAGGGACGGATGACTCACAGGAACCCTAAGGCAAACAAAGGAAAATGCTGAAGAGCTCTCATCTGGCATTTTCAACAGTCGGGTTCATGGAATGAAGAAAAAAAAAAAAAAAAAAAACTCATTGTCCCATTATAAAAATGTTTGGGATTTTCTGTGCTCAAATGGGTTTTGTCTCCCTTTATGTTTTTAATTTAAGAGGTTTATGTTTTTAAGGAGATTCACTTGAACAGCCGTCGTTTTGAAGACACGCATCTTGTGGGTCTGACTTCATTTCTGAAGGTGCTTATTTACAACTGAATTCTCTCTTTCCTGGCTGTGCTGCACTCTTTAAAATCTTTTATATTATTGGAGTAAAATCACTGTCTAGACAGACGAGACAAGTGGGATGATAGAACAGGTGTATGTAATGAAAATAAGAAGCTGGGAACCAGGTTGTCAAATATCTCTGCTTATGTCACCAATTGGAAAAAAAAAAAAAAAAAAAAAAAAAAGTTCTTTGTAGAATTGCTTTCAAAAACTACATATGCTTCTAATGAAACATCAATGTACCAGATACCCAAAAGAATATTTTATTACTCCAGCCATGTCTTTCTACTTGAATGGAAGTTTGAAAAGAAAGCCTTTTTGATATCTTTGATAAATGAGTGTGTTGTTGTAAAGAAACTTTGCTTTAGAGGTCTCTTTTATTTAAATGTCTCTTTAACTTTCCAGTGCCAAGTATGACATTTTATATTGTGTATCTGATGAGCTTTTGGTAACCCATTCCCTCCTTCAAATGTGTTAGATTTAATTACACTGACATTATGTGATAAAAGTCCAGCTCTGTTGTGTGACTTGAAATGAGATTTAACACAGAAGGTTGTTACTTCTCTTAAGTAAATCATTGGTAACTATCAGAATCTTTTCAATGTTATGTTTTTCAGTCCTAATACTATGAATCTGTAAAGGCCTGTGTTGAATTTTAATGAATACTGTAGCATTTTTAGCAAGTATTTTAGACACCTTCTGAATCCGCTTATACATTTAATGCCTGTTATTCAAATGCATGCATCAGATTTATTATAATAAGAAGAGGAGTCTCTTTAGGCTCCTCTTGTTTGCTCATAAGTGATGATTCATGAATTTTGGCTGATGCTTAATTTGCTGTTCCTGTTGCATCACCAGTAGTTTAATTGGAAATCTCTCGGTTAGTAATGTTCCTTTTTTCAGTTACTAATTCATTCATGCTTTAGCTACTGTAAGGCTGAATATTAACTAGTGTGCAAAGCATCTTCATAAAGTGAAGATTTCAGGTTTATGCAAAACAAGTAGGTTTTGCCAACAGCAATCACAGTCTTGTGTCTCAGGGCAGATCCCCTCAGTGACTAGGCTGAACCGTTGATTTATTGCCACTGTATACAATAGACTGAAATACAATCCGTCCATATCTTGTAGAGTTGCTTATTTATCTGTGATGAGCTGCATTTGCATGAGATGATGGGGTCGAAAATGTTGGATGTGCGTCATGTGTATAAATGTTTGTTTTGAAAAATTGGGAGGATGTATTTCCATTTAAAAGTTTGGGATAGGTGAGATTTTTAGTTTTTTTTTTTTTTTTTTAAGTCTCTTATGCTCATTTAGGGCACGTGTATTTCATCAATTATAAAGTGGTAATATTATGAAATGTTATTACAATTAAAATAACTTTTCTATTTTAATATATTTTGCAATTAAACTTGTTCTTGTGATGGCAAAGCTACATTTTCAGTCTTCATTGTTACATGATCCTTTAGAAAGCATTACAATATGCTGATTTGGTACTCAAGAAGCTCTTACTCTTATTGCTATTATTATTATTATTATTATTATTAATAGTAATGTTGAAGACAGATGTGCTGCTTCATACTTTTGTGGGAACAGTCATGTTTTTTTCAGGATTGTCTGAATAGAAAGTTCATAAGAACAGTATTTTAAATGGATATTTGATTGCTGTCACTTTTGACCAATTTAATGCATCACTGCTGAATAAAATTATTATTTTCTTAAATATTACTGACAACATTTTGAAAACAGTCATTTTGGCTTAGGGTAGATGCATTTACATAAGTGTAGGAGTGTCTTGCAGTATGTGCTAGTTTTTATGTTGTTGTTCATTATTTGTCTTTTAAGATATTGTAATCCTTTTAAAACCTTTTTTTAAGATCTTTGTTAATCTCATTATATTCTTACATGTTATATAGTCCTGAAGCTTAAAATTTGTCTGATTATTGGCCGCTCCTTCGAAGGGAAGACTGATTTCCAAATGTAAATCCCAGCTAAGTATTCCTTTTAGAAGAGAGGCTTTGCCAGTAGGTGTTATGGTTTTGAAGAACAGATGTTGCTAATTAAATGATGTGACAAAACAAATTATGGATACATTCGAGCTTGTAGTTTGACCACAAGCAATTCGCAAGAAATTCTGGATTGATGGTTACTGTAACACAAGCTTCCCTCTGGTGATACAACATTCCGCACCGTTTACGCTTAAGTCATGTAATTTCCTATGACTACCCACTTGCAGAGCCCAACAATAACACGCATGGTGAGATTGTGATTTAATTTCTTGAAGAGACTGATAAATAGAAAAGGAAATGTGAAACATTTGACTGGCGCCTTCAATCTGCGGCTGTGCAATTTATTATTAAAGGGGGCTTTGTTTAATATGAGTGCTTTCTCTACAGTGTCATTAAGTAAAGTGATATGCTCTCTTTTGACATCGGACTCAAATCTTCCACTTTTGAGCTAATCTTTCCATGATAAATGAAGCTCTACGTGTTTTGCCAGTGCGAGCCTTGGCAAGAAATCCCATAATTGCTTATGACCCTGGTCTGAGCGTCAACCCACTCTTGAGTTTGATCACTGCATGAAAACATCAGGCCCCAGTTGCATGGCTTCTGTTTTTTAGTCTCCAGAGAAATTGAGACATCGAGAATCAATTTTATCCTTCCATATCCTTGGTTCTGCCAGAGATGGATGGAGTGGTTGAATGGTGTTTTTTTTTCTTTTCAGTTTACTCAACTAAAAGACTGTTGAGTCCTTACTGACATTGAGAACCAAAATAGAACGCTGCAGGGATTTGTTCTCTTAGCTGCCCAAAATGGATTATCTAAGAAACTGGCTTGCTCTATTGTTAATCTTGATATTACTGATCTGAAAAACCATTATGCATTTCCTTTGTCAATAAATACAAAATATGAGGACCACAGATTGCCAGTATGACCTTTTGTGTTAATTTTTGCTGAATTTCCTGGCAAGTCTATATGGTTTCTATTTTATAAGGATATTGAGTGCAAAGTGTAACTGTAGCCACCTACTACACTTTTCTATACCGGGGTTTTCCTAGACACATTGACTGAGCATAATGCATTAGTGTTTGAGGAACAGAGTTCAAATACATGAATATGCATAGGCCAGTTTAGCCCTAAGCAGCAAATGCCACCATATGGATTGTTCGCTGGAAAAGCAATTTGTAGATGATTTTGACCCAGATTGTCTGGTGATTCATTTCTTGGTTCTAGTGCACAAGCACAGCTGAATGGACTACTGATGAGTGTGCTTGGTATTAGTGCACTAATGTCTCATATTAGTGGACCATTTGTTGCTTTCTATTATAAGTTGTTGATTGGTTTGTGGAGTCTCGCTGTGAGTTGTAATATTTGTAAGAAATGAATGTGTCTGTATTATTGCAATGATATGGACCCCGATAGATTTAAGTGTAGGTTCATTAAACTTCATTTTCCAGGGTTGTACACAGTTTTTCCTGCCAAGACTAGATTTGAATTGTTGTCATCCACTTAATCACAGCTGTGTGGAAATTAACAATGAAAACTTATTAATAGTTCCAATAGCATGCATTTCTTTTCTTTTTTTTCAAGTGAATGTAGAAGTATATATGTTATTCGATTTTTAATAATGTTAAGTCGTCTTCGTCAGGAACCTGGGTGTGCTCTTTGATACCAATCTTTACTTTGAAAGCCACATTTCTAGCATATGTAAAACCGCATTCTTCCATCTTAAAAATATATCTAAACTACGACATATGCTCTCAATGACAAATGCGGAACAGTTAGTTCATGCGTTCATGACCTCAAGGCTAGACTACTGTAACGCTCTACTGGGTGGTTGCCCTGCTCGCTTGATAAACAAACTACAGCTGGTCCAAAACGCAGCTGCTAGAGTCCTTACTAGAACCAAGAAGTATGACCATATTAGCCCGGTTCTGTCAACACTGCACTGGCTCCCTATTAAACATTGTATAGATTTTAAAATCTTGCTAATTACTTACAAAGCACTAAATGGTTTAGCTCCCCAGTATCTGAGTGAGCTCTTAATGCATTATAGTCCTTTGTGTCTATTACAATCTCAGAATTCTGGCCAGTTGTTAATACCTAGAATTTCAAAATCAACCGCAGGCGGTAGATCCCTTTCCAATTTGACATCTAAACTCTGGACCGATCTTCCTAGCATTGTTCGGGAAGCAGTCAGTTTAAATCTAGACTAAAAATGCTCTCTCTTAAACCTGGTATACACAAAACACACTATCAATTTATGTCTTCATATCCGTTAAAGGATTGTTAGGCTGCATAGATCAGGTCAGCTGGAACCAGGAACACTTTTATAACAACGGATGTACTCATTACATCAGAAGAAGAATGGCGTCTACGCTAATTCAAAACACATCAGCCAGTGGCACAGATCACCAGCAAACCGTCCCATACCGGCGTGATGAAAAAGACAACTAGATGGAACTGGATTAAATATTTTTACTGTTGCGATTCCAAATGACCTGTAACTCTGCCTGAGTATCAGGCAAGTGTTCACCGTTGGCCAGAGAAGAACTGGCCCCTGACTAAGCCTAGTTTCTCCCAAGGTTTTTTTCTTCATTTTGTTGGAGTTTTAGTTGCTTGCCACTGTTGCCTTTGGCTTACTTAGTTGGGGACACTTGGTTGATAGTCAGCAGTGTTTTTGTTATGCCTGCATTGGCGCCGTTGTATGCGAACTGAGTTGAGCTGGACGATTACCTCACTGTTTTCTCCAGTGCTGATATACATAAATTAGCTAGATTAATAACTATTGTACTTTCAATCGTGTGGAATGGATCAATACAAATTTATAGAATAAGCTGGACAGTGACACCGTTTTCTTTGGGGAAAAAACCATTTGCCAATTATTACTGTAAAGCTGCTTTGCTACAATTTGCATTGTAAAAAGCGCTATAGAAGTAAAGGTGACTTGACTATGAGAAGTAATGGGTTGGGTTTATACAGTATGTGTGATAGTGTATATAGCCTCACATGCTTGTCAAAAGATCCTACTTCCCACTTCTGCAGTTGTAATTACAAATGTCACATTCAAGTGCTAAAAAAATCTGCTTGTTGTTAATGAGAATTGGTCATGTTTATCAGTTAATCTTTCAATAACAACGCTCGGAAAAGTGACATGACGTTAGTGCATTGGTTAAATTAGGTTGAAGCTGAAGTGGAAAATATGAATGAGTTGTTTTGTTTTGTGAATGGAGGATTTTTCTCTCTCTCAGCATTTATCTGTAAACATTGAGGATTAACCTTGATCAGCCTTTAAGTGGATATTGATGGTGTATGTAAAAGTAATATTATGCGTGATGTTGATCTGTTTTCATATGAAAATCACCATGGGGCACAGAAAGTTCCCTAACTGAAGAGTCCTGCTTACCTTAACTCGAACGGGTTAAGCTTTCCAATCTCCTCACTGCATCACCTTTAACTGCGCCATGACAAGCGTCTCAGAGTTGAACTCGAACTGATTACTGGATGACGCAGACTTTCCCCATGAGTACAAGCTCGGTGGGCGCTTTTTGAACGATGACGTGTAGCGGTAAAAACTCTTGTGGCGGTTTTTAAGATACTCCCGATAGTTCTTGGTCAGGAGCGTGTACAGAAACGGATTGATGCAGCTGTTGCTGTAGGTCAGACTCGCCACGAGGTAATTGATGCTCGTGTGCGTGTGTGAGGTTAAACTGAAGGGCTTGTGGTACAGGGGCACAAGTTGCCATATCCAAAAGGGCAAAAAACACGCCCAGAACACGAGAACGATCGTGAAAATCATTATCAAAACTTTCTGTTTTGGCGAGCGCTTGCTGCTTTTATTAATAGCCGACGTCTTTTGCGATTCCAGGTACGTCTTGGCTAGTCTAGTGTACAAGTAGCCAATGACAAGCCCAGGCGCCATTATGCTCGTGCAGAACAGGACAGTCAGGTACAATTTATACGCCTGAGGTGCCCAGGTGGGCGCGCACATCCTTTTCACCCCTCCATCCGCTGTTGTTTTAGTAGTCTGGTTAACCATGACCATCATGGGGAGAGTTAGGACGAGGGACAAAATCCAAACGCCCCACGCCATGGCTTTTCGATAGCTCTTGGAGCGTTTTACAGTATCCAGTGGTTTAGTCACGGCCAGGTATCGCTCCATGCACATCACTGTCAGAGTAAAGATACTAGCGTGCATGGTTAACAGGTCCAGACTCAGCAGTATCCTGCAGCCCACATCCCCGAAGTACCAGTCCTTCAGAAAGTACGTGCACACCACGAAAGGAATCGTGGAGAGGTAAAGAAGATCCGCGAGCGCCAGGTTGATGATGGAGATGTACATGGACGTGGCGAAGCGTATGGAATGACACATGACTACCAGCGTGTAGACGTTTCCCGAAACCCCAACGATGTAAACCACCGACAGCAGCGTCCCGAAAGTCGACGTTATCACAAGCTCGTCCACCGAACCGGAGTTGCTACGGGACGGACCGCTGCCACTGCCAGACTTGTTGTAATTCATTGCGCTCGCGGTGAATGCGGAGCCGTGCACGGGAACTTTCTGCCAGGTGCGCCCGACCCCACACACACTGTTTGGATATTTGACAGATGTGTCTGAGCGCATTCGCCGGTGTCCGCAGCTCCTGACGTCAAACCGTTGCTCCGCGCTTGCCTTTTGGCCACTAAATGTTTTGGAAGAAAGTTTGGAGACAGCGTGCATTTATTTACGGGTTTTGTTTATTTTTTTCCGGTTTCCCTTCAATATTTCAGCAGACAAACACCTGGTAAAAATGTACGTGACGCAGAAATGTCACAAAACAATAAAAAAATGTAAAAGCCATATTTGTCTGATGTTATCCACTCAATTAACGTTATAAATTCGTTATATTAAAAAAAAAAAAAAAAAAAAAAAAACGTTATAAAAATAAATAGGCTATGCGCTCAGACATTTTAAATGCCTCCTTGAAATGTTTATTCTGGTGTGAAATTTAGTCTTTTTGTTTTCTCCCGTTGCATATGACGTTTATCAAATTATCACAGTGCATTTGACCTTGGGTTCGTCCCACAGGGATCTGCAGCGTTCTCATGAACCGTTCCTGTGAAAATCAGGACTGCAGACTAAGAAGTATGTAGACTTTGGCTGCAAAAATGAAACATTTAAGAGACAAATTACTACTTCTTCTTCTTTTTTTTTACGAAATCATTCAAAAAAAAAAAAAAGATGGTTTGTTTCTCAAAAAGGGTTCAAATATGTGCTGCCTGTTGTACGAATTCGTTGAGATTTAAGCATGTTTGTTACTCAGACAGTAAAACAAAGTTAGTTGAATATATTTTTCTGTTTAAATGTAAATTTAATCTTAAGGATCCAAATTTAGTCTATATAAATACTGTGAATCTTTGTAAATGTAAGAAATTCTCTTTGCACAAAAGTCAAAGAAATAAAAAGAACATTTTAGGACTATGTGGCAGACCATGATTTCCTAGCTAAATAATAATAGTCTCCATATATATATATATATATATATATATATATATATATATAGCTTATGTAATGTGATTTTCACTATCAAGAGACAATGTTAAATTCAGTTTATGCAGTACTTATTAGGCTTTGCGACGCAACACAGTTATTTCCCCAGTGTTTTGAGTTTTCTTGTTTCTGTTGTAGTTAAGCATAGATTTATGCCTTGGCGGCCCCATTCATGACATGTCATATTGATATTCCTGTGTAGAACGTTGGTATTGTTATTGATATGGGCTATGAATAAATTTCACTTTTATTATATAAAGCATTCATATATTGGAACATATCTCTTGGGGCTATAAAGTAAATACCAAAGGTTAGTGATTTATATTAAAGCTTTCACCACACCTTTTCTGCAATATAGCTGTGCTTTATGTTTGTGAATGCATGGAGCCGTCATTGATCTGAGTAGATCCTTGCACAAGAATGGAAGGCAGCGCTACATGCAGAGAATGTTATATACAGTAAGTACAGCGTGTGTATGAAGTTGAGAGCTCTTTGGATATTTGAGACCGAGAGCACATGATTGGCAGGGCGGAACTGTAGCATAACAGTAGGAGCTGAATACTGATGATGGTTTAAGCTGCCGAAGAGGAACTCTCAGACAAGTGGGCCAATTCACATTCACAAGGCACTGGGAGTTGTTTGCGTATTTAAATGATTTGCAAAGCTTCCTGTGACAATTCTTGGTGTTTAGCTTAGTTACGTGCCACAAGACACCTTGTTTTCTCCTTTTGGGAAATACATTCTTTTCAGGTGTGTTAATGGGGAGCTGTCCGTGGTGCTGTCCTGCTTTTGTTAAAGGTGCAATATAGGTGATTGTCTACAGAAACATTTTTTGTTTGTTTTACAGGTTGAAAGTCTCGTCATATCCTGAGAGCATTCGCAATGTTAATTGGTCTCAATGTATTTTTGTAAATGTATCTCATCTGTGGAAGATGTAGAGTGATAAAATGTTCATCCAATCATTATATTCGGTCCGAATGAAATAAAACAGTGTCCTACCTTCTGTTTTTTTGCTGCAGATAACCAATTGCATACTCCTATTTCAGTCATGGAAATGCTGTGCATTTAAAATAAACACTATATTCAGTGTTTGAGAGGAAAAAATGTCAAATGCTGCTGTCCATGCGTGGACTGCCGGATGACACGTTTTGTGTCTTTTGTTGACAAATAAATGTGAATTTCTTGATTGAGGAAACATGGCGGAAGAGTAAACATTGTTCAGTTACGTATCGGCTTCTACCGATGTTTTGACAATACAGAGCAGGTTGAAAATGATCTCTAACACTTTTTTAAATCTAAACACGGAGAAAGAATAAACATTGTCCATTTACATATACCACAGACATTTTAACAAAACAGAACGGTTTGAAAATCTGCAAACTTGCACTTTAACTGGCTATACACTTCGCAAGTACCTTTAGGGCTTAGTGTGTTAGTCTGTATTGAGATGTCAAAGGAAAGGATACTTGAGGCAGAGTGAAATAGGACAGGGAAGAAGACTTCATGCTGTGTAGGCAGCAATGATCAAATCAAACAGCTCAGTTCAGCTGCAGGGATCATCTGCAACCAGCTGTCTACTTCCCATCTTCCTCCTCACAAATGGACACTTGACTGTAGGGCTAGAAACACTTCCTCAGTGCAAAGATCTCCCCATCATAATTCAAACAATTGAATTGCTGTGTTTTGAACCGGCTTGTTTTTGTTAACAAAAACAATTTTCACAGCCGCTTTTTGTCTTTTCTATTCGGTGTATAATGCTAGACTATACATCCTTATTGCTTTTAAAATGCTATAACAAAGTAAAATCTGATTCTTTTTGACTGCGGTTTTCATCATTCAGTTTCATCTTATGTCACGCTTTGCATTCATGCTCCTTTGTTTTTCTGGTTACAAAAACTCTCCTGAAGAAATGGTTTGAATAGTTGTTATTCTCTGTAGAGTTCTAAAGTATTCTGACCTCATGCCCGGTTTTTAATATGCATTCTCTGACAGCACAGTGGGTTGCAGAAACGTATGCTTTGAGTCTTTGACTTTTGGACGGAATCAATGCTGCTTTTGATTAGGCGTTAGCAGATGACCTTGCAAATACAGCTATTGATCCATCCATGGCTGCCTGTAGGAAACATAAGATATTCATCTACATTAATCTCATTACCATGGGTTAATGTGTGAATTGGGAGAAGAGACTGATTTATAGGATAAAGATATTACTTGCAGAGAAGCAAGAAAAATCCTCACTATTATAAATGATGACTATGCCAAGGACCTTCTCTTGTTTTGTTTTATGAATGTGACCTCAATCATAATGGGGCATTTATCATGAGAATATGATAATGCCTTAACAAGGTCTCCATAGAAATCATTAAAACATGTGCAAAATTATTCTATTTTAAGGTTGCTCCGGGGTTTTCAGTGGTGTATGATGAACACCGAACCTAACGATGTGCCTGAGGAGAAACCAAGGTCAGAATTCATCATCTATATATTTTTGAATATCCAACTGAGCTGTTTTACTGAAGATATCTCCTGGACTGCTGTGGATTTTCCCACTGTTTCATGCAATGGTTTCCACGTATCCTCAAGTGCTTGGTGTTGGAGTGTTCTCATCTTCAACCCTTGCTTTTTGATGTGACTGCCTAGTAAACCTGTGTTGTAATCGATGTAATGATTGAGCCATGGGGGTGGTATACCAGATGAGAAATGCAACCGAGGTCTCAAGGATTGAACAGAGACTCGAGGATTTCTCTGGACAAACACACATTATTATTATTATTATTATTATTATTTACGGATGATGTACAAAACATCACCAAGGATTGTTTTTAAATAAAAAATTTGCAAGAATAGGTTTAAAAAAAAAATAAGTTTAGGTATTTCGAATCTATATTTTTAATCATGTCCCCACATTTTTATTCATTTATTTTGTAAAATGTGTTTGTTTGTGTTTATATATTATATAAATTGCATAGACTAATTTTTATACATTTATAAATATTTTTACCTAACCTTAACCGTAACAGAAATCTTTCAGCATATATATATATATATATATATATAAACATATTTTAACCATGCCCTTTTCCCCATAAATAATTCTGATATAAGAAATTTTCCCACCATCTGACCAATTCAAGCTTAATACCATCTAATTGCAAAGCACATTGTTACACTCTTTAATTTTTTTTATTTCTTCAATAATTTTCTTAGAAAGATATTAATGTGTGTGTGTATATATATAGCATATAATATTTGTGAAGAATAAACTGGCATATCATATAATTAATTAATTAATTTGATTGCCAGCTCTAATTTGTAATATAAAAGTGAATAAACGGTAATCTAAATATTGGCAATTACATTACTATTTCTACATATCTCCCTGAGATGTTTCTCCAGTATTCCATTATGATAATCAATAAAGTAATCCCTGCATTTTAACACGAAAGTAAATAATAGACTATGAATGTTTTTTAGTACCGCCCCTGGCCGAATGCTCTGCAACTAATACTTAACCTTTAGCTGTTCCTGTGCTTTGAAATGAGTCATTTCTATTATAAAAAGTAACTAGTCAAACTAGGTGATAAAGTCATCAAGTTTTCTAGACTTTAAATTACTTGGTCCTAGTAAGATTCTGACATTATTGCACCTAGAAGTGCTTTGGGCATAATAGCGCTGTTTTGGCGGCTTAATTATAGATGTAGCACGATGTCTGAAATGTGTTTAGCACGCTTCCTGCTTCTGAGAGGAAGCCGCATGACTTCATTATGGTGTTTTGTGTGTGTATGTGTCTCCCTGTTTGTAGAGTATATTAATATACCCCTAGTTCAAAAACCAAAAGTTGCCTTGCAATCATTCAAAAAACACCCTTATCAAAACAGACATGGCTACAGGTAATTAAATAAATTGGCTAGAAGTGATTTCAATGAGCCCATTTAATTTCCATTCAGTTAACATGCAAAACAGTGTCCGAAAATTGATGCTTTGCCAAGGTCATCAACAACTGCTGTCATGACAACACTTAAGTGCAAAAACTAAAATGCTCATTAATTCTGCAGTTTGTTCATTTTAATGCAATTGTTTTCTCCCTCTGTTCTCTACTTTGATTGGACAAGCTCCTTCCAGGAGTGTTTGTATCACTATTTGTCTGTTCACAACGTAGACAGGCTACCAGTCTGCACGTTGCTCAGCGACACGCAACTGTGCAGAACACATGGTGTTAAACTAACAAAGTTAAAAACTTCACCCTGATCAAATAACACACAGATGTCTTAAACAAACGACCTTCATGCTGTTTATAATTAGATAAGCAAACTGTGCACTTCAGCCTTCTGTCAAGATTGAAAGGTTTCATACTGTGGTAATAACTCTTTGAAGAGCACTCCATACCAACTTCCTAAATGCTTTTCGAGTCAGATGATGGGCAACATGCATCTGTATGCTCTAATCAATGGTGAAATTATTTACTCATCATATGTCTATTAACACTGATTTTAAAATGACGACTCTGTAATGAATGTGTAAATTTGTGTAGAAGAAACTGCTGTTAAACTACAGGACCAGGGATTGATTGTGCCATGCAGCTGTGCGCAAGTAACAACTTATTATGTATTAAAGTTGAAATCTTGTATATTGGCTTATAAAAAAATATTGTTTAGATATCTTAGATACAGTTCCTTAATATGTCTGACATATTGAAATTCCCTAAATAATTTATTTCATGATTATTACTACCACCTACACAAAACCCAAATTTAGCAGATTAACAGAATATTGGTTGTTTATTAGTACTTAGTACTAGTAAGCACATATTAATGCCTTATTCTACATCCTTGATCCTACCTAATATCTAAACTTAACAACTACCTTACTAACGTTTAATAAACGGTAAATTAGCTGTTTATTGAGGGAACAGTCGTAGTTAGTTTATATGTATTCCCTATATTAAAGTGTTACCCATTTTTCTAACCGTTATATGAGGTAAAAGAAATTTAAAATATCACCTCCAACAAGAACTCAGGATAAAAAGGGTGTTCACGCCATGCTGTGAGTATGTATGTCTAAGTACAACGTGTAAACTAATAATTTTCTGAGAGCTGCAGATTTAGAGGGTTAGTCCACCCAAACATGAAAATTCTGTCATTAATTACTCACCCTCGTGTCGTTCCAAACCCGTAAGACCTTCGTTCGTCTTCAGAACACAAATTAAGATCGTTAAAATAGTCCATGTGACTGCAGTGGTTCACCCTTCATTTTTTACAAAACCAAATTAATGACTTTATTCAACAATCTCTACTTTTCCATGTCAGTAAGCGCAATGCAGTGCTTCCGTGTTTACGTCAGAACGCCAACTCATAGTTAGATACAAACAAATCTGTTAGTGTGAACTTCATGTGCCAATTGACCCTTCGGCAGCAGTTTGATTGACAGGCGATCTGACCAATCATAACCCGGAATCCACCATTTTGAGTTAGGAGGTTAACGTTGGTGAACTTGAACTGTGAATTGTGTGTACTTGCGTCTTTCCGTGTTTGAAACAACATTCCTTCTGATGAATGAACTAGTATGAAGATATGATCGGTTCACCAGCTGATTGAAGGAGCTACACGACACATTAAAGAGCCACAATATGATAAACTTCTTGATACTCAATATTTGAAATATGAAACCGTTTCATATCAAAAGTAACCTGCTCTGTCTTGTCTATCGAAGCGTAGTCAGTGTCCTCTTTGCTCCACAATGTATTTTTCACTGGGTGAGAGCATGATGTGTGGCGTGAGAGCGCATGGCTTGTTAGACAAAGCAACAGTAACTAAAGATAAAAATTGGAGGGGTCAATTCAAGGAAGACCTCATAAACGGCTGTTGCAACCCTATCCAGGGCCGTAAACACATAAATATCCTCCCAATATTCAGAATAGAGGCTGATTAATATATTTTTAATTACCAGTTTGTGTAGTTTTATATTTGGTTCCTCTTGAATATACCTTCAATATTTCCTTACATCCTTTGACAACACTGCTTCAACTCTTTCTCCGGTCACTCCTTCTCTTCTCTTTCATCTATCCATTTTTATGTTGACTTCAGTCCTCACATTATCAGCTTTCAACTCTTCTTTGAGCTGGTGCTTCCATGTATGTTCTACTCTCAGCTCAGTTCACTTTCATTGGTCTGAGCAAAATATTCCAGTATATGCATATAGCCCTATTCGGATGGTAATTGTTTCTCAGGGGATGTCTGCAAAAATAAATTTGCATTGCAGCTTACTGATAAAACTCCTTTTGTGATATAATATAACATATTTT
Organism: Opsariichthys bidens; assembly: GCA_037194245.1. Classification (NCBI taxonomy): domain Eukaryota; kingdom Metazoa; phylum Chordata; class Actinopteri; order Cypriniformes; family Xenocyprididae; genus Opsariichthys; species Opsariichthys bidens. Next base: position 12,088,428 of record CM074296.1, read on the forward strand.
TAGATGTAGTAAAATAGGCTGTAGTTGAAATGGTTTAGATTTGATCTCAAAATATCATTTTTAAAAACGTAAAGAGACTGTTAATGCGGCCTCTTATTTACATGAGGTTTACACAAAGCAGCTTGGTTTTATATTTTATGTATAATTTGATGTAGTATTTTAAAGTTGTATTACCTGTTGCTGCCACAATAACTGTCCATTTCAAATGTTAACCAGCTTTTTTCTTCTTTTTGTTTTTGACAGCTTCCACTTGCTGAGGCGGAGCACTGATGAAATATTGTTCTTGTAAAAACTCTCCAGCATTTTAGTAATACAAGTGTAAATCTTTAAAATGCATTACAGCGAAGTGCAACAATAATTGTACGGTGCTCCGCGGTGGTCTAAAAGGATTTAAATGGTGAATTTTGAATTGAACTCTTCTTGTAAACACAAAGATGTGGATTCGCACAGCAATTAAATTACCACATGTCCTTGGTGTTTGTCAAAAAACACAATTCGGCTGGGCATTTTTACATGGGTGGTGGGAGGAAAAACACTGACATTACGGATTCAGGTGGCAATAAAATCACCGGCAAGCCACTTTAAATGTTGAAAACACCTTACGACCCCATGAGAAACAATTACTGTTTGTGAGATTTAACATATCTGCAACAACTCTCTAACGTTCTGCTCAACTATGCAGGAAACTCAAGCGGGTCGCACAGTATCTGTTCACAGGTTAGCACTAATTTCTAATTCACTTTTCTGGTTTCTGATTGCTTGTCTTTGCTCTTTCCCTATATATGTTTAGGCCTATATTGCTGTTTTTAAAAGGCTTGTTCATTGATTGTCTGCAAATGTGATTGCATGGAAGACTCCTGCTGCCTGTGCAATTACTGCAAACCAAAATGAGACACCATAGAGTACATGCAATCTCTTGTTGCTGCTAAAAATAGTGAGCCTGTAAAAGCATGATTATATGAAGTGTTCCCAAGGTCCAAGCATTGTTTATTTTAAGATATGTTTAAACTAAGGCCACAATAATCAGCTGATTGGTACAATGCAGTTATCAAGACACTGTTGGAACAATGTCTTAACAGATGGTTCTTGTCGTGTTATAGCTATAACACCATGAACTGAAGGTGCTATATGGATATTCACACTCTCAATTTGTTCTTGTGTTATGCATAGGCAGAGTGTCCTACGAGCAGGAGGTCTATAGTAAACTGATAACATCAGTTGTGACGTTTGAGTTCCTTTATCTCCATGTTGCCACAATTATGCCATCATTGTCATTATTTTCCGTAGGCTGTTTGTGAGTTGTGGGGTTTTTAATCACATCCTGTCTCAGCTGCACAAAACATTCACCCTTGACTTTATCTCACACAACAACTAATAATTGCTACTCAATGTTCTACTGCCATCATCAGGGCTGCAGAATGTGACTAAAAAAACTTTGCAAGAATAGCCTTAGTAATTAAAAAATTTAAAAATGAGTGAGAATGAGTGAAGAATGAGTGTCAACTGCATTCAATAACGAACAGAGAGTGAGCTGTGATGTGTAATTTGTGAAAAAAATATTCTTTTTAACTATTTTTTTTAAAGAGTCAGTCATAAAGATTCATGAAATGGTCTTGCTCGTGAGTTAGGGATTTGAATCAGACTCGTCAGTAATCGTGAAAAAGTGGTTGCTTTTTTGCGCTGTCAGTAACCGGAAAAATCAATCTCAATAATTCTGAACTATTTTACTTTTGGCAAATTGGTGGCTAATTTGAGTGAATTTGTATGATCATTCATTTGTATGATCATTCGTAAATCATTCGTTTAGTATATTATTTAGGGTGCGTGTCAACGTTTGCATTCAACAATGAACACAGAGTGACGTGTGAAATGATTCTTTTGAACCTTTTTTTTTTTGGAGTCCGTTGCAAAGATTCATGAAATCTTGCTTGTGAGTTAACAATTTGAATCAGACTTATCAGTAATCATTTAGTGCCGTTACTGACTGCCTCACTGAAATGCAACTCATTTCATCAGTTTCTGGCACCCCAGTCTCATATGGCAATTCATAACATTTAACAATTTGGCAAATAATTGGTGGATAAATCATACGAATTCATTCAATCCCATCCGTTCATTTTGTACAATCTACTTACTCCCCAGTGATCGGTATGTTTGCAAGCTTCCATCCATAGTTTTATGATTCACTTTGCACAAATTCATATGAAATTACCACCTCACAACACATTTTTCCATTACTTCTGCAAGGTAATATTTTAATGAAGTAACCCTTTTTAATTGAGAAAAGACTAAAAAGGTCTTTCCTTTCCTGTCTTAACCTCAAATTTCCTTCAAAATGTGCAGTTGAAAAAACAAAGTAAAATAAGGTTGTTCCTTTAAGCTTTTAATACAGGTCTAGTGTGTATTAAGGTCAAAGTAATGCTCGTAGAGTAATTTAACTTTGCAGATAAGTTTGCAGACTGTTTAAATGATTGCTTCTAAGATTAAAATAGTTCCTGGACATAACAAAGCTTGGAGAAGCATCTCGCTGCAGCCTGCGGTGGACGTCCAACCCGGCCCACATCCAAGTGTGAGGTCAGAAGCCAAGCCCATGCCATGCTGCAGCCAATTTTATTGGTCATGTCAGTCACAGTATTGCCTACACCAAACTCTGATCCCTAAAGCTACTTGACACTGTAACCAGGGTTACAAATTAAATTAGCTGCATTAGCTGGAAATTAGCTGGATTTCTGGTGAAGTGGAAAAATCCCGACTTTGAACATCGAGAAGTCAACCCTCACACCCAATTCTTTATCATTTACCTATTAGGCCAATATTTATCTTTTTTGAAAGACCCCACTAAAACCTTTACACCTGAAACACTCTCAAAACCTACCCTTATGCCACCTAAAACCTAGCTGAAACTCTTACGATTATGCCTAAAAACCAGTCACCATAGGTATATCATGTCACAGGATGAACGAACGACTCGGATCAGGAGGTGAGGTAAACTAACAGACCGTTAAGCTGAACTTGCAGACCCAGTAAAGTAAATGAATCATTTCTGTTTCTCATTATTTGGCCTTGCATTACAGCTTTTTTTTCTTCCTTATTGTGTAAGTTAATGTGTTGGGGCTGAAATTAATGAAAAAAGTTTAATTTTTGTGAACTAGATTCAAAGATCAGAGTCAGTAACATGATCCGAACTTCCCATCACGGACGTAGCTTCTGATGTCACACTTGGATGTGGGCGAAGTTGGACGTCCAGCACAGGCTGCAGTGAGCCCGACTTGAAAGTTTGTAGCATCATGTCTTAATAAAAGTTTTGCAAGAATGGAAAGTAGGCTCTGGGCAGTCTGTGTATGTTTTGCTTTGTTATCAGTCTTATATCTGTGAAATTTTTAGTGCTTACGGCTGGATGGAGCGTAGCTCAGACCTAAAAGCCAACAAATACAATAGTTTTTTCAGGGTTTTCTGCAAAACTCAACTCAATGATTTAAATGAGCACTCTTTGTCATGAAATAAACAATAGTTTACAGTGGATTTTATACCTCATGCGCAGATTAGCATTAAGATCAGATTGCTGCTCTGAATGACTTTAATTTTGACAAAAATACCTGACATGAAACCTTGACTTTCTCAAGTAAAAAAGCCTATAACATTATTGAATTTGAGTGGTGACATCTGAGAAATATGCTGTGAATTTTTTATGAGTAGCATGGTGTATTTTATATATAAATAATATATATAAATGATGAATTTATAAAATCTTTGCTTGGAAGGATTTGGAGGGCTGTTATTTGTGTTTCAAGCATTGTGACTGAAAATTGCTCTGGTGGGCGATTCATTTCATGGTCTCTTCCTGTCCACATCAAACATTCATGTCACCTTTTCACTTTTGGAAGTTTCTTTGATCTTTGTAATCCTTGCAGAGAGAAAGCAGGAGAAAATCTCGTTCACAAAGTCTTGTTCACAAATGAAGTAATTAGACTTCCCAAAGGATTTCTCAAATCACTTCAGAAAATAATTCAAGATAAGAATACAAATGCTATGAAACGGCATTTCAAATATTAGAAAATTGATTCCAAAACTGATTCCACAATGTTTGGACATTTTTGAAGAGGTAAAACAGAATATTGTGCTTATCAATACAAAATGCAGGTCTTGGCACATAATTCACATTATTCATTATTACACTTTTCATCACGGATGATTTTCTAAAGGTTCATTTTTCTACATCTTGCAGATTTGTATCTTATTCTTATTTTCAACTTTGAATAGTATAAATATTTCTTGATCAAAGCTTGTCTGACACAGCAGCTGGCAATGTGAGCAATGTCGTTCAAACTTTCAGCTTCAAGCTGCAGCTAAGAGCTACTTTTCCAGCAAATAAACTTATGAGATATTGTATTTTATTAGCTTAAAAATAGTCACTTATTATGACCAGAGAGACTATCCTTGTAAATGTCTGTGAGTCATTTTCAAAAAAGAAAATGCCTACTAAATATCAACTTACTATGGATAATTGCAACTATGGATAATTATGCTAATCTTCAACTCCAGTTTGACATTGACATTAATGCGCAAACTCAACAGACAAATTGAAAATGTCCTCTTTTTTTTGTTGTTGTTGTTGCTTTGATTTCAAAATACTTTCACTAGGGGGGAAAAATGATGTTAGCTGATGTTACAGGTATAATGGGAAGGTATTTGGTCCATGTAGTTTGTGTATATTTTTAGGTGTATATATAATTAGATATTAGTGTTAACATTTCATTATATGTGGTAAGGTAACTTGAATGGTATAACACATATTGTATGGTAAGGCTATGATTAAACAATTCATTTTTTACTATTGTATTTAATTGTTTAATTGTTTTTTTTTTTAAACATTAGGAACAGTTTTTATATTTTTATAACCCTACTTTTACATATATTTTTTATAAACATTTTAATAAAATATTTAATAATCTTTTTTAATCTTTTATAATTTCTTATGAAATATTTTTATAGCCTTCAGCTTCAAACATCATCTCGTGGAGACCAACATGCAACCCTCTGCTCTGCCACTCCAGTTTTTCTCCGCTCTGATTTGAAGCACATTAGACAAACACACATACATATATTATTATAAAACAGAAAAAAGTGCAAAACAGGAAGAGATTACAAGAATAGTATAAAGCTGGTCCTATATAAATGCCAGCAAACACTTCTCAATTCCAGAGTTACACTGTTCATGTAATCTCTCCCAGTGAAACAGGGTTTGGCGACATTAACTTTAAACAGAATGGTTGACATGAGACAAACACCAAGCAAGACGCTTCACTTGAAACTTTAAATTACAGTAATTTCGAGCCCATGTCTGACAGTTGTTCGTCACTTGAAGACTCGGTGATGTTGCAGCGCAGATGCTTGACACTCAACTCTGCAATGCACCTTTTGTGTGTTGGCACTGTTATTGAGAGAGACAATCCTCCGCTGACAAACCTTATTTACTAGGCCTTTTGATCATAGAGGAGTTGGTTTTGTGACAGTCATTAGTTTGTAGTGTTGACTACAGGGACCAAGCTGTGTCTGACATGTTACGCTCCCCCTTTATCAAAAAGAATGAGTGGTTGGAGGGAGTAAGGGACTCGCTTAGAAGCTACAGCCACTCGTCGAATAATGATGCCTCCAAAGAGAGCTGGACAAAAGAGGAAAGAAGGAAGAACAAATGTGGTGTTTCATTAGACCACTGCAATAGCTCATTCCAATGTTGTATGAACATTGAACATTTTAGATGCTTATATTAATCCCAATTGCTACTTTAGAGACTGCATGAGGTAAATTGAGGTTAAGATATTTTAATTAGTCTTAACTGAGATGACCCTGTTTAGGTACAGTTGTGTTCAAAATTATTCAACCCCCCAATGCTGTAAATGGTTTTAGAGAATTTAGAGTACATTTGTAATTGAATTCAGAATGAATTCCTACAAGGACTTCTTAAAGAAGCATATGCAACTAAAATGACATCAATTGGTTTTGTAATACAGTAGTAAATGTTTCTTTTGTGAATTCTTCATTGACACAATTATTCAACCCCTTAAAGACTACCACTCTGAAGAACAGAGGTCCATTGAAGTGTTTCACAACTGTATCTAGTTTACTTACTGAGTCTATTAATATGAGCTGCCTAATGTCTCCAAATTGGATGTTTGTCTCACAACTTTATCCATTAAGCCGAATTTCAAAGCTCTCACAAAGTTCCCTCGAGGTTAATATTTTTGTAAATTAATTCATCAAAATAGTGCCACTTCTTCTCAGATTTTTTGAATAAAAGATAATAATGTGGCATGTCCTCCGCTTGACTTGTTTTGCTTATGAAATTGTTCAATGCTGTTGGAATAATACACACACACACACACACAAGGAATCTTCTGAAAACAAGAACATTGTTGCAGTGCTTGAAAATGGTTGAAATGAGCTAAACAAGCTAATTTTGTTATAAATACTTGTACACTTGACACTAGAAGTTTGTCACAGTATAGTATGATTATGGACAAGCATGCTAATTGATTTTGTGAGCAAAAATGCTTGTGAGGACCTTCATGATTATCATTTTTTCTGATGTCTTCATGATTAGCATTTTTCTGATGTCCTCAGTTCCTTTTTTTAATGGGGTGTGATGGCTTTTTTTCAGAAGCTGTTTTCTGATGCTAAATGAAGAAGGCAGTTGCTCAGGCTAACAAAAGTTAAGTACGGTAGTAACAATGTTTTAATACCTTGTGCTGTTTTGGATCTGTCCTGTTTTTTTTACTGATGTAGATTTACTGTCAGGCCAGTATTTTTAAGCTGCTGCTTTTCCATGTTCTGATCAAATCAAATGTTAACTATTTTAGTCCCCCAAGTAGAATTTGCCTATCTATCATTGAACTGATGTTGATGAAAAATCTTGTAAGATTTGGAAAACGAGCCAGCAAATTTTCAGAAATGATGAGGTCTAGCTGAAAACCTCAAGAGTTTTGTTGTAAATCCTTATTCAGAATTCTACTACACAAATAGAACTACACAACTAGTGTTTCATTTTCTTGTCTCATACCCCTAGATGCTGTGCTTGTAAAAGCCTTAGTCTAATCTGTATAGAATCTGCACCTGCATTAGTCCAGTTCCATTGTTTGCTCTCAGTTTTGTTTTCATTTTGTTCTCAAATCCTTTCTCCTTATTTCTAGATGCCTCTGAATCCATTAAATCAAAATTGCCAATCCAGTGACTTCCATTATTGTGAACAAATCCCTCCTTTCTACACAATCAAAATCAATAACTGGCACAGAATGAAAATACCATATGTGTCAAATTTATGTTACAGCACACTGAAATTACAGTGTGTGTGTGTGTGTGTGTGTGTGTGTGTGTGTTTGATTTAAGATGACCTCTGAATTTTTATTCTCATTTTAGTCTCATTTTGGAAACAATTGAAACATTCTTCCAGCATTCATACAACAGCTGACATGAGCAGCTAGTTCGGCTCTAGTCGCTCCTCGTTTGTCTCTTATAACCGATGACACTTGTATTCCCGTTGTCTGAATATAATTTCTTGGGTTTAATTGTGGCAGCATAATTGCAAGCACACACATTCTGGCACACACATTTGTCAAATGTGGAGAGATGACCTAAACTTCGTCAGCGCCTGATTAAGTTAAATGCTTTGCTGAGTAAAGGGCAGAGAATAGTGTGAGAAAGAACATTTGCATAAAATTTGTCAGAGTACAAATATTGTTCTTTTGGTGATTTTTGACAACTTTAGGATTCTGAAAACATATACAAACCAGTTTCAATTTTGAGAGGGTTAATGCGCAAGAAAGCTGAACCAATTGTTTAAGGACATTTGGATTTCAATATTAAAAAGTGCCTGAGTAATTTGAAAACAGTTTTCCATTCAAATGATGTTATTGTTTCTGAATTCTAGTCAAATATAATAGGGTTCTACTCACCCAGCCTGCTCTCATTGTTAATACGTAGGTATTAATACGTAACTTTCAAAACGTAAATTTTTTGTACGTTTGAATAGGCACTGAAACACACAACATGGCAGTATTGAAATGTAGCATTATTACGCTTTTACATGAAAAAATGTAAAATATTTATGAATCTTTCATGTCAAGAAGATATGTGTTCAATTTCCCTTTTATACATAAACGTATAATTTAAACCGCACCCCAAACCTAAACATACCCATTTTATACACGATTATTAACAGAATAAAACAATGGACAGAAATGTGTTGAAAAACGACAATTTTAGTAAGAATATAGAATTAAAACAATATTTTGAGCTGCTAATCTTACTTCTACCCCTAAACCTACCCATAACCATTTCTTAAAACTACGTTCTGTTATAAATAAAAGAAAATCAGACAAACAAGCATAATCACAATAATGTATTTATTGTGAAAATGTCAAAATTGGTATCAAAAGTAGCAGTGATTAAGTTAAGTTAATTGGTTAAGTTATTTTAATCCATGAAAATAGAAAATATGAATCTGGCTTCTCTCCGTGAAGGCACACAGTCATTTCAAATGTCAATCCACTGAAATATGTATTTGTACAGCATAAATGACACTAAAACATTTATTGATATGACAATTGAATACAAAAGAATGTTAATGCCACGATTTTAGTATGAAAGCTACAATATGTATTTTTCGCCGCCACAGGTCAGCTATTCAAAACAAAGGCATAGCTTGATGACGCCGAGTTTGAGCGTGGAATTTTGGGAGATGTTGTCTTCACCTCGCAGCCAGTGGAAAAGGATCGGGATGGGACTCGGGTAGAAATTTTTTTAACTAGTTGCTTATTAGCATGCATATTACTAGAATATTATTAGTACTTATTAAGCACATATTAATACCTTATTCTACATTCTTAATCCTACCCAATACCTAAACTTAACAACTACCTTAAGTGTTTATTAATGCAAAAGTTGTAGTTTGTGTTCATGAATATTGGCATTTTCATCCAGGAATATGGCCATGATGTGCCTTCCTACATGGTTGTTTAAGACATGAAAAGCTACTCACTTCATCTTCATAAAACATGCTAGAAACATAATAATCACTGTAATAATGATCCAGTCATAGACTCATAAGTATTTGCCTATTAAAATCCAAACAGCGACTTTTTTTTTTTTTTGGCCGGGTAGTATATATATATATATATATATATATATATATATATATATATATAGGTAATACCTGAACCACACACACAACAGAGCTGCTTTTCTTCACTACGCTGTCTCCTAGCTGCATTTGCATTCATTAATTTTTTCATTTATTTTTAGGTGGTGTCAACAATATCTTATGCCAGACATATGAATATTCAGTAACACTTGCATGAACTGATTTCTATTTGTTCTTAACAATGATTTAAGAAAATCTGTATGCACAGACCATGTGCCGTGTTTGAAGGGCCAAAAGTCATAAGCTCGTTTTGTTGAAAATTACTACGTTCTTTAGAAAGCTAAGACACTGCAAATGAAAATAAAAATCCTGTTTTATGCTTGAATGCCTGAGCTAATTTCCCCATAGACGTTGGCAGTAAAAGACCCTGAGAAGCTGTTTTTCGAAAGTTTTCACAAAAGAATGTGTGAAAGACTGTAACCATACATATTATCAGAACTACTTTTTCTTTCAGTCAGTTTTTCGCTCAACTTGAATAGCATGACACTCTTCACAAACCCAGACTTTCTATTATGTTGTGCTCCAATGAGATTAGCACAGATCACTTTTGCATTCATGCGGCACCATTTAGCTACTGAAATCGTTAAGATAGATCTGACTCGATTGAGTTCTTGACTTACACTGTTAAATTCTGAAGGAATGTGGAAAACGATGAATTCACAGCCTGTTTCTTGATCCAGCTATAGTTGATGACTGTCTTGCACTACACTGTCTGTTCGGGACACACATCTGGCCTTGGACGCAGACAGAAAATTGACACACTGCTCTTTTCATAGAAGCAGTCTATCTTCTGGTAATTTCAGCCAAAAAACCCTGCAGTCATTTCCCCCTGGAAGACTACTGCTGCGCATAGCCAGACAACTGTCACCAATCATTTGGGCTGTCATGAGCACTTATGCAAAATACAATGTGTTTGATGATGTTTCAGTGGGCTTAGATAATTGAAATTTTGGTGTCTTGAAGAGGATGTTTAAGATGACAAGCCTATCTTTTAAAGCAGACCGAAGAGTACATCTCCATGTATATTTTCAGACTCCTCAGAGCTTTAAATACACACGATTGATAGATATTTAAAGGATTTTTCTAGGTTTAATACAAGTTAAGCTCAATCAACATTGTTTGTGGCATAATGTTGCTTGCTATAAAAAAATAATTGTAATTACCCATTTTCTCCTCAAATAAGCAAAAACTGACATTACATTAAGGCACTTACATTGGAAGTAAAAGGGACAGATTTTTTATGTATTTAAAAGGCAGAAAATGTGAAGACTGTAGTTTTATAAAAGCCCTAACATTAATTCTTCTCTTAAAACTTGAGTATTATTATCTTAGCTGTAAAATTGTTTTCACTGTTTTATGGTTATTTTAGGGTTGTCATGGTAATGAAGTCATAAAATTGTATTGTGCACCCCCCCCCCCCCCCCAGTCTTGTTAAAACACATATTCACACGGGACAAATTTTTCGCAAAGATGACCTTTAACAGCTATACAACAGCTAAGACAGAAAACTCAATGTAATGCTTTTGAACCGTATCTACCACTTAAGAGTGCATTAATCCTTAGTAGTATACAGGCCTAACCTTAAGGTAATAATATTCACATTTATGATAGGCCTACTACTGTGTCCCCTTTAGGGGTAAATGTCTCTTTGAGTGTCTCAGGGACTAGCATTTTTTTCTGAGAGTGTTGTTCATGTCTTATGGCTGTTTATTTAAAGAGTTTGTATTTTAATGTTCGCAGATTGTCCTCATTCATATGTATTTTTAAGTTCCTCACTGTAGCCCATTTTTGCTGTTTTTAAAGAAAAGGAGCGGCAAGTCTAAATAATTATATGTGGTAATACATCTGACGCTTAACATTTTAAGACCAAGCTACATTTCTGTGAATAGTTTCTACAGGATGATGTAGCTGTCATTCATGACTCATCCTAATGTTTATACACAGTCTTTCCACTGGTGATTCACATCCAAGAAAAGAGCATCTGTTTGTCGCAAACAATGTAAGTGGATTGACAGGGAACACACGCAGCTGTGCTTTTGACAGACCTCCAACTTGATAAGTGTTGAGAGGCCTTCCATACAGTGATTGATTAAAGTAGAGGTAGATGAGAGGAGCTGGGAAAAAAGGCAGTGAAAGTCATCTCACCTGACAGCATCGAACGCAGATGGAGGTTGTGTGGAAAAACACCAGGGCTCAAAGCTACAGCTCATTAATCTAATCTCATTTTGATTACGGTGATGGTTTCAAATGCATCTCTGCTTTCTTTAAAGGCCAATTCACACCATGCAGACAATCAAGATGGGCGTTGGATTTAGAATGTTATGAAAAATATCTGTCATGTTCACACTGCCCCAAGAGACACAGGCAAACTTTGAGTGAGAATCTTTTTACAAGTCATTTTTTTGCCTGAAAGAGGGCTTACAAAACTAAAGAGGTTGAGGGTGAAGCTGTGGTTGCTGCGACGGGAAAGATGGAAAGATGAATTTATGCAGAGAACTGCAGTCGAATGTTTCATTAGAAAGATACTCCAGCTTCGATGTGTCTTCTCTGTTTATGATCAAATTCGGTTGCAATGACAGTTATTGTCAGGAATGCAAAAATCTTTCAATCGATAACTTGATATTTTGAAACGCATTCATATTCAGTCACATCTGCTTTGGTTTATTTGTGTTCAGACAGCTGCACTGTCCAGCGCCCATTAGGACGTTTAGTCAAAAAGTAGGCATTTATATATTTACTCAAGCTAGTTGAATATTTATTAGAAAATCATCATTTCTATTCATTATCCACTAATGTATGCGATCTGATGACCATTGGCATCTGTTTGTGTTTTTACTTCCCAGAGAAATGTTTCTACGCCTAAAACATAAAGCTAATAAACACACGATTACGATAGTATGTGATTTTAAGGAGGTTGGGGAATTTTCATATCAATAAAGGATGTTTATATAGAGTACGTTAGAGTTTGTTGGCGTTTGATGGAAAGTCATTTCACACTGCTCAGACATTCCAAGACCCGACAAATGCCGATTGTACATGTTGAGTGGGGTGAAAACAAACCCCAACACACACCGACATGGGTAACACACTGATCTGACAAATCCGGAGGAGCCTGTCTGTCGGTGTTTGTTGGCGTCTATCTGTGCAGTGTAAATTGGCCTTAAGATGCTGGTTCTGCAAATGAATGCTGGAATACACTCCATGACTTTTGTAGATTTTTACCCCTATTTGCAGTCTGGACGATTCGATGCTTGTTGCTGAAAGTCAAAGCCAGTCTGCAGATTTTTGGCTGTTGGACAGATTTCCTCATTAAGAATTATTAACTAACTATGACAAATAATAATGACCAATTAATTACTAATCACAACAGTAATATGAGATGTGAGCAAATTCCTCTAGAAGTTTATGTTGTGATTAGTAATTAATTGTTAATTTGGTAACACTTTACAATAAGGTTCATTAGTTAAACATTAATTAATGTATTAACTAACATGGACTAACCATAAACAATACATTTCTTACTTTTTTTTTTTTTTTTTTTTTTCATTTTCATTTTTCATCATTTAGCAGACGCTTTTATCCAAAGCGACTTACAAGGGGAGCGATTAGGGGTTAGGTGCCTTGCTCAAGGGTACTTTAGTCATGGTATCTCCCTCACCACTAGGCCATGACTACCCTGTATTTACTAATATTAGTTAATGAAAATACAGTTGTTCATTGTTTGTTCATGTTAGTTCACAGTGCATTAATTAATGTTAACACGATTTTAATAACGTATTAGTAAATGTTGTAATTAACATTAGCAAAGATTAATAAATGGTGTATAATTGCAGTTCATTATTAGTTCATGGTAACTAATGAACCTTATTGTAAAGTGCTACTGTTAATTATTTATCATTTGTAATCTCATTTTCTTTCACAATAATTCTAAAGTGTTACTGAAAAGTCTGTTAGTGTGTCATGTATCTGTAATCTGTTTCAATTTTCAAGGTAGCTGTAGTTAACAGCCGGACATTCTTCCTGTTTATCGCAAGTTGTGGTTTATTTGGTATGTGATTTGTCCGTTAATGTCCTGTTTTCATAGGGTGTTTGATCCTTATTTGTTGGGTGTGCAGTCCCTTGTCAAGACACCTGGACTAGCATAGTTACGCTTTGTTATTGAATATGTCTGCCCGAAAATTGTCTCAAACATGTGCTTAGTTTGCTGCAGCCTCTTCCAAAATGTCTGAAGAACACGACTGGCTTTTGAACTGCTGCTTGGATCTATACAAATTTCAGATGTTGAATCCGCCTTTATCTGGCAAAAAAATAAATGTCTTCACTATAAGACATCAAAGCACGAATTATAGGAAAGTGGCCTATAAATATGCTATTAAATGGAAATAATCAGCAATTAGTTACACTGATGTTTGTCATCTTTTGGCCCAACTGCAAGATCGCTGGAAGTTACCCAGTGTCTGTTCAATGATCTAAGCAGAGCTCTGCTGAACCAATGTGATGTTTTTATTGACACACCGTTTCCAGACAGTAAAAGTCAACAGTGCAGCAGTGGTTAATGGTTGGAATCGTTGGGGCGCAGACGGTGAGCCCTTTTCCCTTCCTCTCTGATTTATGAGTTCGGGAGGAATTAGAGTTTCTCTTATAGAGCCCTAACTGAGTCTCATCCGTTGCAGTGAATGGTGGGGAAGTAGAAGGCAGGCTGCTCTGTGTCTGAGTTTGCGGAGCAGGGGAAATGGTTTTGTCCACCCACTTCCTTCTCCTCAACAGGACTTTGACAGATTTGTGTGTCTTACTTAAAACCATCCATCAGGGTGTCTCAGCAGAAGAGCAGTGAAGGAGAATCGATTTAACTGATTTACTTACATGCATTCCCAAAGTGCGCCAATTTCTCAAACACAAGTTGACCCCAATTATTGACGTAATTGCTGTGTCAATAGTTGTTATCTGTTGAAGGTATTTTTTCAGGGAACACTGTTTCAAGGACAAATTGACTTTTCTGTCAGTTACTCAACCTTTTGAGAACAGATGACCTAATTATCCGCTACTCAACAAATAAGCTAGTTTAACTAAGTAAAAAAAAAAAAAAAAATTGGAAATGACAAAATGATGTATTATTGAGCAAAGTATCTTTTAACTTAGAGCCATGATTCCTTCTTTTCGCCATTATTCCTTATTCATTTTGTGAGGTCCGGCCTTGTTTGTCCTGCACCTGGTGTTCTGTTGCTGTTTACTCTATCATATTAGTGTTGCCATGTCCTCTGAGAGAATGGTCACTGAGTGTTCCCGGGAGCTGAATTAATGTTGTAAAGATCTAATTAGATGCCATTTTTATTGTTTTGCATACAAATGATGGAAGCATTTAAAGCTAATTTGGATCAAAGCTGTAGTGGTTCAATAGCAACTTTTCTGTAGTATTACAGCAGTTCCTTTTGAAAAAGTGTTTTTGCTGTAACAAGCTTTTTAAAAGTATCAATTCGAATCATTTCATTTTAAATAGTCATTTCTTTCATTTTTAGCGTTAGAAGTTCCATTTCATTTCAGTGAATTGGTTTGCTCTACACTACCCTCTCTCATAGTGTAGAACAAACTGATTCACATATTCTGATTTCTACATATACACTACATATATGCTTCGCATCACTTATGTGTTATATGTACTCTTTTATTGATTCGTGGCACTTAATTTGTGCACCAATAAAAAATTAATGACTTTATACTTCGTGCTGGCTGTTCATTCTAGTTAATCAGTTCATAGTAAATGCTCCTCTCATTTGAAATATGTCAGGTTGATTATAATGAATCTGTTTAGGTTTTAATGAACTGAACAAAGTATATTTTTTAAATCCCTACACTTTATGGTGTTTTATAGAATATTTAGTTCATGTTATCGCCTAGTTAAATTACAAAGTATTCTGTTTTTATTTTTTTGTGTGTGTTTTTAGTTTACAGTCCAAGTTTGATACTATCACCCTAGTTGAAATTGTTCATTTATTCAGAAACTCACTGTTATGTGCCAGAAAACTGAGCTATGTTTTCTTAGTAATTTGTAACTTGGAGCTAGTACTCTTTTCTAAATAGTAGCTTGGCTGTCATTCGAATACTTTAAGTTATGAATCGCTTAGCTTGACAAGTCACAGTTTCAAAATACCCTTCCCAGCAATGCAGTGATTGATAAAGAACAGCTTCTTCTGACTGCTAAAGCACACAAGAAATCCTGTTTGGGCAGCTCATGGAGTTATTTTTGATGGAAGAGATGTTTTTGAAAACAGCTTAACATTTCAGCAGGTAGTCCAGGAACACTGGTGATAGTCATGATAATCATCATGGAAAGCTTTAATAAAACAACAATATATATATAAAAACAGGGTAAAAGCAGATCTAAAACTTATAGCACCTTTCCTTTGTAATATTTTGGTGTGCTTTTAACCATTATGGATAAGAAGTTGTTTCCATGCTTTCAGTGTGAATGCTCTGACCAATTGTAGACAACAGTCCTCTTCAGTGAACTGTGAAACTGTCATAAATAACATTCGATCCACAGTCCACAGTTGTGTTGATTCTCCTTATATTTTCAATCGTTGGGTGATCTTATGAATTTTTAATGCATGCGGTTTTGTGGCTTTTTCATGATTTTGTCAAAAACCTTGTAATAATTTATATGGAAAAGTTCAGTTAGCGATAGATGGAATCTCTTCCTTTAATATCGGTTTTGCCAGGGCACAAGATAGACTGGAAATAACTGACCCACTATGATGCAAAAGCAGATTTTCACATTTATAAGTGTTTGTTTGTATATTAAGTTCATATCTAAATCTGAATGCTGAAATAATGTCAGAGGCTATTTGCTCCAATAGCGATAGATGCAAAATGAAAATCAGCAGTGAAAATTGCACTATTTTTTTGTTTTTGCTCTAAGTGTAAATAGTATTTAGATGCTATTTGTAATAAGTGTAAATAGTTGTTAGATTCTATTTAAACTTAAGTGCAAATAGTGGCAGATACTTTCTGATCACTGTCTGGTTTATCTTCTCCCAACCTACAGGCAGAAACTTAAATCTGCCAGGCTTGTAGAAAGGACTATAAAGAGATGGACCAATGAAGCAGAGAAGCAGTTACTAGTCTGTTTCGAGTTCACTGACTGAACTGTTTTTGAAGCTGCTGCCACCAATAAGGATGAGCTCAAAGTTTCTGTCCCATCATACATCACAACACATATCATGTCTTATTGTTTCTGTGAAGATATGTGTACCAGAGTTTATTTAACATACAACCATGGCAATGTGCAATTAGGCCAAAAAAGCACACCACTAAAAGAGAACAGAGTGGCTAAGAGAAGCTACTCTGAAAACTAAAACACGGGTTTTCAGCTAACGACCCTCCTTTATTGCGGAAAGGCCTGAAAGACATTACAAACTACAAGATGCCATCCCATAACTCTGCAGGGAATCAACAACTGGCTGACGACCTGAAGTGAGTTGAAAATCTCAGTCTCACACCCCACAACCTCTCTGACGGTCTATTTTCATAACCATCAACACCTCCAGCAACCCCAGCAGTATGTGTTGGGTTTTCTGGAAACAGTAGACAAGGAAAGTACCAGGCCCAGATGATGTTTCACTAACCTGTCTAAAAACATGTGCTGCATATAGCCAGGAGTTTAAACTGCTAGCTGTCTGGTGACTCTCTGTGGTCTGATACTTCGTTCGCCAGCTGAGGGAGTTCACCTTGCCACCAGTGCCGCCAATGCAGTTTTACTCAGCTGTCATTGAGTGTGTCCTCTACACTTCAATACATATGCGTCATTTGTAGGCGGGACATGTCCCCATCACTTTTTGTCTCCACCAATTTAACATCTTGTTAAATAAGGGGCAATCTGGCACTGGAATTTGTTGTTTTTGAAATGTGTTCGTTGCCGCTGTTATCAGTGGCAGAAGGCAAAAGTGTTCTCTTGGCGCTCGGCCTCTGGCACACTCAACAAAAAATTTACCACCAGTCCATTAGGACACACGGATTTTTAATTTGGATCTATGCATTTTTTCACTCAATACTAATAACATATTGTATTATAGTAGATGTAAGGAAGAAACTATCACATTAAACACCCTGTGTGTTCACCCTGTGGTCTGTGTGGGTCCTAACACCCCAGTACCGTCCTTCGGATGAGACGACTCTCTGCGGTCATTAAAAATCCAAGGATGTATTTTGAAAAGAGTAGGGGTGTAACCCAGGCATTCTGGCCAGATTTGCCTTTTGGCCTCTGTCCACTATGGCCTTCTACTCATCCCCATTTACTGATTGGCTTCATCACTCTGTCTCCTCTTCACCAATAAATTGGTGAGTGGGGGGGCGTTCTGGCGCAATATGAATGCCGTCGCATAATCCAGGTGCTGCACATTGGTGGTGGTTGAGGAGATTCCCTCTTCCATATGTAATGTGCTTTGAGTACTCAGAAAGCGCTATATAAATGTAAGGAATTATTATTAATTATTATTATTATGAGATCTATGTCAATAAATTAAACTCAGTGTATTGCATTATTTTTTGTGCATACACACACACATTCACACTCAAACCCTGTCCTACCAACACTTTTTAAAACAAAGTTAAGCAACTGCTTAAATACTGTCTGGTTTGGCTCATATACAAAATCAGACATCAGAAGACTACAATGGGCAGTTTGAAATGCTGAGAGGATTATTGGTGCTCCCCTCCCCACCCTCCAAGAACTTTATACATCCAGAGTGAGGAAAAAGGGCTCAGAAAATCACTCTTGATCCCTCACATCCAAGCTACCTTCTCTTTGAACTATTGCCATCTGGTTGGCACTATAGAGCACTTAGCATCAAAACAGCCAGGCTCAAGAAAAGTTTCTTTCACCAGGGAATCTATGAACAATTAAATGTTCTCCATTGCACAATGAGGAACTATGAGCAATATCACTTATATTTATTTGAAAATACCCTATTCTATCCTATCCTATCCTATCCTATTCTATTGTATTCTATTCTACTCTATTCTATTCTGTGTGCAAGCATACTAAAGCTTTTGCTGATTCAGATTTCTTATACTATTTGCACATCAGTGTATTGTAGTACATTATAAAACAGCATGCAATAACAACATATTGTGTGTATTATTATATTTATTAAAATCATTAAATGGATGCTGCCTTGATTCACATATTTTCTTAGCTTTACTTAAAACAAATGCCTTTCTGATCTAATATGTAATGGCAAAAGGCATATTCGAGCTTGGGTCGATGTTGTTAAAATTTACCGCTGATCCATAGGTGTTTGGCTGAGTTATTTGTGGTGTCTGGCAGACTCACTGGGACTGCCTCCAATTTAGAGCTGGCTCTTAAGGTTCTGTGAAGTAACTCTCCTATCTTTTTGCACCTCTGTGCTGTGCTCACGCTATATTGATGTCTTTATTTGGAACCTCAAACCAAAGAAATCAAAGAAATTTCCCCGTCATGTACCTGTCACTGATTAATTACCCTTGCACCTGACTTTCATCAGTGGACAATTTAAGCTGCTCCCAGACTCTACCTCATTGCGAAGTTTTGTTTTGCCCTGGTGAACATCTCTGAGTATTTATTCCTGTGTCTTGTCTGCCTTATCTCTACTCCTGTGTTTGCTGGTGTTTGACCTTGATTGTACAACCATATAATAAAGCTGCAAATGAATCCTCACTTCGCTGAAGCTTCATTACACATGTATATATATTGGCATGTTATATATAAGTAATGCATTAAGTATGCATCAAAAGTGACAGTAAAGACAGAAGAAAATTTCCATTTCAAATAAATGCTATTTCTTTGAACTTTCATCAAAGAATCTGGAAAAATGTATCTCATTTTCCACAAAAGTGTTGAGCAACACGCTAACACTTTATTTTGATAGTCCCCCAACAGACATTCTACTGAGTATGCCTTTGAAAGTACATGTTAACCTATTCTACAGACCCTAACCTTAACCCAACAGTCTAATAATGCTCTTATGATATTAAGTTACTTATAGTTAGTAATAAAATAAAATGTAATCAGCAGCACAACTGTTTTCAAAATTAATAATAAGAAATGTTTCTTAAACACCAAATTAGCATATTAGAATGATTTTTGATGGAAAGACTGAAGCAATGTCTGCTGAAATTTCAGCTTATATTTTGATAATATTTCATAATATTACTGTTTTTACTGTATATTTGATCAAATAAATGTAGCCAGAGCAAGAGACGTCTTTCAAAAACATTAAACAATCTTACACACTCCAAGTTTTCAAGGGTGGTGGTACAGTGGGGAGAACAAGAATTTGATAAACTACCGATTTTGCAGGTTTGCCCACTTACAAAGCATGTAGAAGTCTGTAATTTTTTTATCATAGGTACTCTTCAACTGTGAATGACAGAATCTAAAACAGAAATCCAGAAAATCACATTGTATGATTTTTAAGTAATTAATTTGCATTTTATTTCATGACATAAGTATTTGATCACCTACCAACCAGTAAGAATTCCGGCTCTCACAGACCTGTTAGATTCTCTTTAAGAAGCCCTCCTGTTCTCCTCTCATTACCTGTATTAACTGCACCTGTTTGAACTCGTTACCTGTATAAAAGACACCTGTCCACACACTCAATAAAAACAGACTCCAACCTCTCCACAATGGCCAAGACCAGAATTGTGTAAGGATATAAGGGATAAAATTGTAGACCTGCACAAGGCTGGGATGGGCTACAGGACAATAGGCAAGCAGCTTGGTGAGAAGGCAACAACTGTTGGTGCAATTATTAGCAAATGGGAGAAGTTCAAGATTGCGGCCAATCTCCCTTGGTCTGGGGCGCCATGCAAGATCTCACCTCGTGGGGCATTAATGATCATGGGAAGGTGAGGGATCAGCCCAGAACTACACAGCAGGACCTGGTCAATGACTTGAAGAGAGCTGGGACCACAGTCTCAAAGAAAACCATTAGTAACACACTACGCCGTCATGGGTTAAAATCCTGCAGGCGCACACAAGGTCCCCCTGCTCAAGCCAGCGCATGTCCAAGCCCATCTGAAGTTTGCCAATGACCATCTGGATGATCCAGAGGAGGAATTGGAGAAGGTAATTTGGTCGGATGAGACAAAAATAGAGCTTTTTGTTCTAAACTCCAGTACAACCCCAAGAACACCATCCCAACCGTGAAGGATGGAGGTGCAAACATCATTCTTTGGGGATGCTTTTCTGCTAAGGGGACAGGATGACTGCACCGTACTGAGGGGAGGATGGACGGGGCCATGTATCACAAGATCTTGACCAGCAACCTCCTTCCCTTAGTAAGAGCATTGAAGATGGGTTGTGGCTGGGTCTTCCAGCATGACAATGACCCGAAACACACAGCCAGGACAACTAAGGAGTGGCTCCGTAAGAAGCATTTCAAGGTCCTGGAGTGGCCTAGCCAGTCTCCAGACCTTAAATAGAAAATATTTTGAGGGAGCTGAAAGTCTGTATTGCCCAGCGATAGCCCCAAAACCTGAAGGATCTGGAGAAGGTCTGTATGGAGGAGTTGGCCAAAATCCCTGCTGCTGTGTGTGCAAACCTGGTGAAGAACTGCAGGAAATGTATGATTTCTGTATTTGCAAACAAAGGTTTCTGTACCAAATATTAAGTTCTGCTTTTCTGATGTATCAAAAACTTATGTCATGCAATAAAATGCAAATTAATTACTTAAAAATTATACAATGTGATTTTTCTGGATGTTTATTTCAGATTCCGTCACTCACAGTTGAAGAGTACCTATGATAAAAATTACAGACTTCTACATGCTTTGTAAGTGGGCAAACCTGCAAAATTGGCAGTGTATCACATACTTGTTCTCCCCACTGTATATGGTGGAGGAGTAAGTAGAATGAGACAAAAAAGAAAAAAAGAAAGAGGATAGAAAGATAGAAAGAAAAGTTCCTTCATGTGATGTACTACAAGCAGATAACAGAAGGTCACTGCTAGGGTTTCAGAAATCAGTAACAGTGTTTGGAAATAGCAGGACTGAACACAGAGACACTAATCATGAAAGGACAAGAATAAACACTCCAGATCAGTAGAGACAGGAGTTTACAACATCAAAAAAGACCTGAGGTGCTGACTACTATGAAGCCCCTGAGGCAACCTAGAACATATGATGCAGACAGGAACAGAACAACAGGACAACCAAATATATTGCACTGTGTACAAACGTGCATGCTGAGGTGGAAACTCCTAATACAGGAAGTCACTTTTCCCCAAGTCAGTCCACTCAGTGAGCATCTTGTTGAACAGTATATGTTTTAGGTTCTCAATCAACCAACCAACAGCCAACCAACAGATCCATATATTTATTTGTATAAATCTTAAATCTTTGTTTACTTTTTCAGATATGGCTTTGTTCAACCTAAATTTAAAGTTGATCTTTTTCAGACTTAAAAATTAGTAAATGAATTTCTTTCAAATTCAGTTTAAATACATGCATGCATGTTCTGGACCACTACTTTAATATAATGAACAAGCAGGACTTTCTTTCTCCTCCTCAGACTGTTTGTGGTTTTACAAAGCATTGTTCAAAATGATATGGCTAAATTCCTTTGGGACTTCCAAAATCTCAGCCAGACAAGTAAACCACTCAATGTGAAAACACCAGTGGTCATAGATATAGCAATCCAAATGGTAGGTAGGAATTGTAAGAAGAAAAGGAAACAGTAGGAGTCTGAGAAGAGAAATGCCCAGAACTGAGGGATTAAATTGACCATGACTCAAAGCCAAAACATAGTTTTTATAGTGGTCTTGCTGTGCCAGTTTCATCAAATAACCCCTGTATCCTGAAGTGGTGAAGCCTTTTGTAGAGAGCAAGAGACGGAAGGAAGAATATAACCCACAAAGCGGGTAAGGAGGGTGTCATACAGTCTCTTCTCAAGCAGACTTCGTCTTATAGTTATAAATCATATTTTGGCATCTGACTTATACACACCGTAGATAATTGTCTGTCACACTGATGCCGTAAGTCATGAGGTCTTTCATTTTTCATCTTTTATGGGCATACCTTCCTATTGTAGTCACAGCCTCCGACCTACATATGAGGACCACCAGGACATCACAGTCATTTTTTTATACTTCCAAGACACCTTCAAGCTCTTCGTTAAACTGAATTTGACAAGTTTCAATGTTGTCAGTCCGAAGAACACTGGGGTGTCATCATTATATATTTACATTATGCAAAGTGGAACAGTCACAGCACTTAAACCGCAATAAATAATTACGTGTTCATTAAACAGTTAACCAAGGACTGTGGCAATTATAACATATGATTTACATTTTGTGCATAATGTTAGTAGAACTGAACTCACAGCATTTATGTTTCATATCTAACCATGCCTAGTAGTAAATATAAAACT
This sequence comes from Opsariichthys bidens, assembly GCA_037194245.1. Taxonomy (NCBI): domain Eukaryota; kingdom Metazoa; phylum Chordata; class Actinopteri; order Cypriniformes; family Xenocyprididae; genus Opsariichthys; species Opsariichthys bidens. Next base: position 12,111,028 of record CM074296.1, read on the forward strand.
GTGTGTTACTCTTTTAGCATCTTGTTCATGTTTCTGTTAAGGTTCTCATGATTTCTCATAGTGGTCTTTGACTTTATACTGACACCTATGAGAGTGGATGAATGAAGTTTTTTAACTGCTTCTTTTATTGGATTCTTTTGTCCATATACATTTTCACTGGTTGTTGATGCTTCCTCATGCGTTGGACCATTCATTCTTGAGCTCCCTTCTGGCTCTGCTTGTGGTATGTGTACATGGAAGAAGGCTTTTGTGAAACAGTTATATCTACTCTCATATGTTCATTCACTCTCACAGTTGAATTCACCGTTGTTTGTTTTCATCGCTTCAGCCGGCACTTCTGGTCTTATTATTTTATCATTTATTGGCTGTGTGCAACATCTTTGTTCAGTGAGTCTTTTTTCTCAATGGGGATGACTCACTACACTCGCGCACACAAACACACACACGTACACTTCACATTTCCTTCATTAGCCAAAAATCAGGACACATTAATTAAGATACATTTCACATGCATCACCCCAGTGTCTCTGATGTCCGCCAGGTCTTCCATTTCCTTTTGGTGGTGGATTTTGTCACAGTGTGCCAAAGTCTGTTGCTCGTTTCTTACTGCTCGCTGGTGTCACTGTGATTTCTATATTTACTGTGTTTGACTGAATGAGGGAAAAGCTGGATCGCGCTTATGTTTGAGTGTTATTGTACTGTCATGCTGGAAGTGATGCATGTCTTCTTCAGTCAGTGTCTGCTTTCATGCGTCAGACATGGCTGACTGACTCAGACATTTTTTACTGTAATCAGAAAAAACAATGTAGGGATGCAAAAGCAGAGGTGGAGAGTTCATACGCGTCTGAAATAGACAGATTCCCATAGATCAAGGCTTGTTTGCATGGCCCTATTAGCTCCTGCTGCTAACTGCACCATCTGAGCCTAAAATTTCTGTTCCCCCTTTGACAGCAACGCAACTACTATTTTGATGCTTCAAAAAGTTCATAAAGAGATTGTAAAACTAATCCAAATGTAATTAATAGTTCAGTTTATTTTTTCTGAAGAGACGCAATAAGCTAGAACAAACCTCATTGGCTTTTGTGGAAGCTCAAATGCGCTGTGTAACACATGAGAATGAACCTCATTTGTTCTAGCATGTCAAGCAAGCATGCTTGAGCATCTGTTTACCATAACTGATGTGTTGATCAATGTTTAATGAATAAAAGACTAAATTAAATCTGTTCAGTGTATGAACTTTTTGTGTCAAAGTTGCAGTGGTAGACTGTCAATTGAGGAACAGAAATAGCTCAGATTTTATTAAAAAATATCTTCATTTGTGTTCCGAAGATGATCGTAAGTTTTATGGGTTTTGAATGACATGGGAGGGATTTTTGATTTTTGGGTGAACTATCCCTTTAAAAGTTTGAAATTGACTTATTTTATTTAGTTTTGTATTTTATAATCCAGGATTTTATAATAGAATTTTTGTTCTTTTTTTAATAATAATTATATTTTTTTTATTTGACAAAATATAGTTTTTTCCAGCATCATATAATGTACCAGCTGCTCCATAGTAATTTTGGCAAGTAAAAGTAATGAATATGTATTTTCCTGATAATTAAATGTGTTAGTTTGACATATGGAAGAATGTATTCCCGATAACTGCATGCCATTTTTAACATGATTTTGTTCATAGAAATTTTGTCTTAGCATTGGTCTCCAGTGATTTCCTGTTCTTTTTACTGAGAGAGAGAAAAAAATTAACAAATCTGAGCTGTCTCTAGTTTAACCACATTTCCCATGTTCAGAAATAGTCATGGAGGTTTTATATTGGATGACTTTTCCAGGATATAAAGGAAAGCAAGATAAGTATGAACTGAATTCTTTATTCAAGTGCTCCCATTTTTTTTTTTTTTTTTTTTTGCATATTTTGTACCTATATTCCAACATCTGTACAAGGTATAAAGGGGAATTTTTACAGACTATATATTCATCAATATTAATGCGCAAGGATAGTTCACCCAAAAATTCTGTCAGCATTTACCCATGACCCTCACGTTGTTCCAAAACCTCTATGGTTGTGTTTTATGCAAGAAAGAAAGTACCACTTTGGAATCGGTGTGACACCAATTTACTGACACCATCACACATCAGAAACTCTAGTCCAAAGGAACACTCTCCAAACAGTCAATATACACCTCCAATCTAGCAGAGGGACTATCCTCTAGTCAATAAAATGCTTTAGTGCTTATCTGAAAAGAACAGGGCTTGAGACGAGGAAGCACAATGTAGTGGGCAAATGCGTCTACCCCTTTATAGATTTCTGTATTAATCCTGCAGGTGTGGAGACAGAAGGGAGTTATCATCTCACTGCACAGATCCCAGATGTGTTAAACACTGACATGCAGGGAAAATCTGATAACTCACAGCTGCTCTGAAACTCAAACTAGAGAACGCCACCACGAAATGATTTCCTGGTGAAACTATTAACTGAATATCAGTGATAAATGTGCAGCTATTTCGAAGTACAAAACCAGAGACACACTTTTATAGCTCATTCGCATTGCCATTAGCACTCGCAAACATTTCTTTGATATAAAATAAAGCAGCACTTTTTTTCCACTTAAAGCATGCATGTAGAGATCAATTTAAACTGAATTAATGTAATTTGTTTCTAAGGTCTCTTTACTCCAGATTGATTGATAGATGCCCTCCAGTGTTCTTCAACCTCATACGTTCTTGAATTTTTTCAAGCAACTTGAGATAACATTAACAAATTACTTTCTTTTCCAGGAGCGCTCTATTCAAATGATAATTTATTACAATAATTCCCATCACGTCCCAAATATTCATCTGTACAAATAATATTTGCATAAATTAGCCCACAGGAAAGCAGTTAAATTTGACTGGCCAAGAACCACACAGAAGAGGAACAGGATGTCGTTAGGATTTTGTTTTTTCTAATTGCCCACAACAGATAATTCATTCATGTATTTCTACCCCAATGCATAATTATTTATTATGAGTTGAATGAATAAAATATTCCCATTACTCAGCTAGTGGCTAATATTAGCAGTGATTAGACAGGGCAGTGAAAATATGACAAATGAGCTCAACTGAATGGAAATTTATGTTCTCTTGAAATGCATGATTGCTCATTACTTTAACTTTTCAGGTACGACAAGTACTGCTGATCAGTGGACAATGTTGTTTAAATATTTGCTCAAATTATGAAATTTATCTCTAGATTAAAATCATTTGTTCCAACAACAATCGGACAGATGGCCGTTGGCCTTTCTAACTTTTCTTTTTTTTCCAGTCCTCAAATATAAAGCGTCATTTGGAGCAAAATTTCTCTCTTCAATGTGCTGCGAAAAAGAATGAGTGATGGAGTAACACAGCTTGATGTCAGACCTCATCAGCTACGTGCTGACTTGCAACAACATGCAACATTAAGCCCATTCAGTCAGTTTGGAGACTCAAATCCATTACTCCAGCAATTGAGATGATTTGCTTTTAGACTAGGCATTTTGTCCTCTTCTTTTCTTTCATTTATATTTTTCTCACTCTGCCTTTGTCCAACAGTTGGTATTATCAGTTGGTTCATGCTGTTTTAATTTACATTATATGTTAAACTAATTAGCCAGTGATGAAGCGATGAACTCTGAAGTGCACACAGTTTGTGATATTTCAACAAATACGTCTGCCAATTGGGTGGCATAATAAAGATTACTGTATTGTTAAAATGACTTTCAGAGGCACCGCAGGTTGCCTTTCAAAATCTAATAAATAATATATTCTGATCTATGGCTTTTACCACACAATATAGTGGACCTAGAATACCCAGATGTGTGCTTTTGTTGTTCTAGTGTGTTCGAGATTTTCCAAAAATGCCATTTATTGTGGCGCTCAATAAATCAATAGTCATTTTCTTCGGTCTAAAAAGACAAGGTCAATTTTAGCCTGAACTACATCCAAGTGTACAGAACAAAGACAAACCATGGTGCACTTAATAAATATGTTGAAGAGCACACATTCAGTGAAATCATTAGTATTGAACTTGAACAATCTGTCATTGGGTATTATGAGCTAACAACAGCAATTTACAGCATTTCTCAGTTTATGAACATTTATAGATATACTATTCATAATGCATTTGAATATTTGGTAACACATTAGGGTCCGATTATTTATTAACTTCTTACCCCATTAACTTATTGCTTATCAGCATTAGGATATTGGCTGTTTATTAGTCGTTTTAAATCAGATATTAATGCCTTATTCTGCACGACTATATTCTAGATCCTTAATCCTACCTAATACCTAAATTTAACTATTGAGGCGAAAGTCATAGTTAATAGTTAATAGTGAGAACGGGACCCTAATCTAAAGTGTGACCGAAACTTTTGTTACACTTAATTTCGATAGTCCACTTTAGACGTTCTATGTCTATAAGTAACTTTGTAATTGCATGTCAACTAGCTCTCATTAGAGTATTAGTCGAGTGTTAGGCTAGTGTTAGGGTTAGTAGAATAACATTAGTCAACATGTAATTGCAAATTAGTAGTTAACATGTAATAGCAAAGTTATAGCCAGTAGAATGTCTGCTGGTGGAGCATTAGAGTAAAGTGTTAGCAGAAATTAAGCTGACAGTCTACTAATATTCAAAGGACATGTCGTTGACATGTAGTTGCAAAGTTACTTATAGTTAGTGGAATGTCTATAGTGGACTGTTGAAATAAGATGTTACTGAAATTGTTAATGTATCATTATACATACAATTTTAAATTAATTGAACCTACAATAATCAAAGTTTATGTATGCTTTTGAGAGTGGATTTTACATAAAGCGTAAAAAGTCCTTGCATTCTTCGTTCCTGCTATTTGTGTGACATCTAAGCATGTGTGACCTCTAAATATAGATAAAACGCTCAAAGGATTTATCAAGCAATGGACGATGCTTTCCATATTTGATATCGGGTGGATTACCGTTGAGCACTTTTCCTGGCTTTGCTTGAGTCTCAGACCGAATCAACCAAGTTCCAGCTCTCTCCAAAATCCCTGTGCAGTGTTTTTTTTTTTTCTTCGACTTCACTACCTAGCTACCAAAGGACAGCATTCAGCACACAATCCTATAAAACAAGATCATTTATAATTTTCTATCAGCCTTAATTCTGTGCGTATGTGTGTGTGTGTGTATGTGTGTATTGCATTGGGGAATAGAGTGTGTGGGGGAGGTGGGGGGATGTGTGTGTGTGTGTGTGTGTGTGTGTGTGTGTTTGTGTGTCAGGGGGCTGGGAAAATGCTGCTCAAGATTACGTGTTTCAGCCGAGGGGCTCAGTGAGCAGAGACATAATGCCAGAAAGCGAGAGAGTGAGGAAGATGGAATGAGGGGTAGAATGTGTGCGAGTCCTTCCAAAATCATAATGAGCTGAAGGTTTCTCGCTTTTGATAGGGCGATCAAATCAAAGAGAATTCTCAGAATGGGCTCTTCTGCTCATCTGCCTCATTATCAGGATTTTTCGGCTTGAAGTATTAAAGAGTAGGCTGCCAATGGAAGAATGGCAAATGCACATCCAATTCAAAATGCAATTCGAAATTAATTAAAGTTGATCTGTGCTGCTGGAGCAAAGGGCAGGAGAGTAAAGAGAGAGGGAGAAAAAAGCCCGCTTTGTTAGCCCCTGTGTGATTTTTGCTCTGTACTGTGTATAAGAAGCTGCTTAAAGGGATAGTTAATTTTCAAATGAAAATTATCCCATGATTTACTCACACTCAAGCGATCCTAGGTGCATATGACTATCTTCTTTCAGACGAACACAATCTGAGATGTCTGGTATGTATGGTAGCCCATATTCTGAAGACAAAAAAAATGCTTCCATCCATAAAAAAAAAAAAAAAATAATAAAAAAAATCAATCCATTCAACTCCAGAGGGCTAATAAAGACCTTTTGAAGTGAAGGGATAAAGTGAGGGGAAAAAATATCCATACTTAAAACTTAATAAATTCAAATTGACTATTGTAATCTTAGACTACTCTCATGGTTCAAACATATCTCTTATATCGAAATTCTCCAATATTTACATTTAAAATTTCCCGTATTAGCGTTCTAATTTGTAACCGGTGTTTTGTTTTGACTCTCCTCTGCACCTCCATGTTCGTAATTGCGTGGTCAAAGGTTAGTCTTCCGCCCCAAATTGACGTGCACAGTACAAGTATGGTCGTCTGCTGGAAGTTAGTTATTTGAATTTATAAAGTTTTAAATATGGATATATATTCGCTTGAAAAGTCCTTTTTCAACCATCTGGAGTCGTATGGATTAATTTTTTTATGGATGGATGCATTTTTTTTTTCTTCTGAACCTTGGAGGGCTAAAGATATTTTTAAATATGTGTTTGTCTGAAAGAAGATGAGGGTGAGTAAATATTGGGATAATTTTCATTTTTGGGTGAACTATCCCTTTAAGACTTTAATGCATTTACTTTCCCCATTTCTCTTTCTTAATGTTGTATTTCCTGCAGATAATTTCTGCCATTACAAAGGATTAGTTATGAAAGCTTTTACCTGTCAAAAGAGTTGAGAAAAAAAAAAATAGACTTTATATAGATTTCTTTTTTTATTACCAGATTGGACCTGAATGGAAATTATTCATTTTTCTCATGCTAAACTAGTATATCGTCAGTGGCAGCTTTTCATTTAGAAGAATATATAAAATGTCAGACATCTTTTGCTGCTAAAAGGCATTTCAAGAGCACCAAGACGCAAGAGATTTGGGAAAACAGATATGAAAGTAACCTAATTCAATTTGAATAGGTAAGACTTCTATAAATAAATTCAAAGGCTATGAATTTAAAATGATTGTGACCTTTCGGTTGTATAGAAAGGTGTTATTGGAAGGCAGCATCAAATATCCTTCCCTGTGCGTCAGCGCCATTACAATCAAAACAAAGTATTGGATTTATCTTCTCATTTTGAGTTTAAAGTTCTGCACAGTGTTTTGAATTTCTGTGTAAAGACCCTCATTTAATATTCAAGCCTGTGCAGAGATGTGGCTTTGTAGTTTTTAGGGGGTTTGACAGCGTCAGCTCAGTGCTTGTCCTTGTCTGTGACAAACTGACAGATAATGGTTCTGCTGTTGTGTCAGTGATAACGGTGGACTCTGGTATAGAGTCATATGGTATGATGTTGCATTACACATCTGTTCTATTTGTTTTAATATTTATTTCAAAACCTAAAGAATGACATTTTACATTGTCTTAGCTTACACATAAATATGCTGCGATTTGACAATAGCCTAAGCATTATATCTTAGCACTTACAGAAGACGATTTCAAACAATTTCATTTTTTCCCCCACATTTTTCTATATTTTTCAATTTTATTATGTTCAAAATTTACAAAAATGATCAAATGAGCGAGTACACCATGAGTCCATTCTCCAAACCGTGTTTTTGTCTTATCTCGAATCACTACAGTACATCAATAATAAGTGCTTATATTCAGACTATTTTAGACTGGTTTGGGTCGTACCTCTGCTGGAGTAGCCGAGTACCTGTGTGACTCATCATTCAGAAGTAGCTCCGGCTACAATGTTCGTCCGCAAGATGTATGCAGTTCTGTTTATCAAGCGCTAGAGCATTTTTTACAGACTGCAGCTTTGAGTAACACTTTTTTTACGTGAATGTGAGATATTTTGCAGTTTGGCAAAACATACATTCTACAGGACATTTGTATTGATACCATCTGGATTGTCTGTTTCATAGATCACATTTTATGGGTGAACTCATAGAATTTCATAGAATATGAAAGATTTGTTTAAACTAGAAGATCATAATCTGTCCTTTATCATATTATTATTTAACAAACAAAAAAGTTTTTATATTCAAGCTGAACTCTCTGAAATGTATATATACTGTTTAAACCACTTTAACCTTATTGATAAAATGTTCCTACAGTTCACTTTTTGGAAAAAGCCAACCTGGAAACCTAAATATTCTTTTTGTTCTCTGCAAAATGACGTATTTTATTCATCTGCTTTTTTTTTTTCTTTCATCAGACATCAGTTAAAAATTTCATTGGTTGCAGTTGTGCTTGGTGCTATCTGGACCCCCTGTCTATATATATATATATATATATAGAGGCTGAATTTTCAAAGATTTTTGTCTGGAACATAATACCAGTTATCACAGATTATACTCCAGTAAATTTTGTACCATTTCGTAAGGTAGGTTTTATTTTAAAGTCAGTTTCTATAAAGGTACTTAAAGTCTTGGTAACACAAAAGCCCAGAAAAAAATGGGTCTTGGAGTGCAGGCTGATGGGTCTATTCATCTAAAAGACAACTAAATACTGTTCACTTTTTCTTGTCAAGGGTTGTGATGGAGAGACTAAACAAGCAAAAACACAATGTAACAAAGTTCGTAAATATGGGAAGAAGGAGGCGGGAACCGGCGAACATTCAACAAGTTTTAATATTCAAATAAACCAACAATAAAATAAAAGTATAAGGGCGGCAGTTCCTCATGGCGACTGCCGCCCACACAAACCAAATAACACTCAACATAAAATCCCAGGCCTGGTCCTCTCTCGTCCTTCACTGTCGTCGCTCCTCCTTTATGCTTCCGGAGCTCCTCCGTGGGAGATACGAGACCGGTGCGCCGAGCACCTGACGCTCGTTAACGCTCGCGTCACCGGCCTCGCGCCGTTCCCCCACGGCTCTCGCCCGCCGTGCTCGTCACACACAAATACCAAGAAAAAGGTTTCACGGACTTTAATATCCAATGATAATCCAGACACAACTACACATAGACAAGACCCGACCAAGACACTCAAACTGAACTGAACTTAAATAAAGGAGATTATGACACACCTGAATACACTGACGAAATCAAATGAATTACCATGACGACAAACAAGGCAGGAAGAAATGGTGCAAATGAAAATAAACTAGTCTAGAGGTGTGACAGAACGGCCCCTCCCAGAAGGCGTGTCCCTGATGGCAGGTGCCCAGGCCACAGCCAAAACTAGAGTGTCAACAGAGGCAGGAGCCATAGTGGTAGAAGTCCTGACGCCACTATGGTGACGACCGAAGGCGATGATGCTGGAGCAAGAGGCCACTGTATGGCCTAAGATCCGATGGAGTGTCGTTGAAGACCCTGCCGACCGTGACTGAGCTGCAGTGATGACCTCACGCGTTGACCGAGCGGATCCAGAAGACAGACCTTGTGCTGGGGTGACGGAAAGCCGGAGGCGGAGCCTGAGTGAGCCGTAGTCGAAGGTGTGGAGGTGTTGCGAGGTCTGACCTGGGTGGAGGCGACTGACCGAGGGAGTCAGAGAGGGAGTCAGGGAGACGGGTCAAGGAGGAGCGACGACTGTGGTTGTAGGCGGAGTCATGGGCTCCTCTTGCCCTGGTGGAGATGGTTCAAGGTGGATCCGCTACATTGAGAGGAGGAGTGGACACAAAGGGAATGGTGGAAGACGGTGATGAGTGGGTGCTAAAAATGGCTGAGGGCTGAGAAGGAGCCTGGAGAATGAAAAAATCGTCCAATGATAAAGGATAAGTACTCTAGTGGTTTAGAGAGGGGGTGGGAGATGGAGGCTCGGTAGGACTGATGGGACAGATGAAAATTCTCTTAACTGAAGTGTTGCCAGGGTCTCTCTCAGCATCCACTCCACAACGGCGGTGAAGCTCCCATGAGGAGCCTACCTGGACAATTCCAATAGTTTTTTAAATTTATTTATTGTTTTTAATTTTACATTTTTACATTTCATCAACATGAATATTTATAAAGAAGATGGCAAAACACATTAATATTCTTATGGTAAGTTCACTCTTGGGCTTCAGATAATGTAGTCAAGTGCATTGTTGCATGTTGCACTCTAGCGCTTGCGAAACGATAAATTTCAAAATGAAAAATCAGCCTCAGAGTTTGAATCCTACCTTGGCACTCAACCAAACCCATCAGTGTGTTGTCCTCAGAGATGATGAGGAGGGATTGAACAATGGACTCATAGCAGATGTTTTATGAGAAATGAATAATAAAACCCAGTTTCCTAGTACCAGGCCTGAGATGGCTCTCCTGTTTTGATCCAACAAACTACAGAACTTCTCATTTACATGAAAACAGAAAAGTTCAAAAACGAACAAAAAGATTTAATAAGCAAACAATTACAGCATTTCTTTTGAACACTCAACTGCCTTGACTCTAGTCTGCATGGTTTTTCCATAAAGGGCAGATTTGAGACTCTGTGATGAGCAGAGTCACTGGCACCAGAAAAGGTACATTGTAGTCTCATTACAAATAATGACAGACAGAGCAGCACTGGTAAAATGAAATAACCTTCTGAATCATTTTGTGTAATTTTCTTTCTATAGCCGTTAATTTTCTTTTTTAATTTTATCCCTGTTTTTCTCCAACACCTTTAAGTCATGAATGATCATGTTTTTGATCTATTTTTAAAAGGCACTGAATCCAGAAAAATCAGAGATGTTAATTCCACAAATTTCCCATCATATGTAGCACGCATGTATGTTCACTACACTATATAAAAATCATAAAGATGCGACTGACATTTTAATAATGGTTCCAACTGACAGTTGTAATAAAACATAGGGGAAAAGTGATTAGAAAAATTACCACTGGCCCTGGTTTGAAGTATCTGTTGGTATTTTCTGCACTCGCTGTGGCAAATGTCGATTAATTGAGATTATGGCTCAAGCTGAAAATAAGGGTTATATTCCTGTGGGCCAACTTTGTCATTTGCTTTTACTTACAACTAGGGTTGTTATAAAGCTCAGGGCAAATCAGTGATCATCATTAACGTGCATATTCTGTATCACATTTCTACTGAAACTGTCTCGATATGTAGACAACAGCGCACAGGCTCATGTCGAAAACTATCAATCAGCAGCATAATTCAACACAACACGGCACTGCAACACCGCGGAAACACTTTCTGGGAAAAAAGGTGTTATAACCATTTTGGCCTCTTGTGTTTTAGTGACATTAAAATTTCAGAAGGCTTCCAGAGGGAGAAATAAACTTGCTGATATTAAAGTCAGGAAATGAAGAAGTTACAAAAAAGTGTCAGATCCAAATGTAATTTCCCTGCAAGGTTTTACGGAAAATTTGACTCAAACACATCTTTTCATGCTGATACCAACGGAGGTAAACACTTCAAGAAGCCTCTAATTACCAGACTTTTAAAACATGGTCATTTTTTCCAGGGTACACTACATGGCCTATGGACATTCACTTATAATGAACAGCTTTTTAACTCTTTCAGCTGCACCCATTATTAACAGACACCTAAAAACAAACAAACAAACAAAAAAAACAGACATTTCCTTACAAAATCTTTTATAGTAAAATGTAATGTACCAAAGAGCTCATTGGCTTTCAGCATGGCACCTCAAGAAGATGGTTTACTGAGTGTGGTGTGGCCACACAAAGCTCAGACTTGAACACCATTGAACATGGATGATTCCGACGACTATTGAGAGCTAAGCCCATCACCCAACATCACTGCCTGACTTCACTGATCTTGGATCTTAACTGGGGCAAATCCCTGTAGCCGTGTTCCAACATCTAGTGGAAAGCCTTCCCAGAAGAACAGAAGCTGTTATTAAAGCAAAGGAGAGCCAGCTTTCTGTTAGTACTCATGGTTTTTAAATTAAATGTTCAGCAAGTACATTCAGAGGTCCACATATTTTTTGTAGTCCACATCTATCTTCCCATCTTCCCATTGTGGCCTCCTGGGGATCCCCGTACAGTTGTTTGGAAAGCTTTTAGCTTTCTATTGCTCACCAGACACTTCACAGTGAAACAAAGGTTTCATTGACATGATATAATTGCTTTACATTTTGGTTTTGGAAATAGTTTGAGATGTTGAGCTCAGAGTTGGTTGCCATAGTGTTCTCTTCACTGCCAGATGTTTTCCACCAGCATCCTGGAACACAGAACATGGCTTGAGAGGTTGATTAACATAATAGTTGTGGGACCCGATGTTGAATTAAATGCTCAGTGATTCATGCACACAGAGTTCATTCGATGTTCACACATTGTAATAGGGTTTAAACTCTTTTTATTGGCCAACTTTGTGTACTGAACATACATACCAAGCTTCAAATGTCTGCAAATAAGCAGTCATATTTCATATAGCTTTTTTTTTCTTGTTGTTCAGCTGTTATTATTAATAGTCACCTTTTTTGCACCATCACTCAGCAAATTCTTAAAAACTGTAGGTACCATGATGTTCGCAGACATTATCTGCTCTGAGTGGTCCCAAAAAACTGGCTCAATCATCATTTCAAGTGCATTGTGTTTCAGATGTGAGCAGAAGTGGTATAGTCTGAGTGGGTTCAATTGTTTATGTGGTAATTAGTCCATCCATTTCCCGCAGTTTGACCTATTATTTTGTGAACATGAGAGACAGGTATTATTACATTAACAGGGTAATCAGCTAATCATAGTGATGAAAAGACATGATAGGCAGGCATTATTGCATTGATGGTAACAAATCAATCACAGTGCCATGGAAGTTTACATCCACTTCTGCATTATTATTATTATTATTAGTATTATTACTATTTTACCAGCATTTTGCTGGCATATTTTGTTAATGTACATTTGCTTTGATTTTGGGATGTTGATGATTTTGTCATTCCCCTGAAGCAGCCAGGGGTTGAGTGGTCACTGGTTTATAACCTTCTCCAAGGGTTGCCCAAAACCTTGAATTGGAATGCTACAAGCACAGTAATGGGTGTTTGTGAAAAGCAGCTTAAATTGTGTGAAAAATGCTTGATTCCTATGGAATTTTGTTGAGGTACGCAAATGCCTTTTGAGAAGAAGATTTATGTAAAATCTAGGTTTTGTGAGATTAAGGTAAATGTGTCCTTCTTAAAAATTAGCTCACTATTACTAGCTGTCTTCTGAAGCATAGCAACATCTGGCTCGACCTGTGGAAGAACATGAATTCAATCATAAATAAATGTTGGGGGGTAATAAAAAAGTTAGAAAGAAAGCCAATAAAAAACAAAAGTGAAAAAGAGAGCTTGGCTTAGAATCAAAAGACTAAAAATGCACTATAGAGCTAAGAAATGACATTAACACTTTACAATAAGGTTCATTAGTTAACATTAGTTAACTAAATTTGTTAACATGAACTAATACTTATGCAGTATTTATTCATCTTTTTTAATGTTAATTTTAACATTTATTGATACATTATAAAAGTCTTGTTAACATTAGTTAATGCACTGTGAACTAACATGAACAAAGAAAGAACAACAACTGTATTTTCATTAACTAACATTAATAAAGATTAGTAAATACAGTAACAAAATACATGTTAGTTAACACATTAACTAATGTTTAACTAATGAACCATATTGTAAAATGACACCCAAAGTACAAAGAAAAAAGTGTTTTACAGAGAGTGCAGACAGATTTGGTAATCATCTTGACGGACTTTTCACTCAAGAGTTAGAAAATGACATACAACGTTATTTACAAAAATTGCTTCTGTTGTTATTTACCTTCATTTTCCTCTTTTTACAACCGGAAGAAAAACATCAACTTAGAAATTGAATTGAGCAATTGCAATCCAGAAATGTTTTTACAGAGGATACAAAAAGTACTTAATTGAAATGTTGACAAAACTATAAAAGCATTTTCTACTCGTCAATCATTCTACATACTAATACATTGAATGTTTGTATTTTATCACAGCACGACTAAAGCGGCAGCATTATAGCACGACTAGACTCAAGTTACTGTTTGCCATGTTGGCTCTAATTTGTTGGAGCAGCTAAGCAGATGGAATGTAAATGAGTGCGATGGGGGCAGGATTTCCCAGTGTGATTCTGATTGAACATTATATCTCTGAGGCTTGAGGACTGGCTGCAGTTATGGAGACATTTGGCCATGTTCGATAATTACTGTGTGTGCCAGTCAATGTGTTTCATAATGGATTTAAGTGCATTTTCCATTTAGTCACACACCTCCGCTCCCAAAGTAGAATTTTCCTATATAATAACATACTAAAGATCACTCATAAAAAAAACACCTTGCATGTTAATGTACAGACTGTAATAAAACATGGCTTGCTTTATATGCACTGCTTTACACATCTAAGACTACACTGTACATCATTATTCCCTGATAATATTCATCAACAGTATGGATAAAGGATAAAAGATACATTCTACATATCAGCACTTAGAAATGCTGCTTACCCAATCAGAATAGAGTAATGGAAGTAATTGTTTTATAATGTCTAATCTTTCACAGATTTCACATTTAAATATTATACTGTATATGACTACCAAAGTCCTCCATGCAAAGGATGTTACAAAATTGTTTAACTTAACTGTTCCTTCTAAGTGATCACAGAAGATAGAAAGGGCACTGATTCAGTGACAAGAACCTGTAAATGTTCACTCGTTCTTCATTTCAGTCATCTTCCTCTAAAGTGATTTCTTTTTTAAATGCCAATTTCTTGAGTGAATTAATGACTGCAAACCAGGATTCTCTTGCTGATTTGATGAGGAGTATACTTCACAATGTCTAGGTGAAGGAACTTTGTTCTTTTTTTAAATTGACAGCCAAGTATTGTGTTAATTCATCTGAATTACTGAACACCCTTAAATGAATTCATCTGAAAATCATATATATATATAGCAGGCTATTGACAGAATTGTTTAGTGTTTCCTGGAGCAAGACTCAAAAGCATCAGTGAACCAATAAACTTGACAGATTGAAGCTACAGTAATAAACAGAGAAGGGCTGTAATGGTCTTGAAAAACATGTATCTTAGTTAGCTTCTGTTATCACCGCATTGAAAATCATTTTCCTCTGTATTTAGATAATTTATAACAATCATGTTGATTTTAACACTATTTAATCTCAGTTTGCACAAGGTCATACTGTTACCGTGGAAACTAAACTGCATGTTTCCATGGTGTTTTACATTATATTTTTCACTTACTATATTGAGTTGAATTATCTGAGACAATTTTTGCAATTTAAACATCTGCTGTTTGTTCTAATCACATAACTCTGTATCACTAATTTACCCTACTGAAGTACGTTATCCAAGTTTTCTCTCTCTCTCTCTCTCTCTCTCTTTCTCTGTGTGTGTGTGTGTGTGTGTGTGTGTGTGTGTGTGTGTGTATGTATGTACGTAAACTAAGGGTAGCAAAAGAAAAGTTCATGTATATATTATAGTGGGAGTGTATTGATGCTGTCCTGTGTAATTGAATGAGGGTGTGGGGTTCCCTTATCTGGGAATTTTTATTTTTAGATGTCAGGGCATGGTCTAAAAGTCAAAGGTCTGCTTCCAACATCTGGGGATCTGGGCATATTATAGCTTTAAACTTCCTGACGTCTGAGTGAATTCCCCTACATACTACAAAGAAAACAGGAAACTATTACACACAGATTGTTTGGTATATTCTTAGATGTGGGAGCGCAGATGGGAGCTGATAAATTAAAATTTTAAAGCTGAAGCATGTAATTTTTTAAATGTTAATATACTTTCTTTTATCCAAGCTTAATATGCAGAGACTATACTGTAATTATAAGTAAGCCATTTGTAAGGTCCTATGTTTAAACATTGTGACTCTCTGTTGTTATCATGACATTGCTATGTTTGTTTAAGAATTCTGACCACTCTGACGTAGGTTAGGTTAGGATGAATGGTAGGGTTAGGGATGAGTAAAGACATGACCAATGAATCTTTGGAATCAGCTATGGGGCGGAGTTTTTACTAACCTGGTTGGGGGGAAAAACATCACACCATCCAATGGCGTGAGTTGGAGGCGTGGCTTTCTTTTTTTTACAACCAGTGACAGACATGGGGAATGAGAAACCTGTTTGAAAATGGGCATTGTTTTTGCACACATCTCATCTTCAAGGTCAGTGGAATTATAAATTAGCACTTTCAGAACCTTTACTATTTCTTATAAATTGCTAAATAAGCAAATGGTTACAGTATTTGCTTAACAGGTGCCATGGCAATTGGTTTTGACAGTTTTTTTGTTTGTTTTGTTTTTGACAGTGTTTTGGCTTAATAATGATAGGACCAGTGTTGATTATCATCTTAAATATTAACAGAAAATTGTATATTCTGAAATCCATGCGCCACACATGCTACCTCTTAGTATTTTTGCTTGGATATAGATTTCATCCTGTCAGTTTCCCAGTGTGGGTACATTGGTATTATTATTAGGCTTATAGCTGTATGGTTCATGAACTATTGAGCTGGCCATCCCACTGACAGTACAAAAAAAAAAAAGGAAATACCTGTCTTCCAAGATGTCAGAATGAACACTCACAGGTCTTCAATTACTGCAAGAAGACCAACAGCTTTGCTGTTTCGAGCTTAGAGATCTATTTTTTCAGTCACTATATATTTCACTTCGGGTTGTTTTAGAGAGCTTTGCCAGAGTTCGAATGTGCTGGCCACTGATAGATTGCTTGTACACAAGCAATACTTCAAGACGTCTGTGGTGGCACTCTACCATGAAGCTCATACCAATTAAAAGTTCCGGAGAGGATTTGGTCTGAGAGTAAAAGTGCAGGGAATTCAAAGCTTCTTTCCCAGTCATGCTTCTCAGGATGCCTCGCTCTGGGACTTTGAGGTAAAAATATAAGGTTGATACTGACATTTATAAAATGACAATAACATACTTTGACATTTGTTCTAATTAAAATCAGAAATCTTTATAGGAACATTTAGATTATGTTTTCTCATGAGGATGCACTCATTTGATATTTATCAATCTTTAATATGACAAATGCTCACTGAAGAAAGGATGGCTATGGCTTCATTTTCACCTGACATTAACATGCGTGTGATCATATTACATTCAGATAGCACTTGACCGCATTAAATGTCAGGTGAACATACAGTACATCCAAGGTTCATTTTGAGCTGATCACTGTTGAGAAACCACAGTCAGAGCTTCTCAGCGATGGATTCTGACCGTGTTTGAAAGTGCAAATGGTAATGCTTTTGCTGCAAGTGGTAGGTCTAATCTATTAGAGGTTGGCCTACAAGTAATCATTATTCATCACTTTTAAAGGTTGAGTTGAAATTATTATTTTATACTCTACTTTGGTTTGTCAGTAAAATATTGCAATGGTTTGGTGTTGTTACTCTGATATCACAAGAACTTCTGTTGCAAAAGCTCTTTTTGTCTAACCAAGCTCTGTTGCAAAGCATCCTTTACTGTGAGAATCTTAAGTATATGATAAACGCAACAGCATTTAACGCAAGGTCTAAATGCAACCCAGTCCAAAATGATACTATTTGGATGTGAAACATTTTAACGCCGAGTATAAAGGGGTCTATCAATAACAGCCAACAAGAGATGGAAATACTTATCTGATTTCTGCTTGTTTTTCTCTGAGAAGATGTTGTTTCTTTTGGAGTTAATCCAATGTCTTTGTAGGCACAGAGGCCATATCTGACTATGTCTTTTCATACTATTCAGTGCTGTAGCCAAGGTTAAACCCTCATTGTGAACTCCTGTCCGCTCCAGAAGTGATCTATGTGCTTTCCCATCTATGTACTTGAAGATCAATTACTGTGGGTTTATTCTGACTCTTAGAGCGCTGTTACATATTGCATCAAAGCGTACGACCTCAACATGCAATAGAGGCCATCTGTCAACACGTGAAATGAGAAAATTTTCAGGAACGAAGGTTTTATTTATAAAGTCCAGGCAAAGTGATTGTTCAGTTTTCCTTTTATGTTCCTGAATGCCCAAACCACTGTTCTCTGCTTCCTGCATTTTAGCAAGAAGGTCATTCTGTTTTTTTTTTTTTGACTTTAGTTTGGCATAAAAGCATCAGCTCTTGTTATGAGGTACATAAACACCCATTCTCAGTAATTCACTAGTTCTGGGTGCCATTATTTGGCGAGAGACAGTAAACAAATACAAAAAAGCCTGTGCTTAGCTCTAATAAACTTTAAAATGCAGTTACAAGCTACCATGGCTCGTGATTGTGAGCACAGCCGTACCCTTTTAAGGGTGTTCAAAAGAAAGCACAAAGTGGAAATGTATCCAGCGGTCGGAAGTGATCCGAGGTGAACTTCTTTGAATACAAAGTAAACTTCACACTTTTATGTGATTACATCAGAGAAAGTGTTTGAACCCATGGGATTAACTCTGTGCATGACATGTCACAGTCACATATGTATCAGCATGAAACTGCATCAGCATTCACACCAAATCCATTGATATGTGTTAAGTGTTGTGTTACCTTCTGTGCTGCCGAAGTCTCAATTGAATCTTTGGCCAAAGAGAAAATGTGTAAAATCCTTTCATATGAGACAGTTTGTTTCATATTACTGATTTGCTCTGCTGCCTCTCTCCCATTTTTATTATGCTAATACAGCAACGTGGGACACTTCCAGGCTGTCCACCAATCATCTGAAAACAATATATCTCTTTGCTCTTTCAGTATAAACTCCCTTGGGTTTCAGATGCCTCTGTCATGCCTTTTTAAAGAGTAAATTACCAGAGGAGACTCTCTCTCTCTTTCTTTGTTCTAGTTAAGCCTGAAAACCAAATGATGTGCCATGGAGAAGCAGACACTGAGCTAGTAAACAGGTAAAACACAGCTATCCAAAATGGACAAAAATAAATAAACTGGCAAGGATTTTCTTCTCACTATCGCTTGCAGGTGTTTCTTCAAAACTTTGAGATTTTTCTTGGAATTATAAGGCGGCTCTATGCAGCTGATTGGACACAGATGTGTGGATCATTTTTATTTTCTGTTATACAATACCTGTTCCTCACTATTGCAGCTCTTAAAAATGACCCACTCCTTGTCCTTTTCATCATTATTTGGTCTCCCATCACACATTTGTTCTTGCTTTTAGAGCACAAGTGGGCGAAAAATATCTTGTTAATTAATTAATCTGTGCGAATCCTTTCAGGGAAGTTTTAGTGCGATTGAGCGGAGTTGAATATGTTCTTCTTGTTCTTGGGTCCAGCTGGGACCTACATTTGACCTCTATGGATCCAGCTTTAATGAGGCCTATAAGTCACTACTTTATTCTAAACTATAATGTCAGCGTGCTTTAATTTGTTCACAAACACAATTCTTGAAGCACTAGTGTTTTTCATTACAAAAATCTAAAAAAAAAAAAAAATCTCCCACTTTCAACAGCTTTTTTCCCCAGCAAATTTCTTAACGTGTAAATATTTGTAACACCTTGAAAAGATTCGACAAGTGAGCCTTAAGCCCTTAACACATCAAGCCGATGGTCGGCCGACAAAGTTGTGTTGGTCCTTGTCTGCTTTTCTTTGGCTGATTCGACATGTTGAATCGGTGTTGGGCCGTCGGTGAGAGAGAGAACTCTGTTTGGCTGTTCGGTGTAGCAAACGAGTCAGTTCACGAGAATATAAGCAAAAGTTATGAAAGAAAGAAAATAAGTCATGATGGTATGAACAGAAAATGGAGAATGGAGTTCCAGAAGAAAGGACTGCACCAGATTTACCAGTTCTTGCGTGAGATGTTACTCAACTCTTCCACCAAGTAACCTGCAAGTTCTTGATCAAGTCTGAGGTGATGTATAGTAACCCATGGTTTGGAACTGCAAGGACAATCAGCTGTCCTTCCTGTCTCCTTGTAGCAGTCTCACAGGTAGCTTGTATTATGCACATTGCAGTTTATTGCTCTTGCCTCATCTGTAGTCCTCATGCCTCCCAACACCAGGTCTATGGCATGTTCACACAGTGATTCTAGGCGTCTTTATTCTGGTGCTTTTCAGGGTGAGTAGAAAGGTATCTGCTGTTCTATTGTAACTGTGACCTTTTTTGTCTACTGAACTGTTAGTGTCTTAGGTACTGTTTTGCAGGTGCATGTGCAATAATTGTTTATGGTTCATTAAACAAGCATTGTGTAAACACTTTCCAATAAAGATCTGAAAAACCTTTTTTGATTTTCAAAATAATCGATAACACTTTACAATAAGGTTTCATTAGTTAACATAGATTTAACAATAGTTCTACAGGGTTTATTAATCTTAGTGTTCATTTCAACATTTACTAATACATTATTAAAATCAAATGTTATATTTGTTAACATTCGTTAACACACTGTGAACTAACATGAACACACAATGACCAGTTTGATTTTTATTAACTAACATTAGCAAAGATTAATAAATACTGTAAAAAATGTAATGCTCATTGTTAGTTAATAAATTAACTAATGTTAACAAAGAAGACCTTATAGTGAAGTTTGACCAAATTATCTTTAAAATACAGTATCCTGAAAAAGGGATGTTTCTTTTTTTTTTTTGCTGAATTTTATCATATCATATTAGGCCCATTGCATGAAGCAATGGGACATTTTTTTATTGGTGATTTTCTTTTGCACAAAACACAAGATGCATGCAGATTAATAAGTGTACAGCTGCTCTGATGTGGCATTTAATATTTCAGAGCTAGCACTGTATATCCTAAATACACAAATAATAAAAAAAAATTTTCTCATTTTTTTATTTGAAAAAAATAATGATAATAATAAGACAGCTTGACTGGAAATGACGCACAACAAAAATACAAATTGTTCAGATTATTTTATTCTTAACGAATGAATTCAACTCTTAATGAAGGCTTTCATGATGGATTTTCACAGTTTAATAAAAGTCTGGGGTAAATCGGTAAAAAAACAAGCATTTGAAAGTAGCAAAAATGAATAATAGGTAAAAAAAAGTTTATAAGACTTAGAAAAGTTTATAACACTGATCTTCTCACAATACTATTTTACTTTGAACAAAAATTAAGCCCTAGGACATAAAAGTGCCCAAAGTTGAAGAAACGCCCAAATACATATTTATTTTATCAGTAGTTGAAAGACTTTTTCAATGCGAATGTTCTCGGTTGTGCCTTTTTTATTGGCCCCAGCATAAAATGTTACAGCATTTCTCTTTTTCTCAATGAAAGTCTTTGCTTCGCAGTTTTATATGTCATTTAATGGCAATATCACTACAATAACAGTCATAGATCATTCGCGTTTTCAACAACTTTCATGCTAGACTCTGTTTAATGCAAATGCATGTTGGTTATATTCAAGGAACATTTATTTTCACGTCAGCTGGAGTGGATTCTCTTGAAATAACACCAATTTTGTATGAATGGATTTTGCCATTGTTCGTCTCCACGTGTTCTTCCCTTCAGTCTGTGATTTTAATCCTGTGCATCATAAATGCATCATTGGAGTTGCAAATGGCAAAAGTCATCTAGGATAAATAGGCAGTGTGTATTTTACTGTTATTTTACTTTCAGAGTTTTGAATATAATCACATCACTTTTGAACAAAACTCTTCCGCTTTGTCCCTCTTTCTGCCGTGTAGATCTAAACATTTTTTAACAGTCTACTGAAAGTGCCCAGGAGAGCATTTTCTAATATGGAACATTAAATGTTTCTCATATTTGAGCCAAACTATCTTTTTATTTTTTATTTCCAGCATTAATTTTTTATTTGTAAAAAGTTGTAAATGGGTAAAACATACCCCGCTCATGAGGTGCATGGCTAAGTGATTTGCTGTGACATTCTTCTGTCAATATTTGAGACAAGCAAAGCAATGACCAGAGCTGATTTAATCCATTTATCCATTCCAGTCAGCTCTTTGGTGAAGGACAGTGACTCTAAAAGGTTCCTTCAGATTAATAGGGTAACAGCTGTCCATACTAAGAGTATTTATGAAATTTCCTTTACTATATTTTTTTTCTCTTTATATTGTGGTAACAGTCATCAGCAGATGCTGTGTGCACCATTAGTTCACGCAAATACAGCAATTAAATTAGTAACATCACATCTGGTATATGATCAATTTATTAATTGCGGTGTCAGTGCTGATCATCAAATGTATAACAGTGTGACCCAGTGTGGGCTCATCAGTGGGATTTTTAAAAAATTCAGCTGCATACCAAAGTCAGTGGAAAGGTGGGACTCTTGGGAAGACTGCGGTTGAGGTGCTCAGTATTCATTAACTAGCTGAGGTCATCTGGTCACACTTCATTTCAGTGATTCTGTCCGCACACAAGGACATCAATCATTCAATCAGTCGCTTACAATTTCATTATTTATCCAAGATGGTGATGGAAGCTGGCACTTTGTTATCCACCCCCACACATGCACTTTCAAACATACACAAACACAAACCATCCAGTGTGCCAGACATCAAATAAATCATGCACGACGTCAAATGTAAAGAACTTCAAATAAATAAATAAATAAATAATAAAACATAAAAACATGATATAAATTGTTACAAAGGAACATGTGATGACCTTTCCTTTTTCTGAATCACGTGTGTGACGCGTTTTAATGTTAAGAGGATTAAAGGCTGTTGTGGCAAACTTGAAAGCATCATTAAAGTAAGCCGTTTATATTCCAGTGAATTTACATCAATAGAGCTATTCTGCAGTTCTGTCACCTTAAACTGCTGCCTTCTAAAACCTAATTTGAAGAATTGTTTTTCTCTTGTAATGTTTTTCCTAATTATTTTAGGGGTATAAAGGCTACAGCCAAGCCCAAAGGTTTGAGATAAACATACTGTTGTTTTGCTCATCTGAAACTGCCATGAGTATAAAACTTTTCTAAGAGTTTAAGACATGTTTAAGGTGGATGAAGCCATTTTTAATTAAGGTTTCTCTCTAAACAGAGTAAATGACTCTTGTTAGACAAGATTAATGTAAAGAAACCAAGGCAGAGACCCGGCGGGTGTAACCAGGGGTACAAGCCAGCAACACCATGTGACGTCTTGGGAACATTAGTGGAGTTGGAGGGAATGGCGGAAGACCCCGCTCACACCAGTGAGGGCGAGATGCTGCCGACCTCTGCAGTTCATTTGTGAGATGAACTAGAAGTGGAATTTTACCTTGATCTCCTATCTCTGCTAGTCATATTTAGTTGAACATCTCCTATGTTAACGATGGTTCCACCCAGTTCAGAATCTCCTGCATCCCCGCTGGTTTGGCCCAGCATGAATTGTCCTGCATCTCCACTGAGTTCCCACTGAGCCTAACTTGACCAGCATAGCATTAGAGAAATTGAGCGGCTGAAAGGGGGGCCTTTGCTGGTTCCTTTCAGCCGCTCGATTTCTCTAACGCCATGCTTTGTTGATGAGCCTCAGGTCTTTCCTTCTCCAGCTTCAACCAGTCAGGCCAAATTCCATGGCTCTGCCTCCAGCATCTGTGCCTGCACACCATCTTAGCACATCAACCTGTCAGCTTCGCCTTGGCTCCTTCCTCCTTCGGCTCCACCTTGGACCATTATGGACCTCCACAATCATCAGCTTCTCTGTCACCCTTATGTTGTCAGCCAAGTCTCCAGCATAGCTCCTCCCTCTGTGGACTCCAAATGTATTTGGATGTGAACAGGCCACAATTAAAATGCACGAATGTCATTGTGTTATAAAACAAAACATCTAACATCTAACTAGGGACAATTTTCAAGCAAAACATTCAATTACAGGGTTGTAGAGATGAATTCTGGGACCTATTACTGTATTTTGCTCTGTGCCCCTCGCCTTTGAAAAAAATTAACTGAAAATATCGACGGCTTGGTTGTCATTGCACATGTTTTGAAATTTGCTTCATTTGGTGGTGTGTCTACAAAAAGATATTTTACAGTTTTAAGGGACACTTTATTTTTGTGCAGTTTACTTTTCCACTTTGCTAGTTTAGTTTCATTCAGATTTCACAGATCTACCACTGTGAAAATGAACTCAAGTATAATAAATTTGAGATAGGAGGCATGCTGTGTTATAGTGTGTTAGCCAGACAGATTAAATTCCCTCATTTTTATTCTTATTGAAACTATATAATAACTTATAATAATTAGCTCATTTAGCATAAGTCCTTGGAGAGGGCTAAAATGTCTGGTCCCTACTAAGTGATCTGACAACAGGCAGATTAGGAATGTGCACCTGGTAGATCACTTTGTTTCACTCACAGCACGAGTCAGAGGTAGATCTCGTGTTCAATATGCATTATGAGCAAATGGCTGAAGATTTGATTTTTAATGTTTTACTGAATGATTGTTGTGGCTGTCATCAGTGGCAGAAAGCTAAAGTGGCAGTTTTTCATTTGCACACAACTCTGCTCCACTTGCTTTACTGCAGCTCTCTTGTCATTCTAGTGAAATCCCAGACAAAATGCAAACACATGTTGTGAACATTGCAGTTTTGAATTGGAAAGACACAAATATTATACTACAGACCTCATCACCTGATCGTTATTTCACAGACTTTTTTTTTTTTTTTCATTTTAAATGATTCAAGCATAATTGAATTAATATTCATGAACTGTGCCCAATCAATATGATCGTGTGTTAAGGCTATATGTCAATTTCAGAACAAATTATAATCAAGTTAGATGAATTCAAAAAGGTCAGATCATTGGTGAAGAACAGGTTTAATACATAAGAGCTGTACTTAGTAACACTTTCTTTCAATTATCCAGTTTAAACACTCTTCTATAATTATAAGTAACTTTGCAACATGTCAGCTAACTCTTATTAGAGTATTAGTACTGTCTGCTTAATATCTGCCAACACTTTATGTGTCTTCCTACATGGTTGTTTAAGACATGAAAAGCTACACACTCCATCTTTTAGGGATAAAAGAAGCATTCCCAAGCATAAAACATGCTAGGAACATAATAATCACTGTAATAATGATCCAGTCATGTATTTGCCTATTAAAATCCAAACAGCGACTTTTTTTGGCCTGGCAGTATATATATATATATATATATATATATATATATATATATATATATATATATATATATATAGTATATTTATATATATATATATATATATAAAGCGAAAGAATAGTGTCAATTACCGCATGCATATTCTGGTAATATGTAGATGCAAATTCTATGCATTTACTGAAAAATAGAAAATACGAACTTTGCATGCAGGCTTTTTGCTTCTCTCTTTTCTTATTTGGTCACTCTGCACCTACTGCAATTATTTTGGTGTTTGCCCAGAAGTGATGCTCCAAACCATTTATGTGCATTTCACAGGTGACTTAACATTATCTTAACTGGAAAAAGATAGCTTGGAATTTGAAATGTAACGCTTGCATACAGGTTCCACATAGATTATATAACTTATCTGAAGGCTTTTGCTTCTAAGAAAATGATATGATTAAATGCATATCAATGTCAGTGTTTGCCGATTATTAAATTGGATATCAAAACATGGGTATGGTCAATACCTCACCTGGAAACATGTAACGGCCCTTTCGATTCTTTTGAGTTCTCAGTATGATATAATGACTTTTCTATTGTCTATTGTTGGACTAATTAATATGATGCACATTTCAGACCGATTATGAAGATTCATTGTGTTTGCACGATTCATCGTTATATACAATGTAGATATACTAATTGCGTTTAGTCCACTATAATTTAGTTTTTGAGCAAAAAAAAAAAGATAATTTACTCTATATTTATAAATATATTGGTCTTACAATATTGATTGTTATAAACACTTTAAATAGATCAACTAGTGTAAGTTCATATAGGAAGTCTGACAATCAGAAGAAATAAAAAAGGCACTTATAAAAACCACTTTTTTTGTATTAATGTTGTTGTTTTTAACACGATTCTTAGCCATACATGTTTTTAATTCATCTGTACAAAAAGTTTTAATATGAAGTTGGCACCCACATTTCTTTGGATTGACACAATAGTTAATGAGAGTATTGCTAATATTACTGTAAGTCACATAAGTGAATAAAACAGCAATATTTGCATTGTGCTGTCCTTTGGCAGGCATTTATTTCAAACAAACCTCTCACAGCTTCTCATGACAACATCTGCTGAAACATCTGGCTCATTAAGTCTCCTGTGAAATCTGAATGGCAGTTCATTGCAGCAATAACATTTCCAAAACAAAAGCTTTTATTTCGGTTCTGCCATTTCAAGGAATGATATCTTTTGTACTTTCTGATCTAATAAAAACAAGAATGACAGCAAACTACCAGTCCAGTATTATTGAATAATACCTCACTCTGCTCTAAGATATATAGTCAATTACTGACTTAATTAAACAGCTCTTTTTAATTATACAAATATAAAATGAATAATAGTAACCGAAAAAAGAAGAAGAGGTAAAGTTTCAAGTACTGCCGTACTGTTTACTGAACATATTTATTGAGTGCATGTAAGGTACATTGCTCAGCAAGCATCATTGGATCTGGTGAAGAGAAATTCTGCAATTACACATAGACTAAACAGTGACAGATGTGAAAAAAAACTGCATCACCACATCACAATAACAAAACCACATAGAGAAACTATACTGTAGAATTATCTGTGTAGGTGTCAACCAAACAGCTTCAAAAATAACAATTTTTGCATTCCTGCATTGCATTTGAACTGTCTCTGGTTATTTGTATTTGTACACTAAACGTTCTTCCAAAAACATGTCCATTTAAAGGTTTATATTAGAAATAAATTAACTTGTTACACAGCAGTCGAAAAAGTGTGCTGTTTTAGTCATTTGGAACAAACTCATTATCCCTTGAGGTACGAAATTCAGCCTTGGAACTATGAATTTTCATGGAAGGCTTCTCCCTCTGATTTACACACAGATTTTTATTTTATTATTTTAGAGTATCATTTATAAAGAATAGAAGATATATATATTCTTTTATATTTCATATAATACATATTTGTGTACTTCACCTGATCTAAGATTGCCATTAGCTTTTGTGTAAACAAAGATGTGGGCAAAAATTTAAATAACATAGCAGTAATATTTACAAGTAATCTGCCCATATAAATTTAACATAAAATACACAGACATTAAGTACATGGTAACACTTTACAATAATTTCTCAACATTAGTGCATTAGGTATCATGAAATAATAATTAACAACATTTTTTACAGCATGTATTAATCTAGGTTAATGTTAATTTTTAGGTATAATTCCACATTTTGACATTTCAATTGCAAAATAATGACAATGATCAGTCCGATCATCCATCAACTTTAACCGCCGCTACTTTCATTTCTCTCTTATCACACATGGACACACGGTCTCTCATTTAATACAAACAGAACAGTGACTTCTTTATTCTAGTGAAAACGAAATCTTGAGTAGAGTTGTCAAAAATATCAATATTTTGATCTGGGATGTCAATTTACATAAATTCCCCAAATCAATCATTGTTTAAATTAACAATCAATTACTTAACCTTAACATTTTAAAACTGAAGCGGGGGGCGCAACGAAGTTATCATGTTACTAAACAACCATTTGCTTAACCAACACAAAATAGTTTTTTTTTCACTGTATAGGTGAATACAGGTAATATGACCATCACTTAACAAGTGGTTTTAAATATGATGACATTTGCTCTATTTTCACAGTGTAAAACAATAACTGCTTTTTATGAAAATATTATCTAAATGCACGTATATAGTAATAGATAGACTTGTGTCATATATTGTTGAAAAGGTATGGAAGCCTGTTTCCGCCACTGAAAAACAAAAACAAAAGAAGATTATTGCGACTTTTCATCTCACAATTCTGACTTTTTTTTACTTTTTGAATTCAAAATTTTATGAATTCGGAACTTCATACTATGAATACCATATTTTTCTATGGCAGAAATAGTAAGAGTAGTATGCTAGTATGCGGATTCCAGTATTGTGACACTATCTCAGAGGACTTCAGTATTAACATCACTGTAATAATGGTGCAGTGTTTGTTTTGTTGCTGGACTGATCGATTTGAATTGTAGCTTTTTCTTTGCATGAAGCTTTAAAATATTTTCAACTTGAAATTTTCATGTCCATGTTGTGAACACACTTGAATTAAAAGTGAACAATAGTACTTTTTAAATTAAATTACCATTAACCTAGATTAATAAGTGCTTTAAACAGTTTATTATTAGTTTATGATAGTTAATGCAAACCTAATGCAGTATAAATATTGTTAAGGAATTAATGTGTTACCAAGTATATTTAAGCCCTCTGTACAAAAACAAAATAGGCATTCCTCAGGATCAACACACCAAAGCAGCATACAGACTTGGGGCAGTACTTTCCTGTTTATCTTTTGTGTAAAACAAATAGAGAGTCCAACAACAATAAGCGCCATTGTGCAATAAGATAAATAATCTATTCCTTTAGAGTCAGAAAGCTAAAGTTGCCAAGTCGGGGAGTTTCAGTCTGCAATGCTCATATTGTGCGCATTGTCTTTATCCTATATGTGTACAGGCCTTCCGTATGGATGGGTTCTGATTTGTCAGTACGGAAAGCATAAATGTTCAACTCATCAGAAGTCAAAGCCAAGCATCCTCTGCATTGTAGTTTGGAGAAACAGCTCTCAGGTCAGTCTGAGGACAACCTAAACCTCCAGCCGTGCCTACCTCAAGGAAATAAGATGGAGGAGACAGAATCCTCTCTGATCAGAGAGAATCCATTTGTGACAGGCCCGAGGAATGGCATACAACACTCTGAAAAATAAAAGGGTGCTCAGAAGTCCTTCCCACAGTGTTCTGGAGGGCTTTCCATGGCTGCATTGTAGTAACCTTCAATGAAGATCATCGAATTATCAAAGACAAATCAAATAGAAAAGCTCTGTGTCAAACGCAGGCCATAAGATCAAATAGAGCAAGAATCTTTTCATAAATATGAGAGAAACTGACTTTTGTACTAGGAAATATGCCTCTTTTTGATGCGAGTCATGTTTGGAAGGATTCTGATGGGTACTATTGCAGTTGTTTGAAGGAAATGACTCTCATCATAGTGAGTCACTTGGGAGAGGGGGAGATGAAAGTTCTTGGGTTATTGCCCTGCTTCTTCTAAATTTGATTCTTGATGACAAAGTTTGACAGATGATCAAAAAATAAATTTGTAAAAAAAATAATAACCCAATTCACAGTGATAATAGCCCAGAATTTGAGAAAAGCGAAGAACTGGGAATTGGGTTTTCCCTCTTAAAATCATCCAGGATTGAAACAGATCAACGGGTGAGTTGGCTGCAACTCCATTGGCCTCTTAATGTGGGGATACTCCTTGTGCCGTGACTTGCTTTTCTTCTCTTGCCCACTCTGCTCTTCCTTTGCTCGCCCTCTTCTATTCGAAGGAGGGAGATACCAGCCGTCTTGGCTTGCTTTGGTTTGTCTTGCCCCAGACAGTCATCTTTCCCTGTAACGGCAGCAGAACAACCAGTTAAACTATGTGGAGCTGATTTAGCAGATAAGCATGCGTTTAGTCTGTTAGTTTGTGCTAACCCACGATAGAAAGGAGAAAGAACAGTATGTGACTGCGTGCAAACTCTTTGCTCTGTGTGGAATTGATTAAGCAGTGCACGAAGGCCAAGACTCCTGCTTTATCTAGCTTTCATTTTCCTATATTACCTATTACGGTAGTGCTCGATTACTAGAATGCACTGCCTAGGGTGCGATCCATAAAAATGCTGGTTTATAGTTTCAGGCTTCTAATACAATGAATTAAGATATAATTTGCTTCACTTTAAACTTGCTTCACTATATTAGAGATCTGGCACTGCCATGACATTTCCCTATCTGCAAACTCTTTGAGAACAATGGAGTTGGAAACAATAAGATTTACTTGACTTCTGAATTACAAAAGCGAAAATTGTCTCTTTTTATCCAATTTATGCCTTCCAATGCATTCTTATCTGACGAGGTTTTCTCTATTACTAATCGTATAATGAAAGAAAACTATATTTCAATAAAAACAAAAACAAAAAAAAAGTCTGACAGAAGGACTGAAATATTATGAGCGAACTCCAGTTCTTTGGTGACCATATTGCACCCTCAAAAGTCACAACTTACCATATTGAGTCCAGTCCCACAGCTTTATTTACATATAAACCTGAGAATACTTTACAATCAAACACCTACGTGTCACCCTTTCGGGCTTGTCCCATTGCCCAGGAAGGTGCTGACACACACAGCAGCTGGTGTATGTTGTGTCTTGTCATGACATGAGTCAAAATCTGCCATAACCCTTGAAGCTATCAGAAGGTGAGATATAGTCCTGTGCTTTAAATAACACAGTAATAATAGAATGATCTATTCAGCTGCTTCAGTGATTTGTTGACCTAGTGAACTGAGAACGATTGCCTCTGTGTATTTATGTAAGCACTGCTCGCTCAAATCCTTGACTGTGTTTAGCATTGAAGGTCATTTCAGTAGTATAATATTAAACATTAATCTTAATTGCATTTTTCCCCTGAACCTACACTTGAATATTTATTTTAGCAGTTGTAGTATTTTTTTTTCTTTTTTCTTTTTTTTTTTTTTACAGTATATCATCATTATTTCAATTATTTAAATAGATTGCATCCACAAGTACCTTATCATACAACATTTAGTTCTGGTCCTCGAATTTGATTGGCAGAGTGAAGTTCCACTGTGTTTGCTGGTTCCTGACAGGCAGTGACTCTTTCTGCAGGTTACATCAACATAGACCTCTGTCAGGTTAGATGCCATATTGAATTTAAAGGATTAGTTCACTTTGAAATGAAAATTACCCCATGATTTACTCACACTCAAGCCATCCTAGGTATATATGACTTTCTTCTTTCAGATGAATATAATCAGAGTTATATTAATAATCACCCTCGATAGCTTTGTAAAGGCAATGCACGGAAATTTGTTTGAAGCTTGGGGGGGAATAAAGGCCTTATGAAGCAAAGCGATCGTTTCACTTCAGAAGGCCTTCGCTTGGTTTAATAAAGGCCTTCTGAATGTGATGCATGTGTGTGTGGATGCACTTTTTTCATGCTTTGAAGAGGTGGTTTCTGTGCACTGCCATTATAAAGCTTTGGAGCGTCAGGGTGATTATTAATATAACTCCGATTGTAATTGTCTGAAAGGAGAAAGTCATATACAGTTGTGTTCAAAATTATTCAACCCCCACTGAAATTGATTGTTTTGGCCGGTTTGACATTGATTTTGATCATTCAGTCATCCTGCTTACAATTAAATCAAAGAGGCACGTGTAGGTCAGACAAATATAACATAACATTTATAATGAAATAACCACAAATGTCTTTTCTCTGCTCACATCATTATCAGTTTTATTCAACCCCCAAGTGACATTCAATCTTAATACTTAGTACAACATCCTTTTACAGTTATAACAGCTTTTAAACATGAAGCATAGCTTGACACAAGTGTCTTGCAGCGAGCTACGGGTATCTTCGCCCATTCATCATGGGCAAAAGCCTCCAGTTCAGTCACATTCTTAGGCTTGCGCACTGCAACTGCTTTCTTTAAGTCCCACCAGAGGTTCTCAATCGGATTTAAGTCTGGTGACTGCGATGGCCATTTCAAAATGTTCCAGCCTTTAATCTGCAACCATGCTCTAGTGGACTTGGAGGTATGCTTGGGATCATTGTCCTGTTGAAAGGTCCAACGTCTCCCAAGCCTCAGGTTTGTGACGGACTGCATCACATTGTCCTCCAATATCTCCTGGTACTGAAGAGAATTCATGGTACCTTGCACACGCTGAAGCTTCCCAGTACCTGCAGAAGCAAAACAGCCCCAAAGCATGATTGACCCCCCGCCATGCTTCACAGTAGGCAAGGTGTTCTTTTCTTCATAGGCCTTGTTCTTCCTCCTCCAAACATAGCGTTGATCCATGGGCCCAAACAGTTCTAATTTTGTTTCATCAGTCCACAGAACACTATCCCAAAACTTCTGTGGTTTGTCCACATGACTTTTGGCATACTGCAGTCGACTCTTCTTATTCTTTGGAGACAGCAAGGGGGTGCGCCTGGGAGTTCTGGCATGGAGGCCTTCATTACGCAGGGTGCGCCGTATTGTCTGAGCAGAAACTTCAGTACCTACATCTGACAAATCTTTTCTCAGTTCCTCAGCAGTCACACGGGGACTTTTCTCCACTCTACGCTTCAGGTAGCGCACAGCAGTCGAAGTCAGCATCTTCTTTCTGCCACGACCAGGTAGCGTTTCAACAGTGCCCTTTGCCTTGAATTTGCGAATGATGCTTCCTATGGTGTCTCTTGGTATGTTTAACATCTTTGCAATCTTCTTATAGCCATTGCCCTTCCTGTGAAGAGTAATCACCTCTTCTCTTGTCTTCCTGGACCATTCTCTTGACTTCACCATGTTTGTAACCACACCAGTAAATGTCTAGAAGGAGCTGAGTATCACAGTCATTTTAAAGCTGCCTAATTGGTGCTTATTAGGCTTTATTGCTGCTCCCTGACATCCACAGGTGCTTTCAATACCTGATTGAAAACACTTCAATGGACCTCTGTTCTTCAGAGTGGTAGTCTTTAAGGGGTTGAATAATTGTGTCAATGAAGAAACATTTACTACTGTATTACAAAACCAATTGATGTCATTTTAGTTGCATATGCTTCTTTAAGAAGTCCTTGTAGGATTTCATTCTGAATTCAATTACAAATGTACTCTAAATTCTCTAAAACCATTTACAGCATTGGGGGGTTGAATAATTTTGAACACAACTGTAGGATGGCTTGAGTAAATTTTAAGTAAATTTTTGAGCAATTTTAATTTTAAAGTGAACTAATCCTTTAACATGGATGAAAACGACTGTGAGGCAAACATTTATAGTTTTTACAAGGGCAAGCACTGTATAAAGAACATAAATCATGTAATGTTCACAATGTTTCGTCAGCTGAACAGTCAAACAGCAGTACATTCCATTGAATGCACTCTAATTCTATCACTCACAGTCACGTTTTCATTCCTGTCAGAAGTGAAATATGACACTACTACCCTAATTAAGGTCTATATCAGTAGGTGGCCTCAAGTGACTGTCTTTAATCTCATTCAACCAATCTGTTTAACAACACCGATTCAGGAACAAAAAACGTGCATGGTTTTATGAGTGTAATACTGATTCATTCTGTTAATCGATCAGGAACAAAACAAGAGATTTGCTCAATCATGAGTCATTGAATCATTTAGTTAACCGATAACACATTAATTCATTGAGAAAAGATCAACAACCATTGCTTTGGGCTAATTTGGAAACATTTTCCTTCACAGAGCGAATCTAGACAAAGTAAGTGAAAATACTGTGTCTGAAAAGTAATTCTATCATTAATAACTTCGTGTTTATTGAACTGTTGTAGTCTAAAAGCAGCATAACACTCTTTCTTAAGTGCTATTGCTTAAATAAAAACACGAAGATGGCAATGCATCAGAAATAACATAAATCATAACTTACTAGTAAGGGAAGTAAATAATTCTAACCCTAAAACTGAGGGATATGTGGCTATATGTGCAGCTGTCAGTGGCCATTTAGGCAATTACTCTGGGCAATAAAAGAGTCCCGAAGGTCCTCATCCAAGGAATTATCACAGTGGGATTGAAGCAAGGTGACATCTGCCGGACAGACCAGCTGCGTGCAGCCCAACCGATCACAGATTAGCAGACAGATTGTTTACACTGCAATCGATCTCCAGCTGTTTGAATTCCATTAGCTGTGCAACAGGCTTCCCAAAATTCTCCGAGGTTCTACCAACCAAAATCATGTCATGTCCAAAAATGTCCTTGAAAAATGTTTTCCTCTTAACACCTACGATAAATTGCATAGCTGCCACTAACCATTCCGTTTATATTCATTCAGCAGACACATTCTCCATTAGTTCTTGTTTAGATTTTCAAAAATAGACTTATCTCCTGATGCGAGCAAGAACCGATTGTTCTACAGAAAAGGCAAGAACAGGAAGAAGACATCATTATATGCCAGCGGTCATTAGAAATGAGCCCAAAATAAATGAAGCTTTTGCTCATTATAAACAGAATGACTTTGCATCAGGGCCAGAAGATCAGGGGCTGAGCAGCCAGGCAGAGCAGTCCACAATCTCCTTACTGTGATTACTAGGAAATAGAGAAGAAATGTCATCACTGGGTAAAAGAAAGAGGGAGAAATCCAATAAATTAGATTTAGTCAGGCACCAAGCATCATCTGGCCTGTTAGCACCTACAGCAGCATGAGTGATGCCCTGAATTTTGAGTACGTTCTGGTCGAACAAAATTGAACTCCTTTAGGGTGGTTGTAATTTTGTATGGTCCTTTCACGCTACTTTAGGTCAATCCAATCACTAGTGAAAGTACAATGCAGAAAGAAAATGTGCAAAAAGTTTTTGACAATCTCCATTTCTAGGAGCACAGCTGACACACCGCTCTGCTTGTCTGTTCTTGGGCTTTGGTTAATGCAGTGATTACTGATTAGGAACCATTCCAATTGACATGAATTCTTTTGAGCTCATTCCAAGCTTCCAAGCGAGTTCAATGTAAATTGTCCATATCGATGTAAAGCTTAGTACATTTCATCCGTTTACTTAAAGGTAGGCCACTCAAAAATGAAAATTCTGTCATCAGTTACTCACACTCACACTCACTTCCAAACCTGTATGAATTTCTTTCTTCTGCTAAACACAAACATATTTTGAAGAATGTCAGTGGCCAAACCTTTGATGGGTCCCATTTTCTTTTTTGGGTGAATTATTTATTAGGCATGTTTTATCCAATGCAACTTAACATACATTCCTTAAATGAACATTCCCCTCTGGCCAGCTGGCATAGGGCCTTGTTTAAAAGTGCAGTGGAGATAAGATGCCCTTCTTATAGACTAGATCATAGACCCCACTCTTTAGGGGTTTGAACAAGCTTCCTTTGTACTCCTTTCATCATCAAAATGTTGTGTATATGAAGAAATGAATAGCACTTTTAAAATATTTAAATGTAAATTCAAATGAGCTAGTCATCATAGATACCAATAGCCTAATAAAAGCTGTTTTATTTTACAAGCAAAACTATTTAAAACGGCAAGATTGTTGACAACCTTTCATTACCATTGTTTTACTTCAAAGTTATCTATTTTGAATTGCTCAGAATGCATTGGACTTGTTTTTGTTACCTGTCCTCCCTGTTCTTTGTACATATTTGCACACATTTACAGGTCACACCATGTTTTTGTTTCTATTTAAACACTAGCCCGATATAAACCAGTCACCTTGATTAATTCACCAATAACAATGAAAAGCACTGGCTGATTTAAAAAAAAAAAAAAAAAAAAAAGAATTGGTGAAAAAACTAATATTTATGGAAGAGTCTTTTCAGGATATTTTCAGTGATGTTAGTCACTTAGTTTTCGGCTTTCTCTCTTCTTGCCTGAAGCATAAGCCTGTTTGATTTACCTCTCATTGAACTGCTATGAATTTAAGGGAATTAAAATAGGAATCTGAAAAATATGGGGAATAATACATAAAAAGCAGGTATTGTTTTTGTGGTTTGATTTATGGTCTAATGCATTGCACTAGTAAATCTATTGTGTTGTTTCTGATTAAATCAAGCTGTTGGAATATAGTGTTTGGCTTGCAGTGGAAAACCATAATACAGTGCATCATGGTGTGGTCTGTGGAATGACCTGAAATGCTTTGTAAATCAGTGAGATGCAGACAGCGAAAGGCAGACTAGAAACTGAGGGCAAGGCAACCAGCCAGAGAGCACATAAGCAGCAATCGAATATCAACAGGTGCCATGATTCTCTCCCTCTCTCCCTCTCCCTCTCTCTCTCTCTCTCTCTCTCTCTCTCTCTCATTGTCCTTATCAGTTGCGGTCCATCTAACGTGTGCCGGGCACAGTAATCCTGGCCTGTACACCCCTGCAGCATGCCAACTGAATAGCTCAGTATTGCCAAAGCTTCCTCATCAGAGTGCTTTCATTTGCAGGTTAGCAGGGAGTAACTGTGTATGTGAAAGCCCATTAAGCAGGATTTCTAAATCAAGTCCTTGTGTTATATGCAAAAGGATTTATTAAGAAGGTTATTACCGTGATTATGAGTATTGTGATACTTGTTACATGTCCTCCTGATATAGAAATGGGATGTGGGTGAAGTGTTCACTCCACTTCACTTTGTCATAATGCCTGGTTTCCAACATCACCTCCATCCCATTCTCATTTCAGTTAATCCCAGTGATTTTCAACCCCTGTGCTTATCAGTGTACCACAGGGTACCTCTCCTCTACACCATCCTGTGTCTTTGGGTTAAGAGCTGAACAGAATGGGTTACTGGTGGTGATGTGTGTCGAGACCCCTGTTGGATTAGCTTGCTGGGTGATGCTGTGTGAGTCACATTTTATTTTCCAGTAACCATAAAAGAATGACATATCACAAAAAGAGCTTTTGCCAGTTTCGTGCATGCAAGATGTTATATTGGATCTGTTTAGGGCATCTGGTGTCCTCTGACTAAGTGATGTTTTGGCCTAGAGTAGAATCTTTTTTTTTTATAAGAAATTTAAAATAATCTTTAAAAGAATACAGGTGCTGGTCATATAATTACAATATCATCAAAAAAGTTGATTTATTTCACTAATTCCATTCAATATAATTCCATTAAATTCATTCATTACACAGAGACTGATATATTTCAAATGCTTTTTTTTTTTTTTTTTTGATTTTGAACTGACATCTTTGGAAAATCCCAAATTCAGTATCTCAGAAATTAGAATATTGTGAAAAGGTTCAATGTTGAAGACACCTGGTGCCACACTCTAATCAGCTAATTAACTCAAAGGCCTTTAAATGGTCTCTCAGTTTTGTTCTGTAGGCTCCACAATCATGGGGAAGACTGCTGACTTGACAGTTGTCCAAAAGACGACCATTGACACCTTGCACAAGGAGGGCAAGACACAAGGTCATTGCAAAAGAGGCTGGCTGTTCAGAGAGCTTTGTGTCCAAGGACATTAATAGAGAGGCGAAGGGAAGGAAAAGATGTGATAGAAAAAAGTGTACAAGCAATAGGAACCCATTCAAAAATGTGTGGGAGATTCACAAAGACTGGACTGCAGCTGGAGTCAGTGCTTCAAGAGCCACTACGCACAGACTCCATGCCACAACACATTGATGCAGTAATTCAGGCAAAAGGAGCCCCACTAAGTATTGAGTGCTGTACATGCTCATACTTTTCATGTTCATACTTTTCAGTTGGCCAAGATTTCTAAAAACCCTTTCTTTGTATTGTTCTTAAGTAATATTGCGATTTTCTGAGATACCGAATTTGGGATTTTCCTTAGTTGTCAGTTATAATCATCAAAATGAAAATAAATAAACATTTTGAAATATATCAGTCTGTGAGTAATGAATGAATATATTATACAAGTTTCCCTTTTTGAATGGAATTAGTGAAATGAATCAACTTTTTGATGATATTCTAATTATATGACGGGCAGCTGTATATTTTGAAAAAAGTGCCTGTTTTTTTTTTTTTGACCCTATTTTTCAAAATCATAAGAGTATGTAATGGCATGAGTGTGAGTAATGATAACATAATTTTAATTTTTGAGTGAACTAACCCATAAAGTTTGCATTAGATAGTGGCGAAATTAATCTACATTTTTTTTAAAAAAACACTACCGTTTAAAAGTTTGAGGTCAATAAAACTTTTTAAGGATTTTGAAATGTTTATGCTCACCAAGGCTTCACTTATTCGACCAACAATACAATATTTCTTATTTCAATATATTATAAGATGTAATTTATTCCTGTGATGGCTAAGCTGAATTTTCAGCAGCGATTAGTCCATTGTCAAATGATCCTTCAGAAATCATTCTAATTTGGTGCTCAAGGAACATCTCTAATTATTATCAATGCTGAAAACAGTTGTGTTAATTTTTGCGGAAACCATGATGCTTTAAAATACTTAAACTTTAACTTAATACATATATAATTGTATATACGTCTACTGTCCTTTCTGAATATAAGTATTAATTTGGAAACGATATTGGTTGATACTACAGATGTGATCACAATATGTGATCATTTTAGGGACAGAAGTTCAGTTATTTTCCCTTTGAGTTAAGAAAGTAAAATGTTACACCAGGATTAAAATAAGATTTGAATCATGTTAAATGAAGTGGTATCACTATTTTTTTTTTTTTTTTTTTTTTTATGGACAAACATCCACAAAAAGATCCTGCAATGTCCTTTTAAATACATCTCATGAATGTATAATTTAAAGTTCTGGATTGGGTGTCTCTGCTGACGTCCTGATGATGGCTGGTTCAGTGTATGAACAGCAGCTAAAGCGACGGGTGGTTGGGCAGAATTGTGCGCACACCAGTGCCACTGTGTTTTCTGTGTAAGTAAACCCTGCATTGAAGTCCCTGTCGCTGAGATCAGAGAAAGCTTTTTCCCCAGTTTCCATTTCCTTAGTTATTATTGTGGTGAGGCATGGGAACACTACCTTGTTGTTGTTTAAAGGAAAAAGGGAAAAAACCAAAAAAACAACAAAAAAAAACAGATGAATCTTGAAACAAATCTTTTTTTTTTCTTTCTTTTTTCTTTTTTGTTGCTGTTGGAGAAGTGTTTGTGTTTTTCAAACTCCCCTATCATGTCTTGTTCCGATGATGTGTGGCGGGTGAGGAAAAGTTTCCCACTCTATTTCAGATGGATGGTTCACATGGTACATCATGCATCAAACGAGTGAACCTAGGGCACTAATGTCTGATCCTTGTTACTTCCCCTTTGTGACTCATTTCCTCAATTAGCTCCATCTGTAGTGCTGTATACTTCACACAGATACATTACCATGCATTTCTACACAATATGCATGGCACACAAACACTGTGCATGTGACAACCATGATATTGGAAGGAATTTTTATTTATTTATTTGCTCATTACGGTGTTTGGACATTTCTGATCTTTCTGTACTGCTTTTCAAAATAAAATGTAATATGCTGAGTTTGAAATACCAGAGGTGTTTAGCATCGGCTCTGACATTTATCTGCAGTGTTTTTAATATGATGGACATCACACATTAAAGAAGTGTCTGAGGAACAACTTATCACACACCATCCAGACAGTCAGGGGTAGTCAGATGGTTAAGTATCATTGAGGTTAAAGAGACACTAGGGGACACACTGAGCTCTCAATCCTGCTCAATCACGACGGGACCCCAGAGCAAGGGTCTTCAGCTCAGATTGCTCCAGTGAGACTGTTGTGGCAATTAGTCTGCTGCAGGTTGCT
Organism: Opsariichthys bidens; assembly: GCA_037194245.1. Taxonomy (NCBI): domain Eukaryota; kingdom Metazoa; phylum Chordata; class Actinopteri; order Cypriniformes; family Xenocyprididae; genus Opsariichthys; species Opsariichthys bidens. The sequence continues at coordinate 12,150,060 of CM074296.1, forward strand.
GTGGTGTGTCTGAGCAAAAATACAAGCTGACAGGGACAACCTTTAACTGCCCTATAAGAGCGAAGTGATGCATCTTAATGCAGGATTAGAGGTGCTTCATCAGAAATGTAGAGCCCAGAGTTTAATGTGCCTTTTCAGTCGTATCTGCAACATCCTACATACTGTTCACATTAATTGTTTTACTGCTTTGGAATCACTTTGTGCTACTGTTCATTTATAACTGTCAGAGGTGCAAAATTCCCAACCTCATTTAAACAGAACCTCGGGACAGAATGTGTCTAGACTCACTAAGCCCAATTTAGGCTTAGCCGAGCAAGCAATTGAGCCAAAAGCAGTTACCTGTGCTGGTAATTGCTATTTATGTGATTTGAGCAAAATGTTTTGGTAAGGAAGTATCTGCTAAAAACATAAATCTGTCAGTTATATCTTAATAGGCCTGTATGGTGCGCTCCAAAAGTCTTAAAAATTTGGCCTTCTAAATGATGTAACACTAATAAGACATATTTGAGATTCTGCTCAAAAAAACTAAAGTAAGTTTAGTTTTAGTAAATATAGTTTTTACATTTCAGATTTTTAGGTCAATACAATTTTAATAATTTTTATAGAACTTAAAATATATATATTTTATATAATGTCGTTTTCATATTAAATTAGAAAAAAAACCTGTTATTTTCACTATAGTGCTCTAAAGCTTTTAAACCGTACTGTACAGTATACAAAGGTGTGGAGTCAGTAAGATTTTTATTTATTTATTTAGTGTTAAGAAATTAATACTTTTACTCAGCAACGATGGATTAAATGGATCAAAAGTAACAGTAAAGATTTCTAGGTTTCCACAAAAATATTAAGTGACACAACCGTTATCAACATTGATAATTACAATAATAAAAAAATGTTTCTTTAGGACCAAATCAGCTTATTATGATATCCAAAGTATCATGTGACACTGAAGTAAGAAAAATTGCAATAATATTTTAGTTTACCATATTTTTGATCAAATAAATACCGCCATTGTGAGCATACAAGACTTCTTTCATATTAATACATAAACATTTGAACAGTAGTTGGTTCAGTTTGTTAGTCACTTGCATTGCCATAAATGGCACAAATACACACTGGTGGAAATTTGGGGTGTTCCTTCTGTCTTCCTTCCTTTGTGAATTCCTTTGCTGTAACTATTGAGGGCTGAAACTAGAGCACAAAACTTACATCCAATTTTTTTACACCCTTCTGGATCTGGAGTTGGATAATTGTTTCTACTTAACTGCTGCATTAATGGATCTTACATCATTATGAAGGATACAAAATACCCTAGCGAGAACCTTTTCTGGGACTTCTCTAAAACTGTATAACACCCTGGTGTATAGCACTTTCAATTCACTTAACAGTCTTCTACAGTTTCTTTTACACTTTCGCATTTTTGTTTATTCCGCAGTTGTATGTATTTTCATTTAGTTGCCTTAAAATAGTCAAAGTTAAGTGTAAAGCATGTGCTGGCATTCTATATAAATTTTCTGACTCTCATTAAAATTCAAGGTTGCAGGATTCAGCTGAGATCACAGGGTCCCGTATTTTTATTTGTTCTGGTTCTGATTCTGCCCAACAGTTGCAGAAAAACTGGAAACACTGTGGCATACTTGCATTACTCATGTGCCACCCTTCAATAAGCAAGATGACTCCGCATACTGAACCATGCAAAAGAAAGACAGGGTTCAGCAACACAAGTGGAAATTAATATGTGACTGAATTTCAGAAAGAAAGAAAATAAAACCCTTGGGGAAAAACCGAATCAAATTTAAATACTGTTTGTCTTTTTTCCAGGATCTACGATTGAAACACAAGTGGAAATAATTAAGATCTCCAAGCAGCTTTACAGATGTCCTTCTAATTAATCTCAGGTTGTTTACTACACTGTCACACACATGCTGCGTTGAAGAAGAACATGCAATCACTGTTTACTTTGAGGTGAAATAATAATGTAATCACATGGTCATGTTCTCTGTGTCCTTTTCAACTAATTCTTGATATAAATAGCCATTGCTATGAAAACTTTTTTCCATTAGTGTCTTTTCCGTGGCATAATGTCTGAAGTGCAGGGATGGGATGGGTGCTAATTGGAACACATGATCTTAAAGACCGCAGGTAATTTATTCAAAGGTCAGGTCTTTTAATGCTGAGAGGAGATAACGGATAGGAGGATAACTTCATCATAAGCAGTTTCTGGTAAACAGCTTTGCACATTTATATGTTTGCAAACTTACATCAAATAAAATCCTAATTAGTTTAAGAGGAAAAATAAGCTATCTGTGCCATTAAAATACTTCCAACCCAGGTTTATACTCACGACCCTAACGATTTATTCACACCACAGGTGCTCTGAATAATTACCAAGGATGCAGGAAATAACAGGCAGTATCGCAACATTCACAGAAAGACCACATCTGTGATTAACATTGCAGAACCGGTAATGAAAAACGCTGTTTTTTTTTTTTGTTTTTGTCCAATTTAAGAAAAATTGGATAAGATAAACCATGTGGGAACCATGGTGATCTGGCTCAACCATGGCTGATCATACTTTTCATTCAACTTTTATACAGGATTGAGCTGGAACAGCAGCTATATCATTTAAACTTTTAAATGATGACTCTATTGTACAAGCTACAACATTCTTCACAACTGAACATATGTCGAAGGTCATTTAAACGAGTATTATTGCATTCAGATACAATTGCGACATTATTTTAAAGTAGACAACTTTTTTATTTTTCGAATTGAGTGAACTCACTTTACATGGAAGCTCTTTACAAACATTCTTTTTGAATTAGTTTTGATTCAACCAGTGCTAGTCCAATGTAAATGTAATTTTCTGAAAGCCATTTCTTATTACAATAGTAAAGAGTGCATACAAAGTTCTGACATGAAACTCTATATGGCGCAGGCTAATAGGTCCTTTATCTCAAACCTGCTCATAATTACATCGTTATCTAAAGGGCATAGCTGATTGGTTCCTGCTCCAGTAGCCAATGAGTTGCATGCTCAACCTTCAAAAAAAAACCTTCAAAAACCTTCTTTGGTAGCATTGCCTTAGCAAATGCAGTGAAGTGCTTGAAGTGAATGAAGTGCTGAGAGCTTCAGAAACCCTCCAACTGTATAGATCTGCTTCGGGTAATTCATGTATGCTACATTGTACAGCAGCAGAGAGTCTTCATTGCTCACAGCAACGTGTTGTGTATGTTTTGGCAGGAGCAAATGCTGTACTTGCTCTGCAGCAGTAGCCGTAACCTACAGCAGCAACAAAAATAACAGTAGCAGAAGCAGTGTAGCAGATCTATTCCATCAAGACCAAACATATCAACACTATCATACCCAATATCATGTCAAACACTTGTGATGAGTTGTCATGACAGAAATGTAGTTGATCTTAAGAAAGAAAAAATAAATCCCCTGATACTGAAGAAATCAAAACAACATTGGACCCCATTGCCATTCTTTATGATTATATCCATTGACACATTCTTCAGTAATATATTCTTTTATGTTCTGCTGAAATAGGAAAGTCACACAGGTTTGGAAAAACCTGAGGGTGAATAAAATGACAGAATAAAATGTTAAGTTCTGTGCCGGCTGCTACCCTAAACCCTTTCAACCCTCAAAGTCTACACTTTTTCTCGTGACAATGGTGCATAAACTGTCAGATAGTTATCTGAATGCATTGTCATCATCACCGCTTAGCTGAAGTGTGCATCAAGGGCAAATAGCAGTTGCAGGGACAGCAGTCATGAGCATTCTTTTGAAACCTAAGATGACAAATGGAACATCCTTCACTGCCTTGGATTTCAAGGACAAACATAACCATCTCAAGACTGCAAAAACATGTCAAGTGTGCCATTGAGTCATGTCATGCCATGATTTTTTCATCTTAAAATTTTAGCATATTTCTAATGCGAACTAAGGCTAAAAGCTTAAGACTAGTGATGTTACTTAATGCTATTTTCATTCAGTTGAGGTGCACTGGCTGGCTGCCTTTTTCCGTAGGAATCCAGGGAAGATCTAATTAGAAAAATTCAGGCACCAGTTCAACCTTCAACTCTTGTGAACAGATTTTAATAAGCTTTGCATTTGCCAGGCACCTACTGATGCTCACACTGGTGTTTTCGTTCAGTCAGTAGCCGATCATGTAGTGCTTGCGCTTGCCTTTATATTTGTAAACGTGTTTAGTTTAGGGTTAATCTTTATTTATTATCTTTGTAGGATGTCTGCCAAATTTCTTGAGCAATCTAACCTACTGCTCCTCATAATATTACACATTACTGCTTCATGGCAGCCTGCAGCCTAATGTGTAATGGCTAGTCTGAAGCAGTCTTCACCATCACTTTCTTTAGGCTTTTACCCAAATCATTGGGAAAGATCATTTCTAAATGGCTTAGTCAATCAGCTGCGATCCAGATGTTTTCTAGACTGCCCCTGTTGCTTCCAAATCATTGCTGGGTAGCATAAAAATCTATTCACAAAACAGTCATTATAGAACTAATACTCACATTATTTAAAAAAAAAAAAATGTTTATTACTACTTTTTTGAAAAGGAACAGTACGCCTAAGCTAATATTTGACTGAAAATCCTCTTAATTCCAGTCAGAATTAACAGCAGGCAGTCAAAAGCTGTATTTTTAAACACTGATCACGCAAGACCACCCAAGAAAGACTTCAAAAGCTGACGTTGCGTGAAAGGTAACAGCTATTATGTACAAATTAAATCAACTTAGTGCCAAGCAAGTAAGGATTACTATGAGCTAGAATGATCCTGGAAAGACATTCCCACAAAGACAGACTGTCAGTCTGTTTAGAAAGATATATCATACAAACATCAAATTAGATAGATAATTTGAACTTTATCCGTATTTAGTATGTTTATTTTTGATCATTTATTTTAATTTGGGTTTTTTTTTTTTGCTAGCATGTACATTCCCACCGTTCATAAATTTGGGTTCAGTTAGATTTTTTTTAAAGTAAATATATATATATATATATACAGTGTGTAGTAGAGAGTTTCAGCGTAGGACATTTTTATCATGTCTTATTTTTTTTCATTAGAAGGTTCCCTCACTTCCAAAATACCAATTTAACCCCACATATATAATTGACTAAATGAGACTTGAGCGAAACGAAGCACGGCACCTCATAACCGTGACAATTTTTTTGGATTATTCCACTAATAATGTTCACTGAAATCCTCAGGAAACCAAATTTAGTACAGATGTGATTGTTATAACAAGTTTTATTTGGCTTTGTGATGTATTTTGTTAAGGGGTAAGTGATTATTGGGATGCCTCAGGACTTTGACCACTGAGGAGACAGTCAGCTGTGAATTGAAGAGCATATCTCAGGGGAACATGACATAAGCCTGCAATATGATCTGTGCCAGAGGGCACGAGAACCACATTCCTTTATAAAGCTGTTTGACACCTTGCTCTAGGTCACTTTCTCCTGCAAGGACACACTAAAGAAAATCACATGGCCATAAAGAAGCTCTTTCACTAAATATTACAGTGTGAAAACCCACGAATCACTGGCTGTCAGATCCGCGTTTTTATTCAGGAGATTAACACAGAGCCATATGGGTGTAATGAATTAATTGCTTTCCCTTCTTCTACATTATGTATACATTAGTTGATTTATATATTAATGCTTGTGCAGATGTTTAAAAATACAGTTTTAATGGGTAGTTAATGATCAAGAGTTTTGGTTGCAGGCGCATAACATGTCCATGAACATTCTTTCAATCAAGATCAATATTTTAGGCAAATATTTAAATACATTTATGAAAGGAGTGTATATTTTAGGTATTTGGTTAAATTTTTCACCACTTTAAATACCTTTTTGTGTTCATTATTTTATTATTATTACAAATAATCCAACAGTGTGACAAGACAATCTTTATGAGGTCATAAAAACCGCATGCATAATAATTCTAAAATAATGGGCAAAATGCTGTTTAAAATACTTTTATTTGAAACAAAATCTGCAAAAACAAAAAACAAAATCTATCAAAAAATTATTATTATTATAAAAATGTAGTTTCAAATAATTAGCATGTAGGAGTGTCAGTGATTAATGCCCTGGATATGTTTAAATCAAGATTTGCAAGTGCAGTGAAATTTACTGATCAGTGAAGATATGAGGAAGTGATCATTTTAAGTCAGCCTGATATCTCATGGTCCTGTAAAGTGACATCTAACAGGAAGCGAGTTGTACTGTGGGATCATACTTCCTCCATACATGATTATCCCTTTAGATTTCTCATGCAAATCACAATTCGGCAATATAACAGAAAACCACAGTCCCTCTGTGGAATGAATAATCTCTATTAGCCTGTGATTATCAGTTTAGAGACCATGTGGCTTGGACAGCATACAGCTGTAATTCAGAGGTAGTGTGAAACTGTAGTCGTTTTTCCCATTACCCTTTCAAGGCTGATGTACAGGCACGCACACAAATGCACAGATACGTCAGTTCCATAAACCATGGAGTCACGCTCAAGATAATTTACCATGAAGGTCTGCGATCTCTTACAATTTCCACATTGGGGTCCAAAAAGATGGGAAATCTTAAAGGGTTGAAGGGTCACCCCAAAATGAATTAATTCAAGTCATTAATTACTCACCCTCATGTCGTTACAAAACCGTAAGACCTTTGTGCATCTTCGGAACACAAATTAAGATATTTTTCAAAATATCCGAAAGTTGTTTTTTTTAATCTCCCATAGTAAGCAACGAAATGACCACATTCAAGGTCCAAAGAAGTAGTAAAGACACAGTTAAAATAGTCAACGTGACTGAAGTGGTTCAGCCTTAATGTTATGAAGCGATGAAAAATCATAACATTAAGGCTGAACCACTGCAGCAACTTACGTTGACTATTTTATCCGTGTCTTTACTACTTCTCTGGTCCTTTAATGTGTTAATTTTGTTGCTTACTATGGGAGATAAAAAAAAAAGCTTTTGGATTTTATCAAAAATATCTTAATTTGTGTTTCCGAAGATGAACAAAGGTCTTACAGGTTTGGAACAACATGAGGGTGAGTAATTAATGACAGAAATTTCATCTTTGGCTGAACTAACCCTTTAATATAGGATACAATAACATAGCCAATTGATCCTGGAGAACCTTTTACTTCTAGCTGAGATAAATTGAACTGATGTTCTTTCCGAACATAAACGAGTCGTTCAGAACAATTAAACAAGTGATTTGTTCTCATTTTACAGAGGGCAATGTGTTTACAAGTTAACTACAGAGAACACGATTGCAGCACAATCATCATTGTTCAATCCAGCTTCTTTGTTTCCCCACTGAATCTGAAAGGGCCACACAAAGGCTGCTTGCACAGTCGTTTTTTATCTTTCTTGGACCGTGCATCAAGACCATATATCATCTCTGAGTTCCTGCTGCCTTAATGGCTCCAGCACCTGAGAGAATACCTGCTGCGGCAATGCCCTCCATCTCTGAGCACTTACAAAAACAAAACCACAGCACCTGGAATCATTGCGGAGCTATAACTCTCTTAAAAAGCACCCTGCCCTATCCTGTGTTCCCTGCTCCGGGCTTGCACTGCGGCATAGTCCCAGCTCGCAGTTTTCCTCTTTCCGCTCCTCCCGGGTCACTCCACATAACTCTAATTATTGGCCCACCCCGCTGATCCCCATAAGTTCAGCAGCAACACCTTCAAGGACTTCCTCTTCATTCAAAACAAGCCCGAAAGCTGCTGCTTTACCGCTCTGATCTGTGGGAAAAGAGAAACTCACAGCATGTGCTGCAGCGATATGATTATGGTAAAATTATGAGGTGTGAGTGTGTGCATAGATGTGTTAATGTGTGTTAGTGGAGCCATCAGCCAAATTTTCGACTTCCTGAGAAGTTGCCAAGGGGAAATAGCGACTTTTAAGAAGTAGCAAGAAGTGACTTTTATATGTGTTATATGTGTCTTTATATGTGCGGTAAGTGGCTTTTTGGAAGGCCATACGTAAAATGTCCTTATTTCCTTACAGAGAGCACAGAAATAGGTGTTCTGAAGAATCGACCTGTCTCGGTGACGGCCTCACACAGCGTCCAAAACAGATTTGATGAAGCTACGAGCAATAAAAGGTATGTGAATCAGAAAGATTTGTCAGTTGCTCGTTTCGCTTTGCAGTCACGCTTTTGGCAGTTTTGTTCAAAGGGCATGTGGTCAAAGTAATGGGGGTGGCTAGCCTGGCAGAATTAGGAAACTGTGAATCGCCTACAGCGACTTTAAGGTCAGATTTCATTTCTGGGAAACAGAAGTGTTCAATTTCAAAGTTTAGGGGTGACTCAAAGAAAAAAAATAAAAGAGTGAAACATGCATTTATAAATGTTTTGCTTGATCGTTGAGGCTTTTGTGGCTTCTTTCTTTCTTTTATTCTGCAGAACACAAAAGAAGAGAAACCATTTTGTTTACCAAAATACATTGATACGAGATACATTTCTCAAAATATCTTCTTTTATGTTCCACAGAGGAAAGAAAGTTTTGGTTGAGCTATCGTTTTAAGGGGGTAAAAGGACATTTCGACACAGAAAGATCAGGGAGCATCAGCAGAATTGTGTGTTTCATAATTAACTGTGCAGACATAGCGATGCTATTGCAGAGAAGACAAGATGGACAAACAAAGGGTCACCACACAGTTTTCTTTACATACCATATTTTTGCACAACCTATTTGATTCACATTCTGCAAGAAATACATCCTCTGAATCTTTGGTGTAATTTCCTTTCACCTGTGGAATGCAGAATACAGAGGAACAGAGCTGCTGTGCTATTTCATTACTGATGCTCTGTTGATCAGATGACCCTGTGATCCAGTCCCTCATTGAGTGTTTCACATGGCATTGGGAAACTCACACATCTTTGCTAACAAATTATACTCCTTGGCTATTGCAGTAAGCAAATGTTATGCCAGGAACAGGCACAAATAGCTCTGAGAGAACATAAAGAGTAAGGTTTGCAAACAAAAGTAATAATAAAAAAAAAATAATTAAATTCATGATTTAAAAATAAAATGTAATTTTTAAAAAAAATCTGTATGACATTGTTTTATGTACCAGTTTCATAAACAAGTCATTTTCATTTCAGACAAAAATTGGCCAATCAGTTATTCATATATTTTATCTCGGCCAACTAAAACAGTACCAGAAGAAGCCAAAAATAAGCTTTGCATATCAAACAAGCAATACACAGGCTAAAAAGCTGGTCTAGAACAGCGTGAGTGGATTGACAGAAATTCCTTCTAAAACCGTTCTGTAATCTGCATATTATTTTGTTTTTTTAGTTAATTAGAAAAATGCTAATAAAAGCAATTCCAATAGTACCCTGAGACATTTGGACCCCACTGTATTCACTGTGTATTATCCCCCCGTACAAACACCCTTCCAGAACTGAACACTTTGCTCTAATCACACTGTCAATAAAACTTGTTTAGTCTATAGTAAATCGTTGTTTCAAAAATGTTTTAAAGACTTAGCAAACTAAAAAAAGTTTTTGTTAGAAGAGATGCGTGTGTGATGGGCTAAAAGTGTTTTCATTATTAGTTACAAAGGGGAAAAATTAGCATATAAATTGGCATATGTTCACAAACACTAAAGTTAAACTGAACAAAAATTGAATATGAATGCAGCTAGTCCTGTTTAAAAGGCATATAATGTTGTCTTAATTCTATACTATTTGTCTGGTCATCAGAAGTATTTCGAAACTAAATCAACCTTCAAGTGCATGGAACAGATTTTAAAACAGTTTGTATTTGTTAGCTCCTCGTATATGGTATTTTCTCAGCAGGTTTTCAAACTTTCAGGGGTAGATCTGGTGGTGACATTGTTGATTGTCTTTTAATGTAGGATTCCCCATCCAGCAAAGAAACCAATGTTGTGAATACATGGAAACGGCACGATTCATGACAACAGTGCTGAACTTTGAGGCTCAAATCTTATGAATCACATCTGCTCATTATTTTTTTTTTTTTAAAACATCTTCTTGTTATTACTCTCAGCTCTGACTTTTCTCTTCATAAATTGTAGGCTTTAGCAACCAAAAGCTTGCCTTTAAGTAATTCGAATAGATAAGACAAACATTATTTAAAATGTTTGTACAAATGGGTGTACATAGGACTGCATAACAGCGACGCGTTTCTGAGGGAAATACTATAATAATGCATTTAATATAAGAACATACCTTTAAATGAATATTAGTTTAAAGTCTGTGATAGTTAATATCTGTGCTGGATGTGTTTCACATTCTGTTTCCATGCTCAATGTCAGTAAAGATATAATGCTTAATTATTTAGTCCTTTATTAATGGGTCTCTCTGACCTCTAATGGCTCGTTTGTTGATCTTTGTAATCCCTGTTCTCTCATCTGTCTCTTGCCGTTGTAACGCCCTTGTCTCAAAGGCTTAGTCATGCTCTGATGAACATTCCCGAGTTATCCAAGTGGCTGAGTGTAAAACCTCAGTGTGACAAAATGCTTTTTATATGATAACTGCCATTATCAGCCCATGCAATAAAAACACCCGTAGACATCCTTATGAGTAGCAAAGGCACTGAAGGGCTCTGAATTATTTAACATCATTGTTGAACAATAATTCACAATATTCTGGGAATTCACTCAGAATATATTATGCTTGCTCTTTTTGAATTATGAATTATGTTTTGTTTTGTATGTTTTTTTTAGCTCCCTATTTAGCAAAAGAAGTATACAAATCAGCACTGTGCACTCCTGCATTAAGTATACAAGTTTTTTTTTTTCTAATTAATTACATGATGTGATGATTAATTAATCGAATTAATCGCAAATCAATCGTATATATATTTGGATGAGAAATTACTCCCAGAGATCATTTAAAGTCATTATTGTGTAAAGCATGAAATAGACATTACCAAAAGTAGCTTATATTTTATTTGATTCAACATAGAATTTTGGACCATGAGGGTAATTAAACGATGACTGAATTTTCATTTTTGTGAGAACTACACTATTAATGTTTTATTCATGAAATAATTTTTTGATGAAATTATACTCTGAATAAGAAACTAAAACTGTCAGTAAGTAACAATAAATGTCTTTTTGATTTTTGAAGTTGTTCAGAAATTCAGGAGTGAAGTAAATGGTTCCTCTTTATGAATGTTTAATTTAATCATTAGCCTTGTTGGAATTGATTGTGAGCGATTGGTGTATGGCGGCTCCGTATGCTTTTGAATTGCTCTTGCAGTACCCTGATGTCATATACTGATCAGTCTGGACATAGCCGCTACAAGTCCAACAAGCCTAATAGTTCAATCGATTCGTTCAAAACGCGGATTCAGAAATGAAATGCAGCTGTCAAGTCAAGTCAAGTCATCTTTATTAATATAGCGCTTTTTACAATGCAAATTGTGGCAAAGCAGCTTTACATTAATAATTGGCAAATAATTTTGCTCCCAAAGAAAATTGTGTCATTGTCCAGCTTATTCTCTATATAATTGATTCATTCCGTTGCAAATATCAATAGTTATTAGTCTAATTAATTTAGGTATAGCAGCACTGCAGAAAACAGTGACGTAATCGTCCGGCTCAGCTCAGTTCACATACAACGGCGCCAAATGCAGGCATATCAAAAACACTGCTGAATATCAAGCAAGTGTCCCCAACTTAAGCTGTGTGTTACTCGGAGACAGCTCTGCCTGTTTTTATATTTTCTTTGGTGAAAATTGAGCAAAACAGAGAATATTGTGTCTAAAATACAATGTTAACTTCTTATTTATTGAACTGTTGTCTGAAATCAATATCACACTTGTGCTATTCTGGACAGAAAAACAGCTCTTGTGTGGTATTGCACTCATTGCTCATGTGATTTAGCTTAAATATGAGAACAAACTCAAAGAGAGTTTCGAAAAAAAAACTTTTTTTGTTTGTTTTGCCCCATATCTTGAATTTTAGGGATATTCTAACTACACTCTATAGTACACTCTACACTCTATACATGCAGTGAGTTGTTGCCCCGCTTCATAGTCATCAATCCACTGTGTCAAATGTCACATGACCTACACACGTCTGGGGCGGGGCAAGTGTGTTAATAATTTTAATCCATTATTTTTCACTGTGCTTAATCAATCTAAATAACGCATTAAGTTGTCAGCCCAAAATGTGACATAACATAACATAATTATTTTTTAATACTAATATTACTTTATGAAATTGTGCTCAGGTTTAAGAAAACACTCAAAGTTTTTGCAGGATAATACCTGCCTTAGAGCAACCTTAATCATTTTCCTTTTTCTACAACATTTTTTGTTGGATGAATGAAAAACAACACATGTGATTCCGGCACAGTAGTACACACTGTAATCTCTCACCCTAGAGTCACATTTATCATTCATCATCTTAAAACATCAGGAAAAAACAGGCACAAAAATGGACCATTAAAACATCAATCATTCAAGCGTTTGTTTTTAGCATTGCCAAAGCCTTGACAAAGCACTAAAACCAAAGCTTTCATGTAAAAATCTGAGCGTAACATGGCAAACCTCCAGTGGATATCCGAATAATCAAGAGAATAAAACCAACTCATAGTTTCTTTTCATCTAAAATGGGGACACATTTATAGATGCAAAGATAAGAAGTCTGTAATGTTTCTTAAGTTGCATAACATAACTGTTTTCCAGTGTTTGCAAAAGGAAAAGGGTAATGCTTATGGGAAGGAGCTGGTCATTTTGGCTCAGCATGCCTAGTTTCCTGTACATTTTGACAGGCTAAAGACGGAAAGGATCTGAGCCGCACTGATTACTTCACAAAAAGTCATTAGTGCAGATGTGTGCATTAAAACCAGCTAGGTGCAGCGTGAGTGAGTGATGGTGGTGTCAACTGTCTGTAATGGCCTGACCTTGTAGAAGCTCATTCACCTCAGCTCGTAAGACAGATACTGCGCTACCCTGCCGCGTGACGCGGGGTGATGGAACTCTGTGAACCTCTAATATCAGAGAAAGCCACATTCACCACCTTTCTCTTCAAGGGAAAACCCCGACACATTTACTGTCCTCCGATCAATGGCAGAACAGAAGGAATCTGTGGGCCTGTAAATAGTGATCGATATCGCAGTATCTTATCCAGAGTCACAGATCATAATTAATGCTGATAAATGGATTTTTCACGAGCGTACAGTATGTGTGAGATAAGATGCCCAAATCGGGGTCACTGAAAAGGTATTTACAACCACGGACAAAAGAGCAACAGAGCCTCATAAACTCAGCCAGCTGTCCTGGGCCTGCTGCCTTTAACAGGTCTTTCAGTGAACCTGTTTCTTGATTCATTTCCATTACCACCATCTATACTCCCACACCATATTGACTCAGAATACCAAATGACACAACGCCGTCGTCTATAGCAAACAAATGCATAGCTTTCTGATTTCCTGATGAACACAGAATTGTGCAATGTTTGCATTTGCAGTCGTTTTTAATTAGATAATGTTTAGGCAGCTCTGCGCTGTATGCATAATGCATAATGTATTTGTAGCTGGGGCATAATCCGACTTTGCACTCTCAAAACCTATTTTGATGCATGACCTGCTGATACTCATTTTCTTTAACCTGTTTTCCTACTTTGTTTTTTCCACCCTTAGAGTCCACAGCACAAGAATCTCACTTATAATTACCACCAAAATGAACGTTAAACATTCAAATCTTTCTGCAGCCACTGCATTTGTATTTCACTCGCCCAGCTCTCTGCTCACAGCTGTTATCACTAGCCCTGCAAGGGAAGCTCAGCATATTTCTGCAGAATGCGACAGAATTCGTCAAGTTCTGCACATCCGTCCTCCATCCCTATTTTATTTACAAAATACTTTGGCTAATATGATAATGCTTTCAGCTACAAATAGCGCACTCAGCGTGCAACAAATTACGCAGATTTTCTCTCACAAATAGGGTAGAGAAGTGTGCAGATTTGTGGTATCAATGTGAAGTATAAATCAATTGATCCATGATCGCTCTTTTGTAAGGTGTGTTTTGTAACATTGATTACTGAACCAAGCCAAGGTTATTTTTATAGAGTATGATGGAAATATGTGCCATTCTTCTTATTTTTGGATTACAAAGATCATAACAGTTCATCATCATGGAATTGTACTGCCAGGAGTATCTCATTCTACGCTCAAGATGGTCTGGAAGAGCTCCTGGAATATATGAGATCTATTGATTTGGATTCTTATTGGATCATTACCAGATGAAACAGCCCACTGTCTAGACAAATAAGGTCTCTAACTTGGTGACAGAAAAAGATCGCTGTCCAGATTGAAACAACTAAGGGGGTCCTTTTTTATTCTTTAACTTTAATTTACCTATAATAACTTTGTCAATTGTGAGTCTAGTTAGTGAGTTAGGGCCTTGTCGGAGAAACTTTGTCTTTGCGCTTCCTTTTGATTTGAATGCTAAATGTGACTTTTGTTATTTCCTAGGCCTTAAGTAAAAGATTATATGGATGCAAATTCGGGTAAGTACATGCTACCGTCAAAGGCTATTCGTGTAGCTAAATTTACTATGCAAAAAATAGATAAGCAGCAGGTAGCAATTCTAAATGTAAATGTTGACCTTCACATTTTGGGTTTTTTTTTGGCAGAATGCCATGGAAACATTATGTATTAATATATAATTAAATTAAAAGTAGTTCATCTAAAATTATGGTCCCACTTTATATTAGGTGGTTACTGTATTATAATACATATACTTATTGTCTTGATATTGTATTGCAAAACACTTGCTGCTATTGGGATGTGATACGATTAAGGTTAGGGACAGATTTGGTGTTATTGGTAGATTTAAGCGTGGGTTAAGGTGTATGGGATGGATCAACAGTGTATATAATTACAGAGATTAATTACAGATGTAATTAAATGCAGATATTTTTAAAATATATAAGTACAATGTAAAAACATGTAACACTGGAAGTGCATTATTTCAAATGATTAATTCAAATGCAAGTATAGTAGTTAAGACCACCTAATATAAAGTGTGATTTTTAAAATGATGAACAAAGTTAATTCAGAATTATATTTCATGTGATTTTGACATTAGGCCCTGGTTTCACAAACAGGGCTTAAATTAAGCCAGGATTAAGCCTTAGTTCAATTAGGACATTTAAGTAGCTGTTTAAAACATTACTGGTGTGCATCTTGAGACAAAACAATGGCACAAACCTATTTTAAGATATGTCAGAGCAAGCTGCTTTCAGTTAAAACAGCTCAAACATGCATTTTTAGTCTGTGACTAAGCTTGTGCGTTGTCTGTGAAACTGGCCATAAAAGTAATATTTGTCACCCACCTAATTATAGCAATCACACCTTCAGTGTTGGTGAATCAATATTTAAACCCAGGGGAAGAGCAATCACTAGGTGTAATGTTGATTTAGTGTGTGCACCAAATAGAGACATTGCAGGAGAGGCTGTTGTAGAGGACAGGTTATTTTTAGAGCTGCAGGGACACACAGGTCTTCCTTTTGGCAATGTCCATCACTTCCTATGTGGGTCATGTGGCCCACCAAAAGACAGATTATTAAAATCGACCCAAGAGGTGAGACCTTAGAAAAATATTCTCATTGCTCTGCTGACTGATTTCCTCTCTCAGTAATGTGCTGAAGTTGAACAATGAAAGTATAATATGACTTTGAGAAGAAGAAGGAAACAAAACAAAAAAAAGAAACTCAACAAACTGTACAGACCTTAGAAGTCATGGAAGTGATTAATACTTTCTTAATACTTTGTTGTTCAGCTCTAAAGTTTTTTTCCTCGCAGTTAACTGGTTTATTTGTTTGTATCTTTCTATATTTCTTTCGTTAACTGTGAAAAAGAATTTGAACTATGAACTTTTCTTCAAACTATCATTCCAGTAATTTTACTGTGTGTATGTTTTTAGATTTGTTTTGTTGTTGTTTTGTTTTCACAGTGCTTGCAAAAATAATGAAATTAAAGTTATGCCAACATCAGGCTATAGTATACATGCAGTGGAATTCTAATGCTCTCAGTAAATAGATAATTATCTAAGATTATTTAGTCTATTTATAGTTATTTTTTAATATAGTCTATGTAATTCTTATAACAGCTCAGAAGTCTGTTTTATAGATTTAAATCAGACAGAAATTAACCATTTAATTTTTAACTTTACATTATAAAAAATAATGCCATTCATTATTTACCGAACTCTTTTCAATATGAATGATTTAGATTTTGTATTTATAAAAAAGATTCTGACCACCTAATCAAGACTGTTACAATTCTGTTATCTGTTGTATCTTTTGTGGACCTAATGACAACAATTTACTCTGCTGAACTAAACACAAAGCTGAATAAGACACTGAAGCACAAATTGGATCTGAGAGAGCTTAATGAATATAATATGAGAAAGGAGCTTTGGTATGTTCTTTTTTCCCCCTTTCTCCTTTTTCTGATCTGTTTTTAATTTTGTCATTTGGTGGAAAATTAAAATAAATTTTAGGATTAGATCAAGTTCTAATCTGGAGGGAGTTTTGTTGTTCTTTCCCTGAGTGATTCCAGACAGAATTATTGCAGAAAGATGCTGTAAGTAATTTATTTTTGTTAATGTTAACACATTTTATCTTTCTAACTCAACCTCATAGCCCATCCCAGCCTTGTTAGAGCTTTATTCTTCCAGTCTGCAGTCATTCATAAGATGCAGGCATTCAGTATCATGTAGATCATCTTGAAGGTAGCAGGTCTGCTGATAGAGTACTTTAAAACTGCGATCCAATCAGTGGAACCTAATTATCATGTAGCCAATTTTGACCAATTATTTATGAACTATTGTCTTGGGACATAAATGAACACTTTTTTCCCCTTCAAAACGTTTCATGCATAAATCTGTTGTTAATTGTCAACATAACATCTAATGGAAAGACCTGGAATAAATGAAAGCTTGCCATTGAATGGTGACTCATCAAAAGATAAAATTGCACCTACTCAAAAAGCATTTTATTTCAGTTCATCTGTCCTTCACCTGCATTGTCTACTCATGTGTACTCATGTTTTGGACAAGGCAATTTAATAATAATAATAATGAGCAACCAAAACAGATTTGTCAAGCATTTTAAGTTCTCATTTCTCATCTGCAGCCCTTTGCAGCGACACGTGCCAATCTGAAAATCAGACCCACGACCACAAAACTAAAACAGTCTGGCCCCGGCTTGATTCAAAACAGACCCGCTTGACTCAGAAAAGATGAAGGTAAACTAGAGAAAATTTGGTTTTATTCAGACAGGATCTTTATCTTTCACATCGACTTGGATTGTCTGGAAAACAGCATGTAGTTCCGATAGAACTCCAAAAAGACAAGGTCAATGACCTACCTCAGAGACTGCTGTTGTTGGTGCGAGAAGTATGTGCAAGAACAAAGCTCTCCGTGCACTGCTGACTGCTGGAGGACAAGGAGCGACGGGGAGACCGCTGGAAGCGGTTCCGTCGATTGAGGTAGCTGCCAGCCATCCAAGTCCTCTGCCTCTTGCGAAGGTACTCCTTGTAGTTCTTGGTGAGTAGGGTGTAGAGGAACGGATTGATGCAACTGTTGCTGTAGGTCAGACAGGTGGTCAGATAGTTAATGTTGCGCTTGGCCTTGGTGGAGAGATCCAGCGCTGGCTGGAACTGACCTAGAAGCTGCCAAATCCAGAAAGGTAGGAAGCAGGCCCAGAACAGGAGCACAATGGTGAAGATCAGATACAGGACCTTCTGGTTTGGGAGTTTCTTGGTCTGCTTGAAAGTCTCAGTCTGGGAGATCCAGTAAGTTCGTGCCAGACGTATGTATAGGTACCCGATTATCACCCCTGGAGCCACAATGCTCGTGCCAAAAAGAAAGGAAATGTAGATTTTATACGAGAGAGGGCTCAGGGTGGGTTGACACATTGGCTTGGAGCTCTCCGTCATCAGCTGGACGCCGATGATCATGGGTAAGGTGAGAATCAATGAGGCCGTCCACACCAGAAAGGCTATTGCTTTTCGGTAGCTCTTAGAGCGTTTGACTGTATCCAGAGGCTTGAGTACGGCAAAGTAACGTTCTGTGCTCATAACTGTCAGGGTGAAAATGCTGGCATGCATTGTAAGGAAGTCCATGCTGATGAGGATCCGACACCCGGCGTCTCCAAAGTACCATCCCTTCAGGAAATGAGTGCATACCACAAATGGAATCGTGAGCAAGTAAAGCAGATCAGCTAGTGCCAGGTTGATGATGTAGATGTACATTGAGGCAGCCGAGCGCATGGAGTGGCACATGACCACGAGTGTGTAGATATTTCCAGACACACCCACCAGACACATTATGGAGAGGATGGTGCCAATGGTGAAGGTGGCAGCCATGTCTTCAGTAGAAGCTTCTACTGGACGCTCGGTGACATTGGAAATCTTTTCCACTATCGCCACTATGGGCTCCATTGACGCAGTGGTCATCTCTACAGAGGAATAAATGGTTAAAAGTCATTCAAAAGTAATCCGCAACATTTACAAGCTTGTTTTGCAAATATGAATAAAATAATTTGGACATTAAATTCATTTTTTTTTTATCTAATGATACAGATCTTTTGTGTACCTAATAATTCCTAGTATTTTAAGATATGCTGTATATTAGGTCAAACATTTTAATATGACTTTAATTCTGATTAGACTTGTTTTGGAAGTAATACTAATACAATTAGTATAAAATAGCATTTTAACATATAGCACAAGCTTAGACATGTTTAATGTTATAATATATATATATATATATATATATATATATATATATATATATATATATATATATATATATATATACTATGCCTTAAATTCTGTTTTTTTTTTTAAATCCACGCCTCTCAATGAAAAACTAGGTTCAGAGGTTGATTAACTTTCCAACTTCTTGATATAATCGCTTTAAAACCAGCTGATTTTAATTAACTATTTTTATCAAATGATTAATACCTAAGCATTAAATGAAATATCCCTGCACCCTCAAATTAATGAAATATCTACCATGACAATTAAGGCATTTCGGACAAATGACCTCCAGAGTCAAATATAATGTCACTACAAGAAGAAAAAAATAATGCTTTACCTTTATTGAATTCCACAGATGGCGTAGCTCCAAGCAGACAGACGTTTAGCATTTATAATGAGTCCAACTCATGGTTTCTCTAAAGAGTTTACTCAGGGAATCCTACCACGTTGTCAGCAAGAAACCCTTGCATGGCAAAATGAAACAATTCCGATAGAGCAAAAAGATATTACTTAAGCTGTGTCATGAGTGTTAGGACACAGATCACGTCAATAAAAAAAGCGTAAATGAGATAGACAGGTGTTTCAGCCATGTAAGAAAAACTTCAGCAGAACACTCACTACATCACAAACCTGAGTAGCAAATCAAAAAAAATCACACAGGTTCAGAACAACAAAAGAAAGTGTTACGAGGGGAAAAAATGAAGAATCCTCTTAGATGGATATGCCCAAGGAGGCGATCACTTTGAGCTACAGCTGGATTTCGAAACCCTCTCCTCCACTGACAGAGTGCGTGCCTGCGAGGGGTAGAGAGAGAGAGAGAGAGCTACTCGCACACTAGCATAGAGTGGGAGGGGAGATGAAGGAGAGAGAGAGAGAGAAGAGAGAGATATTGGCTGGGGGGAAAGCATTGTGAGGAGGCATTCTGGAAATGTGTGTGTGTGTGTGTGTGTGCGTGTTTTTTGTAAATGACTAATGAGCTACTACCTGAACTCATTCATTCAGCATACAAGTGATTGACACACATGTGGATTCGTATTACATGTTTGTGTCTCTGTGTCTCCGAATAAAAAGAAATAACAATGAAACACAGAACATGATGTACAATAACAAGCTGAGCTCACAAAATTAAATCTGCAGGCATTTTTAGCAAACATGTTTAAGGTAAACGTTTTCTGACAGAGGCATTTTGCCCTTCCCTCCTGTCAAGTTCCTGTTGGCGATGCAATCAAAATTTTCTCCACTTTGGTGTTCCAAAGTAAACCTTTTGTAGCATTGATTTCACACAGAACGCACAGACCGAGCCTTGACTGGCAGAAAGTGTCAGAGCTGGCCAAAAGCGTGTGTAGTGCCCTGTGACAAGTCCTTTACTTTAAAGATTGCTTTTTTTTTTTTTTTGTCCCAAAGGTCATCCCTCAAAAAAAAAAAAAAAAAAAAAAGACTATTCTCAGCGGGTACTTAATACATACCTGCAAGTTTTTCGGCACTTTTATGAAAGAAAGCCAGCCTTGTTCGGTTTTTCACAATGATATGTTACCCTTACAGAGAGGAATCCACATTCATAGCTTGTTTACAGCTCTAGTGCTGAAGGATGTGTCGAGATGGCATGGATTTAGAATGAACTTTATACAGAATACTCCCTCATTTTTACTGGATCTGCTGTGTTATGAAGCAAGCTAAATTTCTCCTTTTTTTTCCAAATATTTAAAGGTTTTCTATCACAAACCTTTCTCATGGGGGAGGGGGAGTTTAGTTTATTAGCATGAGTTAATGCGTTATGTATCATGTATCACTAACAATTAACAATATTCGACAACATTTAATAATCTAGGTTAATGTTAATTCATAAATATTGTTCATTGTTAATTCATGTTTGTTCAAAATATATTTACTAACTAATACAATTAACTTTAAGTGTTTGAGGTTAGGTTAATATTTTCCTAGAAAAATGCTGTAAAAGTATTTTCTATTGTAAGGTTCATGACACATTGTCACACTCATGATGTAACAGAGGTCGCAGATCTTTTCTTCCATAAAATGAGAAAAACATAAGCCGAGGACTTTCATGGGTTGTTGATCAGATGGAGGCAGATCCATCCAAATCTGGTGTTTTACAAGAAGATTGATTTTTTTTTTTTGTTGAAAATTATGCAGTCAAAAAATGTCTCAATAAGAAAACTGTTCAGAATAAGAATAAGATGAAGAAAACAAATTATAGTGAATTTCCATTTAATATCTACTCTAACTAAAATGAATGAATGAATGAATGAATGAACTACTGAACTTCACTTCAAGTATTTTTTTTGATTACATGTGTATTATTTTTGTGATTATAAAGGAGCTACAACTCTCCACTGTGATTTACATACAGCATTGGTATTCATGCAGTCGATTTCATTCAATATTGAGTTAACACAAAATTAATCATGCGATGAGTCTGTGCAAATGTGCCACAGCACTATCTCAATTAAGGGAAACCATGAAGTGGTGAGAGGTCAGAGCAAATGCCAAAGCACTCATTCAGAAATATGTTGACGCCACCTCAATGTAATCAATGCCACTGGACTTATCAAAGAACACATTAGGATTTGACTGCATCAATTCAAGAATGTGGGGGTGGGGGGGACCAACTGTATTATAATGCACTATTTCATCTGAAATATTCAAGTCTCCTGAAGTCAACAATATGAATCCGATCTGGAATCCTCAGGAAGTCATATCTCCAAGTTTAATATAGCCAGGTTCATATGATGGCACACTGCCTCGGTTGGTAAATAAAGTTCAAAAGGCTGGAAATGAGGTTTAGAGAATTTTTTACCCTTTCAGATAGATGGGCAATGCAAGTTGATGATACGCTCTGGTGCACACAGCAAACACCATCCACAGCTCTAGCATTTTGGGTTAGCTTGTCATTTGACTCAGAGAAAATTATTTGTTGGTCAACCCTTTTTCTCTTGAGCAAATTAGCTGTTCTCATCTCTGAGGGGCAGAGTAAAGATCATTGTAACCCTTTTGTCAAACGCAGCTCATATTTTAGGCCTGTTTCTGATTGGACTCCAACATCATTCTCAGATTAATGGAAGTTGTGTCGGTCTCTAGTGGCTCCTGTGAAAGTCACATCTGGAGGACATCAGGATGGGATACAAAGGTACAAGGAATAAAAGGGGAAAAAAATCAGTTTAGTCATAAACTAAACAGGACAAACACAATGCAAAGTTATGTGTTCGTCTGACTGGAAAGTAGAGCACTGTAATTATAATAACAGTGTACAGCCTGATCAACAGACATGTGGGAGTAAGTGTAGGAGAATGGCTGATTTCTTGTCTGATTCTCGGGTTGTCACGTAACTGATGGCGACCAACTGATGGGAGCAGTTGCACTAAACTGTAAGGTTTTAATTCAATGTGATGTCAGCCATTAACGGCTATATGTGGGATCTGACAATCTGACTCTACTGACTAGTATACTTGTTTTACCGTAGTTGTAGCAATACTACAGTTCCATTCCTGAATGTGCGTTCTAGACAGATTGTCAGATTGGTGAGGATTTTTCGGTATATCACGGTATGAAGATCATGTAAAATACGATATAAAATACAGTTCATAGGACTCTATTATTCTTAAAAGTTTTTAAATCAAAATCAATTGTAAATTTAACTGATTATACATTCTGTTGATTATTGTAATAAACATTATTTGTCATAAACCTAATTAAAAATAATCATGCCATGAAAATATCATACCATTACAACCCTAGTGGCGACAAATTACTGTCAAGTCACCTTTATTTATATAGTGCTTTTTACAATGCAGGAGCTGTAAAGCAGTTCTAGAAGAAACTAGTGTCATTGTCTAGCTTAAGTAAGTTCACCATTGACTAATTTCCATTGTAAAAATCCTTAATTATTAATTTAATTCATTTAACTATAGAGCAGCTCTGGAGAAAACAGAAATGTTACTGTATATATGAGTCAATGAAACAATAACTTAATGAATTCGAACAAACAAGCAGCTGTCTTTATGAATGAGTCATTGAATCATTCTTTCAACAGATTTGTTAAAAAGAACCTCTTCATTTAGAAACTGAAACACCATTACTGTAACTTTGTCCAAAATCCAGTAGTAAGTGACCCGGGTACATTTTGCCCTCTGATTTATGAATTTGGACATACCACTCATTTCACATACTGTGTTATTTTGCAACATTTGAAGCATCAAAGCAGTACGTAATCTCAGAACATACACTCAACTCTACTATATAAAGTATAGGCCTATTTGTCATCATAGTATGAATGAACTCTCTGAGCCTTGACATTTTAATAATAAAATATATGTGTTAGTGAAAGATCTGTTAGTTTGAAAGTCACTTTGCATAAAAGCGTCTGCTAAATGATCAAATGTTAATGTTATTTCATCAAGTCAGTTTTTCTTCGGCCATTTTCTTTTGCCACATATTCATACGATGCTTCAAACTCAGGCGCGTTCTCAGATCAAACCTGACAGGCTGTGAGAGTTTAGAAGACTTTAATCTAGCGATGAGAAAAGCAGCATGAATAGGAACACTTTGTGCACAGAAACCCGGACAATGTCTGTAAAACTGTGCCAAACATTCAACATCTGAAAGATCAGCAAACCCTTCACTCACTACATAAATACATGACGTCTTCATCTCTTGAGCGAGATTTATTGTTCTTGCGGACATTCATCTAGTGAAGAAGTGCATGGCCTGCTGCCATCCCTGCTAGGGTTGATTGACAGCAGGAAATCATCTCATGAACACAGTGTTCTCAGGTACATGGAATGTCAAGAGGAGTCACGTGTGCTATGACTTTGTCAAAGTACTTCGCTCTGCCTTGTGTCAGGACAACGCGTTTCATGACAATCTTTTCCTTGCAAGTCTTGGAAATTCTTCAGTGACTGAATCAACACAGAGATGGTTTAAAGTTACGATGTGGCCTGAGAGGTTTTTGTGCCTGTCTAGTACCCTTCCTAATTAGTTTGAGCCATGGTGTCATATTCCTGCGTTGTCTGCTACTCTGATTCTACAGTCACCTAGAGAAAAACTGAATTGCTCATACATTTCTCAGGTATAGCTTACAGTAACACTTCTTGGAGATCTCATTTATGCATCTTTTATGCAGCTTGAAAATGAAGCATGTAATTTATGCAGCGCTACTGACAATCAGATGTAATTTTTATCTTTTTTTTTTTTGATCAACCAGAAAGTTTGAGGTTGGGGCAGGGCAATCTCTTTCTCCAAGCAAAGGATGGTGGGGGAAGTGCTTGCAACTTTAAACTTTGAAAAAGTCATTCTTTTTCAATTATATTGTTATTTTATGGAGACACCAATTCTATCTCATGAGAAAACATAATTATGTTACAATTTGTAAAACTTTATATGGTGTGATTTGTATAAAAACATTTTGGGGGGAATTTTAAGAGTAAGAAAGGAACACTTCTACGCTCAAAATTAAAACTAGCTGTCTGTGGGCCATACGAAAACATCCAAATCAGTCAGGCAATTTTTTTTATACATGGGTTTTTTTTTATTTTTTTAAATGAATTGCCATGAGAGTAAAATAAATATTACATACTCCACATTTAAGTTTAATGTGTTTCTCCTAAAATTGTCCTTAAAAAAAAAAGCAAATGAGAGCTACAAAATCAGTTTGGATAGCATATCACAGATAAGTTCGTCTTTTTTAAGAATTGTCCATTTTGAAATGTCTCACTGTCAATTGTATACTTTGGTATCTTGGGAAATCTGAGCACAATTTGTGAAAGTACTGAGAACTCTGAAGGAGACACATGAGATCAGCAGAGTTTTCTCAAGGGTAAATTCTGAGAAACAGAAGTGTTAATTTGCACTTTAGCTTTGAGAAACTATTGAGATTAGTGTTTTTTCACCTTTAAAGGCACTTTTTGATCAACATTCGTGTATCAACTTAATCTGTACCAAAACCCCACTGGAATACTGGCTGTGAACACGTCTCCTTGCACTTTTAAGCCTTTATGTGCATCTCTGTTTGTTTACAGAAACAGGTTCTTCAAAGGTTTATAAAAACATAAAAGGAAAAGCTTGAAAGAAAGAGGAACACTTCTTCCTGCTTTATAGGCTTAAAAGGAAAAGGAGAAAAATGATAGAGAGAGCCTAAGTAAAACAGAGAGCAGAGAGAGATACTTGATTTACAATGCACAACCTAACACCATACTGCCCTCTAGCACCATTTAAAAGTTTAATACGGTTTATTTTTTATGCATCCCTGAGAGCCAATCACAACCTTTAGTGCAGCTCCAATATTTATTCCGGACACAAATTAAATCCATAATAAATCTATAATTGAAACCAAGTCATAGCTGTTGCCCTGTAGACATGTTTGATCACCTTGGAAGGCCTCTCATCACAGCGCTAGTTTGATGCCTAAATTAATATAATATATATATATATATATATATATATATATATATATATATATACAATAAATAAAAAAAGATAAGCAAAAAAATGAATCAATATTTAAGCCTTAAGTCATATAATATAGCAAGAGATAGAGATAGAGCTGAATTTTGCATACTTCTGCCTGCGGCAATTTTAAAAGGCAGAATACACTGTAATTTTGCCCAAACTGGACCTAAAATATAAGCCTATAATATTGTCAGGAGTACTTTTGATTCTTTGTGTATCTAAAAGATAAATGCATCCATCAAAAGTAAAAAAGAAGATGGTTAGCAGGTCAAAAGCTCCATTTTTTTTCACATTGAACATTGATCTCAGATCCAAAAAGCATTCACATCTAAAGTTCTGCCCATTGAAGCATCACTTCCAAGGCTTTAAAACGTCCATACCTCAGTCTCCCAACACACACTCTTTGAAACAAAAAACATCAAAAACAACAAAACTGTCATGTACTTATTTTTTTAAAGAAATAAAAGCTGCTTAAGCCTCTGGTTCCTTCAAGATCCCTATGGGGGTTTATAATGGGGTTTTTCAATTTTTGAGTAAAATAAAGCCATAGTAAACAAAACTAGATGATACTTTGATGTTTTGTTCTATAATGCACACTGCACACACTCACACCTGTACGTTTTCAAAAATGTTAACTGCTTCCAAATCTGCTTTTTTTGCTATGGACGAGTGTAATTTACTTTGTAGAACAAAATGTCAAGTTATCGTCAAGTTATGTTTACCACAGGCACACATACATTGAAAAAACACATTATAAAATCCCATAGGAAAATCTTGAAGGAACCAATGTCAAATTAGTCTTCCGGGTAACGTTTGACCCGTTTCAGAACATTCATATATAAGTTATAACCATTTCATTTGACGATTTGCATAATTAGCATTGCAACCAGAGGCGTAGCAATGATTATAACTTTTATAAATAGCCAAATTGGTTCCCCCTCACTTTCAGTTCATTACATTGTGCTACATTGACTGCGGTGTGAATAAAACAAAATTGTAGCTGGCCGTGAACAACAATGACTTCAATATCAAGCAAAAAGCCTCTGCTGCTCGACTAATTTAGCAATTTGCTGAATGAATGCGCCAACGCTCTCCTACCAACATCTTTCAGCAAATCAGTTATGGTGAATGTAATTAATATTCATAAGCCAAGACACACCTGGCACACTTACCGTCTGTAGTTCCTGTGGAGAGAAGACGAATATGAGCTTTCATATTCATAGCTGTCTCAACAATGTTTATACCTTATTATTATGCAAAAAAAAAAAAAATACTGTTTTTAGGCTTTAGCATCTCAAATGAGCAAATCCATGACAAGCAGGCATTTTAAACTGTGCCATATTTGTGCAGGCAGTTATGCCAGTGAAAACCATTACAAATCGATGCATTTTTTCCCTTTGCAATACTCTTTGAAGCACTTCACAGACCTCACTTATAATCTACTAAAATGTCTGCCATAGCACCTCCCAACTATCTACGAAGAATCTGCCTCTATCAAGCTGTTGTTATCATAACAACAGCATTACAGTGGTCAAGACAGGCCTGATCCCGGAAATTCGTTGCCTGATGAGTCACAGCCTCTTTTTCTTCAGCATTTTCGGCAATAGCGTGTCCTTGGCCACCTCTCATAAAATATATAGTGAGCATGCTCAGAAACCATAACCTAGAGAGGCAAGAGATTAATAGAATCAGAGTGATGTAAAAAAAAAAAGCCAGTGGCTCGTATTATAAATTACCTCGCTTTTTTTCTTCTTGTAGGCAGACCTAGGATGAACCCAAGTGGATTCACAAGGGATAGTAGCAATGAAAAAGCATGCATAGAGTGGGAATTGGCCGGCACACACCAGAAATCAATCAGAGGTTGTACTAACAGCCCTGCTAGTAGAGCCGGAACTGTGATTTCACAAACAGCTTACTATTGCCCACTAATTGCCTCTAGTGACACTTCTCCTCTCCTCTGACCATTCTAGTGTCATGTCAGTGTGTTTTTGCCTGTAGAGCAGATATTTATTGTTGTTCTCTCATTATTCTCACCACTTGGTGAAATCTCCTGTGTACGCTTACACCATGCCAAATCAAATACCTAGAAAAGCCTCCAGTCATTCGCTACAGGCCAAACGAATGTGTGTTTATCACAGAATGGACGTGCTGAAGTGTTTTGAATGTCGAAATTGCAGTTGAAAGAAATTGGCTCGGAGCCTGGGATACTGAGCACAGAGTGTCTTTGAGTTGTGCTGCCAATTTTGTTTAGCTGTTGTGTTTGTCTCTGTTTACATTTCAGGAAATTGAATGACCTTGTATGCAGTCAAATGAGTTTCCATGTATCAGCTGGACTTCCTCATACGATTTTAAAAAGTGATATGCACAATTATACAAATGTCATTCAAACCCAGCTGTGTACACATTCCAAACCATGTAAGACATTTTTTTGGGATACTGTAGTCTTACTGTATATCTGTTTCTAATGCAACCTTATACTGTATTTGCTGTTCTACAGATATAGAAGGATATAGAGGGATATGGAGGCTGTTCACTCGACCCCTTAAGCAAAGATTTTATGCCTGGGTTATTGTTGGTCAAGCCAACAATTTTAAAGCTAGGTCAGCTTTTTCCCATGGTTTTTGTGTCATTGAGGGGGTAGTTTATCCATAAGTTCAAATTCTGTCATTTACTCAACCTCCTGTCGATTAAAACCTGTTTGACTTTCTTTCTTTAGAAGGACATAGACATTTTTTGTCCATTCCATGGAAGACAATGGTCATCAGAACAGTTTGGTTGCCAGAATTTGTTCATAAAATCCTTCAAAATGTCAAGGTTTGAAACATTTGGACTGAGATAATCTATTTTGATTTTGGGGGTAAACTATCCTGTTAATTTGGTATTGTTTTCTGTTTATTATTTACTATACCAGCTTTCTGAAAGGTTTGATTCTGATTGGTCAATCACAGCGTTGACTGATGAAATATTTTGATATAGTGACCATTAAACTGTACATTCAGCTGTTGTTTGTGGTAATAAAACCATGCTATTTTCAAGTCTCCTGAAATATTCTGCAGTCTCTTTTTTTCTCACCAATTTTTAAATCAAATAAAATGCTGGTAATGACCAGCTGACTGTCCATTATTTCTTAATTTTTTACCTGCCTGGCTTCCTGGAGCTAAAAATTGACTCTAATGAATAAATTAGATGAAGAGGGTTCTGAAAGATTATGCAGGGAATAAAATTGTATTTCGATTCAGCACCCAGTCACACTGAAGTCTAATTATTATTATTTATTTTTTTGCTCTCAAACACCTGCGCTTTTGGGTTACATATCTTGTTATGATTGTCTAAAACATTTCTCTAGCTTTTACAGGTTTCATCAAAAGGTGACTTTATCCTAAATACAGCCGTTTCAAATCTAAGGAACTGTTGTAACACGAGACTAAATTTGTGAAGAAACCTTTGGGATAAAGTTAAACACATAGAAAGTCCTGGAATTTGCAATTATAAATGAGGATTTCAGAGGAATACCATGTCCTCGGCTCATCCCAATTTCCCAAATGGAACCTGTCTGTGTTAAGAGATAAAAGGACTTACATAAAGGGTGAGTGTCTTGACTTCCGAGAGGTGGTAGAATATCATCTATATCAAATACACTTACCTAAAGGATTATTAGGAACACCTGTTCAATTGCAATTATCTAATCAACCAATCACATGGCAATTGCTTCAATGCATTTAGCGGTGTGGTCCTGGTCAAGACAATCTGCTGAACTCCAAACTGAATGTCAGAATGGGAAAGAAAGGTGATTTAAGCAATTTTGAGTGTGGCATGGTTGTTGGTGCCAGACGGGCCGGTCTGAGTATTTCACAATCTGCTCAATTACTGGGATTTTCACGTACAACCATTTCTAGGGTTTACAAAGAATGGTGTGAAAAGGGAAAAACATCCAGTATGCGCCAGTCCTGTGGACGAAAAATGCCTTCTTGATGCTAGAGGTCAGAGGAGAATGGGCCGACTGATTCAAGCTGATAGAAGAGTAACTTTGACTGAAATAACCAGTAGTTACAACCGAGGTATGCAGCAAAGCATTTGTGAAGCCACAACACGCACAACCTTGAGGCAGATGGACTACAACAGCAGAAGACCCCACCGGGCACCACTCATCTCCACTACAAATAGGAAAAAGAGGCTACAATTTGCACAAGCTCACCAAAATTGGACAGTTGAAGACTGAAAAAATGTTGCCTGGTCTGATGAGTCTCGATTTCTGTTGAGACATTCAGATGGTAGAGTCAGAATTTGGCGTAAACAGAATGAGAACATGGATCCATCATGCCTTGTTACCACTGTGCAGGCTGGTGGTGGTGGTGTAATGGTGTGGGGATGTTGGCACACTTTACACCCCTTAGTGCCAATGGGCATCGTTTAAATGCCACGGCCTACCTGAGCATTCTTTCTGACCATGTCCATCCCTTCATGATCACCATGTACCCATCCTGTGATGGCTACTTCCAGCAGGATAATGCACCATGTCACAAAGCTCGAATCATTTCAAGTTTTTTGAACATGACAATGAGTTCACTGTACTAAAATGGCCCCCACAGTCACCAGATCTCAACCCAATAGAGCATCTTTGGGATGTGGTGGAAAGGGAGCTTCGTGCCCTGGATGTGCATCCCACAAATCTCCATCAACTGCAAGATGCTATCTTATCAATATAGGCCAACATTTCTAAAGAATGCTTTCAGCACCTTGTTGAATCAATGCCACGTAGAATTAAGGCAGTTCTGAAGGAGAAAGGGGGTCAAACACAGTATTAGTATGGTGTTCCTAATAATACCTTTAGGTGAGTGTATATTAATGTAAGAAATCGCTCACCCTGATATACTTCAGCACAATCTAGTATTTGATCCGTTGTTATAATATTAATAATATTTTATTTGTATTAATTTGTCACTATCTTTGGTATCGAAATGCTTCTCTATGCTCAGTTTTGATAAAAGCAACCTGAGAAGAAGTAACTCAAAACTGGAGGATTGACAAAATAGGTTTTGTAGCAAACATCTGATGGGATGAAGATGTGAATGATTTATGATCCCATTAATTAAAGGTTCACTATGTAATTTTGTTGTTGTAGTTGTTTTTGTTGTTGTTAAAAAAGCCAAAATGTGTTTTTGTCATACCCTGATTTACCATGGTAAGTCTATTTTAAATGTATAATATGTAAAATTTTTATATTCAAATATCCAAAAACCACTTGCACAGTGTTATATATTTTGTTCAGCTGTGTACTTACATTATCCTAAATGTTTACAAGAATTTGCGAATTCAGAGCAAATCACAATTTTAAATAGTGCACCATCCCTCTCTTGTCACTTGCGCCTGACAACGTAATATCTGCGTTATCCCTGGTTTTTCTTGTGCGGCACAGTAACCATGGCAACAGACACGGACAGCTGCGTAACGTCTAGTGGCGCGCTGTTGTTGTTTTGTTCAAACATTCTGGACCATGGCAAGCAAACTTTGGGACAAAAGGAGAAATAAAACAAGGATCAATACCGGCGTGGCGTTTCCGAGATGGCAAGAGCTTTACGCCAAACTTCGACCTGACAGAGACGTGCTTTTGCACATTATTAGACAAGGTAAGCAAATGTAGACTATAAGACTAATCAAAGTTATATAGCTCAACACAACAAGTGTTAGAATATCATCAGTGTGATTATCTAATGTTGATCTATCTTACTGTTAAGTCTCATACAGACAACAAACTAATACTAAACATTACAACTTTCAACACACTCAAAATACAGTTTAGTATGATAGTTTAATGTTAGACCAGCGCTGCGTTATCTCACAGTTTTAATTCATCAAATAAACTGGCCTGTATGAGCAGTATTTCAGCACTTATGAGTAGTTCGGTAGAATGAAATGTCCTCATTTCTTTATATCCCCCGGGACTTACGCGTTTCACTGTTATCTGTCTCTCATTATCAATCGTGCCCGTGATTCTCGGCCACGCCCTGCTTCATATCCCAGTCATGTTAAAAACATGCCTTCACTCATCCATTAGCATTATTTCCCCATAAATATTATTAGATCCATTGGCATGATGACATGATTCCATATTCACTGCGTCATCAAACTACACCTTTGTTCTTGTTTTGAATTGTTTAGACCCCTAGTGGACAAAAAAAACTACATAGTGCACCTTTAAGTGTATATATTTTAGACTTGGTGGAATGGTTTTCGCAGGAAGTTGCGTACGTAATTCTGGCCAGTGTGTGTCTCGTTATATTTCGGCTACTTTGACGTGTGTGGGAGTGGCATAGTTTAGTTGCCACAACGAGTGAGAAAAGAAACAGAGAACAGAGGAAAGTCTGTTTGCAAAAGAGAACGTAAGAGAGCTTGCAATAAAAGGAGAATCAACTTCGGCTTGGCTTTTCAGGGATAACTAGAACTGAGGGATTTAAAATGTGAAAGCAACGCGGAGATGGTGTTTTTTTATAGTCTCGCGTAGCCAGACATTCAGACTGATGGCAGAAGGTCTGGACTCTCTTGCAATTTTCATTGGCCAAGGACTGCCCACGAGGACGTTTGACTATCCAATCACAGGTTGTTTGTTCTGCGTCATATTTAGGGATGTGATAATGTAATGTCCCAACAATAACAGAACGGCGTGCAACAAAAACAAAATTACATTCAAGGAGCCTCAAACTTCACATTATTTTCAAAAACCAGCGTTTAGTAGACACTGGTAAGCGCTCATGGTCAGGGTTCTTTTTCCATGAGGGGGTTTGGCGTCAAGCCATTTGTTACCAGGCTGACCATTAAAGAACGCTACACACACGATTCCCGGACTTCCTGTAGAACTCAACCAACCAGATGACAACTTCGAAAATCCTGAAGTGTTTCCAGTTAAGTGTGCCATATGCATCAGACGTTCAGCCAGCAGTCCGTGGCCGTGACGTCTGAGGCTGAGACTAACATTTCTAATACTCAACAAGTAAGTTGTTTTATTGAACAGATGAACTACCATATGTTGCTCTTTAACAGAGTACATTGTAAAGGATTATCAATTGTGAAGGGTCATTTCATTGTGGTTGTTTACTTTGTTATATCTCTTAAGCCTTTTAGTGAATGTTTTATGAGAAGTAAGATAACCATTTTCATCCGCACAGTCACGCAGAGCTGAAGCACCACCAGAATGTTCTTTTGCATAATGCATCCAGTTTTGTTTTTTTAACCGCAAAATGTTACATAGTGTACCTTTAACTAAATGTATTTTAAATTACTAAATGTAATTTCAAATGTAAGTGCAAACTGCTTCATAGATAGAATAATAATAATAAATAATAAAATAAATAAAACAAATACACATAATAATAATGTGCTTCAAGTGATTATAATACACCCTCACACAAAAAAAAAGAAAGTCTGATCCCAATTAATAGTTCACGTTGGTGAGTGAATGGAGATGGCAGGAAATAAATATGGATGTAGGGTTTCTTGTGTTTTATGGGCTTTCCACAGACATTTTTATGCTTTACAAATGGTATGTTCTATCCCCTATTTTGCCCTTAAAAAAGAAGAAAAAAATGGTCAGTGGGGTAAGATTAATAAACGTAATTCGTATATTCTCTGAAAACAAGTTACTGTATTATCTTATGCTTCAGTACATTACATACATACTTGGATTTTCTTACTACAAACAAGGTAATAATCCTTGTCAAGTAAATTATTATTATTATTATCATTTTTTGCCATGCAGCGAGGCTAAATTGAAAGGTTAGAGGGCTCTGGCCACTTGAGCTAGAAGCTAAATTAAATGATCACAAACAGGATTAGTCAATAAGGACCAATGCAAAGAGAGGAACACATTACTCATCTCTGAGGAGGGACAGAAAATCCCTGAAATGCCTGTGTTTATTCTCCCCAAAGTGATTATTTCAAGCCACAAATGTGATGCATACAAGCATTGTGAAGCTCATCACGACTGCACTAAAACAACAGGGATGCTAAAAGAATGAAATCAAAGGGTGACAGCTGGTTGTATGTGAATTATTGAAACAAGTCACTGACATGGAGTCTGCAGGAGCGAGCAACACCACTGGTGCAGAAGGTGATTGAAAGGGAAATCATCACTGGAACAGACACTGACAGAAACCTGATCCCCGAGGCCATTTAATTTATGAAGGTGCGCTACATGTATGTACCTTGTTCCTAGATAATTTACTGACACCACAACTTAAAGGGACACTTCACCCAAAACCTAAATACAGAAATATGGAAAAATAAATATACACAATTTAATACTTGTTTAAAACATACAGTGACTCGAATCTCATTAGCATTTGTATCTATTCAAATATGCATGAGTTGAGTTAGGATTGATGCTATTGGTTCACAAGAAGAAGTTGTACTCGGGCTTGAAATCAGTCTATTTCTCACACAAAGAGCTCGAGTTATATTTGAACACGTTTTATGGATGTATTATGCTTTTTCTGGAAATTAAAGGGTTAGTTCATTTTAAAATGAAAATGATCCCATGATTTACTCTATACCCTATACCCTATAGGTGCATGGCTGTCTTCTTTCAGACAAATACAATTGTTTACATTAATAACAAAAAAGTTATTAATATAACAAAAGTTATATTATTAATCACCCTGATGCTCCAAAGCTTTATAATGGCAGTGCACAGAAACCACCAGTTTGAAACTCAAGAAAGTGCATTCATCCATCATAAACATAATCCACAGGATCCGGAAGGTTAATAAAGTCCTTTAAGAAAAAAGATCCATATTTAACATGTTACGAAGTAAAATAACTAACTTCCGCCAGGAAGGCGTAGGTCGTAGCGTAAGCATTCTATAAAATCCTCGCTCTGCGCTATATGACCCGTCAAAGTTTGTCGCAACGTTAAGTCTATTGGATTTTTTGCCCTCTGTA
The DNA here is from genome assembly GCA_037194245.1 of Opsariichthys bidens. Taxonomy (NCBI): domain Eukaryota; kingdom Metazoa; phylum Chordata; class Actinopteri; order Cypriniformes; family Xenocyprididae; genus Opsariichthys; species Opsariichthys bidens. Next base: position 12,184,242 of record CM074296.1, read on the forward strand.
TGAACATATAAAACTCATAGAACACCTCTCCTCAATAAACCACATGATTTGACACCTTTTCATGGGTCTACAACAAACGGTGCGGGACGAGCACCAAAGTGTGGAATCAATAATAATCATAAGCATGTGAGATAATTGTGTACACTGCTAATAAAAACATTTGTATAGTAACCATCTCATGGACAAACTTTTATTTACAAGTGCTGTATGGCACACTGGAGGTTTCAAACAAAATGGTTGGACCACAATTTGCACAGCTGAACAAACCCCTTGTGCCAGTACGTAAACAAAATGGAAACCGGGTCATTTTACTCTTCAGTGTGAGAGGAGCCTAAAGGATGATTGATCCTACAATAGTTTCATCCCACCCACCATGAAGCAAGACTGTTTGGATCAGTGTTACATCAGGTTAGAGTGCTGAATTTTGAAACGGAGCCCCTCCAAAAATAGCAAAGCTTGATTTCACATCAATTGAAATGTTTTACGTTTGTATACAAATTTTTTGAGTCTAAAAAGATATGCTGTGGATGTGGAATTATATGTGCTGCTGTGCCTTTTGACATTATAAAGCTAAGCAGGGCATTCATGAAAATCTCAGCAGGACCGGAGAATTAGTGAGCCGTGTCACATTATACTTTTCACATTGCCTCATGGATTCTATGGGGAAAAAAAATCAAAAAATCAAACTTTGCTCATTTTTTTGACTTCATTATATTGACATTTATTGCTGTGCAAAGATTTTTGCTAATTTTATGTGACGAATGTGGAGCTAAATTAGCTGTATTTGAATTTATTTCAGGCTTTTTATTCAGATGCAGTTCACTGTCATATCTTTCTATGCCTAGATCTACAGTTTCAAAGAAGATGTCAAGATTTTCCCACAACACCATTGTTTTAACCATTTAAGATCTAGAGGAGTATAGAAGGTTGATTCCCTCAAGTGGAATCCGTGATGCTTTCACACATGTCCTGCATCAGCCATTAATAATTCCTGAGGTGTCACACTGTCTTAGGAATTGAATGAATCATCAGAGGCTTTCACAATGACAAGTAAGACTTTGACCGTATATGGGGTGCATTATGTGTCAAGGGAGCTGCTGGAGCTCAAGGGAACTCATGTGCATCTATCTTTAGCACTTATGATACAATGGGAGACATGGATGCTACATTAAAAGAAAAGTGCTGGTGGTGCTCAGCTTCATCAGTCATAAAGATTGGGTGTGAAGTGTGATGTGTCAGATTGCAGTGTTGAAGCTTTATTTTCAAAATGCAAAAATTTTTTTTTTTTTTTTAAATCTTGTTTTCTTGTAAAATATCTGAAGATCCCATCACACAGAGGATAAAAATGTACAGGAGACATTATTTTATTATTATTATTATTAATGTATACAATGCAAATATGGGCATCCAAAATATATCTATTTGCAATATATTAAGACTTGGAGTAAGAAAAATAACCAGAATTCAAGATTGGTTCTCTGAAAACAACTCTTAATATTTTTCAATTAAGTGGTTTTAAAACATTTTATAATAATAATAATAATAATGATTTTAAAAAAATTCTCTCATTCACCAAGGATGCAATAAACATACTGAAAAGTGACAGTAAAAGACATGAATTATTCTATTTTCAACATTGATAACAATACAATGATTCTTGAGCACCAAATCATCATATGATGATCTGATGTTTTTTCAAAAAAATATTTGACCAATTGAAAAGTGCCAAAATACTAATTAAAAAAAATAAATTAATAAAAATAAAAACTGCAGTGCAACTGCAGTGAATTTGAACAGATTCTGCAGTTACAATCTCACTCTAAAATAAGACTGCAGCAATCCCTAAAAAGGAAGCGGGCAGTATCATCTCAATCTATTACACTTACAGAGTTCTAAAAAGTTTAGCCATGTTCCCAATATGTGTGGTCACTGATAGCGACGTGAAGAACATGGCATGGACCTTAACCACAGGAAGTAGAGGAGATAGCATCAGCAGATGCTGTAACCCTGGCCCCCTATTGCATTAATGTATGCCACACACATCCTGCACACAGACCTGAAGCAATGACTTAAACAGGAGTACACTAGTGTGTTTGCTACAAAACTATCAGTGACCAACTGTGTTGAATAACATGAACTTTGGCTTGAGAGAGTTTAAGTTCTGTGAATCTGTTTTCTTTACTGCTGTTGTAAGAGGGGCTGACGTGCAGGATTTCTCCTCTTGTGATTATCTTGGGTGGATCAAGCTTCTGTTTGGAACAGGAGATGCAGTCTATTAGTCAGCCTGCGTTTAGCTTCTCTCATCATTGCGTGGGCTCAAGGATATAGGATGGTGGGTTATAGGTTTTTAATGACTTGTGAAGCGTGTTTTTTGGGGGGGTTTTTTCTCGCATCTCAATGTTCAGCGATCTCCTTAAATGGTTTACTGCATAGTGCTGATGATTTGTTTAGGGCAGAGGTACAGTATGTGCATTTTTTAAGGGGTCATATCTTAAGGAATAAATTTTCCTTAATTTCCTTGACATTTCAGAAATCAAAACATCCTCCCAGTTGCAAAAATAGCATTTATAGAAAATTTATAGAACATGCCCCCCCGCCCCCACATTGTATATGCTCTCTCTGCTTGTTTTAGTGTAAAATTTGAATGTGTTGAAGAAATATTGACTTTGCATTTTGATGACTAAGCTAGAAACGAAGCTGTTCTCTCTGTTTTTAATACATTTTGCATGTGCAAAATAACATTTCAGTTCTTGAGCTTCTTTATTTTAATGCACATTTATAGAAATCCACCATATTTTTCAATTTCTGAAATAGGTTTATCGCTATGCACTTATGGGATTAGCACCGTAATATAATAATGCTGCCCAGAAAACAATAAAAATTGCTTGCTGTTTTTTGTTTTTGTTTTTTTTTGGACAGTGCAATACATGTTTTCTTTCATCAGGTTTTTAAAAGTACATTTAATATCAGGCATTGGTTATTCTATTGATTGCTTTTACACCTTACTCCACAGTATAATTATGGGATCTGAGATCAATCTTTATGAATTTATGTGCACTTTATTGTACACACGAGAATGAATGAGAACAAAACTGAACGGGAGACCTTGGAGCAAAGGCAAGTTTTTAAACAAGAATGCACTAAAGTCTCATTTTGATCCTCATCTTTCAACATGAGAGTGAAAGCTATCAAAATCTGTAAGTCCAACAACAACTGCTGTTGGCTGAACAGCTCCAGGGAGCCAGAGACAACACCTCCAACAGGATAAAGACTTAACCGGGCTCATACCGGTCCCCTGGGACCTCTATACTGCTCTGTCGGAACTGCAGGGTCCCAAATTCCTTATTCAAGAAAAGTGGCATTAAAGGTGTAGTAAGCAATTTCTGAGAAACACTGTTGATATTTGAAAATGACACTCAAACAAACACACCCCTACCTTTATTGCTCTGGCCCAAAAAATAACACACGCTATTTAATACAGGCAACCACTAACAGCAAGTATGGATGAATCAGCTAAAAAAGGATTTCACAGTTTTGTTATTTCAATGTAACTTTTTAAGTTGTCTGAATTTGTTCATTCTACTTAACATGATAAATAAAACCCATCAGTTCGCTTCAGAAGGCCTTTATATATTACTTTTATGATGGATGAATGCCCGATAGCTACATGTAATTCTTTAACAATCTATGTAATGTAATATTTAAAAAGTGCCTTCATGCAATGCCATTACTGTAATTACAAGATTTCAACTTGTAAAAAGCATTCACATCCACATAGAGCTTGTAAGATAGAACTTTTCTGAGAATTCTTACCCGTACAACATGACCACTGCATCACCTGAACACTGTTGCCAACTTCTTTCAATAGAAAGTAACTAAAGACTGCTCGACACAGAGGTGTACAAGGCGGGAAAGCTAGATTTACAGTACGTGGAAGAACCGGCGAGACTTGGAAACTAGATATGGTTTGTCCAAGAAGTCGTTAAATTTGTCGCTTTCCACTTTTTTGGGAAAAGGTTGATAAAGGGGTCTGGAAAGCTAAATCTGAATAGATGAATCTAATGCTGCAGGTTAATTTAGATGTTGATGATGTTGCCATAGAAAGGCATAATTCCCAGATCCGAACAGACCGTTACGTGTTGTCATCTGCGGTAATTATGACACGCATGAACGCAGCATATTAAGATTTACAGTGGTCCACATTAAATTAATAATCACACAAAAAATAATCTTCAACAGATCTCAACCATTTTAAAATATTGTCACATCCTTGATTTCAAACAGCTGTTTGACATCAGATCATAGTTTACCAGGGTAGAAGGGTTATGTGTGCAGACTGTTTCTGTTGGCCTGTTTCTAAAGCTCTTTCTGTATAAAATGACCTGAATAAAGCTAAATTATTAAGGATTTCTTAAAGTGAATGACATGAAGGCTACCTTAATGCCAAAGGAGATTACTTGGTCTTCATGGAAATATTTTAAAGTGCTTTTTGTGTGAGTGAGTGAACGCAATGTGCTCTTAGAATTTCCCTCTGTAATTAATCTCCTTCAGGTTCAAGTTCTAATCGACAATAAAATGCTTAATGAATATGATGTATTTTTATCATTTGCATGTACTTGGGAAAGCAGGATTCAAGTGGTGTGGCACACAGATGGGCTCAAAAATATTTTGATCTGGTGACTGTGCAGGCCATGGGAGATGTTCAGCTTCACTTTCATGTTCATCAAACCATTCTGTCACAAGTCTTGTGCGCCCCCTTCAGGGTACAATGTTGGAACCATTAGGTGCACATGGTCCTCCAGAATGGTTAGGTAGTCATGTGCTCATCATGCACAGTAGGGAATGCCATGATATTGCAGTCCAAACCATCACTGATCCACCCCCGTGCTTCACTCTGGGCAGGAACAGTCTGGGTGTTAAGCCTCGAATGTGGGAAAGACAGTGAAGGTGGACTCTTCAGAGATCAATACATTTCACATTGTCCACAGCCTAAAATTTACACTCTCGGCATCATTAAAACTGGCATTGGCACAAGTGAACAACACTTTGGCTATAGCGGCCAGACCATGAATATTGACTCTGTGGAGCTCCCAACGAAGAGTTTTGGTGAAAATGGGAGAGTTTAGGTGCACATTTAATTCTGCAGTGAGTTAGGCAGCTGTGGTTGTTTTGTGGATACAGTCCGAGCTAGTATCTCTTGTGTCGACAATTACTCCTGTTGTACAGTATGTGGTTTCTCCTGCATGGTGTTGGTTTACTGACATGCAATGCCCTTGATACACCACACTATTTTTCCTCTTTTGAACTCTGAGGTGTCTCCCATTTTGTTGTGTAGATTGCAATATTTGATCTACAGCTGTTTGATTGCTCTGCTTATTCAACCTTCACACTCTGCTCTTACCGATGGAATGTAAAACCAGTGAAGACTGGCCACACATATAGGCATGAAACCTCCAACACTATATTCACCAGTGTTTCAGTTTCATTATACAGTATTTTGATTCTGTTATGGCTCCCATTTATTAGGCTTATTCCAAAATTGATGAACATAAAATGTTTTTATTCACATTATTGTCATTTGTGTCGATGCTTGTTATCAATCCTTTGGAGGTCATGAATGGATTTCTTCTAGCTTTCTGAAACACGTTCTCTTGCTCAGTGGAGTGCCAGTGCAACACTGATGAGCCCGCACTAGCTACAGCAACTCGGCCAATCACTGAGGACCTCCCAAAGTGTCCTGATGACTTTTTGGCTGGTAAACAAGGCCTTTGAGTTTTTAACCCACCTCAAAACGTCTCTTGAGGTGTTGTTTTCCCAAATGTTCAATTTCAGCCAGGCCATCTTATCACAGTCTTCGATGGGAACTGCGTCATGTTTTGGAAGTAAAATTGATTCAGCCTGTTCAGTAAATGAAGTTATCATAGATTTTCCAATACTCATCTTCTGCAAGGAGGGATGGAGAGCTCAAATATCCAAGGGGCCGCAGCTATCAGGCTTCATTTCGGGAGTGGAAACCCAGGGAGAAGCCGAATTGCTAGCATGATCTACACGCAAAGAAGCACAGCGAAGGTTAATTGTCATTGATGTTTACCAATAACTTCAATGTTTTCCTTTTCCATCTGGTCACTCAAGCTGTTTTCCAGGATTTTGCAGTTTAAGAGAAAAGCTGAGTGGGAACGTCATCATCTTCTTTCAGTGTCAAAGAAGTGTTTTTACTGTGATGTGTAAGCCAAATGTTTGAAGTAACAAAGTATTAATAAATATTATAGCAAACAGATGACACTCCATTTGGATTCTTTCGTTTTAGCATCACCTTGTTCAAAATGATCCACGTTGAAGATATCCTAGAGGTAGAATTACACACCACTAATAAAGAGTTTATATGTAAAACCAAATGTCTGTTGCAATGGAGAGCTATACAGAACATCATTACGTGCTACGCACATTCTACAATCCTTATAAACTCCATCCTGATGCATCCCTCTCCCTAAAAAAAAAAAAAAAGGCATTTGGTACATGCATAATTCAAGTGAGATTAGAGAAAGCTTATGTAGATTGCTGACACAAAGCTGGTAAATCATTCTGAAATTGATCCAGTGACAAAAACAGGTTCAAACACACACTGAAGCCATAAACTGGAGCCACAGATTTGGCCTACTACCAGGGCTTTGAAGCAAAATAGAGGTATATTACTGAACTGGACTTTGTGAAGAGCAAGCTTTCCTGAGTCTGAAAGGAGGCCTGCAGATGTGTCGATTAGCTTTCATGAAAACCAAAGGGAATCGCTCCAATGAGTCTCCCACAGTGCACTTGACAACAGTGCACAGCAACAAGCATTTTGATTCTGAGAGATGCTTAAGTGGAAGAACTAAATACACCTTAACTAAAGAATAAGGCTGGCACAAATGTAAATAACTGCTTATAATATCGTCACTTAGGTAGTGGTTCTCAATGAAGTTGGGGGCCTGGGCAAACTTCGAAGGGGGCTGGAGGATGAACTAAAAGTATTTCGAAGCTATTTTAAAATGATTAATATCTATCTTTCATGATCTTTCACATTTCTTCCAAGTCACTAAGAGTAGAGAAGTGAAAGCTGTTTCTCTTACTGATTATTAATAAATTAACAAAACATTTTTAAACAAAACTCCTCATTTTCTCATGGATTACTTTCTGTCCACTCTCGACCTCAATGTAGAAATTTGGTCCTGCATTTCTTTCTGCTGGTCCTACTGTGCGGAGTAAAAAATGGACAAATCTGTCCAACAAAATGGACATTTTTTAATTGTCCTCTCAACAACTGTTGTTTTTATTAAAGAACATACAGTTCTTGAGACCTCTATAATCACAAAATAAATCAATAATTTATTTTAATCTATTAACACTACAAAATATACACTCAAATATATATCAAGTATTGTTTGACAATGGGTGAGTCTTGAAAACCACTACCTTACAGCTTTTAGAAATTCAAGATCAAATATTTTTTTTACATTTTTTTTTCATGTTACATTTTCACACAAATATTGTATGAGCTGTACTGATAATATAGCAATTATTTAACTAAATACAACCTGGTGTCCAAAAAAATGTGCCAATGAAATGCTCAAAAACACTTATCAGGCTTTCAGAGGCTTGTGTTTTCTGCTTCTTGAGTTCAATTAATGCAAGTATTTGTTCTTTTCTGTCTGAAAGGCTGTCAGTAAAGTAGCAAACAATCAGTTCTGCACAGTGTCCATAGACTTTTTTTAGTCAGGGCACACCAGTCTAATACTTGTGTTTAAAAATCAAAGAGCTGTTTAATGCTTTATTCTTAAAGAGATATATTATATCATCATTAATAATAATAATAATAATAATTAATAATAATAATAATAATAATATCATTATTTCTACAAATACATGGATCCCGGCACTTTGAAAAAGATGTTTTCTTTCTTTTTGTCTTTGTTAAAACAAGAGAGCTAAAAATATCCTATGGTGAAAAAATAAAGCAAACAACAAACAATTTAAACATTGAGAAAAAGAGAAAAATCACAAAAAGACAAATAAACCTATAACAAAATTGAAAAAAGAAATTCTACATCCTTTACAAACACTATGGCCCAATAATTTAAGAAAATAGTGTCTCTAAAACGTTCATATTGCTTTGTACCTTCATCAGTGCCCTTTAGGGAGTTCAACAATACAGTGCTGTGAAGTCTTCACAACGGCCAGAAGGGGACGCCCTCCCCTGGGTTCTCATGAGGTTGCCAACGGATCCGCTTGCATGTTTGAGGAGAGAGAGTCCCGTTATTAGCTTGTTTAATCCTCAGCGCAACGTCTTTTTGTGTTCTTTTGGCAGTAGAGAGAAAAAAAAAAACATTTTTACTATTCCTTTTGATCTTGTAGTATTCATCATTGTTGTATTTAGCATTATTACTCTCTAAGATATTATTACTATTACTAACACCATCACGGATACACGGAGTGCATCGTGTGTCGTGTGCGCATATGTGTGCGTGATCGTGCGAGTCAGTGTTCAGTGCTCAGAGCTTGTTTTCTCAAAAGAGAAACTAGGCAGAGTCAATAGCTTGGAGTTTGGGACGCCCTCTTGAGGCAGCCCATCTCCCCCTCCACCCAAATCAAATGAGTCTTTGGAGTCACTTGAGGGAGCGCGCCGCCTCAGGCAAGTGTCCCGGCTTGGCAAGGGGGGCGGCACCATCCCCAAAGCAGGGTGAAAGCCTACCGGAAGCTCTGGACCCTCGGGCAGATCCTCGGAGATGCACGGCGGACTCATCTTCTTCTTGCGGGCGCGTGGCGAGGACTGCTGCTGGAGGCTGTCAGCTCGCGAGACGAAGCCGGAGGAGACCGAACTACGCTGGGGACTGCTTTCCACGGACGAGCACACCTCGATGGAGTGCCGGCATGGGTCGTCGAGCCAGGACAAGGGCCGCGGTAACAGCAGAGCTCGCTGGCCCTGAGTGTCCACGCTGTGGTACTTTTTAAGCTGATGTCTTGCATCTTGATCTCCCGTCCCTCCTCCGATTCCATCATCGCTCCTCCCTGCGAGTCCTGCACGGATAATTCGGGATACCTCCTGATCCACAGAGTCTGTTTCCTCCTGCTTCCTGGCAGCCGGCGGCGGTAGGGGCGGAGAGTGGCAACGCGTCGAGAACACGTTGTACTGGTCGGAGGGGTTGTGCTGCGTGTGAACGCTAGGTCGTGAAGGTTTCGGAGAGGCGCCTGGAGTGGCAGGGACCAGAAATAGCGAAGGCTGGTGCTGCTGCTGAGGCGGAAGGTTGACAGGGGGGTCCGACAGTTCCCTAAGTGCCAAGGGACCCTCGTTTTCCCCTCCCTCTGTGTATAGAGTCTCCTGAGAGTCAGCACTCACTGCCACCTGAGGAGAGCAGGGACGGGAGGAGGTGAGGGGAAGGTAGGGGGTAACATTAGGGATTAGGACATGAACAGGTGAGAGGGAGACTGGTTAGTATGAGATGTCAGGGGTTTAGAAGCCAGTGGAAGGGGAGGGGAACCGTGGAGTTAGAGTGGAGTTCACCATTAGCATTGCACTCCACAAGCTCTCTACTTCAAAGGATTGGAGATAAAATTAGAAAAATAGAAAAACCACCACAGGGCGTCTATTTCGAATAATATTGTAGCCCCAATCAGAGGTAGCCAACATTGATATTCTTCTTTTTTTAAAAGTTTGTATCAAACTTGAAAGTATCAAATGAAGTAACTCGCCACAAAACATCCTGGTCACACATTAAACCTTTAACCGACAAAAATAGTGCTCAAATTGTGCTAGAAAGTTGCTTAATAGCGGTTACACATTCTTAAGTAACATTCTTAGTTCAACAACCTCCAGTTAACATTTTTAGTACGTTCTGTCTCATGGGCAGTCCTAGGGATGGGCTTCCAGGGCTTATGCCCCAATTTCTTTTTTTTTTTTACATTACCTTGAGTTTTTATATCAGATCATATCATATCAGACATAATGAAGAAACTACAGGATCTTTTGACTTTTTGGTCAGATCTGCAATCCATCCAGATGCAATAAGCAGCAACTATTTCAGAGACAAACGGAATATACATTTGAGCTTGAGCCTTACCACTTGCGGCTCTTGGAAACTCTTTTATTAAGACCACAAAAAGGGCCATTTACTTTGCAAACTTTGGTAAAGCAACTATTTTCCCTCAAAAGCACTCTTTTAAACAGTACGCTATCTTATAAACACGGATAAAAACAGTTGCAATGACAAGTGACATTCATGACACAACTGTCAACCTGTACACAGAGCCATAAAAAGCCTGAAGGGAAAAACATACGCATACATGCCGGTGAGATCTCCAGTAATATTTAAATATTTACTTCATAACATTTTAACACATAGTTTAAAGTTTAAAATTTTCTAATATTTAATCATATGATACACAGAGGTTTGGGATAAGCCCTGAATATCCCCTGACCCTAGAACCGCCCCTGGTCATTCTAATTGCGTTCACTGATAGGAAATGTGTACTGTGTGCACTTTCAACCAAATCAGAAAGTGTACAGTTTACTGGAGAATTGGCAAATCAATATTTGTCTCCCTTTTGCTCTATATCTTCATGTCTAATCTTTGACATCTTCTGACACACTGCCTGAGTAGCAGTACTGTACATGCTACTGCTCTGGGTGAAGTCACATAGGTGAAAACTTACAATTATAAATTGCACTTTCAGAGAAAATTTTGCAATAGGTGTATTGTTTTAACTAGGGCAGAGAAACATTTACCCTAGGGCAAAACTACAGGCACTGTTTGGCAGACTGCACTCTGAGCCACTAAGCTACTGCAAGACCATAAGATCCATGTCTCTTCCTGGGGTCACTGTCTCTCAGAACGCCCCGTAAACTGTATATTTCTCTTAATCGAGGAATCCCGAGAGAGACAGCGGCCCAGTAGGAGAGAGGTGGGTGGGTGTTTTGGGAGGGGGCTAAAGATCAAGAGGAACTATATCACATTTGGAAAGTTAGCCAACATGGAGCAAGAGACCAAGCCAGGAGTGTTCTTGTTCTGTGTTGAAACTTGTATGATTGAAACTATGCAGCCACCTAGTGGCAGGAAATTGTTTTTACATTAGCATGACATGTGGTTGACCAAATGGCATGTCTGGGGGAAAATAATCTAAATAATTACTGATTTAATAATAATAAAAAAAGATTTAAGATTGACTTTAAAAGGCAATTGAGATAACTACCATACTGCAGATAAATGCAACTAATTGAGCGTATGAGATGTTAGTCCACTAGTTTAATTCCCCATGATCTTTACCCTGCAGTTTTGGCCTTTACAGTAGCCATGGTGAAATGCGTCGGGCAGGAGGAACAGGATTTAAAGGGTGCGGTAGGAGAAAGTGGGACAGAGTTGGGGACGGAGTTCAAGGATCTGTGGAGAGGGTGCCAGCTGATTCAAGCAGCCCATTCCGGCTCTCTCAGAAACAGGAGTATCTGTGTCTCAGGAGCAGCTCGGGGTCAGGCTTGGGTTGGACCATGCTGAGCTGCTCGGAGTAAGTCACATTAGAGGGTATGCAGGCCAAAAAGCAGCAGAAAAAAAAAGGAGAGAATGCAGGAAGGATTAAGAGAAGAAATATACTAGCCAGAAGGAGAGATCAACAGTGCAGAGGTGTCAGACTTCATACCAGACACATTCCCATAAGTCTCCAATCACAATCCATAAAGGAAGACAAGGATACTATGCATTATGAAAGAAGATGAGCAGAGAGAAAATTGTTCTGTTAAAAAAACCTAGTGAGCTGCTCATGGAGGCAACATTTTAAGGAGTCATGTCACTCCCAATGTGTAGGTTATTCCAACTTGATTCCCCACAACATTTTATTTTAGCCAGATTGTCCACCAAAACTATTTTTAAAATGCCAGGCGCTCTTCTGAAAACGCTATGATACGGAATCCTAGTCTCTGATTTCGCAGATAGTTTGTTTCTGAATATAAAAACGTTGATACAATGCAAAGTTTTTGCTCTGGCTCTTGTTTTAAATGATTTTGTTCTGTTGTTGTGCTTGCTGATGTCATCTGTTGCCGATGTACAAGCACGATGTGGCAGTTGGTCGGTGTGGTATTTGTCCTGCCCCTCCTCCACTGTGATTGGGTGGCTGGGTAAAAAGTAACAGTGATGAGCGCTGCGTTTTACCCAGAATTGAACAATTTTTAACTTCACTGTTCTTTTAGTAGAAGGAATATTAATCTTAACATTAATCAAATGCACATCACATGCTGCTGTGAGTACATTACGTTTCAGTTTGTTTGTTTTTTGGTTGAACGATGTACCCTACTTTTCGTGCTCCATGCCTTGCTGTGTTTATCAGTGTGAACACACTACTTCCACTATTTGTACTACAAAATGGCGTCGTTTAAAAATAAATTCAAGATGGTGGATGAAGCAAGAAAAATGCTGATTATAAAAAATACAAATACATATTCAATCGATATTTAAAACAATACATAAAAAATATAAATATATATAATATGAAAATGGTGTAATTAAAAAGACATTTTACTTCAAATTTGTGAGTGCTACATATTTGTATTGTAAGCATAATAGCATACTGTTACCTCAGCAACATTTCCTTTGTCATGCATTCTGTATGAAGAGAACTAGAAATTAAAGGGTTGGTTCACCCTAAAAGGAAATGTTGTTCTTCGTTCATCTTCGGAAAACAAATGAAGATATTTTTGATGAAATCCGATGGCTCAGAGAGGGTTAGAAATCAAGAAATATGTTTCAATATTATTGAAATATGTTTTAGAAGCTCTCCAGGCATCTGAAAGTGTTGACTGCCTTGCTAGCAATAGTAGCCTCACTGAGCCATCGGATTTGATCAAAAATATCTTAATTTTTGTTCCGAAGCTGAACGAAGGTCTTACGGGTGTAGAACGACATGAGGGTGAGTAATCCATTTTTAAAAGAATTTTCATTTTTAGGTGAACTAACCCTTTAATACTTTTATTTAGCATGGACACATTCAATTGATTAAAAGTGACAGCAAAGACATTTCTGCGGTGCAAATAAGAAAACACATGGAAACAGAAAAAAACCACCAACAAATTAAGAAAACGTGATCATCAGTTTGACAACACATGTGCTGCAAATCCTCACAACACATGCAAATACAGAAACACGCTGCAAATCCTCACAACACAAACCACAACGGAAATGTTTCAAGGGGACCCCAAAAAGTGACGAACCCTACTAGGACCTGCTTATTAGCTGAATTAACTCATTCACTAATCCCTATATAGTGTACGGCATTTGAGTGCACAATGTGTTCACAATCATTAAATACTATAAAAAACTGCAAACAAAAATAAACACACATGAACAAGTGTACATTATTTCATGTATTTATTATTTTTAATAAAGTGTTTTTCAGTTTGCTAGAAGCTCACGCTCACAGATGACGCGGTCGTCAAGAGCCCTCAGGCGGCCGATACGATGACGTTACATTAGTAGGCTACAGATGATTAACGAGTATTTTTAAATCATCCACTAAATGATCATCTCTCAAAGTTTAATGAGTTAAAAACAATGCCACATATTAAAACACTTTGCTGTCAGTGAAACACATTACATTGAGTTAATGCCTACATAATATATTTTAGCTTGTGCTGTTGTCAAGTAGGCTTCACTTTTTGGGGTCTCCTTGAAATATTTCCGTTGTGGTTCGTGCTAATTTGTTGGTGTTTTTTTCTATTTGCAGCGCGTTGAGCTCTCTTGGCCACCGTACATTTCTAATGTTACAAAATAATAAATGCTGTTCCTTTAAATCTTTCTATACATCAAAGACTACAAAGAAATCATGGTTTACACAAAAATATTAAGCAGCACAGCTGTTTTTGAATATTGATAATAATAAGAAATGTTTCTTGAGCAGCAAATCAACATATTCCATGTGACACTGAAGTTAGGAATAATGGCTGCTAAATAATCAACTTTGCCATCGTATGAATAAAATTCATTTTAAAATATATGAAAATAGAAAACAGTTACGGTAAATTGTAATATAATTTCATAATATTTCTGTTTTTACTGTATTTTTAATCAAGTAAATGCAGCTTTTCTGAGCATAAAAAAAAAAAAACAACAACAAAAAAATTTGTGTGCGAATACATAAGAAGTATGCATCGAGGCAGCTCACTAGGTTTTGCAACAAAGCTACTATATGCAATGAAAAAACCAGAGGGCATCAATGTTTGTTAATAGAACAGACCCTATAAGCACAACACAATCAAAAGCAATAGACCCGAGCTCACCTGTCTGCGTAGGGTGCGTGAGAGAGTGTGTGCCCGGCGAGGTGGGGGGATTCGTGGGATGCTCTCGGAGTCTGATAGGCTATGAGGACTGATCGGTCTGAACAGATCGGTGGGCACAGTCAAGTGCTGGGTGAGTTCTTCTGTTTGAGACTGGATAGAGCCTGTAGACCCTGTGTGAGGATACATTTGATATGACACAATTATTGATCTACGCATTAGCAACCATATTTAAAACAAATTCAGAAATAAAATCCATTGCTGCACCTGTCTGAGCTGGGTGAGGTGAGGTTGTGTGGGTACCATTGGTTGAGTTGGGCTGCAGCGGCTGGAACATGTAGCTGTCATTGGGCAGAGAATGCGTGCGGCCCACTGAGGTCTTCTTCACGTACAGCAAGTGCTCATCTGTTGGCTCGTCTGGCTGCTGGGGGTCGAGAGGATCTGGAGGAGCTGTGGTCTGAGGGACATTAAAAGAGATGCAAGTCAAGGTGAGAGCTGGTACTTGTGTTTGGAGCATCAGGGGCCCTTATGAGCACATGGACGCACACGCACACACATTGTACCTAATACATAAAGGCTGGACTGGTTAGCATACAATGAAAGGCAAACATCACTGCGCACTAGACACAGGGAGGAGACTGATCAAGAAACGTTCTCATAAATCATGTTGGATGAATGCAAATGCATATTTCTTAATATGTACATTTAATTCAACTTCATATCCATGTACTGCATTTATGTGGTTCAATCAGACATTTGTGAACAATCAGAGTCATATTAATGAATCGACTCATCAAGTTTACAAAATCTGTCTGAATGATTCATCAATCAGATCGAATTAGATTCACTTTAGTCTACGTTCCCACTGCAAGCCTTAGTGCTCATTTCTGATTCATAGCTCAGATCTGTTTTGCGATCACGAACGAACATGCTTGCAAAACTTTTTTTCCCCCAAGTTTTATCTATATAGAACTGTCACCGGAATACTTATGAGTACAACATCTCGCTATCCAGATCAGATTCCATACGGTTAGTGCTGTTCACACTGTTGTGGAAAAAACTGTGGTGGATTTGGGCCACTTTTGCCTGCAGTCTGAACGTAGACAGTTTTCAGGAATTTTGGTCTGTAAATCTGTTAAATGAGTCTTATGGACCATTTTGTGATACATTTAGTGTTTTTGTGTCATACACGTACACATAGAATTTCTTATTTTCACAGAAAAAAGTAATATAGATTTGGAATTACATTTGGGTGAATTATTCGTTGCAAGTACACATCACATATTCTTTCTCAGAAATTTGAATCATTTTATCAAATTTTGTCCATATTCATTGTTTGTAATTAAATGTGTTTTGAGGGAATTTGCTCCGTTCCTCTTTTATCGTCGTTCTTTGTGGGAAGCGATTACATACCCATTAACTTTATTGGTGACATGTTTTGATGTTGAGTCATGGTACTGTAGGCATTAAGGAGTTATGCATATATCAGTGCACATCTTTCTGCATTTTTCTGCCATTTTTCATCCACATAAATACGACAGAGAAATGAGAACATGCTGGATCTAAATCTCACCCATCTGAGAAATGCTATGTATAAATTATTTATGGGTCTATGGGCGAAGTTCTGAAACAATGAATATGAATTCAATTGTGAGGTGACAGAAACCATCAGCCTTCTCCCTTCAGAAGCTGCGCCCAGAGCCTGTACTACTGTAGCTGGCAGACAGCAGAAGCCGACCCCATACCACACTCCTATGTTCTTTCAAGAAGCATGGTACTAGGGAGATAACTTCACTTTTAATACACAAAAAATAAGACAAAGATAAAATCATGAAACAAAAACAAAGAGACACAGGTAGATTTGCAGACAGATAAATTGAAGATGGAAACACGAACATCTAAATAGTATGAAGAGACAAGATGGAGAAGAGGTTCAGAAATGGCCTTTAGATGTGTGGGTAGAAGAACAGGGACATAGCTGCAGAACCCCGACAGGAAAAGAGCAGATTCACAGGCAGTAATACTACTCTACTGGACTGGACCAGACCATACAAACACCGGTGGGAAATGTACAGAGAGAGGGAAAGAGAGAGAAAGAACGAAAGGAAGAAAGAAAGGAGAGGACGGTTAGAAACCCCCAGAGTTCCAAACACACTCGCCTCTCAGCTCTGCATAAATCATTTATGATGTTTATCCAGTAATTACTGGCATTACTATGGAAGCTTGTTTCTGCCGCTGGATAAAAAATAAAAAAGGTTCGTGTGACTTTTTATCTCACAATTCTGACTTTTTTTTCCCTCTCAGAATTGTGTGATATAAACTAGCAATTGCGAAAAAAAAAGTCAATCTCACAATTCTAACTTTATTTCTCACAAATGCGAGTTTATATGTCACAATTGTGAGAAAAAAAGTCAGAATTGTGAGCTATAAACTGGCAATAGTGAGACAAAAAGTTGCAATTATCTTTTAAATAGTTTTATTCCGTGATGGAAACAAGGTTGCAAACAGTACAGGCATATTATATTATATTATTGATTTCAAAATATTATCTAGTTAGGGGTCAGTTAGGTTTATTTTTTTAAAAGATAATACTTTTATTGAGCAAGGATGCATTAACAGTAAAGTCAATTATAATGTTACAAAAAAGGCTGTTTTTGAACTTTATATTTATCAAATAATCAAATGAAAAATGTTATCATGGGTTTCCAAACAATATTGTGCAGAACAATTATTGACAACATTGATGATAAGAAATGTTACTTGAGCACCAACACAGCAAATTAGAGCGATTTCTTAAGGATCACGTGACACCGAGACTGGAGTAACGGCTGCTAGAAATTCAGTTTTACCAACATAGAAAATAAGCAACATTTTAAAATGTACCAACATACATGAGAGTTAAATTGTACTAAATTCTAAAAATATTTCACATTAGTACTGTTTTGTTTTCTATTTTTAAAATACACATCCTTGGTGTATTTTAGTTTGTAAGACACTTCTTTAAAAAAAAAACTCACCGAGCACAAGCTTTTTAACGGTAGTGTAGTATAGCAGTCAAAAGTATCGTGATTAACAGCAGCATTTGACTAAATATTATATAAATGTTTAAATGAAAGCAATATTATTACAGCTTTTTGCCAGCTACTGCTCACTAGAATAAGTAGTCTGTTAAAAGCTGCAGTGTTATGAAAATACCTACTAATATTGTGTCAAAATACAATTTGACACTTTTAGTTTGTTAACTCCACAACAATAGGTACCACATTAAACCAAGGAGTCCTTCAAGCTGCCACTGGTGTTTAGTTAAAACTGTGCTGTGACTATCTTAATAGAGCAAATCTATTAGAGGGCCAGAAGTCCTGGGGATGAAATATTTGGGGCCAAATACTGAAGCAGAGTGGAGAGGGTGGATGTCTTTGGAAGCAGTGTAAGGCTGAGAGGCAGGAGTGGAAAATGGACGTTGCTCTACTGTTAAATACATTGCACTCCTGACTGGTTAGTAAGAGGGGGTTAAAATCATCTGGGACAGAGTCATCCGTCAGAGCTAAGGACCAGGATTTCTCCGATGCCAGAGATAGAGCCTCCATCTCGGCTAGAGGAATCTAAAGAAGAAGAGATGAGCCAAGAGTGAGATGGGCAACCAGCACATGCATAGTTAGAAGACACGCACAGACTATCACACAGGTACAATTAATACAAGTTTATGTGGTGATATCAGCTCATTTTGACGAAAAGTTCAGTGCGTGGAAACCAGGGCACCATTCGGATTTAAATTGAGAAGGTCTTTTAAAAATCGGAATTCTGATGAATGTCGCGAACAGGATGCAGAATTGCAACCTTAATGAAAGTTAGAATTGAAAAAAAGTTTTTGTATAAAAATTTGGATGGATGAATGGATACTGCTATAAACACTGTAAATTCTTCCTGTCATTCCGATTCCTGTGCGGTGTGGCCGATGCAATTCAACTTCCTGTGTGGTGTGGCCGATTCTTCAATTCAGAATTTTGTCCAGCCCTGATGGAAACACCCTCCAAGTCAGCTGACACGATGCACATAACCTTCCGTCAGTAGCCATGATGGATAACAAAATGTTTAATGGTCCTCAGATATCAAATGTTTATCAGATTACCTTCGAAGAGAAATAATGTGGTACCTCTTTCACAGATCCTCAATTGTTAATAGGCGAAATCCTGCATACTGCACCGTTTAATTGACCCTGAGAGTTTTGGGTTGGAACAACTTTTTGCAAAGTCGTCAAAATAAAAGAGCCAGCTATTTCCATAAAGACATTACATATTCTCCAATTACATTTAAGAAAAGCTTTTAGAAGCCTCAGTTTTTGCAATGCTAATGCAATTGAATGAAATATTTCTCTGTGAAACAGACCAAAAGAGATTTTCTTGCATAATTCAACAGCGGTCCAGCTCTTTATCGATCCACACATTACCTCTTCGACTACAGCCTGATGAGTCCATCACTTTTTTGGGTATTTATGATCTTTGGAACGAGGAACAAATTTCACACAATTTTGCAAGGCTTTGTCGCTCTTATGGGACCGGAAAATAAGTACACTTCAAATATTACTGGAGCAGAACCAAGTCCTTGACTTCTAAAGAGCGCTGGGAATCCAAGAGTGCAGAGGTGGTTTTGTAACTGACACACAGAAGCTTTGGTGCTATTATGTACGTTTAAGTGGTCCAGAGAGAGAAAAGGAGGGAGAGAAGAAGGGCAAGAGACAGGGAGAGAGAAGAAAGGAGTGTGGTACAAGGCAAAGCTGGGTGAACAGGAAAGCCATTGACCTGTTTCTCAGTGCAGTGCTTGCTGGGAAGGGGGGGCAGAGCGTAGTAGTGGCAGATGGAGCCAGATAGGTTGTCCATGAGGCTGAGCTCTCCTTCCAGTGAGCCCTGGATCACCAGGGAAACTGAGTCAAGCATAGGCCTCCGCTAAAAGCCCCAGCACGTGGAAGACAGGGTGAATGATGAAGAGAGAGAAAGAGAGCAGACAGAGACAGAGGCAGAAGAGATGAGGAGGGGTAACATGAATGACATTACACAGAGAAAAAACAGAGGAGAAATGAAGGGAGGAGAGAAGCTTGCAGACAACACAATTAGTCAGAAGGAAGATTTACAAAGGAATAAACTATGACAGTTCACCCAAAACCTTTTCCACTGGATCACAAAATAATATATTTTGAAGAATGTGCTGGTGTTCAACAGACGAAAGGTCATATGATTTTAAATTGAAATTTTTGGGTGAACTGAGCCTTTAAACTAGGGGTACTTAAAATGTAGTGTTTAGGTAAACCAGTAGCACGATTCATTTGCTAAACAGAGTAATACTGAGCTCTAAACTCACAAAGATGTAACAGGTAAAAAAAAAATAACTTGATTCTACCACTGACATCCACAAGGGGGAACTAGAGCTCTGTGAACATTTGTCCTGATGATGAGGAAAACATTTTGACATGGCCACACTTTTTTTTTTCTTTTCTTTTTTGACACGGCCACACTTGAAAAGAGAGCTGGAGGGATAATATGTTAACACAAAAAATGGCTGGTATTCTTTAAAAAAAGAAAAAGCATATATCACTACTTTCCCATGGCACCAGTCTGACCTCTGACCACCGAGTTTATAAGGAGCAAACAACAGGCATGTACGACAATAACAGAAACTGATGGACTTTCCCCAATTTAAAAATAACAGTCTAGTGTTTAAAAACGTGTCTTTCGGGGTAAACCTAAAAATCTCTGAAAAGCATCTAATCTGCATCTTAACAGACTCATTTAACTAATGATTACATTAACCCATGAAAAAAAAAAGAGAATATTTTTGTACGTTGTCTGAAAACAAGGTATACGCAACATAAATAATATATTTTAAAAGATGATCCGGGTGATAGGGTAAAAATGAGATATTTTGAAGTCAAAACGTTTTGGTGAGCATTACCAGACATTTCTCAAGATATCTTTTTTTTTTTTTTGTTCCACAGAGGAAACAAGAAGTCACTCAAGTTTGGACACAACATGAGGGTGAGTATATGATTAAATAAATTTCATTTCGGATGAAATATACCTTTAAGTTCTATGCTGTTAATTACCATAGAAATTATTTATACTATATATAAGCAAAACCATGTTTACAATTATTCACTTGGAATAGAAGTCTTTGCATTGGACATGAATAAATGTTCAAGCATGCAGTACAAGTATTACAAGCTTAAACATTGTCCGTGTTTACATGAGTCCAGAGTAACAAAATTGTTTACCATGTTCTTCAGTATGTCTCATGACCATATAAAGCCAGTAAACCCTACTTTTTTCTAAAAGGGCCAAAAAAGGGACTTTTCACATAGAGAGAAATCCACACGAATTACAACGGTAGCGAAGAACCAAATCTCATCCATTTAGAAAAGTTGTCCAACTACTAAAAAACAACCTACAGCTCAAAAAAAATTTTTTTTTTTTTTTTTTACAGACGTCCTAGTATAAATTGACTAATATGAATGCTTTAAAGAGATAGTTCACCCCAAAATGAAAATAAATAAATAAATAAATAATGCCATCAGTTACACAACCTCATGTCGTTCCAAATACGTAAGACTTTAGTTATCTTTGAAACACAAATGAAGACATTATAAATGAAACCTGAGTTTTCCATCCCTCCATTGACAGTCCACTTAACTACCACTTTGTTGCTTCAAATAGGGATTGTAAAACTAATCCATATGAATTAACCGGTGTAGTAGAAATTTTCTGAAGATCGCTTTATATAATGAACAGATTGAATTTAGGTTTTTATTAAAATATAAACATTAACTCAAGCTCAACCTTACTTGTTTGACGCATGAGAGCAAACCTCATTGGCTCTAGTGGAAGCTCAAACGTGCTATGTAACGCATGAGAATGAACCTCATTGGTTCTCACATGTCAAGCAACTATGCTTGAGCTTCTGTTTATATCTGATGAGCGCGTTGTTGAATGTTTTTATGTAATTTAAAGCCTAAATTAAATCTGTTCATCATACAGTGCTTGTGTCTCTTCAAAATTTGGACTAAAGTGCTCAATCCATATGGATTCATTTTAAGATCTCTTAATGAACTTTTTCAAGTGTCAAAGTGGTAGTTGCATAGCTGTCAATGGAGGGACAGAAATCTCTCAGATTTCTTTAAAATATCGTCATTTGTGTTTTGAAGATGAACAAATGTCTTTTGGAACAACCTGAGGATGAGTACATGATGACAGAATTTTCATTTTTGGGTGAACTAACCCTTTAACCAACTATGAGCTGAACCTTTTTCCTTTGTAAGTAGACTGCTATAAACAACATTTTTGTTTGTTTTACCAAATTGACGGACAAAAGCATGCAGGAGATGCTTAAGTCTAATTGAACCAGGAATATTCCTGTAATATATGCATCAATGGGTTCAGGAGCCTATGGAAGCATACGGCATGTTACCTAGCAGTAGCATGTGAAGTTAGTTTGTGTGAAGTTAGTTTGATGATCACGTTTTGTTTTGTTCATGTGTGTTTTTTTTTTTATTTGCATGCGTTTTCTTATTTGCAGCGCATTGAACTCTCTCGGCCACCATACTTTTGGATTATCGCAGAAAAAATAGTCTCTGTGACCAACAAAAATGAATGACCCTTATTAAGGCATTTAAAGGGGCCCTATAATGCCCCTTTTACAAGATGTTATATAAGTCTGGTGTCCCCAGAATGTGTCTGTGAAGTTTCAGCACAAAATACCCCACAGATCATTTATTATAGCTTGTCAAATTTGCCCCTATTTGGCTGTGAGCAAAGACACGCCATTTTTGTGTGTCCTTTAAATGCAAATGAGCTGCCTGCTTTCCAGAAGAGGGCAGAGCTTTAACAGCTCGCAGTTCAGTTGCTCAACAACAAAGGATAATCTTGAAATGTGGCTTTCAAATGGAAGTTTGGTAACAACACTCTACTACAACAACTCTTCCTCTTCTCAAAAGCAGCCTAACATGGCCTCACTCCTTGTGCTGTGTGTTCCCGGGGGCAGGTTTTATGTAAATGTTGGGGCTTGTGATGTCACCAACCCAGGAAGAAGCTCGTTTTAGTCCCCATCAGCAGTTATAGTCCTTAAAAAGTAATTTCATTAAAAGAAAATATCTCCCTTTACATTAAACTTTGAACGTTGTAACTTTGCAGATGTTGTTTATGCTCAAACAGCAACATTAAACACTAACAAAAGAAGGAAATTATAATCAAGGACCCTTTTTGATGGAACCAGAGAAGCTAAAATGATAAGTTTAATATAATATGTCATCCCTGCAGCACTTTATGACAGCAAAAGTTTCAACAAAACAAAAGCAAGCTGGACAGCCCTGTTGGAAAAACAAGTTTTAATGGGTTCTAGCTGGCCTAATGTGGATGTAAGCAACTTAAATCAAGTAGAAATCAGCTAGCATATAGTCTGACTTAGTGAAACTGGAAATGACCATTGGAGGTGCACACCGCTGACCTCACATCTAGCATTTCCACTCACCTCTAAAGGCGGCTCCAAATTATAAGGAGGATCAGGATCTGTCTTTATGTGATCTTCAGAGTCTCTGCATATGTCTGCAGGTGGGCTGTCAGTAGGGTAAAGCGGTCCAGACAGGTCTCGAGAGTCTCTTGAGATCCAAGGTGACCCCCCTGGCCCACCCATGTCGGCAGTTCCCAAAGGTGGTATGAGCCCTCGCATCCCTCCATCTCCAACCGCAGCCTCAGCTTCCAGCTCAGCTTCCAGCTCAGCCTCCTCCTTGGCCTCCTTGTTGCTTTCCTCCAGGTGCTTCATGAGCACAGCGATCACCACATTGACCAGCACAAACTGCGCCGTCAGGACGAAGGACACAAAATATAAAGGGGACACCACTGTGTTGTAGCAGACGCCAATCTCCTGGGAGCAGTCTCTGAGCGTGTCCTGCGATGTGGACACACAAGAGTGTAAAAATGAGAGCTGAATATGTTGCCAACAACCTTACCCAGAACAAGTGCGAAGCATCTAGCACAAAACTGTGTGCATCACTGAAATCCAGCACTATGAGTTGACTGTGTCCCACCTTCATAATGCCATTCCAGTTGTCCCCAGTGGATACACGGAACAGCAGCAGGAAAGCCATGCCAAAATTCTTGAATGTGGCGTAACGGCCGAGACCTTCACAGGGGTGCAGCTCATCACATACTGGGACAGAAACAAAATACATACATGCATGTGGGCTGGGAATGTGCAAGTATACATATGTTCATAATGAACAAATGCACCCTTCATCATTTGTACAATTCTGTGAAAAAGTAAGAGCAAAAGCTGGTTCCTTTTTTTTTTTTTTTTTTTTTTTTTCCAAACGTTGGCATATAGATTTCCTAAAGCATCTGTTCTTGGGATGAATTTAATGAGGCGTACTAATATGGACAGACTGCAAGAGGTCTGAAACCTTTTTCATGTGTGAATTATTTTATGTACAACAAAATGGTTTATATTCAATAGCTTGAAAATGGCCTTTCCCAGACTCATAATTCTCAGCAACCTTTATTCTGAGGGGCTCTTTTTTATCTTGGCATGATGGGACAACATACTTCAATGCTTATGACCAAACTAGACCAGGGCTGCATTTCCCAACAACATCTGAAGGCAGAGTAAATCGTAGAAACTGTTGGTAGTCCAGATCATTTATATATTGGGGTTTACACTATATAAGGTGTAACTATACTCTTTTAATGATGCTGTATTCATTTGCACCTGATTTTAATTTTGATGTTTAATTTTGATTTCCCAGCCCACTACACTTTCTATGCAGCATATTTACGGTTTCATAACATACATACAGTATAGAGACAACCATTTAAATCTAGATAAACTACTCAATCTCAATAAACGATTTGGTTGGTGGACTGCTAATCGACCACAATTCAACAATCATCAGTCAACAATTTAGCCCAATCTTTAGCTGGGAAGAGACAGGAAAAAAGTTTCACTTGCAGACAGTCAATCTCAGTTCAGCCAGCAGACGCCATATATTGAACTTGGACAGGACTGTAAAGCTGGATATGAATGATGAAGTCTCTATGTTTATCTTGAGCCGGCTGATTGGAAATGGAAATGACATCAACCCTAGTATTGTGCTGAGCTGCAATGAATCACGGTATTCACCGGTTTACTGTATTCAGTAAACCAGTGCCAAATGTGCTGCCACGTATTCTAGAGAAAATATGCTGCAGGTACCAAATTTATGGTTTGCCCTTAATGTTGGAAAACTTTTGAAAATATGTGAAAGTGATATCACAACCCATTTAAAACAAGTAAACAAATAAACAGTTATAAATCTAGCAATTTAAAACATAATTATGCTATATCAGAGGGTTACAGTTACAACATGAGTGGCCTAATAAGTGTCAGAGTGTTTCAAAGGTTTTCAGTCCCCTCTGATGAACAGTGACTCTCTGTACCATTGTATAGAATTGAGTGTTAAATTTAAGTCATATAATATGTGTAAGGTATCATATTAATGCGTTTACACTTTGTTGAGATACTTGCATTGAAAACCCAATGAAAAGCATATAATGGTGCATTACAATTCAATTTAACTTGATACAATGTGGCACAGACAATGGAAGTTAGTTTGGCATCTTAACTTAATATTGTATTTTTGTGTAGAGCATAAAGTCTCCCTCGGGGGTCCAAATAATGTACAATTCAGTGCAAATAAAATCCAGACAGAATGATTGTGATGAGTGCATAGGGTGTGTGTGTCTGAGTGAATTAGACCACAAGGAAATTTATTTATATGTGTATTGTTTGTTATGCTTACTCAGGTCACCAAAAAGCTCAACTCCCAGGGCAGCGAAGATGAAGAAGAGCAACATGAAGAGAAGACCCAGATTCCCCACCTGTAGAGAGAGCGAGGTAGAGAGACAGGAGAGTTTGTCATGGAGCGCAAAAGAAACTGACAGCGCAGACCTAGAAATACCACCTGTGAGGAGGCAAAAAGAGAGAGTCGTGAAGTGAGAAGATGACAGCTGTTCCACCTGATTAGAGCTTGCCAGTTTTGTAAACTTAAATCTCAAACTATGCTGAAGCCGTAGCCTACTGTATCAGTAGTTTTGCACACATGCTCCCGATATGTTGATGGGGGACAAATCTTCAGTCTTGTTTTCTGATCTCATTCCTCCTTTCTCTCTATCAATTAGAAGTGTAAAAACCATTTATAAAATCCTCAAAGCCTAACAAAAAACCTCAAAGCTATTTAGGCCTGGGTCAATTTTGTTATGCTGTACATTTTCATGTCACCATCGTATATCTTTTAAATGCCAAATTTGTCCAGTTATTATGATTTTTTTTTTTATTGTATTAAATTTACAGACAATTTATTAATACATATTCAATTTTTTATTTTTCTTTCCCTAATCAAAAAGTTGAGCAACTTTCGTCTTGAGAATATTGTTTTGTATACACTTGAACATAATTCTGTGATGTTTTGTGGTTTTAGTTGTTTTTTCTGACTCAAAATATCCTATTATATAGAAATTATGAAAATCAGTATGATATTATCAAAATGTCTAAAGATGGTTAAAAAATAAATTAACCAAAGTACGTCACATTAAACTCAAGTTAACTCTCATTAAGCGATTGCCATCTTTATGTTCATCCGGTTAAATTATCAGCAAAGTGTAAAACATATTATTATTATTATTATTATTATTATTATTATTATGCCTGAACCCTGATCTGCTATACCCTTACATAAAATATTACCCTGCTAAACAGGAAGAACTGACCTACACCCAGCTGGATTCAAAGAAAAATCACGCGAAACGTATAATGATCACAGACTAGTTCATGCATGATTGAAAAATGAGGCAAAGGAGGAAAATGGAAAAGAATAAAGAGAGTCAGATTAGATGTGCTGACAAATTCGATTGCATTGATATTTCTTTTTTCCAAGGCTGGCTATTTTCCCACCCTAATCTCTCTTAAGTGCACTCTTCACTGACTGGATTCAAAGTGATTCAAGATACAAGGATCAAGCTGACACAATCTGGCAGGATATGGCAGAACACTCTCAAGGATCAGAACACCTCTCTCAAGTTGCAAAAGAGTGGATCAATAGCTTAGAACCATAAAAAGCAAAATAAAACAAAAATAAGAAAGTCACAGCGACAGAGTGAAAGGGCATTAGGAGGCGAGGGCTAAACATGATCTAATCCAATTAGTGACAATTTGTTAAATGTAGAATTACATGTCTGATTATCTAAGTGCATATCTGAGGAGAGACTGGAATTAATAGTGTGTCATGTGGTGTGGCATGTTTCCAAATCAAAAATCCCTGCAGGCGGTGGTGAAGCCTGATGTTTTCAAAGAATGTGCATGCTGGAGATTTTCTTTTCTGGCTTCTGTCATTTCTGCTTTTCTCCAAGCAGCCCATCAGAGCCAATCTGTACTGCTGTGGCTTCTTCATGGCAGATTGACTATGTAAATGAGGCCTGTGGAGAGTGGAGGGGCCACAGGAGAACAGGGTACGGGGACCGGGGGCTCTCTCGCAGCACAGGATACATGGGATATGAGTGGAGGGCGGAACTTTATGAGGGAGATATACAAAAGTTTTGTGCAGTACCTGAGGCAGGGCCTGGATCACAGTGTCAAGCAGAGCTCGCATTCCCACAGCCATCTTCAGTAGCTTCAGCACTAAAAGCAGAGAGCATGAAATGTAAACAATCTGACAGGGAATACAATTAAATATATATAAAATTCTGATAAGCAAATAATTATCTTCATTGCCAATATTAAAATCCTCAAAATACCACATTTTCCATATCATGTATCATGATAGATGTACAATACTCATTCATGATAGAAAGGACAAAAAGAATGCATAAATCCTGTTTATTCGGTCTCTTACCAAATTCCGATTAAAAAAACGCAAGCTCATGTGAAAAGTTTAGTATTTCGCTGCATTCCAAAGTTCAAGTTTGGTGAACTCTGACTTATGAATTCACATCACGTGAATATGTGTGATCAGTAAAAGATCGATAACATCGTGGTGTGACCTCTTGGCTGATTTTTTTTTAATTATTACTATTTGTTATATGTTGAATTTATGTCTAAGTAAGATGCTGCAGAGTGTGACGTCATTTAGAGCGCTGCAGTGTCCATACAAATTTTCTAGTGTGACTGCAGCTTTACCTTGTTTGTCTTCACAAATCTAAAATAATAATAATAATAATATATATAATTTAAAGTGTTGTCAAGCACATGCACAGAAATCTGTAGCCAGTCTGACATCAGTCAGCACTGAAATAAGTTCACTTTTGCAGTATACTGCTCTTTAAATAACTCTTTTTAGTTCTATCAAGCATATCATACTATCTATTTAATGTTTCCTAATCGCTTCGCCCGGTCCATGGAACTTGAAAGGTTCACTTTCACTGATTCACGCAGAGATGTATTTGGCCTACCATTTCAATTAAATTATTGGTACATTTTGTTGATTTTGCAATGCACTCAGTAATCATGGAATCAAAATGCATTACAAAAAGGAGTAAAACAAAATAATTCTAATTTTAACTAAAGAAAAACTGAAAAGGGAAACTCAAACTGTGACTCTTAACAGAGCCCTCATTGGACACAAATAAATGTGCACACAGCGGACCCACTGTTGCTTTAAAAGTGGCCTGTGGAAACTAATTCTCATGTTATTTTCACAGTGGTCAGATCACAGAGAATGTTATTATTGGGGTCATGCACTATACACACGGAGCTTTAATGATGGCCATTCAGCCATGGAAGAGATTTTACTGTGGAGATTTGGTTAATTGCAATCAGGGCCATAAGTGGATGATGCCTGTGACTTTCATTACAGGAATGTCTAAATGAATCCATGAGGAAATAGGCTACAATGACGTACAGGCACACCTCTATACTCGTATGCAAGCACACACTCACACACACACACAGACACTCGGTTGTGTTTTTGTGTTTTGTGGGGACTTTCTATAGGTGTAATGGTTTTTATACTGTACAAAGTGTATATTCTGTCCCCCTACCCTACACCGACCTCTAAACCTACCCATCACAGAAAAATTGAAAATTCACAGAAAATCTAAAATTCTGCTATTTTAGATTTTCAAAAAAGATAATTTTGCATGATTTATAAGCTTGTTTCCTTGTGGGGACCAACAAAAGGTCCCGACAATGTCAAGATTCACTGGTTTTACTTACGTTGTGGGGACATTTGGTCCCCACAATGTAAGGAATACAAGTACACACACACACACACACAAGTTGTGTTTATGTGTTTTGTGGGGACTTTCCATAGGCGTAATGGTTTTTATACTGTACACACTGTACATTCTGTCCCCCCGCCCACCCCTAAACTTAACCCTCACAGAAAATGTTCTGCTAGTTTAGATTTTCAAAAAAGATAATTCTGTATGATTTATAAGCTTGTTTCCTAGTGGGGACCAACAAAAGGTCCCCACAATGTCAAGATTTACTGGTTTTACTTACATTGTGTGGACATTTGGTCCCCACAATGTAAGGAAAACAAGTACACACATACACACAACCTGATGAGAACACAGACATCTGAGCAGGTGTGTTTGCTTGGCCATCTCTGTTGAGGGAATAATCAATAACTCGCCCAGCAGCTCTTTCATTACAGGAAGAATAATCGTTCCAAGCAGACAAGCACCCCAGCTTCCTACACTGTGTGTGTTGTGAGAGTGTGTGTAAGAAATAAGTAGAGTGGCTGTGTGAAATGAATTTCTCATTGCAGCCATCTGGACTCTTTCTACACAGACTACGCTTCTGCTGAGAAGTCTGTGAAACAACAGAGATCCCGAGAGTGACACACACAACCGGGTCTGATCTACTGAGGCTAACAGGCGGAGCGCTGAGGAGTGTAAACTTTCACAGTGAAGAAAAATTGACCATGGCTGTACAGAAGAAAGCAGAGAATACAAACCACGAGCGATCCGCAGCACTCTCATGATGCGAATGATGGTGGGGTTGATGGGAAGGGAAGCATTGACCTCGATTTCCTCCAGTGTTATACCCATTATAGACAACAGAACAATGGCAAGATCCAACTGGTTCCATCTGCGTAAAGACACATGTTATGTTAATTAATATTTAACAATAGTGCTGCCTTCAAGTAACTGAGTAATAATAATTAACTACATGTACTTACTACAGGGTTAGGATTAGGGTTTGGTTTAGGGCTAGTTACATGTAATTATGCATAATTTACAGTTATTACTATAGTAACTATATGTAATATATGTAACAATGGCACAGTAAAATAAAGTGTTACCCAATAGTGTACTCTGTATTTACAATGTTGAAATGACCTTCTCTGGATTAAAAATGAAATTAGATTGTTTATAATTTAGTCTTTTTTTGTCATTATGATTTATTTTGATAAATTAGTAAGAGTTTTTGGGACTCTGAGAATTGTTCATTAATGTTGTGTACTGTTAATGTACAATTAAGACGGCCAAAAACTCATTTAGCTGGTTTACGAGGTAACAGGCTTGTTTAACAAAACTACATTACCCATAATCCTCTGTGACACAACAAAAATATTGTTAAAGCATCAACTGCACAGCTAATGTGTACCTAATTTATTTTGTTGTACCAACTGCTTTAGTCAATAAGCGAAAAAGACAGAAAGAAATATGTAACGACCCATTATTTCCATTTTCAAAAAAAAAAATTAAAAGAATAAAATCACAATACGACTTCCTGAATCTTCAGAAAAAGGACTTGAGGGTACTTTGTATCCTTAACAAGCGTGCAATACAATTTCAGGAGTCAAAACATGAAGTCTCTCTGTACGCAATGGAAATTTGAAATCATCAAAGAAACTTCATTTTGAGCAAATAACTCATATTTGACCCTGGATGTTACTTCTCTTTTCCAGCAAGCTTCTCAGCATGTTCATTGTCTAAATATGGCTTCAAACTTTGAAGCTAACTTTAAATAACTCCCTCTGAGGGTCAAATATAACACTGTCATGGGTGAGGTAGAGCCTAGAGCCTGTTTTAGGACACCTCAATTTGCTGGGGCCTGCAGCCATGAGAGGTGTTTCATTAGAAATGTTGGGAAATTGAAGTCAAATTATTACACAAAGCATTTCTACATTTTTCCCACCAGCTTCATTCGCTAAGAGGCCTAGTGATCAAAGTGTACTTCCATCTTCCATCCCTGCAGACTTGGAGCGTGTTGCATGAAAGAACCAATCAAAATAACAGAAAGCCATTTCAAATGTTGTAAATCAATAAAAAGTCTTAAAGTTTCAACTCTTAAACCTTCACCTCCTGAACAGCATGTTCTGAAATGTCTCATAGTAGTTTCAACACATTGGGGAGTATTTGGTGAGAGATTTGTTTTAAAATCATATCAATTATATTGTGTCAAAGTTCTCATTATTATGCAAATAGCTGCTTTACATTTCCCTACACATGGATTAGGGATCTGGGAATATATTGACATGAAATGCTCTTTATTACGCAATTGAAAATGAAAAAGCTGATTACATGAGAACTTATAACGGTCTATCAACTTCAATAAAGGGCCTAATTCACAAAATGACTGATAGTCAAGACTAATTAAAAGAGTAATGGATCATTTAAACTCTATCAAGAAACTGTGTTCAATTTTGCCAACACATATTAAAACTCTAGCATCAGGCATTTAGCACTTCTTTGTCACTAATTTAAGAGGAATAAATACCATTTAGGAGGCTTTCTCATTGTTTAAGCCCCAGGCAGTGTGATTTTGCATGCTTCAAGAGGGGTTTCTATTACTAAAACCACAAGTGATATAAATTCGGTTCTTGTTTTCCACCACAGACGCCAGTGCAATCAGTCTGAGGCAAACCAAGGAATCTCAAAACTGTGATATCATTTCAAAGGATGTGGCTTTAGGACTACTAACAAACCTTAGTGCATTCACAAAAAAAAAAAAAAAAAAAAAAGGAGAGAGATAGGGGCATTGGAGGACCTCCATGGGAATGGCTTTGCTGTAAAATTCTGATTTGTTTTGGATCAACTACCTTAGATGTAGCTTTTGAGAGGGTCACATCTACTACCTGTCCTTGAAGAAGCGGCGGAATCCAAAGGCGACAAGCTTGAAGACAGACTCCAGCACAAAGATGATTGTAAAAATGTAGTTGCAGATCTTCAGAGCCTCGTCCAGGACCTGTAAAAGCAGAGACATTGGAAAGAGAATGTAATTGTGAAAGTACAGAAGTGAACAAGCATATTCCAACTCATTCGGAACAATAAGTAATTACACCAACTGTAGTCTATGAATGGCCAAATAGGTCACTCTTTAGTCAATAAGTGAAAAAAAGATGATTCACTATAAAAGATGGTTAGTGGCGCGGCCGTGAGGACGGCGGCGAGAGGCAACCGAGCGTGCCGACTCGGCGGCGAGAGCTCGAATCCCCACGGGAGGAGCTCGGAGCGGGAGCGAGGAGGAGCGACGGAGGAGCTCGGACGGACGATGAAGGACGCAGGAAGCGAGGAGGATGTTCGGTTTTGTTTGGTTGTGGAAGTCGTGGTGAGGAGTCGCCGTGAGTGTTTTTGTTTTTTTTTGTTGTTTTTTTTTTTTTTGTTGTTAACTTTTTTTCCGTGATGTCCCGCCGCCTGTTTGTTGTTATTTACGAACTTTTTGTTTTTTATTTTTCGCCGTTGTTTGAAGGAGGGTTCGAACCTGGAGGGAATGCCCCACAGAACTTTGGGAGGGGGGAGCGGTGCTGCGGGGGCTGCTGAGCGGGGCGGGGTGTGTCGAAGCCGGGGCGAGCTGGGAGAGTGGGCGGTGTGGCTGCGGCCTGAGGCTGGCGGTGGTGGAGGAGGGGGTGGAGGCTGGGTGGCGACGGAGAGAGCGGTGGAGCGCCCCCTGGTGGGACGCCGGGGCTCGGGCCGCGCCGCCGGGCGCCGGGGGCCGGAGGAAGCCGCAGCCGCCGCGGGCGGAGGCCGCCGCCCTTGCCGCCGCCGCGGCGCGGGGGCCGCCGCTGCGGGAGGAGCCGCCGAGGCCGGCGGGCCGCCGGCTGCCCTGCGCTGCCGGAGGAGGAGGGAGGAGCGGCCGGCTGCGTCTCAGAGGGGGAGCGAGGGCCGGCCGGAGGGGGCGAGGAGGACCGGGGGCGTCGAGCACCGCGTCTCCCGTCCGCGCATGGCACCGCGAGGCACCGCGGAGCTCGGGCCCGAGCGGGACGGTCCGAGACGGCAGTGTTTTGCTTTTTTTTTTTTTTTTTTTTTTTTTTTTTTTTTTTTTTTTCCTCTCTCCTCTCTCTCGTCACTTGTCGCTCCTTGTGCTTCCGTCTCCTTTTCTCTCGTCTCCCCTGTCCCGTGCCCCCCCACGGACGGGCCCCGGGGGGGCCCCCGGGGGGGGGCAGTAGGCGCTGCGAGGTGGGTACCACCCCGGGGCGCGCGGGGGGCATGGGGGTATGTGACGGAGCACGCGGGGGAGGAGCCGAGAGCGGGAACGCGAGAGGACGAACGACGCGAGAGGTTAGCGAGGTGCTGCTCGCGCCCCCACACTCGAGCTCCGGAGGAGGAGGGGAGGAGCGAAAAGGAGACGGGGACGAAGGACGAGAGAGGGAGGAGGAGGGACCAGATTTTTTTTTGTTTGTGTTTTTTTTAGTGGTTTTGGGCGGCGGCAGTCGCGTGAGGGAACTGCCCTTTTTTTTTTTTTTTTTGTGTTGGTTGTTTATTTGTTAAACTTGTTTTGTTGAATGTTCGCCGTTCCGCCCTCCTTCTTCATATATTACGACTTTTGTTACAGTTAGATTAGAACGAAAACAGCAGTCATTAACTGGTCTCTTCAGAGTCTCGCAGTCAGAGGACATTGCCAGGGATCTCACCTTCCCTCGTCCAACACACAGTAATTAAGGCCAGACTAAGTGTGACGATGCACCGGAAAATCAATTGATTTTGTTCACGGAATGAGAGTGTAAGTGGTCAAAGCCTAACAATCCTCTTTGCTCCACTTGCTCCAAGATTTTGAGGGCCACCAGAGCTCTAATTAAAACAGACTGCTATTTATAGTCACAGATGAGGTCATGGACCTCCATTAATGATGGGTGAAAACCCTGGGAATCATCTCAACAGAATTACTAATAGGGATAGTAAACACTAGTTTTGATTTGAGGAGAGATACCAAAAAAAAAAAAGCATTAAAAAAATATATAATTTATTAACTTCCACCACAAAACTATCAAGGGTAATTTATAGTGGTCATTTACCATCAAAAGGAATAATAATTAAAAAAAAAAAAAAATAGTTCAGAAGAACACATTACACTACCCAAATGATTTACAGAAATCCAATCTAAACTCCCAGAGCTTATCTGCTAACTCTTGTTATTGTGTTAGCCCTCTATTGAATATTCATTAATTGTCTCTGTAGTGTTATGCAGGGGGGAAAGACAGATGAGGGAATATGCATAAATTTCATTGCATACACTAGAGTGTGGTTTATTTTGGTGAGGAATTTCTCTCATAAGACTTTTTCATATACAGGCAATGGTACAAGATGTCCTGGAGCAACGCAATGAAAGTGCAAATAAGTATAATAAAATAAAGAAAATTATATACTCACCGCTATAATATAATCAAAATGCAGTACAGCAAAAAGAGTACATAAACATTAGCTGCATAATCAGCAAATATTATGAAGAGCCATAAAGTGAGATAGCGGTGAGCTGAACTTATAGTAACATTGTCTGCAGTTACAGAACCAGTGAGTTCATTTCTTTAATGAAATATCAACAAGTGCATGCACTCTCACTGCTGAACTACCTTAGGCTGCTGGTAGTGCTCCATGGACATGGTGATGACGTTGAGCCCGATGACAATCGTGATGAACAGGTCCAGATAGTGGCTGGTGCACATCTTGTGGATGAGAAGCCGTGTAGGTGAGTAATCGGAGTAATAGGGTTTACTCTGGGCTTCTGAAGAACCATGGGAACAGGGAGGAAGCATGAAATAACTGTACTGAAACAAACATTGTTTTGTTCATACTCATGCCCACACTGAGAAAAGAGGAGAAGAGGGAAAGAACCAGTGGGGAAGAGAAGAAGCTAAGAGATAGACCATATGTGTATACGTTCACCCAGGAATGAAAATGTACTTGCTCATCCTCATGTTGTTCAAAACCTGCCTGACTTTATTTCTTCTGAAACACTAAAGGAGAATTTCTGAAGACTGTGCTGGCAGCTCTTTTCCATGCAATTACAAATGTTAATAATGTAACTGGTCTGGGGTCTGCAGCTCTCAGTCTCTAAAAATGGTGTAAATGCACCATAAAAGTATCATGAAAGTGTTCCATATGACTTATGTATCATATTAAAGTTTTCTGATTCCTTGTGAGGGCTTTGCGTGAGGAATAGAGCGAATCAGTGTTAATCACTGCAACTGAATCATTAAGTCAGTGAGTTGAACTTGAGAACTGGATTAGTCCAATTCAAGAGTTCACAATTGCATACAATCAGATGCATATTTGGCGTGGCATCTGAGGAGAGGGCTCAGAGCTAGGTATTTGGTGTGAACCCAGCGAACCCCCCGTAAAAGTCTCATCTCATGCTGATTGGGTAGATTATCTGAACGTGCACCTCCCGAACTTTGTTAATAAAACAATTTTGTGAGAGAATGATTCAGATTAGCTTATGAACTGAATCCTTTACTGATTTAACTCAAAAGAATGATTCATTTATAAATCTTATAAAACTTTTCAGTGAGTAACAACAACCTGTTTCTCAAACAAAGCTATTGTACGACTTCATATGATTTGTAATAAAGTACATGAGTTGTGAATGGACCACTTTTGATAATGGTGCTTTTGAAGAGCTTGAAAGTAAAACGGTCTTCAGAATTTCTCGGTTGGAACAGCACAGAAGAAAGTCCTATGGGTTTTGAAATAAATAAGGTTGAATAAATGACAATTTTCATTTTCGTGTGAATTTTCTTTTCATTTAACTGTGATTATGTTTCTGTGGTCTATGCCAGATCAAAGGGCCACTGTGCCTGAGATCTGCTCACTCACAGATACCTAAACAAAACAAATTGTCCTATTACATCATGGACTTTCTAATGAGATTCCATGAGACATTAAAGCATCTCCATTCCACAAGGACAGACTTGTGCATATGCTAGTTTTGCTGATCCATTTCTATTCTTTGTGTATTTTTCTCTGTTGTTCGCCGAGGACAGAGAGGACTGGAGGGATGGCAGAGCAGCAGGGGGCCTGGGGGCTTATCATCCTGAAACACAGACGGGGCTATGAGCGGCAGCTGTGTTCCCTGTGGTCCTGTCAGCCCATTAGGCAGGCTTTTCCTGGCACCAGCAACTGGACTGAAGGAACAGGTGCTGCATTCAACCTTTTGTTTTATATATATATATATATAATACAAACAATGGAGCCACATCAGCAGTATTTGCTTGATCACATGGCTGCTCCCCACTGGATAGTGAATTTGAGTATGATTAATCTAGAACATGTCCAAATTATTTGCTTGTTAAAGGTGATGTGACTAATTTTTTGGATGTTAATCTCACTTTAGCATAGATTTCTATAAGCCTTTGTCTGTGTTTGTACGTTCCATCACATCAAAATAACTGTAAAAATATTAAACAAATTTACACAGCAAAATATCGTTCTCCATTGAAACAGTAATAAACCATAAAAACAATGTATTCTGGATAATATACTGTAAAAACAACGCATTCCGGGTAATTGTTGTTTTAATGGAAGTATCCTATTTTAACGATAAATTACTGTTTCAAAGGAAAACAATATTTTACTGTGTAAATTTGTTTCTGTGTAACTTTGCATCTGTGTATTATTGGTAAGATATTATTTGGTATTATTAAGTAGATTTAGTACTTCAACTTCAACTTATTTTATTTCATTTAGTTGTCAAGACAACTTTTCTAATTTTAATTTTAGCCTCTCATTTGATATTTATACATTTTATTTCAGCTTGGTATCAATTAAAAAAAGCGCTTTTCTAATACCTATTGTTAACAATAACAACACCGGGAGTAACTTTCTGCAGGTTAAATAGATATGCCATTTGGTCTTTATGAGTGAGACGATTCATTCAATTCATTCTGATTTTTTTTAACGTGGCATACTGCTCTACTTCTGCTACTAAAATGCCATACTAAAAATATGCAAAAATAGTAGTAGTATATAGTAAATAGTAGTAGTATAGTAGTATGCTATTTTGAATTCACCAGATATTTGTATGAGTTAGTCATTGAATCACTGACTCAACCAATGTGTTTGAAAACACTGGACAAAACGCCACAATTGTTTTTGTAAGCAAAAACAAACAAACAAGAAATTACCTGGAAATGTTGTCTCAAATGTTAGTTAATTCAAATTACTCAGATGCCTAATCCATAACTTCTTGTTTATTTAATGCATAAAAGCAAAATGACACTCAGCACTCATTCGCTCATGTCCTTTTTTTTTTTAAGTATACATGTGACATATATGGTGATTTCTCAGGAGAAGATGTCAGCAATGCCGACTCTGCAGGTAATTACCAAAGGAATCTTCTAACCCATCTGGCTTTAATTCTTCTAATTAGATCCATGCTCCTGGTGTTTCTAAATGTGCTGACTCAACATTACCTGTGCTTCATAATGTACGACTTATGAATCTTAAATATCCAGACTTGGCTAAACATTGCCAATTTGGTTGTTATTTATTTATTTAGCCTATTTATTGCTATTTTATGACTCCTAGGATCTAACAAAATCAGCGATGAGGTCAATGTTCTGCTCTTTAACCAATGTGTTCTAAATTAATTTATTTGGGCTGCACACAACAGTATCCAAGGGGGCAGCAACCAAAACCATTCTTTGGGACTGAAAACAGTTGCTGTGCAGACTGCCCCAGTTTCAAAGGTGCTCAATTATGGAGGACATTTGGGATGCAAACAGGTGTATGTTCACAGCCTGGTTTTACAGTAGACAGGTCAGCTCCCATAGGACATCCCCACTTATCTACTTCCCTCCAGCCCTCAGTAGTGAGACTCTCTCCCTTTGTGCACTTCCATTCAAAAAAGCGTGTCTTGTAAGATTTCATGTCGGTGGGACAAAACTCAGTTTTGATTGGCTTACATTGCTAATTCCAATCCCCCTAAGCACAATAATAATACTAAACAATTAGTGACAGAGGGAAAGCAGTCTCCATAACCGATACTTATATCTACCGAGTACTGCTCTGAGTTTAATGAAATAAAGAGTTTCACATAAGCTGGCCCAACTTAGAAAAAGAGAAAGTGAAGTTCTTGGCATGCCATTTACAGATAATGGATTGAACTTTTGCTTCCTACTGGCAGTGGTGCCACTCTGATGTCATGCCATTGCAATGCGTCCAGCTAACGTCCACATCAGCCAAATCAGCTTGAGCAGAATTTAAAGAGAAGGAAAATGGATCAAAACTATTTTTAACCAACACAAAAATGAAATAGCGATGGAGAATGTGGGTCTGGGACCTCTCCATCTCTGTCTCTATTTTTGTGGCACAAGCTAATGATACCATGACTTTGATTTAATGAGACATTCTTTGCTTAGATGGCAATTTTAGCCCATTCCAATTCCATCTATGAATACATTTGAGAACGATGGTCTGATTATTGGGTGAGACAATTGAAGGTTTTGGGCTGAATGATAGGACATTTGAATATAACCACATAACACTGGTCGCCCAGCAGTGTTGGACATGCTAACTGTTAAAACTCAGTGCAATACCCGTCAGCCCCTCCAAAAAGAGGGTACGACAACAAATCTCTAGGCCTTTTCGTCCCACTGAGACTTCATGCTGGTCTTGATGCTTTCAACATGATTCTGGCTTTGCCGCAGCTTACGTGCACTTCGAGGAAAAAATAAGCTCTTAAAAGAAACTTTAAATTGAGGAACTCTGGACCCCATAAAATTATTTTCTAATGGAAAATGCATGAAAACCCTAGTTTTTAATATTTTCAAAAAGTATTCTAGTAATAGAGCCATCATGACACAAGATGCTGAAGTATGTATGTATAGACAGTGGGTACGGAAAGCATTCAGACCCTGTTAAAATGTTAAAACCCTGTTTCACTCTTTTTTATATTGCAGCCATTTGCTAAAATCATTTAAGTTCATTTTTTTTTCCCTCATTAATGTACACACAGCACCCCATATTGACAGAAAAACACAGAATTCTTGACATTTTTGCAGATTTATTAAAAAAGAAAAAAATGAAATATCACATGGTCACACAAGTATTCAGACCCTTTGCTCAGTACTTAGTAGAAACACCCTTTTGATCTAATACAGCCATGAGTCTTTTTGGGAAAGATTCAACAAGTTTTTCACACCTGGATTTGGGGATCCTCTGCTATTCCTCCTTGCAGATTCTCTCCAGTTCTGTCAGGTTGGATGGTAAACGTTGGTGGACAGCCATTTTTAGGTCTCTCCAGAGATGCTCAATTGGGTTTAAGTCAGGGCTCTGGCTGGGCCATTCAAGAACAGTCACGGAGTTGTTGTGAGGCCACTCCTTCGTTATTTTAGCTGTGTGCTTAGGGTCATTGTCTTGTTGGAAGGTAAACCTTCGGCCCAGTCTGAGGTCCTGAGCACTCTGGAGAAGGTTTTCGGCATTCATCTTTCTCTCGATTGCAACCAGTTGTCCTGTCCCTGCAGCTGAATAAAACTCCGACAGCATGATACTGCCACCACCATGCTTCACTGTTGGGACTGTATTGGACAGGTGCTGAGCAGTGCCTGGTTTTCAACACACATACCGCTTTGAATTAAGGCCAAAAAGGTCTATCTTGGTCTTATCAGACCAGAGAATCTTATTTCTCTGCATCTTGGAGTCCTTCAGGTGTTTTTTTTAGCAAACTCCATGCAGGCTTTCATGTGTCTTGCACTGAGGAGAGGCTTCAGTCGGGCCACTCTGCCACAAAGCCCCGACTGGTGGAGGGCTGCAGTGATAGTTGGCTTTCTACAACTTTCTCCCATCTCCTGACTGCATCTCTGTAGCTCAGCCACAGTGATCTTTGGATTCTTCTTTACCTCTCTCACCAAGGCTCTTCTCCCCCGATAGCTCAGTTGGGCTGGACAGCCAGCTCTAGGAAGGGTTCTGGTCATCCCAAATGTCTTCCATTTAGGGATTATAGAGGCCACTGTGCTCTTAGGAATCTTAAGTGCAACAGAAATCTTTTTGTAACCTTGGCCAGATCTGTGCCTTGCCACAATTCTGTCTCTGAGCTCTTCAGGCAGTTCCTTTGACCTCATGATTCTCGTTTGCTCTGACATGCACTGTGAGCTGTAAGGTCTTATATAGACAGGTGTGTGGCTTTCCTAATCAAGTCCAATCAGTATACTCAAACACAGCTGGACTCAAATGAAGGTGTACTGTAGAACCATAAATATATGAGTGTCCAAGCAAAGGGTCTCAATATTAGGACCATGTGATATTTCAGTTTTTCTTTTATAATAAATCTGCAAAAATGTCAAGAATTCTGTGTTTTTCTGTCAATATGGGGTGCTGTGTGTACATTAATTAGGGGGAAAAATGAACTTAAATGATTTTAGCAAATGGCTGCAATATAAGAAAAGAGTGAAAAATTTAAGGAGGTCTGACTACTTTCTGTATCCACTGTACATGTACATATGAATATAAACTATACATTTAAATTTAAATTATACATATAAATTATACATCCAGTAATCAACTTTACAAAATGTATTTATTTTTATTTTTGGGTGAATCTTTAACCCCTCTTTCCATCTTTTAGGAGATCCAGAGTCCTTTCAGAAATATTTTAACAATGCACAATAGAGAAGAGAGAAGATGTGGAAGGTGCAAATCCAAGAAATTAACCAAATAGCATCTAGTACCTCAGAAGCTAAGTCAGTTGGGAAATACAGACAAACTCTGGTCTATTATCAACATTATTTGTAATTCAAACAGCATAACGATTTGATTTTTTATTTATTTATTTATTTTTAAGAATAGTTGACAGTTTTGAGGGTCTAAGGGTGAGGGTCTAAAGGTGGACATCACCAATGCCATAACCCTACAGAGCGATACTTACAACAAACTACATCACTAAGAAATATGTCCGAGAAAGATCTGCCCATTATGCAGACTTCATGAGTCATGTGGGGTGAAAGTCATGAGCACTGGGGAATTGTGGGCAGTGGGAGGACTAGACAGTTATTTAAAGAAAGAGCCAGAGAAAAATTCTAAAGCCTGCATGGCAAAATGTCAGACAAAAATAGAAAGGGAAAAAGCAAAGATGATAAAAACAGCCATCTGAATAGGGAAGGCAGCAAATCACAGCTTTGTTCACTGTAAGCCAAATGGTTTTTAATTGAGGCTGGTTTTACCCCCCTGAAGTGCATGGTCAATGAGTTGCTCCTAAAGTAATGAGTCGATGTCTGCTGGACATACTGCTGATGCACTGAAATGTAAAAATTAGTTTGGCAGATACACTACACTTTTTTTTTTTTTTTTTTGGCAGAATATGCCAGCACACACAGAGTCAAAACCAACAGGAAATGACAGACTAAATGTCTTCTTAAAACAGGCAAAAGGTTGAAAAATAACAGAGGAGGAGGAGAATTTTGAGGTAAAACAAAATTATTATAAGAGAAATAGATAAATCATATATTCAGTAATGGGAGGGCATGGTAAAGAAAATACATTCATACACAAACACCGGAAAACATATACTGTAGGAAAGACTAGGGTGAGACGAAAAACACAAACACACACATAATATATCATGCTGGAAGACGTGGCAGACAAACCACACTTTCTTTCTGAGTCTGACTTGAGCAAGATGGGCCATCTGAGATGGAGGTAAAATGGCAGAGGCTGGTGGATGGGCAACGGTGATGAAGTGCAAGAGAGCCGCAAGAGTGATGTCATTCTATACTACTCAACATGAGAGGTAAGTTAGAGTGCCTGACATATCTGACAATCAAAACATGTTCTCATTTGAGGTAATATGTTTGGTGCTTGATAGTCAACCCCTGTTTACAACAGAAAAAGGAAAAATAATCCCACCCTTTTTCATTGTAAAACCTCCAAATGCAAACACTGTTGGTTCATATTTCAATCTTAAAAAGAAAAAGGATCACTTTTATCACTTTCAGCTCATACTTTTTGGAATCTTACATAAAAAAAAGTCAGCTATACAGCTATAAAAATGCATTTGCAAGCAACAGTTTTTAAGTAGCTTCCCCAACATTTGTTGTTAATCATGCTGTAGTACTTTTCATTTATAAGTCATTTTTCATAAATGCATAAATCTGGCCAAGTATCAATGTGTGGTCACATTAGTGAAATTTAGTCAAAAGTTTGGTGAGCAAAAAGCAGTAGCAGCTCCTGGCTGTAAATTTAGGTAGGGAAGATTCTGAGTCTAG
The DNA here is from genome assembly GCA_037194245.1 of Opsariichthys bidens. Taxonomy (NCBI): domain Eukaryota; kingdom Metazoa; phylum Chordata; class Actinopteri; order Cypriniformes; family Xenocyprididae; genus Opsariichthys; species Opsariichthys bidens. The sequence continues at coordinate 12,225,962 of CM074296.1, forward strand.
TTTATGATAAATATTTTGTAAGCTTTACATTCTAATTACTGAACACATGCAGAGCCACTTTTGCCAGAGGTCTAGTCTAATGTGTCCTTGAGCCTGAGGATGGCACTCTAATGTTGACACAGGTTTTAAAGTGTTAGTTCACCAAAAAGTGAAACTTCTGTCATTGATTACTCAACCTCATGTCAATCCAAACTCATAAGACCTTAGTTCATTTTTGGAACACAAATGAATGTATTTTTGATGAAATCTGAGAGTTCTCTGACTCCTCAAAAGGCAGCAATTTAATTACCGCTGTCAAGGCTGAGAAAGGTACTAAAGACATTGTTAAAATAGTCCGTGTGACTGCAGTGGTTCAACCTTAATTTTATTAAGTGACAAAAATAATTTTTGTGCGCGAAAACTGAATAAAAATAACAACGTCATTCAACAATTTCTACTCTTCCACATCAGTCTCCTATGCAGTTGACATAGGCTCAGTATTGGCTGCCACTGTACACGTGAACAGCACAATGCATGCAGAAGCAGGCCAATACTGAGCTGGCGTTCTGACATAGAACCTGCAATCACTGAATTTTTTTCACTATGTCAACTGTGTAGGAAACTGACATGGAAGACAAGAAATTGTTGAATAAAGTTGTTATTTTTGTTTCGTTTTTTGTGCTCAAAAAGTATTCTCTTAAGTACCTTTTTGGGCCTTGACACTGGTAATTAAATTGCAGTCTATGGAGGAGTCAGAGAGCTCTCGGATTTCATCAAAAATATCTTCATTTGTGTTCCTAAGATTAATGAAGGTTTTACTGGTTTGGAACGACATGAGGGGGGAGTAATTAATGAAAAAAAAATAATAGTTTTTGGGTGAACTACCTGCCGGACCACTGCCACTCTTAGTATCATAATACATGCCTGTCGAACCCATACGCTAAATTTTAATATATCCCTCAAACTTTCTGACTTAAAATAGTCTAGATAATCCAGAAATATTTGTTACAGAAAGCTGAACATGTTAACAATTTATAACTGATTCAGTTTAAATGAGTCTATGTTTTGGATGAATATTTTGGTACCTGCCCCTTACAGATGAGCTGCGGCTGGCAAAGTCAATTTATGAAGCACTTTTGAGCCAAGCAGCTTTTTATTAGTCAATGCAGCGAATTTGTGAAATCTACAAGGGCAAATCTTCCATTCTAATGTGAAATGCCTGCTTGCATGGATTCCTATGAAAATGACTAAATTTTGTCCATAAAATTAGACAGAACAATGGTGAAAAAAAAACCCTTGCACTTTTACTGATTCTGCTAAACAAACAAAATCTACATGACCAATCACATAAACATATATAATCTATATCCACTGATACATTGGTTTCAAACACAGATCACTTGTGCTGCTCAAGTGGTGCTACTTCAGCAGAATATCTTCCCCTTGTAATTTTCTTTCTATGGCTCACATGGCTTGTTTAACCACCCAGACAGCGTTACATCGCTCTCTCGGCTGGTATTTGTCCAGCCTCTACTCCCACAACACGACAAACAAGTCAGCCGTATCAATACAAAATCTCTGTGAGGTTACAAGTTCTACTAAGAGGTTACAGCAAATCTTGCAGAATACTTTTAACTCCGTTCTCTATCAATTCTGTTAATAAACTTACTCCCTACTGAATGAACCATGAAGACCCATAAAGAGATTAGGTGCACTTCTTGCCAAAAGGCATGAGTCTGCTGAAATGTAGGACACTGTGTGCATTTTAAATCAGAATCAAACTAAGTTGAATGTTTCTTGTACCCTCACCCGAGGTAGAATTTATTTTCCAATTAATGAGCAGTTTTTATTTAAAATACAGTATATTTGGTTACATGTATATCACCCACCCGTGCATTTCCTAAACTGCATAAAATATGTGCAATATCCATATGCAACTCTATTAGAATGTCAATAGAGCTGACACATTATCTATCTAAAGGTAAAGGATCATATATCATATATCGGAGCAAAAGTACCTCTTTCAGCTGAAAACTTTATGCCATCTGTTCAATTTGGGGGGCTGTTGCTTGCCCAAGTTACATAAAGACGACTTTGAGTCATTTTCACTTGCAGTAGGAAGAAAGGAAATGGTGTTTCGAGCTGCCAGGTTACGTAAGAGACCGTGCTGCCTTCTGCTGCCAAGAGTGGAGGTTACATGACACTTAGTAATTTCATTTTCTCCCTCTGTCACTCGGTCTCTCATTGCCCCCCCACTATCAGTCGAGAGACTATATAATAGTCTGCTAGAGATGAAAATAAAGATAGGTAAGGTCATCTCCAGTTCTATGTGGATGCAAAAAGACAAATTAAATAAATGCTGTGCTCATATTCTTAGTTGAGGTGAATTAGATGTCGGAGGGTAGTTTCTCATACATTTCATACATTCATCTACAACTGCAGATTCTGTGCATGGGACCTGATGAATAGGCCTGTAGATCTGCAGAATTAGAACATCCATCATTCATGAAGTTCCACTGCGCACATACCAGTTCATTAATTAGGTATTTTAGCTAATTAGATTGCACTTACAGCTATGAATAAGAATGTAGAATGCCAGAAAAGGTGAAATGACAAAATGTCAGGGGTCATTCTCAAAATATGACGACGAAGCTTTCAGTCGTTAAAAAACAACAAAAAAAAAACAACTAAAATATTCAAGACAGACCATGTAAAAGAGATTGTTCTGTAATCCACTTTATGACATTTATTATTATTATTATTATTTATTTATTACTCATTTTGTTTTAAGTTAGGCAGCAAAAATAAATAAAATAAACAATATAAATAAAAATAAATAATACAAAGTAGTTATGTCTTATTTTAAGTAATTACAACATTGAATATCCTAGGGTGTTTTTTTTTGTGTGTTGTTGGATTGCTCAGTGGGGGGTTGTCTAGCACTATTTTTCTCATCCTTTTATCTTTATTTTTATATTTTCTATTAAGCTACTTTGGAACAATGTGCAAAGCGCTATGCAAATAAATTGAATTAAATATTTAAAAAGTAAAGAGTAAGAAGAAGCTATTCTCCAGTATTCAATGATTTTTCCCATCACTTTGAAAAGTTAATTTTTCTTAAAACACTTTATAATTTGATGTTACATAATTCAATATTTAAAAAAGGGTCAAATGGCATAATGTACAGTAATCATTGCAATCAATTTATGACGATTGCCAGTTAGTATGCAGGATCAATTATGCGTTTTGATATCAACATCTTTCATTAAATTTGGTTTTACACTAATTTCACACCCTTTTCTTTACCTTTGATTAATACATACAAACCATCAACTTTTATGGGAGAAAACTAAATTGAATTCAAAGCTTGAACATTTTGTAATTCAGATTGTCACCCTTCTGCAAATTGCATCTGCGCTTAACAATGACGCACCATCCTGATTCTGAATGGATGAAAAATAAAAATAGCCCGATAAGAAATATTCCTATGCAGCAGCCTAAAAGGAGTTGTTGTAAATCAGATGCTACCTAATGAAGGACATCTTACAAAATGATATGCCTTATTAATACAGTGTGTCCGGGCAAACTGCTGGCAGAACACATTTCTGATGAGGCACCTCAGAGAACGGCTAATAAATGGTGACTGGGGGAGGACACAGGTAGAGGAGAGGCAGATGGTTTCAGCCCTACTGCAGTGTGATATGATTAACCAGCCCTTTGATCCCATACGCGAGCATACAGCAGCGATGGCAGTCCAACAGGAGGGACCAGAAGCTAATCGAGAGAGACAGACTGGTGGGGGGTAACACCCCCACTTCTCCCAAACAGAAATCCAAAACAGAATTATAAAATATGCTGAGGCACAGTGTAACTGGACGGTTGAGTAATTAACACATTGCCTTCGAATTAGAAGCAAAATGAAGCCTGTCGTTTTTCATCCCAAATGCGACAACGTAACTCAATCATTGTGTGAACAACGCTGATGCATGCAACTGTGAGCCGTGTTTAATATATGGAAAAAGTCGGATAACTCACGGCAACATATGTTAATCAATGGTTACACTTTCAGGCTAATCTGCAGAGCTCTCATGCTAGGATCAATAAGTGCATACAACTTCATAAACAATGGCCCTGTCCCAAATGGAATTCTAAGCCCTCACAATCTTCCACACTTTAATGACGTAATGCCGCTTTGACAGTTGGGTAGAATGTAGTCTGATGCGGAGCTCGTGGGCTCTGCAAAAGTGCCATTGAGGGCGCATATCAGCCGCAAAAGTGCCATCGAGGGCGCATATCGGCCACAAAGGGGCACCATTCTAAACCTAAAATGACAAATGTGACAACCTACGGTCATATGGACTTTGTAAGTTCACAAGACCGCAAGCGCTCATGAAGTGTGCCATTTGGGACAGGGCCAATATATCAATCATATGCCTACTTCCATACTACACAGTAGGGAAAAAAAAAACAGTATATGAGCCAAGTAGTAAGTCCAAAATCATAGAATTCATAAAACAGTTGGCGAAAAGTACCGAGATGACATTGTTCATCGAATGCGCACTTCAGAATCTCACCGGAACTAGTAGGGTATCCTCACTTTACTATCCCATGAGACAACAGCAGAGGATTTGTGAAAAGAAATGAAGCGATACAACTGACACCTTATGTCACATGATAATGACAACATGGCAGATGAAATTTATGTCTGAATTTCATTCATACTACACACATTCATTGTACAGTTGTGTTCAAAATTATTCAACCCCCACTGAAATTGATTGTTTTGGCCGGTTTGACATTGATTTTGATCATTCAGTCATCCTGCTTACAATTAAATCAAAGAGGCACGTGTAGGTCAGACAAATATAACATAACATTTATAATGAAATAACCACAAATGTCTTTTCTCTGCTCACATCATTATCAGTTTTATTCAACCCCCAAGTGACATTCAATCTTAATACTTAGTACAACATCCTTTTACAGTTATAACAGCTTTTAAACGTGAAGCATAGCTTGACACAAGTGTCTTGCAGCGAGCTACGGGTATCTTCGCCCATTCATCATGGGCAAAAGCCTCCAGTTCAGTCACATTCTTAGGCTTGCGCACTGCAACTGCTTTCTTTAAGTCCCACCAGAGGTTCTCAATCGGATTTAAGTCTGGTGACTGCGATGGCCATTTCAAAATGTTCCAGCCTTTAATCTGCAACCATGCTCTAGTGGACTTGGAGGTATGCTTGGGATCATTGTCCTGTTGAAAGGTCCAACGTCTCCCAAGCCTCAGGTTTGTGACGGACTTCATCACATTGTCCTCCAATATCTCCTGGTACTGAAGAGAATTCATGGTACCTTGCACACGCTGAAGCTTCCCAGTACCTGCAGAAGCAAAACAGCCCCAAAGCATGATTGACCCCCCGCCATGCTTCACAGTAGGCAAGGTGTTCTTTTCTTCATAGGCCTTGTTCTTCCTCCTCCAAACATAGCATTGATCCATGGGCCCAAACAGTTCTAATTTTGTTTCATCAGTCCACAGAACACTATCCCAAAACTTCTGTGGTTTGTCCACATGACTTTTGGCATACTGCAGTCGACTCTTCTTATTCTTTGGAGACAGCAAGGGGGTGCGCCTGGGAGTTCTGGCATGGAGGCCTTCATTACGCAGGGTGCGCCGTATTGTCTGAGCAGAAACTTCAGTACCTACATCTGACAAATCTTTTCTCAGTTCCTCAGCAGTCACACGGGGACTTTTCTCCACTCTACGCTTCAGGTAGCGCACAGCAGTCGAAGTCAGCATCTTCTTTCTGCCACGACCAGGTAGCGTTTCAACAGTGCCCTTTGCCTTGAATTTGCGAATGATGCTTCCTATGGTGTCTCTTGGTATGTTTAACATCTTTGCAATCTTCTTATAGCCATTGCCCTTCCTGTGAAGAGTAATCACCTCTTCTCTTGTCTTCCTGGACCATTCTCTTGACTTCACCATGTTTGTAACCACACCAGTAAATGTCTAGAAGGAGCTGAGTATCACAGTCATTTTAAAGCTGCCTAATTGGTGCTTATTAGGCTTTATTGCTGCTCCCTGACATCCACAGGTGCTTTCAATACCTGATTGAAAACACTTCAATGGACCTCTGTTCTTCAGAGTGGTAGTCTTTAAGGGGTTGAATAATTGTGTCAATGAAGAAACATTTACTACTGTATTACAAAACCAATTGATGTCATTTTAGTTGCATATGCTTCTTTAAGAAGTCCTTGTAGGATTTCATTCTGAATTCAATTACAAATGTACTCTAAATTCTCTAAAACCATTTACAGCATTGGGGGGTTGAATAATTTTGAACACAACTGTATATAGAGGTATATTTTTTGTTTATTTTTTCTTATTTATTCCAGTGGTCTTGGATGCAACCAAAGTCCATTTAAGACAAAGTCATTTAACTTGGCAGCCATCTTTGTAACGCCTCTCAGGCATGCAAGTGCAGCTCTTATCACTTTGAATGGGGAAATAAAAAATTCTCCAAAACATTTTGTCAAGCTTTCAATTAAATTTCATGTTTGAAATCCCCAATGAAATCTGACAACAATTGTTCCATAAATTTTGTTTCTACACGCTCGAATAATGACCAAAAAAAATGCATTTTTCAGGCTGGACCAAGCTGAATGCGTATACGCAGTCGTAAGTGTGCGTCTCTGAACACTGACTGTTTCTACAGAAAACGGAGCTTATAACAGCAGCTGCAGTGACACAATGACTTTACCAATCAGTGATTGGTGCTTTTACTTTTAAGGTGAGACATATTCTGCCATATTGCATGTTGCACTTTCTCCCATTCATAGCAAAAGGAGTGCAGCTTCTTTCTGTATAGTCATTGATGCTACTCCTGGTTTATTAGCTGCTGCTGCTTCACAGCTAAGCTGTGTACACATTTTAATAACATAAATAATATTCACTTTTAAAAATGTGTTTTAAAAATAACTGAGTGGAGCTATACTCTAAATTTACACATAATTATGGACAAATTTATAATAATTATCACATCAGTAGTTTTACTCTTATATATAGTCTCCATAAAACACTGGTGATAAAACAAAATTTAAAAGGGTTTTAAAATGGATAATTGAGAAAGAGGAAAAAAAGAGATGTTTTCCAAGAACATTAGGTGAACAAGGGACGAGAGACAAAAAAAAAAGTTGGAAAGAGAGAGAAGGAAAGAAAAGAAAGGCATGGAGGAGAAAAGAAAAGGGGTTTCTTGAGGGAGCACTTGTTCACCAAGGCAGAACGGGGAGTGATAAGAGTCTCTCAGCTACACCGAGAACAACACGAGCAAACGTGTTCCATGAACAAAAATATTCCGCATTTTATGTTATATAACTGCCAAAAAAAATCTTTTTTTTCCTTTTTTTTTTAATTTTGAAAACTGACATTGACATTTGTTTCAGCACAACAGATCGAGCGTAGGGAATGGATCCAAAAAATAAAATGCCATTTCGGTCAGGTTTACTTCATTTCCAGTTTCATTCGGCTAATACTAAGGCTGCAACAACTAACTGATAATAGCTGACAATGAAAATAATGGATATTGAATCTCATTGATTAGTAAGGTCTTTACAAGGTGCACAGAGAATCTCTGTCAGTGATGCCACTTTAAAGCAGTAAAAGCAAACATTTTCCATACAACATATTTACCTACACCATTGCTCAAAAGCTGGAGTAAATTATTTTTATGTTTTTAAAAGGAATCTCCTATTCTCTGCAAGGCTGTAATTATTTGATCAGAATAGAGGAACAAAATGTATATATATATATATATCATAAAATGTTATTATAAAAAATATTATGATGCAAGCATTTCTATTATGTAGAACAGCAAGTATTGACAGCAAGCGTGTAAATGTCGCTTTTACAGTTGTTACTTTCATAACAAACATCAAATTTAGGTTTAAAATGGGAAGTAATTAAAACTTGAAATGCTTACCTGAAACTTGCATTATATAGAGTTTAATCTGCTAATTGTCTGAATTAATATGCACATTATTTAAGTGATTATCCATACAAATAATCAACAGATGAATTGATAAATCATAATAGTTGTTAGTTGCAGCCCTAGATTATACATACTTGAGAAGTATAGGGAACAAATATTGTATTGCATCCTCTTATATACAAACAACTCAGCTGTACTCAAGTTACTGTAGCAGTTAAAATCATGTGGAGCATCCCAGTACAGCAATATTTACTTAAGTCAAAGTGGAACAAGTGTGCCATACAAACATTTCACTCACGTAAGTCACAAATGAGTTTCACCACGACATGCAGCCTCTGAACAACAGCAAGGTGTAGTGCCGTGTTTAGCAATCAGTAACTTTTGAAAACAGTGTTATGGGGTAACATCACAAAACGAAGTGAATCACTATGCCACAACATCAATGAGAGAATTTTAAAGCAGACAGATCAATAAAAGCTAAAGACATTAACAGTGATACTCCTCCCTAAGAACAGTCAGCCACAGTGCATCACACTGGGGGCAACATCGAGAGATCGAAACCTATAATACCACCAAAGCACTTACTGCAGGCTGAGGTGAGTTCAGCTTGATTAATCAAGAACTAGAACCATATTAAAAATAATAATAATAATTAAAAAAAAACATTTGCGATTTTTCTATCCCTTTCTCTCTCTATCCATCCCCTGTGTGAGCTTGAGGCTGGGCTGGCTGGAACTGGTGATGAGGTGTGGAAACCGGACATACACACTTCCACAGACAATTCTTGTGTGGCCAGATCATATCTGATGAGGTGAGGCCATGGGCGCTGATGGTGCCCTCCCACCCGGACCCCCCCCCCCCCCCCCCCATCCCAAACCACCACTACCACGGTGAACACATAGACATGCCATAAGCAATCTGTACCTTGTGTATGATCAGGACTGGACCAACTGACACCGGTCAGCATTACATCTAGAAGAACGAAACCATGTTAATCAGGTAGGGCAAGCAAATAAACCGTCAAAGGAGCTGAAATAGGATGGATTTTCTAAGAGAATATGCCGGTGGGCATTCCAATTATTCTGAGTCCAAAATAACCCTATTGCTGTGTGTAAACTGTAATACTACATCTTTGTATCCCGGCAGTTTAAGCTCTAGATTACTAGTCATAGATAGTTGTTGACTTTGTGGATGGAAATACCTGACAAGTAAACCTTTTCAGTTAACGATAGCAGTCATACCAACAAGTTCACCTGAGAGGAAGCACAACTTTTCTCCTCAACTCTTTATAGCAAATGTCCACAAAGTTACCACAGGATATTTAGATTATTACGTTCAAAAAGGAGTTTCAAAATATTAATCGAGCCAGGCAAAGCTGACACACGGTTTAATCCCATTTCCACCCTAGAAACTTGACACATCCCATCAGACATTCACACCTATGGAAAATTAGATTTGTAGCAAAAAGAAAAGATGAAGAACTGAGGGCAAAATGAATCACTTTTCCCTCTCCAGCTAAAGCTGATGGCAAGATAGCACTATAAAACAAAAAAGAAACATTAATCAGCTAATGCGCAAATCAAATATAGATCTTAATGAGAAAGTATGGTGCTACAGGACATATAGAGGGGAATACATTTGACTTTTGAACTGAGGTTAAGTGATAAAAGTTGGTGTGTGCCAATGAGAATAGCTTTGTTTTCTTTGCATGAGTTTTAGACTCTTATCTCATGGTATGTTAGATGTTTGAGTTTATAGATCACCTATTTACATCTGTATTTCTCAAGGGCTTAAAAAAAGAAATTCCCATTTTTAACTGATGCTAAAAGATCAAACATGCTGGACCAATGTCCAAGTCAATGTCAAAACAAGAGCTAGAATCCACACAGAGATCCTAAAAGAAGTCGTTTTAATGCTAACGCCTTGTGCTGAGAATAGCAGGAAGTGGAACCAAAAGAGAAGTTCATCAATACCACGCCGTGCATCCTGGGGTAGCATCGGAGCAGGCAGCTGATGGATGTAACCAATTTGAGTGTGACAAGACTGGATTTTTATTTACTTCTCAGACTGCACTGCCCTACATGCATGAGAGGAGGAGGGTGGGCAGACCCCTGTGGCAGAAGTCCACCACACACCCTGCTCTCTCAGTAAGCAGATCACCATGCAAGCCATGGGACATGCTCTAGAGACGTTCCCAGGCAAAAGGGGGGCAAGCCGGGGAGTGGATTCCTAGCTAATTACGCGCCCGAGCATCTCATTCCTCATTCGCCGGTCACTCTAATTAGCATTAGCATCTAATTTAGCACGCGGCCAAATCAAAATGATCAAGCAGGACTCAGAAAGGTGTGGAAAGGCTACCGACCAGCTAGCTCCTTCTCCTTACTCCTTCTTTTTTTCTCCATGCGTTTAAAGCGCTTCTCCTCGCGCCGTTTGGCTTCTTCTGCCTCCTGGTGCCGCCGGCACTTGTGAAAGTTCTCAACCACCACGCCGACAAACATGTTGAGCACGAAGAAAGCCACAATCAGCAAGAAGGAGATGAAATAGAGTAACATCCATGGGTTGTAATTCATGATGGGCTACAACACAGATAAACACAACACGGGTTAATGTACAGAGTACATTGATGGTTAAGCTATTAGGAAGTCGTACATATTGTTTTCTTTTTAGTGTCTGATCTCATGGTCTGACACAAATGTTATAGTTTATAGATCAACTATTTACATCTGTATTTCTCAAGGGCTTAAAAAAAAAGAAGAAATTCCCATTTTTAACTTCTGCTAGGTCCGCTGAAGAATTATGGAGAATGATGATATCAATAACACTTTAGTTCAAACGTTTGTCCAGCTGAAGACTCAAAACACGCCTGCCTCTAGGCTAGATTAAGCATTTTGCATGCAATGGTGAGGCACAGGCCACATGGCATCCACTAAGGAAGAGATATCTGTTCCAATTCAAATACATGAATGCCTTGGCTTGGACAGGGGGCTGGGCTCTTTTCAAATAGAGCAGAACCATTTCAGGAGCCCAGAGCCACACATGAAGCATGGAGACTCCCTTTTCATGCAAAAAAAAAAAATTACTTTTTATTATTCACAAATTATTCAAAAATTCTAATTGTAATATGAAACAGACAGTTGGAGGAAAGAGTGTAAAATAAGGCACTTCAAAGAGATCTGATGAATGGACAGTAAGGAGCTTACAGAAGAACAGATGAATGGGAAAGCAGTTCTCTGAAGCTAGGACAGAAATGCTGAACTATGATTTTTCAGCTCTGATTCAGTTCATGGAGTTTATCCAATCAGAGTTTGTAGTTATTAGAGAATGCGAATAACTGGGATGTACTCTGCCCCACAATTTGTTTGCACTCAAGAAACAGTGACCCACTTAAATGTCTAAGGGACTGTCCACAGTTGAAGATCAAATGTATCACAAGGTGAATCCACAAGCATACAAAAATCCATATAAATACAATTACAATAACATTTTATGCAGGTAAAAGGAGCTTCTGATCAGGTCAATACCTGCTGATCGACACCGACAGCATCCAGTCCATCGTACATTATGTCCACCCAACCATCTTTGGAAGCCAGAACAAAAAGGGACATGAGGGCCTGAGGGAGGTGAAAGATAATGAAAAAGGTTAAAAGTAATCTTTGACTTCAGTGGCTCCATTTGACTTGAAAATGGGATGAGACCATAACGGATTCTTTTCAAATTGGAAGTGGCATTTGCTTGTTGGTGCATCTAAAAGAGAAAGAGCAACTGTTTGTTCAACCGCTACCAGGTTAAGTGCTTACCTGCCCAAGGTTATCAAAGTTGTACTTGTGTCTGACCCATTTGTAGTTAGCCATGAGGCAATCTGACTTGTTGGTGATGTTCCTTGTATCCTCCCCCTGACACACAAAGAACTTTCCTTTGAAGAGCTGTGAAAAAAGCAATTTTATCAGCACACGATCAACCTTCCTTTTCTCTCTCTCTCTCTTTTTTGGAATAACATTAAACATCTGTGACGACCCTTATAGGCACTTTGAAGCAAATAACTACATTTTTATTTTTTTTAAAGTACTGACATTGGAATATGCCAATGTTTTCACTGTTATATAGTACTTTTTTGACTGTACTTACAGGTTTACTAAAATTGCTATCTAATGAGTAATTTCAAGACACTGCTACAACTACATACAATAGGGTTATGTCCCCATTAATGAAAGTCCAGTATGACTGTTTAGAGGAAACCAAACAAGGACAAAGTCACTGTTACACATGACACATGACACATCGTACAAGCACAAAGAGCACAGACATCTTTTCCTGGAAGAATGGAAGATAAATTGCACCAGTGTTCCCCTACGGACTTATGTAAATTGTGGAAGTATGGAAAACAGAACATTTTAATCATAGTCAAATTATTCAGCTGTGGGCAGGAAAAGTATGTTTCAAATTTACAGAAATGACAGAAAATCATGTATTCATTCTATGCACCAGCTCTTTCACTCTCACTAAGAGTCTTAAAGGCAATCTTGTGGATTAAACACACAGAGCCGTCATATGTTATGTGTTACTTTATATATGGTGTTTTTTTTTAGAAGGAATTACTCCAATTAATCCCTAAAGTTAAGACTGGCTTTTACTTTAATAGTCTGATCCAAGCAAAAATATTATATGCACTGTATAACTGTGAGGTGGCATTTCAAACTACCCTACCGAACAACACAGCTAAAACTGGAATAAATTGGAATTAAGACGGCCTGCCATGCTGACCCAAATGAAGTGTATTCAAAATTTCTCTAAAACGACCAGAAAACTATATAAAACCTTTTTTTTGTACTCACCTGAACTCCCAAAATGCCAAAAATAATGAAGAAGGCACAGCAGATCACCACAATATTCCCGATAGGCTTGAGTGATGACATCAATGTCTCAACCACCAGCTTCAGTCCTGGAGCTCTGCTGATCACTCTGAAAATCAAACAGGAGAACAGATGTTTAAGCAACAACAATGTTTAATTATAAAGCACATTTAAACACAATATGAATTAATCCAAAGTGTTGTTGAGTATACTATGAAAAAGCAAATCTACACTGTAAAAGCAACAATTCCAAATTTCCAAAAGCTTAACAATAAAAGTATGATTTAAAAGTGGAGTATGAATCACCCTTTGATTGTGAGTTAAAAGTAACTCACCCACTGTGAGTTCAAAGTAAATGATTAGAAGATCTGAGTGCTCTAGCAGGATACTATGGTTGAAGAAGGTTACTAATATATGTTGGTGCACAATCAGACAGCATTTTATATACAAACATATGAATTTTAAAATCAACCATGAATTTAATGGAAAGCCAGTGGAGGAATGGCAGAATTGGGGAAAAAGTACTACGACTGCATTTTGTCCAACCTGAAAGCAAGATTTTATATATATATATATATATATATATATATATATATATATTACCGGTCAAAAGTTTTAGAACACCCCAATTTTTCCAGTTTTTATTGAAATTTAAGCAGTTCAAGTCCAGTGAATAACCTGAAATGGTACAAAGGTAAGCGGTAAACTGCCAGTGGTTAAAAAACCCCCAAACGTTTAGGTTACCAAAAACTGAAAAATAATGTACATTTCAGAGTTATACAAAAAGGCCTTTTTCAGGGAACAAGTAATGGGTTAACAACTTACAGCTGTTCTGCAGCAATGGAAGTAAATTAAGCCTTGAAAGTTGATGCTAACAATTCCTATAAGTGTCCCAACTTTTGTTGATTACTTACAAACCATTTGTATAAAAGAAGTGTTGGAACAGACTGTGTTACTACACCCTCTGAAGCATTATTTGGACAGTATTGTACTGCAGGAAGTAGTATATTGCTCTCATAATGGCGAGAAAAAGGCAATTAACAAAGGAAGACAGACAGACCATTATAACCCTAAAAAGTGTAGGTCTTTCCTTTAGAGAAATTGCAAAGAAAGGCAAGGTGTCAGTGAGTACAGTTTCCTAAACCATCAAAAGGCATTTGGAAACTGGAGGAAACTCTGACAGGAAGAGGTCTGGCAGACCCAAAGCCACAACAGAATCAGAAGACAAGTTTCTGAGAGTCAACAGCTTGCGTGATAGGCGGCTCACAGGACAACAGCTTCAAGCACAGCTTAACACTGGTCGAAGTAAGCAAGTCTCAGTTTCAACTGTGAAGAGAAGACTTAGAGCTGCAGGTTTGACAGGTTGGTGGCAGTAAGAAAGCCATTGCTAAGATGGCAAAATAAGAAAACGAGGCTTGCCTGGGCCATGAAGCACCACCAGTCAACTATTGAAGACTGGAAGAAGGTGCTATCGACTGATGAATCGAAATTTGAAATCTTCGGTTCATCACGCAGGGTTTTTGTACGCCGTCGAGTAGGCGAAAGGATGGTTCCTCGGCGTGTGACACCAACTGTCAAACATGGAGGAGGAAGCATGATGGTCTGGGGCTCTTTTGCTAGATCCAGAGTCGGCAACTTGCACAGAGTGAGTGGCACCCTGAACCAAAACTGCTACCACAGCATTTTGCAGCGCCATGCAATACCCTCTGGTATATGCCTAGTTGGTCAGGGGTTCATCCTACAGCAAGATAATGACCCAAAACATACCTCCAGGTTATGTCAGAACTACCTTAGAAGAAAAGAACAAGACGTAGGCTTCAAATCATGGAATGGCCAGCACAGTATCCAGACTTAAACCCCATCGAGCTGGTTTGGGATGAACTGGACAGACGGGTGAAAGCAAAGCATACTACAAGTGCAACACATTTGTAGGAACTACTGCAACAGTGTTGGGAAGAACTTTCTGAAAAATATTTAATTTCCATTGTAGAAAGAATGCCACGAGTGTGTTCGGCTGTTATATCTGCAAAAGGTGGCTACTTTGATGAGTCAAAAATTTAGATTAAATTTTATTAAACAAAACAATTCCATGATTTCTTTTTTTATCTCCAATTGTTTATTTGTTCTATGCTTTAATTTCAGAGTACACTGAGACATTAAACTGCGTAAATTTCAATAAAAACTGGAAAAATGGAGGCGTTCTAAAACTTTTGACCAGTAGTGTATATATATATTATCTTCATTAAACTGCAATAACTTATTTGTTTTCCAATATGATATCCTACCTATATTTCTATACAACATCGAAAGAAACAGTGGTGTCAAGCCACTGGAAGGTAAAATTTAGAATCTCTAGAAAAAATTTCTAGAACAAAATAAAAACAAAATAACAAAACATCTAATAAAATACTTGTATATAATATTATCCTGTTATATAATTATCTAATTTACATTTACTTCCAATATCTATAATAATAATTATCATTTAATTTATCATCATAGCAGGCAATTTCATGCCCTAGCTATTATGCTATGCAACTACAATGCAATACTGCAGGGAAACTTTCTGTGCTGCAATGAAAAAAGACAATTTTAATTAAACCGGCGGAATAAAGATTAAGCCTAATTATTAACGGCACGACATCCGGCATAAAACTGCACCTGTCAACCTCTGCACCCACATTGACACTAAGACACCTGCTCACAAAGGCACACACAATAACATGTGTAATACAAATACACAGCTGTAACAGGAATGTAGCTGCTTTAGAGCACGTTCACACAGGACGTGTTCTTGTGGGGGGAACAACTAAAAGGGGATGCATGCCATCTTAAAATTTTTGTACAACACAATGCATTCTAACAGTCAAAGATGTCCCTTCTAATGCATGTTTATATAGACCAACTATTAAAAAGTAGCAAAGAAGAGCAACTGTTTGCCAGTGAAAACAGCCCATTACTTGTAAAATTATACTCTAAAAAACTGTAAAAGGCAACCGGTTTTAATCTGCAGCCTTGTTGACCTGTCTGTGTTGAACTGATGTTAATGTGACACAATGAGGACCTAAAGCAGTAGCAGGGGATTCTGAAGCAATGCAGAAACATTGTATATTGCAAGATGTTTATAACACTACACAAACAAGGACTTCAAAACTTCCACCCTTTAGACTGAAGAATAAAAGGCACATTAGTCCTCATTTGGTGACAGTGATTTCTGTCTGCTCACCACAGAATTGAGCTAATGCGGCAAAAACATGATTTGATCCTCAGCTTTGATCTTCTTAAGAAGTGCGCTGTGATTGTATCAGTGTCTGAGAATGAAGAAAATGCCATGTTTAAAGAGACCAATCAGGTTTAGTCAAAGTAACTGGTTGAGAGAGAAAAGAGTCTGCCAAAGGGAGAGCAGATAACAGGCTGCTCTGTCTTTTGTTTGTCTGAATATCTGCGTGCATCTCTCACAGCGCTCAAGCGTATTTATCAAAGCTCACTTCGGGGATTTCAGGTAATACCGTAAAATCAATTATGGAAATGTCAAATGATGAGAAGGATCAATATGTCTAGACCCACGCTCATCTCCGACTGAATTTGAAAGGGACAATCCAGTGAAATGATATGCCTTGTTCAAGGTGTGCACACCAGTGTAGCTATCGTCAATTAAAACCAAATAAAATATGAATACTAGATGAAAAATAACTTAAACTTAATTTGAGAATTAGAAGTTTGTCCTTTGCAACTAACTGAAATAATGACAAAAATGACAAAAGCACATAAAAAAATTACCAAAGCTTAACCTTAAAATTAAACTGAAGAAATAAAAGCTCATTCAAAATATTTCTGAATACTATAATAACACCTAAAAAATAATAACATTGGCACTCACACCATATTTCAATCCCTCACCAATAGAGGGCGCTGGTGCCTGAGGTGTTATGCCAATAATGTTTTTAAATATAGTAAACATTACAGAACACAGTGAAGTTGTGTTTATATAATTCATTTAATGGAATTGTGTAAATAGGCTACGTGATTGTGTGCAATTTAGTGTGTATTTACAACCAGTATGTAAAAAAAACAAAAACAAAAAAAAAAACAGGTAATACCGGTAAAACAGGTAAGAGCAAAAGTAAATTGCACGGTAAAGCATGGTACTTTCATATATACTATGGTATTGAATGATTACCATAGTGTGATATATGATATATGGTACTTAAAAACTACTATTCTAAACACCATGGGATGGTGAGAAACCAAAGGGAGGGGGTGCTAGTTTTTATAATGTGATACTGATGTGACTCTGGTTTTGGGAACGTGTTATGGTTACAGTTTTTTTTCAGAAAAGTGGAATTTCTCATATTCATCTCGCTCTGATTCAGTCTTTTTCTTCTGAAAGGTTTTAGGAAATAAATAAATTAGGAAGGGAACAATAAGTAGAGCACTGAAGGAGCTTCTTATTCCCAGAACACAGAGACACATTTTCATCCTGGCTGTAATTAAAGGATGTTGTAGTTGGGCTGGGAACCGTCAGTTTGGAGGATTCAAGCTGTGTCCCTGACACACCCACACACGCGCACACACACACACAGCAAGCATGCAATCTGAGGACACCCAACAAAGGACAAAAATAATTTAAAAAAATCTCAACAGTGAATCAAGAAAGCAGGCAGTAAAAACAGCAGCATAAAACAGCGGCATATTTTTCCCCATTATTTCCTCACTCTCATGTCTTTACGAACATGTATGACTGACTTCTTCGGTAGACGACAAAAGGAGATAGAAGGCATAGTTCACTCAATTATTCAGTCATTATTTATTCACCCTGGTGTTGTTCTGTTCCAGGGTGAGAAATTAATGACTGAATCTCTTCCCTAGCCCACTCACATAATCCAGTAAAATTATGATTTCACAATTACACAAGCTATTATCTAAAAACAATAAGACATAAAGAACATCTGCAGCGATGATATGCAAATGAAATGAATCAGCTCCAGATGAAATCCGAAAGAGCCAATCTGTCCTCATCGTCTTTTCGTGCAATTCTTTGTCCCTGCAATTACAGCAAATAGACAACGCAGAAAAACTAACTCGTTAAGCATGGTTAGATTAGCTTAGCAAATGCCTTATAGTGGACAGGCACCGTGGAAGAAGCGGGATTGTAATTAGCGTGAGAATTAATGAGTGCAAACAATAATAACGTGGTACATTATGTCAGGTTATTTGCGTTTGAAGAGGTCAAGCAGGAGCTTTTAGGAGACTGAACAAAGTGATATCAGTAGATAGATGCTGGCGTCAGGTGTTTAAGGGAGGGTCTGTTCCTCTGGGGCACATACAGACAGTGGAGGATGGATGGTTCTTTATGCGCTTTTGAGATTAATTTAGATTCTCAAGGGGGACGTGCAGAGGTTTAACCTGTAGGTCAAAGAGTTGATGAATTTACAGAGTGTGCACATCCCCCTTGACACAACGCATAACTCATGGTGTCTAAAGACTGAAACACACACGCAAATTTTAACTGTCCATACAAACACAGATGTCCACGTGAATTAATGGGCATATCAACCCACCCTAAATGGGATTTTCATTTTGTTATGTGTACATTCTCATGTCAAACTTGTATGAATTAGATGTTTTGAAGGAAAAGCACTATAAAAGCACCAAAATGTCTAAAAAGTCCAAACAAACAAATAAAACTATCATTTGAAAATAGTGAATTTTTTCAAGAAATTAACAGTTTTATTGAGCAAAGATGCATAAAATTGATCAAAAGTAATAGTAAAGACTTTTATATTCTTTTAAAAAAAAAAACTATTTCAAATAAATACTTTTCTTTTGAACTTTTTTTTATTAATCAAAGAATTCTGATAAAAATTGTAATCTGGTTTCCTCAAAATATTAAGAAGCACAACTGTTTAAGAAATGTTTTTTAGTACTAAATCTAAAGAATTAAAAATGATTTCTGAAAGATCATGAGACATTTTAAAATTTAAAATACAATTTAAATAGAAAACAGTTATTTATAATAATATTTCACAATATTACTTTTTTTGGTATTATTGTCAGATATGTGGAAGTGAATGTTTTTTTTGTTTTTTAAAGACCTTTAGAATAATCATGTTAGTTGATATAATGCTCAATGAGTTTGCACCGCAATTCAGAGGATCTACATCCACATAAGATTTACATCACGGTAATTCATAGAAGTAAGTGGCTGGTGAACTAGGAGAAGAAGAGTAAACTTTATTGTTTCATACACAATAGCCCCTTTCACACAGCAGTCTTGGTAGATTACCGCAAAATTACCAGAATTGATTTACCGGTAAATACACAAATATGCCATTCACACTCAGCAGCAAAATACCGGTAAAGGCTGTGATGTCAGTCATCGGAAATGATCTTTAAACACTGCGCCGTCGTCTTCGTTTGCCCGCATGACGAGAAGCACTACCTGTTCAATCTGACAACCTCTGAGTGACAGGCATTGCACAGAATGCACTTTTTCTCTTAAAAACACGAGATGTGATTAAGTATCCAACTGCAGATCCGCAGTGCTGATGAATAGAAGACAGGACCTCGGGCGCAACACGTTAAAAAAGCTGCGAGACGTGGCGCAACGGTCAAAGATGATCGTCTAGCGCTTATTTAAATAGAAAAACTATTAAAAAGCTTACTTTTTGCTTAAGCTAACTTCGTTAACGTTAGTTAATGAAAATACAGATGTTCAATGTTTGTTAGTTCACAGTACATTAACTAATGTTGGCAAGATTTTAATAATGTATAATTAAATGCTGAAATTAACTAACAAAAATTAATAAAGGCTGTATGTTGTGAACTAATTAACCTTATTGTAAAGTGTTACCATTAAAACATAATGATTGGCGCGAGCAGACTTCATACGTTAGAGCGTTCTGACTTCGCATGCGCTAATACCGGTCATTTTCATTCTGCGTTCACACATGATCTTAATGTATGTGTGAAAGGGGCTGTTGTGTATCTAGAAATAAAACACTTTGTCAAATTATAATTGAAAGGATTATTATATTGCAGCTTCTATAGACATGAATTTAACAAACTATAAATGTTTTTTATATATGTAGTACAGCATTTAAATGTATATTTATATGTCTGGAACTTCTAATAAACATTACGTGGTTGAAAACACTGAAGAGTTATGAACAGCGCCATCAAAAGTGCAAAAGCACATTTGATTTTTGTAGTGACGCACTGAACGATCATACTCGAACATACATACGGTCATGCAAAATCAATCCCATTTTGAGGGTGGAGGGGGGACAAATTGAAACTTAGGTGGCATAAATCTGTTGTAAAGGGCAATGCTAAAAGACAGGTTTAAAGAAAGTCAAACCCATTCCGAAACACAGAAGTGAGAAAACAAGAGCAGACGTTTTCATTTTTGGGTGAACTGTCCCCTTTAATCTCACTGCACACTGCACTGGTCCAGATACACATGTGGTCTGGATTACCCACCCCTCCCTGAATTGACTTTTGCTGAAGTAGCCGAGCCCACGCTGCGGAGACTTTTTACAGCTGTCTTTGTCTTTCTTTTGATTTCAACTTGGACTTCACACAGAGGTGCATTAATATAAAGTCTGTCGAAGGAAGGATCAAGAAGTAAAACTTTCAAAAGGTGTTCGGTGGTGCAGAGGCTGTTGCACACACAGTAAGGTTCTCTGAAGCAGAGCGTTCCGGCAGTGGAGGAAACTGTGTGAGAATCCTTAAAATGTTCACGCTGAGGAGCTCGAGGTGAAAACACAGACCGCTTCATGTTTAATTTACAGGGCGTTTTTTCCTCTCCGGGTGCTCTACATTTTCTGACAGTCAACCGAAGCAACTGTCATTAGTTATAATAGGACCTTATCACACATACTGTTTAAAGGTTAATTTGCCTTATGTAACTATGCCACTAGTGGATAAAATAATACTTCTTTGGAATAAAAACATAAAAAGGAATTCATGTTTTGTTCCACATACTATTCATTATCTATAAGGGTATGCTTGGATCTTTATGCAGTATTCAGTAGCAGTGGAGTAATAGTGATGCTCATGGGTAGAGACATAAATCATTCATTAGCTGTTTTAGCAAACTAGTGAGGAATGTCTTAAAAGATTTGCAAGGAAATGTATTAGTCATTCTTTCAAAATACCTCAACCTTTTTTGACACGATGCAGTTAAGCAAATAATTTTGTTTTGTCAAATTATACACATTAATATACATACAAATAGCCAAGAAAATAATAGAATCGGGAAGAATTAAGTAGGCGCAGGGATGTTCCACACCAGAGGTCACTAATTAGCAGACCAGGTGCTTGGGATCCAGACCTAAGATCGCTTCCATCCGGGCTGCTAATAATTTCTCATTAATTAATTATAGTGGGTTTTTCCCCTCAACTTTTTTTTTTTACTAGTCTGCAGGTGCTAAAGTATATAATTCACATTTATGCAACATAAAATTATGAATATATTGTATATATGGCATCAAATAAGCAGCATATTAAATTATTATTTATGTTGTTGCTGAGTTTAACTATTTATTATTTTAAAGTTCCTTGTATTCCTTGAGTAGGATGAATAAATTGCTTAAACGATTCCGGTAACACTTTACAATTAGGTCTCATTTGTTAACATTAGTTAACTAACATTAATTAACAATGAACAGCTGGATTTTTATTAACAAACATTAACAAAGATTAATAAATACTGTAACAACCGTTAACTGTATAGCTCATTGTTTGGTAATGTTAGTTAATACATTAACTAATGTTAGCAAATGAGACCTTATTGTAAAGTGTTACCAATTATTCTTTTTGTTGCTGTTGATTTGACCTATTGCATATTTTCAAGTTCCTTGTGTCAGACTGAAAAACATGATTAAATTGCAATAAATCCAAACCATCATTTTCGCTTTCCAGTTTCTTTTCAGAAATGTTGTTGATGGCACATTTGTTCACTATAACGTTGTACCAACACAGCTGAAACACAACTGCTGGAAAATGATGTATTTTTAATACAAGTCTCTCAGTAGCATGAGGCAACTTGCGGAAGTTGACCCCGAATAGAGGAGTACTTGAAAAGAGAGAAGGGAGCAACTGGGGGGTGAAAGACCAGTGTAAGCATTTTGTGGGCAAATTGGGCAGGAAAGATGAATATTTGATTTTTATTTTCTGCTTGCATTTGTCATAAATATTTAAGAGTAGGGAAGGCCTCCAGAAGTTCCCTCTGCAGGAGGAAAAGTGCAAAGCGCACACACATATGCACATAAATACACATACATATGCATAAACACAAACACGGCTACATACTGCATCAATTAGGAGCTAATTGATGCATCTAAGTGAGAAAGAGGCAAATTGTGGAACTTCAGGCTTTACATTAATTATGTGGATGCTGCAAATCTAGCACTCTGACCATACGCACATATGTCGCCTTTATGTAGCCTACAGCAGGTGGTGGTGCACTTGTGCATTAAAGCTTTGATGTAGTTGTAACTGTTATTTAGCATAATGACTAAATGCAGCACTGAATAGATGTTGTGATCAGTGTACCTGAGTGGCCGAAGGGTTCTCAGTAACCGTAGCACCCGCAGCATACCCAGAATCTTTGTGCCGCTGTTGGAGATCAGGGATACCAGGATGTCAATCACAGAGATCATCACCAACATGCCATCCAGAACGTTCCAGCTGCTCTTCAGGTAGGTCTTCTCCCCGAAACACCAGCCCAAAGCAACCACCTTCACAACACCAACAAACAGATATGACTCAAACCGCAAATGTTAAATAAAAATTTAAAGCTAAAATGTGAAATTTTTTGAAAACATTTAAAATTTAAGTTTTTCAACATCTATTTTTATCCCAAATGAGCCATTTGTAGGTTGTTTGACTGACCAATGGAAGATGGACATATATATACATCACACACACACACACACACACTTCTGTAAAACCGTATTAAAACCATATATTCTGTATCATTCACAATCATGAACTTTGCTAACTGTAGCTTCCGTAGCAAATTAATCTTGGAGATGTTAAAAACGCTCACAATTTGGTAACACTATGCACCCTTCTTTCTAAATCTAACCCTGTTAGAAAAACTTACAAAAAGAATATGCACATGACGGGAAACGTGAGAAGCTGAAGTGTTTGCAATCGGAATTTGGGAAGAAGCACACTTATTCCCTTGAGTTCTTTTTTAGTTCTTTCACACCATTGTGGCATTTCTGAGAACGTATCAGGTTAGACTGGCATACAGCTGGCATATAAAAGGGGCTCAGAGGGGGGAAAAAAAGCTGAGATAAACAAACCAGGAGTGAGAATCATCTGACTAAAAAGTGCTAAGCATGAATGCGCAGCTCCTAATGATGTTGCTGGTGAATATATCAAACCACAATGTGATCAGACCTCAAAGTGAACAAAGGCATGTCAGGCAACAAAAGCCAGGAGTTTCAACAGCCCTGTCATCTTTATCCGACCCGGGAAAGTTTTTGTCAGTCGCCGTTAATTAACCTCCAGTGAGTATGATTATTCTCTGCCATGAATTTCATTTGAAATCTCTTGGGTGGGCGTGACCTGGCATAAAGCAGGGCCCCAGAATAGAAACTCTAGACCTTCGTGACTGACACCTATGAACTTTTCTGTCTTCTCCAGAGAGGCCTCAACATGTTCTTCCATTTCAACGATAGTCATTTGAATATCTGGCAGACAGTCCACCCCCCACCCCCCATCACTTCGTATTAACTAGTGTGGTTAAGAGTGGAACATAGAGAGCAGTGCTTGCTTTATAGGTTTTTCATGTCAGTGTGCCCTCTTTAGGACCTTTAAAAGCCTGTATTTGTTCAAACGTTTAATTCAACTAACTGGCAGCAGTTGTACATGTCAGAGATGTCAGATTTTATTATTTTCCTGCTGTAGTCTTTGTTTAGACTTTGAAATTATCAAAGGGAAGCAGTGACTAAAAGGTGTTGTTCAACCAAAAACAACTGTCATTATTTATTCACCCTCATGTTGTTCCAACTTTCTGTCTTTCTGAGGAAGACAAAAGGAGAAACCAATAGCTTTTCATGCAGAAATGAATGGGAACTGAGGATTTCAAGCACCATAAAAGTATATGACTTCTGCACTGTAATCCAAGTCTTCTGAAGCCTTTCAATAACTTTGTGTGAGGAACGGACTGCAATTCAAGTCACATTCACTTACAAATTTCTGTGAGCTATTAACCTCTGTAAAATGATCATTTCTATTTTTGTTTCAAATAAATGCTGTTCTTTCCATTCATCAAAGAATCCTGATAAACAAAATGTATTTCCACAAAAATATTAAGCAGCACAGCTGTTTCATTATTTATAAAAATTAAAAATGTTTCTTAATATGAATAGTGTATAAATCTGCCGCCAATAACATTTCACACTGTATATATATATATATATATATATATATATATATATATATAAAAAGTTTAGTTTGTTAGACTTAATTGAGTCAATGAAATAAAGATGTATTTATTTTATTCAAACTTATAAAGTTTAGTTGGAATAACTGAAAGTAAGGTAAACTTTAAGTTTTCGATACCAAAGTTCATGTTCACTCAACTTAACTTTTGAGTTATAAATTTCAATTTGAAAGTATTTTCAACTTGTTTAATTTAGCTTTTACGGTGAAGTTTTGCACAGAAATCTTAAAGTTCACATTATTTTTATATAGTTGCTCCGACTAAACTTTATAAGTGAAATAACTTTAAATTTGTCAAGTTGAGCAAACTTTGAGTTATGCATTGTGTTACACACACACACATATACATTTATATAACTGAAACATATATAAATATATATATATATATATATATATATATATATATATATATATATATACACACATAACTCAAAATTAAGTTCGATTTACTTAAAGTATTAAGTATGTTTAACTTGACAAATTGATAGTTATTTGAACTTATAAAGATTAGTTGGAATAACTTTATATAAGATAAGATTCCACATGATTTGTTTGTGAATCAGATGTCATACATTTGTCAAGGAGTGATAGAAACGATTTTAATATTTTCTGTGAATTTTCATACTTTTATAATGCTTTTGCATGTTTTTGGAGCTCATTTTTCAAACAACTGCATAAAAAATAGTGACAATCACAGCTTTGAAAACTCCTTTTGTGTTATATAGAATAAAGAAAGTCATACAGGTTTACAAAAAATGAAGGTGAGTAAATAATGACAGAAGTTTGATTTTTGGCTGGACTGCCAGTTTAAAGTACAGTAAAAGGGATGCAAGACTGGCTATCTGGAAAGCCAGTGACAGGAATGTTTTCACCAGACTCCATTAAGCATGCTGATCTAAGAGAAATCAGCACTTTAAGCAAGCCAAGCCACAGGGAACTGAAGTCAGTCTGCTTTTGGCTGGTATTCTGGCCCAGGCAGTGTGTTAGTTTACCCTCTGTCAGAGAAGACGGCACACAGAGACAAATGCCAACCCCGTCACCTACCTTTATTGTCATTTCGGTCACAAAGATGGCAGTAAATATGTAGTTGGACAACGTCAGGAAGATGCGTTCCTGTGGAGAGAACCAGACAAGCAAGAAAAGTGACGGGTGAGTCAGTGCTGGATCAGAGAAGATTCATATGTATGTGTGTGTGGCATAACACATTAGAGGTGCCTCCTGTGAAGGCATCTATTGGACTAAGACTGCCCACGCTTCGAGTACTCCACGGGCATTAACATCACATACTCACACACACACCGCATGCCATAAATTTCATGCAGTATCCTCGCTGGATACTACTAGATAACACAGCGGGTAACAAATAGATAAGTAACAGCTTCATGACGGTAACTACCTCTGAAGTCCAAATTAGTAAATCAGATCTGAAACATCATTATCAAAGACATAAATGTCTGTTGAAAAGAGTTACAAATATACAGATAAAATAAATTCTTAAAGGGGCGAATCATATATTCGTTTATAATGTTAGTCAAGAATCTTGTGGCAATATTTATAATAATTTAAAAAATCAAAATAAAACTCCTACTGAAAAGATTTAAAAATGTATTTTATTTGTGTACCTGGACGTCATGTGGAAATTAACCATTATTAACAGGCCATTCACAGCTTCATTTTATTATTATTATTAATATTATTGACAATTTTTTAATTGACCTAACTTATTAACTTAAAATCTCAGGCCAAAGAGGTTCAGCTGACAAACAAGTTGAGGAATCCCTATATTGCAATATATGTAAATATGAAATGACATCCATTTCATTAAATTTGTACATTTTTATTGTGTATAAAGGACAAAAGCCTTCCAAAGACAGCAATGCAAGGTCAAATGACCCATTGACTGATAACAAATAATAATGAATGTGTTCATCAGGAGTTGATATGCATTGTTGCAATGTTGAGAAAACTTTCTGAATTTATATAAGCTGCAAACCTTTTAGACTTTAAACTATTAAAAAAGTAGAAGTAGGTGTCACATGCTCACACCGCATGGACTTTCAGTATGTTTGTTTTCATTAGTCACGTTTCCTTTGTTCTAATTTCCCGGCACCATCTGTCACCATGGACACAACACAACCACCATGATAATGATAATCATTTGAATTAATCGCCTGTGTATATAAGTTCAGTTCAGTCGGTGTATCTTTGTCTGGTCTCGTTTCAGTTATAAGTGTGTGTGTGTGTGTGTGTGTGTGTATACGTGCCTGTTGTATCTATATTATTAAACCTTGTATTGGAATTTACTCTTCTTCTTCTTCGTCTGCCTGCCTACACACCACACATTACAGTAGGGAGAGAATCAATGAATTATGAATAATTTACTGCCATTTTTATAACTGTGTGTAAACAATAATGCAATTTTGATTTTGATTACATTTTGATTTGCATTTAAAATAACCAGAGATGTGAGATTAGGTGCACAAACATAAGACTGTCACAATGCAGTATCATCCTAAAATGACACGGCAAAAACACTGTGCCACACGGCCTTCCCACGCAGCAGGTGCTGTCCTCTCCAGCTCTCTGCTCTGACCTGAGCCAGAACTGTTTGTTCCTCTTTCTATAACAGACAGTAACACTGTCAACAGTCTCCATCCCCAGGCTCTCATGCTAAAACGACTACAAATCTAGAGACTCCCGTGTAAGGAATCTGACTCACCCGACCAGAAACACCAATGTCACAGGTGAATTAATCTGCTGATATACAGAAAAAGCCATGTGCTCATTAGGAGTGAAATATTTCCCTTAAATGGTTCAGCATATTTTTGTTCATCTCAACAACTCCTCTGAAAATATAAAATGAGTATGAATTGGAAAATATATGGTAATTCAGGAGCAGTTATGGTAATTCTATGTATTTCTGAGTCACCAGACTGACATAACTGAAAAGAAATTCCCAATGGATGAAAAGAATGAACTGTTCAAAAATTTGGGGTAAGCAAGTTTTTTTTTTTTTTTTAAAGAAATTAAAAAAGTGACAGTAAATATATTTTTTTAATGTTACAAAATTTCAGATATATGCTGTTTTTTAGAACTTCCTAATCATCAAAGAAAAACAATGTATCATGACTTTGAAAATTTATAATAATAATAAATGTTGCTTGAACGCCAAATAAGCATATTAGAATATTTTCTGAAGGACCATGTGACCATCAAAAATACTAAATTACTGTAAAATATATTACAATAGAATAGAAAATTGTAAAATTTAAATTGTATGGAGCCCTAAAGTGACATGCGGGTATAAAAAATATGGGATGAGAGGAAAAAGTATATTTCAATGGTTTTGTATTCTTTCCTATTTGCCAGATTCAATGGTCCGTAAAAAGATTGATAAAGTAAAAAGTGGTAAAAATGTGGCGTTCATTAGGGCAGTATGTCATTGTTTCATGATGTGGTCCAGGGAAACTTAAGACGACAGCTGTCAGAGCGAGCAAAGTCTTTTAATGACATTCGAGGAAACATACAACCAAACGCGTCTTACATAAACAAGAAAGGACAAGAACTGAGGGAGAACACAGGGAAAGTGCAAACAAAGGGAGAAACGAGGAAATTAACAAGACACAGCTGATGAAGATGACTAATGAGTGGCAGGATAAAAGCAAAACAAAGAGCACACGTGAAACATGACAACAAACAGAGTCCAGAACAGCTATATGCGAAACAGTCATGTTTCAAGGCCTTGTGTCCACTTTAACGATTTTAACAGAGAAACGCCGCCACGAAATGTGCATTGTACTATGCTACGTTTAAGTTTTCGCCGCCAGAGGTCGCATTTTCAAACCATAACAAAGGCGACAATTGATGACGCTATGAAGGAGAGTGGAACCATGGGAGATGTCATTTTCACCATGCAGAGCAGGGTTCAGGGATGAGGTAATGAATTCGTTTTTGTATTATCTGTACGTTTGTTCACACCATGTGATCATAATGAATTCGGTGAAAGGAATTCGAAATGCAATGCTATATTAGCCTGTTACTGACATGTGACTATTTGTCAAATAATTTGGTGGGTTAGTGCTGCGCAATTTTACATGTTTAAAACAGTCGTGCTAAAAGTAAATTTGAACGAACCAACAGTATATGGAAGTATGGTTAAATTTTTGTGCAACGCATGCTGCTTTCAATTTCACGGCCATAGACGTGGTCAACAGGTTAGATAAAGAAGCGTTATGCACAAAGTGCAATATAACTAAATAATTTCATCATCGTAACCCACAAAAATATGCAGTTACGAACAATTGATAGTATTTCAAGAGAATCTACTTATGCATTATCATATCTGTATCTCGCATTGTTTATATGTGCTATTATTGACATTCATATCTATTCAAATCATCTGTACATGGCTATTACTAGTACAATAAATTTTTATTTGTTTACCCGTCTATTAAAAAATGCGAAAGTGGTGTCTCTGCCAAGGCCAAGTTTGTTGCGAAGCTCTCACCATCTCAAAAATGTCAGCCAATACTGATCCTTGTTTTATTTCTCTGTTTGTCCCAAAGGTTGATCTATGATTACGTTTGTTATTTTATTTCATTTTTTCCCCCCAGGGTGATATTACATATATATTACATCACTGATAGACAACAATGACAATGGACAAGCCATTATTTAAAATTGGGATTTCTCTGGATTTACACAGTTGCATGAAATATATATCACAAGTGGATTTGTTGGATATTTTATGACATAAATCTTACAGATTGTGCCTTTAACGGCCAATTGAAAAATATTGGTACAGTAAAATACACTAAACACGTATTTCACAAGATCAAAACACCCTTTATTAAACCTCTTTGTCGAATTTAACATTCTTAAATGTGGCAGAGATTTTTTTCAATCAATTCTAGGATCGCCTATTGCTAGCAGGCCATAGACATAAAAAAACTTTAGAGAGTATTGTGTTATATAAAAGGGTCATGCTTCAAATTATTATAAACAAATAAGTAGCTTCGTACTAGCCTCGTACGAGACGAACTGGTCTAATGAAATCCAAAATTTAAGGATTCAAAGTGTGCCATGCACACAACCGTATTGCGCAATCATCCATTTGTTTTAGTATTAAACCTGCCCTGGTAGCATTGCGCCATGTTCTCCTTTCACTTTCCTCTCTACGCTCCGCCATACTAAACGATAAAGACAATTAGAAAATACACTAAACAATTACAATGCCCTTAACATTAGGGGTGACAGAAAAGATTAATTTCCACTGTGTGGTGTACGCTACATGCTCTGTCTCTGTCAGGCATGCATGGATCGTGGACGCCTAATGGATAACAATGTGTGCTGCTTACACAAAGGTTATTAGTTTGGTCTCAGTTAGGAGTGACCCAGTTAACTGGAGGGCTGCTAAGATCCCACCATGGTTCCTTTGAGAGAGGCATCGATCACTGAATTACTGTATCTATACCTTGACGTAACTATTGAAATTCATGATTGTTTTGGCCCTTTGTAGAAAAAGTAGCAGCGGAATTAGAATCTCAATAAAAATCAGCCCTCAGCTCTGCCATTTTGTTTAAGTCAAAAGGTATTGAGGATT
The DNA here is from genome assembly GCA_037194245.1 of Opsariichthys bidens. Lineage (NCBI taxonomy): Eukaryota > Metazoa > Chordata > Actinopteri > Cypriniformes > Xenocyprididae > Opsariichthys > Opsariichthys bidens. Next base: position 12,255,835 of record CM074296.1, read on the forward strand.
CATTCAACCCTGCAAATAATTCCCCATGAACAGCTCTTTGCAAAGGATTCTGGGTGTATAAGGAAAAGAGGCCGATTTGTACTTTAAACAAGTGGTGTGGAAGCAAAATAAGCAGGGGAGATCTTCACGGCGGAGTGTTGAGACCATAAGCTCTCTGGATTATTTTTGCTTCTCCTACTGTGTCTGAGCAGCAGGGCCCAAGGGCCATCTTTCCCATGACCCCCCGCTAATGCGTGCTTCAGTGGGTCATGGCACCATGTTCTAAAACTCCTGTTCTCTCTGAGAAAGCCTCCTGCTGACATCATCACAGCGGTTTGTATTGTTTCTGAAAACAGACTGACGTCTTTGCCATTCCATTCAGCTCTGAGGCTTGTTTTCATTCATTGTCGAGTGCACTGTGCGTATGTGCGGGTCAAAATTCATGAATGAGGAAGAGCATGTCTGAGAAGCACAGTGTTTGATCTCAGAAGGAGAAGGGTCAGACTACCCCTGTCCTTCACTCTCATTCTTTTAAAGGTTACTGAATATCCGAGGTACTGTAGCGCACTTCCAGCTTGGCAGAGAAAACGGAGACAAATAGAAATAAAAAAAATGACGTAGACAATTCAGTTACCCCTCTTCAGAGTGTGAAAAACTCAAGTTAAAAACAAAACATTTACTAAATATATAGAAACAATGATACATCCCTGGATGTAGAGTAAGGAGCCCCTAATGAGACATGGTGGTGGAAAAATATGAGATGGGAGGAAAAAATTTCTTTCAAAACTTCCGCGTTCCCACAAGAAACTTTGTGTTCTCTCTCAAAACATTTATGTTCCTTGCAAAAACGATTGCGTTCCCCCAAGAAATCTTGCGTTAGCTCGAAACCTTTTGAGTTTGTGAGCGAATGCAACGCAAAACATTTGAAATGTAATTTTTCCTTTCATCTCATATTTTTTCATCACCATGTCCCTTTAGGTGCTCCGTACCAAAGTGCATTTGGATTAAAAATATCTTTAAAAAAATCCATAAATAAATTATTAAACATATGCACTGCATTAATATGCAGTATGCAACATGAACTAAAAAAAAAAAAAAAAAAACTTCTAAAGTATTTCTTAATCTTAGTTCAAATTAATTTCATCATTTAAGTAGTACATATTAATGTTTAATGATTTAATGAACACAAACTAAAAATAAACTGTTGTATTTTTATTAACTAGCGTTAACACAGGTTAATAAATATTGTAACAAATGTACTGCTAATTGTTATTAATAACTAACGTGACCTTATTATAGTGTTACACCATATATATATATATATATATATATATATATATATCACAAAATATATAAGATTACAAAAATAAAAAAAAATTATATTATATGAAATAATAATAAAATGCAATTTTCTAGATACGCTGTGTTCAAACCTATTTTATCAGCTGAACATTGCTATTGTGTAAAGTTTATGTAGTGTAAAACCTTAAAACTGCTCTTTTTGAGCAAAAACTGGTAAACAAAATGATTCATTAGCAAATTAGTGTGAATCAAAAGCAATTAGTAAAGAGTAATTCAGGAGATCCACTTCCGCATTTAAATTAGTTTTCAGTGCGCATGTGAGCAGAGAGAGACAGAGAGAGAGAGAGAGAGAGAGGAGAGAGAGAGAGAGAGAGAGAGAGAGAGAGAGTAATCAAAAGTTGCTTAAACTCCCCTTGGTATTTTCATCATTCGTTTCCCATTACTTTGGGTACTGAAAAGACATGCTCATGCCTTGTCTTCAGAGGGGGACTCAGGTGGGGAGTCTGATGGCATTTGTTCATACCCAAATGAAAAAATGTCTCCATATGAAATATTGATGACACACATCTGAGCTCAGTGAGGTACCTGCTACTATAGATCAAGTCTGTCATGGAGATGAGATGGTTTGCATAAGCTCAACACTGGTGTTCTATTACATCAGTTACACAAAGTTACACAATTCAGTAGAGAGATAGTTGGACTGAACTGACTTTACCTGGTCCAGAGATTCTGCAATTACTTATAAATGTCATATCACACAGTGGATTTATATTGAAATGTGCACATTTCCTAGCAAACATGTTACAGGTCATTACCAGAAAACATTAAAAAACATTTACAAATGTCACGACACGCAATGCAGCAACATAACGTATTGTTATTTGTTTTGTATTTTGGTTTATTAAATTTCAGTTCATTTTTAGTTATTATAAGTGAATTTTACTCTAGAATATTTTTTCCCCCATCTTTCATTAACAATAACAATATTTAGCATTTCGCACATATGCAAATACATCATTTGTGATTTTAAAAAGCAAAAACAGTATGCCATCTGCCCCAAGTCAAATTCACATGCGGGGAAGGAAAAGAAGTCGAGCTTTTCCTCTTCTGTGAAGTGCTGACATGACGTCTTTTGGGGGAAGTAAACAAATACCATAGACGCTCAGAGGCACACACGGTAAAAACTGGATTACATGGATTAAATCGCTGGAAAACAACCTTTTCATGCTACATAATGTGTCTCAGAAAATCATTACACGTGAGAGCATTTAAGGTCCTATATTTCCATTACTGACAGTATCCTTCATCAGTTTACTGGGAAAAGGGTTTCATTTATTCCTTTCTTCCACTTTTTTTGCTCCAAAATCAAGAATATGTGTAAATAACTGTAAATAACTAAATACAAATGTATGAATATCTATGAATAACACTCACTGTTGTCAGACACTTCATTCTGTGAGTAAGTCAGTATAATTGGATTAAAAATGTATAAAGGAATGTATTAGCTGGACTCCTGCAGCTCTGATTGGAGATGAGGCTGTCTGCACTACCGCTCTCAGCCACGTGGAGCGCTGTGGGTCTCTCTCTGCCTTATCAGAAACGGAGGCAGACACATCGTATGTCTCCCTTTATATGCTCAACACGCAATGCTCCTGATGCATAAATTTTTTTTCTGTGTTCATATTACATAATGCTATCAAAGGCACATTTACAATAAGTAGGGCATTCACACTACAATAGAAATTCCTGTATAGTTCTGTATGTATAGCACTGACAAATCACTAAAGAAGAAGCACTAGTGGATGTACATTTGATATTTAATCATTAAGTATTAAGATAATTAATTCATTATGTTTAGAAGGTCCAAAGTAGCTCATGACTTGGGCTTACAGACTTTACTCTGAATTAATAAAGGGTTTGAAAATGTACTCTTTTGGTACAAGGGTGAGTGAAAAGTCTCGGTGGGCATTATTTAAGGAAAATACGTTCCTCGAAATGTCATAAATCTGGTAGCTGCAAAAATGATGGACATCTGCTGTCTCTTTTCAAGGGGGTTTGCAGCACTGCAGCTCTGCCAAGTCATAAACCCTTGAAAATATCCACTAAAAAGCTGTTTTGCCCCATTTAATTTTATTCATATACTGTTTACCAATGCCACAATGAAGTGTAGCAATTTTGTCTCTATAGTGCTATTCATCCTATAGGTAAGACAGGAAAAGAGATATACATTTCTTGCTTTCTTTTCTCATTCTCTTCTGTCTTACAGTAGGTGTCCTGAGGGAACATGTAACTGCTGAAAGTAGTAAACATACAAAACTGATAATGAGATGTAGCAAAGCACTTAAGCCAAGCTGATTGTTTCCTTTGGGTCTGTGAGAAAGCGCGAATAACAAATTGATTCTTTCCCGTTTTACTGTACAAAAAAGAACTGTTAAAACATCCAACTCCCATATCGTCTAATAATCCAATTTTTATTCTCAGGGCTTAGCAGAACATCCAGCTTTCCCCATATCACCCCACAACGGACATGCTAGTTTTAGAATCTGGAACTTGCAGATATTACAAAATATGATGTTCATTGTCCTGACACTGAGCGTCACTTAGCATTCACATTCATCACAAAAGCAAAGTTGTTCAGCTGGCACATGCAGACCTTTGCTTCATAGGCAGTGGATTGTGGAAAGAAAATTCTGAGCCAATAAACTGAACTGTAAATTCCTCATGACTCCATGCACTCTGGAGCAACAGGAAAATTATGACAATATTGTTTAAACTTAAGGCATCACAAGAAATAGCACAGTTACAAACACTTCACTAGTGACTATTTTGGAACAGCAAAAAAGCCAAAAGCAGATAAGAGAGGGGGAAAAAATAAATTTCATGCTTTTAAGCACCCTTAAAAAAATATTTATATGTTGCTAGCAAAATGTTTATTTGCCAGAATACACAGCTACTTCTGCGTGTCTATCAATGGAGAAAAAACTGGTGACATTTGTTTTTACTCTCTATAGAAGCAACCATACCAACCAATATAAGATATAAGATGCTTTAGAAAAAAAAAAAAAATTAAGTCCATTTAAATATTAAAATTTTAGATGATACTTTCATGAACATCCAGGGGTCCACGGTTGGTCTTAGATAATTGAATCTGCAATCAGCACACTGACATTCTATGACGCTTATCACACACCAAAAAAAAAATAATAATAATAATAATTAATTAAATAAATTAAAATAAATAAACAAATACCCTTGTGACTGAAGGACAAGTGGGAGCATGGAATAAAACCTTGTAACATTTATTTGAATTGTCATATGATTGATTTAGAGTATTATTTAAATCCTTTAACATCCTCCTCCTGCAAAAACTGTAAGAAGGAAGTACATTTTTAATTAAAAATAAGCATGCAGCACTCAATCTCAATGACCTGACCGCACATGGCTTCAGCAAATGTCGTTTTGAAAGACATGGTTGCGTGTTTGTAAGTGTATGAAGTCACATTACTCACAGCGCTGGAGGGTTCGATTCTGGGCCTCTCCATGGCGATAGTGATGCAGTTGAGAAAGATGATGACAAGAACCACATGGTCAAACATCTTGTGACTGATGATTTTATTGCATGTCACACGAAACCTGCAAGACATAATCACACCAGACATGGTGGGTTGAGTGATGCAAACAGGCGACATAATACTGATAATATAATGAACTCAAAAAAAATCCCTAAAAGATGGGTCACAAAGGTTAATTAGTTGCTTAGTGAGACTACAGTAGTTTTTCTTAATGGGATAGTTCACAAATATTACAATTCTTTCATCATTCACTCACCCTGATATTGCACTAATTATGCATGACTGACTTTTTTCTTACAAAAGATGATATTTTGAAGAATTTTGGTAACCAAAGAGTTTTGGTGACTGCTGACTTCCACTATATTTAACAAAAACAACATTTCTCTAAATATCTTCATTTATGTTCTACAAAAAACTATATGACAGTGAATAACGACAGAATTTTCATTTTTGGTCTTTAAATGTTTAAGAGAGTAGAATGCTACATCATTTCAATTTTGGCAACAATGTCAAGTTGCAGGTTTAATAAGTGGCACCCATGTATGATTTTGGAAACAATAACAGCATTTTAGTCCTATTATGTGTATATATTATTATTATTAAAATTTGGCAGTCCAATTATTTAACATGTTAAGTGAGAGATCATGGCTGACATTAACTCAGGTTCATTCATCACAATGGAAATACACGTCCCTAATACACCCCCCCTCACGTTCAGTGCAATTGAACTTCTGCTAGAAACGTGACTAACTTATGCTGAACGTGTGTCTGCCATAAGACTTAAAGCATGCTTGCATGACTCCTTTTATGAAAAAATACTGCTCAGTTCTCTTTAATGTCTCAAGACTTGGCCTGATGTTTAAGAATTCATGCTCGGAATGACACTGTGTGGGAACAGACGGCAAACTCTGCGCTGTTGTCATGCCAACCTGCCTCTCACAGCCCCGATCTTTCATGCTGGGGAGTGTGGTCATGCCGGGGTGAAATGGGGAGAGAAGTGTAATGCTGCGTCTGAAACCTAAGGCAGCTGCCTCGATACCAAGTTACTCAATGACTTCACAGGTGCTTCTTAAGGCAACTTCACACAAGATTTCAGACAGGCTTCCAAAAGTACCATAATATCACAACTAATGGTCTAAAACAAATTCAAATGAGCTTTAGACGTGACAAAATATTTAAAGCAAATACCTATTGGTTATACAATTTCAGTTTAGTTTATTTAAACTTTTTAGTTTATTTCACAGTAGAAATTAATTCATATTTTTTTTATATATCACAAATATATAAAATAATTTAAAAAATGTAAAATGTATATATATGCATACATACATATATATGTATATATATATATATATACACTGTATATATGCACACATGCTAGATTATACATATATTATTTAAAAAATCTTACAGACACCAAATTTTTGAGTGGTAAAAGTTAAAAGTTAAAGACAAGCTGACAACCAATGTCTTACTTCTGTTTTACATCAGAAGAAAGAATCAAGTCTACATAACCACAGACCTGCTTACGACACACACAGACGGACATACAAAAATCACAAGCCTTTTTGCTTTAGTTTTGGTGACACCAATGTATGCCAATCTGTATGTCACAACAGTGCAAAGTGGTGATAGCTTGCATCATCCAGGGCTTGCACAGGAAGGAGGAGGAGGATGATCTGAGGTTGTTTGATGTTTAATTAGTAAAGCGCTGACAGAGTGTAACATGCAATGCTGAGTTCTTCTTTCCTTTCCTCTCTCTCTAATAAGTGAAGCCTCCATGGAGCTTAATGTGAGCAGACATGCATTTCAAGAATGGAAAGCACTGGAAAGAGATGAGAAGAAGAAGGGGAATACCAAGAAGATGCCTAAGGGAGAAGCTAAAAAGTGCACCCCTTTAGCATCTTAATGCGGATATTTGTTAAGGGTTAGGGGCAACCTAAACTGCTGTACTGAACGTGAGTCATGGTACTAAACGTGATTCAGCTTTTGAAATAACCAGCATATGTTGGATTCTGGAGAGCTTGTGTCCCCACAAGGCTTCTTAACTAGAGGGTCTTTGATGTCCCCACAAGGATAGTAAAACATGAGATTTCAGACTTTTTGCTGATGATCACAAGGAAATCTGATTAATAAACATAATAAAATGAGTTTTTTTTTGTTTGTTTGCTTTTTGAAAACGTAAAAATGCAGAAAGTTTTGTGTGATGGGTAGATTTAGTGGTAGGGTTAATGTAGGGGGATAGAATATGCAGTTTGTACAGTATAAAAACCATTGCGTCTATGGAGGTCCTCAAGTGTAGCAAAACAAATGTGTGTGTGTGTGTGTGTGTGTATATATTAATAATATTGATATAATAACTGTTGTATTATATTTATTATAAAACAATTCAGATAAATCCAACCCTAAACCTACAAAGCCTTGAAATAAGATAAAATTACTAAAGTAGCAAGGAAGCACTCAATTACACCTTGCAGAAATTATACTGGAAATCAATCAATTAACGATCAATCCTATATGTGAAAAACACATGAAATAGCAAATTTTATGGTGGGCCTTCCTCAATGTAGAAGGGATCCCCTCCAGAATTCCCTTCCTGAAAATATCTTAGATGGTCTTTTCTGCAGGAAAGACTGTGAGAGCCAAGAAAGCATCAGATACTGACCGTGACTGTGGCGGGAACAGGTAAAGGGACCAGGTAGCCCTCTGCCGACACCATTTAGGCTGTTTGTGCTCCAGCCAACGGAAGAGACGAGCCTTGCGACTCTGAAAGATGGATGATAATATGATCAGTAAGTTAGTTTTGTTAGCAATAGAAGATATAGAAGTGCTTTTTCCTGTAATCTTATACCAGTTAAATAGAAGAAAACTGGTAGACATTTGTGATAGATCTACTGTAGGGAACAGAAAAATAGTTGTAATAAATCTAGCGTAGATTTTCTCACCAGGTTTCCTTCATCATCTGCATTGTCATCCTCACTGTGGTGATCATCTAGAGAGAGCTGTGTGGTGGCTGCAGATGGAGAAGTCTTGCCGTTGCTGAGAAAGTTGGGTGGCCGAGCACTGTGTATGCTGGCGGAGCGATGGACGTATGGAACCTGCAGGGTGTCTGGAGGCAGATCAAAGGAGCTACGCGTCTCCAAGGATTCCATGCGCCTGTGCCGAGGCCTCTGGCCCAGGGAGTCCGTCCTGGCGAGGGAGGCATCATCGCCCTCGGACATGCCCCCACCGCCTCCGCTCTCTACCGCATCTCCCTCATCTGAGCTGGACTGGCCGTCGCCGGACAGCAAGGAGCGCCGTTCTCCAGACTGCCGTTTTTGCCTCTTGAGGCTGGGTGCTCGGCCCAGGCTGTTCCAGCTGGAGCGCCTGCTGTTCCAGCTACTGGCTGAACTCCAAGGGGCATTAGGGGAGCTCCGTGCACTGGACTGCATAAACACGGGGAAAAAACAAAAAAACAAAAAACATTTCACTTTCAAATTAGAGCTCATTGGCTAACTGCAAACAGTGAACATTTTTGTGCAAAAATCAACTCCACCACATGTATGAAAAAAATAAATAAATAAAACTACCGGTGTGTATACAAATGCATTTTTTTACATTATTATAAATTCTATAATTTATTATTTATTATATTATATTATAAATTGAATAACTATAGAGCTTTTCACACTTGAGATAGTTAATCCTGGGCCATTCTATATCCTGGGTAAAAGGAATCCTTGCTTCACGTTTCACACTGCTCATAATTTACCCGGGGTTAACAATTAATCCTGGATATTCATAAACTGATGCTTCACATTGCACATTCCTAAACCCCGGGCTAATGTTCTTATTATATTTCGGCGTCAGTACCATTTATTGGATAAAGCACGTGGCCTGTTTACATAGCTATAGTGTGAAACGTTCCATTACCCGGGATTAAAAGAGTTGTTTACCCCGGGGTTAAGCGCAGAGTGAAAAGCCCTTATTTGACCCTACAATAAGTCTGACTTAATTCATTGTAACAAAATAAGATGTGCATTATGTCGCATTTTCAACTTTTATGCAATTATGAGTGAATGAAACCACTTATTATTATAAAATGTAATGTTTCTGAGTACAGTGTCAGCAATAAATAAATAAATAAACAGAAAGGAAAATAAGAATAGTTTGTCCAGCTTTCTCTATCACGACAGAGATTGGTAGTTACTGACTGGAGATTTATCTTGGCCATTGGGATCCATGGAGACATTGCTGCCTCTGCGGGACTCGAAACCCAGTGCTGTGTCTCCTCCTCCTGATATCTTAGGGATGGGCATGGGTGTTGCAGCTGTATGAGTGATGAGGGGAGGGGTCAGGCTGGTCTTCAAATCCACATGGCCATTGATGGGCACAACTGTGGAAAGGACAGGGATAGTATGCTTAACATCACTGGCACTACAAAACATGACAGACAGCTGAAAAATGCATTAGGAACCATTTCAAGCATGAATTTTTCAAACAGGCTTTAATCTTCAAACAGGACCATGATGCATTATGTCAAAAAGACAGAAATACATAGTATAAACCCACTGTTAGAGGGGTAAAAGGGTATCTGGGATAGCACAGAAGCAAGCTTGCGGATTTTAAAATAAAATAGTGCACATTAATCATGTTTATTATAAAAAAAAAAAATGCCTTATGTCCTGCAAAAACATGTCAGTATGGCTACGTTTTAGACAAGCTCATTTGACAATATCAAGGAAAAAAAAATTATAATAATAATAAGGATATTGAAAAAACAATAAATGTAAATAAATAAATGTTGTGGAGAACACTTACCAATTTATAAATATAAATATTTCTATGAAATAATTAAATACATATTTCAATCCATCAATCAATCAATCAGTATGGCCAGTTAATTTGTTGACAGGGCAAGTAAAAATCTTACTGGCCTGCAGAAATTTTTTGTTCAGCCCTGAATATGTGCTTCCATACATGCTCTGTGGGTCTCACCGGAAGATGCCGACAGATCCTTCTTAGGTCCTGAAACATCCTCCAAGCTCCGTGCAAAGAAATCTGCTTCAGAGTTAGACTTTGAGGCATCACCCTTTATCAAATGTGAAAGATAAACAAACATTAGTTAGCAGGTCTTAGTGCTTCTGGGGCTTAGGGAAGCATATTGCAGGGTGAGGAACAGGCAGGTGGGTGAGGGTGTGGTCTCCCCACCCCAGCAGCCCTCAAAAAAGGCCAGAGGGTGACTGGTATCTAAGGGAGAGACATCCTAGTTGGGGTAATCCACAAAAACGAAGTGCCGGCATGCATTTGACAGCACCAGGTTGCACTACCACTCTGAAACCACAAGTATTGCGTACTAAATACTAGTTCAATGTATCTTTCTGTATATTCTTAAGCAGATGATCTCATGGTCAGACCAGCTGTCATATTAGAGTAAGACACATCCACATGCGGGTGAATATGTGTGGGGGGGTTTCTCTGCTCACTGGGGGAGCAGCACCAGTAGATGAGGCAGGCCAAATTATCAGGAAGGAGAAATAAACACTGCTATTTCTATCAGAGTGCTCATCACATTGTTTGGCCTGTGTCCACAGTCTTGGGCTAGTCTTGAAATGGCTCAATGCCAAGAGTGTTTCAGTGTGGTCTAGCACAGAACTTCAACCCTGGGTGGTTTGTCAAAACAGAGACCACTGTTTAAGGACATAGATCACTCTCTCAGTTTGACCATTAAGGTGTCTATCCGTGAACAATGGTTGTAATTTAAATACAATTCGATAAAGATGATAAAAGATTAAACCTTTTCCCCGCTCATCGTGTGGCTACCTGATGTAAAAACGTCAATAGCAAACTCATTCATTTACATTTCAACGTATGTTTAGCATATTTGCAATACTCAATGGAACTAATGGTCAAAGACAAAGAGGAGACACAGTGGAGACTATTCTGACAAACCTTGCACCTACGAACAATGTATCCCATTGGCTTCACTTATTAACATCAAGCTTCAATCAAAGTGTTGTGTATTTTGCTCTCTGAAAAAAAAAAAAAATCAATGCATTAGTAATGAGTGTGTAAATGGGTAAGGAACAAAAACAAAGCAAATTTGAGTTGCATTGAAACCAGTGGGATCATTGCAACACTAAACACATTACAATAGAACAGCAATTAATTCACATAATAACTACAATGAAAAACAGTGAATTGGACTTGTCAATAGGTAATAACACAATATCTACGATACTACGGCAACAAAAACCAAACTTGAAATAGTTATGACACTGGAGTCAAGCTCTGTAAGTCAAGACACGAGAGGGACTCCTTGTCCCTTCTCAACAAAAGCGAACAGTGAAACAAAACACAGCTGTGATAGGTTGAACTAGCAGAGAGGCACTACAAGCATCTTCAGGAACAGGTGACCACCTTCCCCATGGATGCAGTTAGTGGTTAGCTTAGCATCAGCACCCACTGGTACTCACTGCATGCTCAGAATTGAGCACTGGGGATGATGTGTCTGGATTGGACTTCACTATCCGAACTCCAACATGGCCTTTCTGAGCAAAGAGACGTGGCAGAAACATAAAACACCTACAAGTATTAGCTAAATAAGCTGACTTTTGACGTAAGCCCTAGCAAAAACTATTAGCCACTGTATTCTATGTAAAACCAGTTAAAACTAAGGTTTATTAAAGCAATAGTTCACCTTCATGTTGTTAAAAATTTGAATGATCAGATGTCAAGAATTAGATTAGTTTGATTTATAAAGGAATCAATCCATTTGGAAAACTTAATCAATTGAATGACTGCAAAGATTTGTTTCAAAAGAAACTATTTGTGAACAAATCATTGAGATCATTTCTAGTGAATCAACTGATTCATTGAAAAGATTTGAAAGACTCAAAAGAATGATTTGTTCACGAATCAAACAGATGTTCTGTGAACAAATCATTCAGACCAGGGCTGCGAAATCGCATACTCTCGGGGAGATACTTACATTGAATAAGTAAATACTTTGTGACCACTAAAAAAAAGCACATTCTATATAGTATGAGTTTGTGTAGTATAAATGTAATCTACATTCGCAGTATCACCACCATTCACAAATCCTCTCCAGTGGCCTCATGGGATAAAAAGTGTCTACCGTATGCAGAATCTCGCCGGAAGAAGTAGGCCATCTTTTTGTCTATTCTTTAATGAGTGCTGTGAATTTAAGCATAGTTCTTTTGTCACACACTGTTTTTCACCTTCAATAAAGTACGGGGGTATGTGATTTCAGATGGAGTTTTGTGAAGTGAATTGAACAACTCAATGAAAAGATCTGACTCCAAAGAATGATTCCTTTGCAAATCAGACATTGCTACATTTCAACCCGATCTCATGAAAATTTATTAATTTGAAATGCCATTTTAAAATGTGTATTTTGCACTTTAGTGAATTGGCAGTGAATTCATATGAATCTGAACTATTTTAGGAAAGAAAAAAAAAACTGAGCATGAACCTGCACCCTCAACCCCCACCTCTAATTTAATTCCCAATGGGATCATACAAAAATGTACAAATGAGATTGTACAAATTCATACAAATTTATTACTAATTTAGCAAAAAGCAAAAAGTTAAAAACTGCCATGAGATTGTGCTGTACTTCTTTCATAAATGTCAAGATTTTCATTGAATACCTTAAAATTCAATCTGAAATTTTAGAACGATCCCTTTAAGCTATGTTTGCCAGAACTGCTTTGGTCAGGTACAAGGTGCGAAAAAAAGCCTACTGGGGTTTTGCTGTCAGTTAAGACATTAAGGTTGCTGTGCAACTGCTGCTTAATAATCACAGGTCTTAATTTGGAAATTCTACAGGGCTTGAACAACCTTGCCGATAGAAGGATTTCAGGCATGTTTTGACATGATATGTGCTAATAGCCCCTGAGTAAGAACTAGCGAAAAGGTTTATGTAAGTTTGTTTGTCGAGGTGAAGGACTGGAAGGCGTAAGAGACGAGTTCAAACCCTCTCAGAAAAAAAAAGAAGAAAGTCCAAAAGAGACGACTGGGGTGGTACACTTTTAAAAGGTACCCCTGTTGAAAAAGCCAACATATGCTGGTTAGGTATGTCTTGATGCATGGCTGATTGGGGCTGGTTCTTAGTTGGTCATGAACAGGTTTAAGCTGGTAATACGCTTGTCCAGAGCTGAAGCTAGTTGCTTGGGACCAGCTTAAACCAGCTTATGATCAACTAAGGACCAGCTCAAACCAGCTGTCATGCTTCAAAACATACCTAACCAGCATATGCTGTTTCTTTTCAACCTTTGTGCCTTATTTAGCCATATGTGCACAATTGTGCATATCAGTAATTTAAAGGTGCATATGAGAACCTTAATGGTACATATTAGGACCGTGTTAAAGGGTACCACCCCAATTACAGCTTTTGTACCATTTTTCCGAGAGTGCACATAGCCATTGGTGCTCTCCATTTCATAGCCTTCCACTGCAAATGTCACCTAGCACAGCTGTATGAGTGAAAACAAATACGGATGTGATGTCCAGAACCACAAACAGACAGGGTCTCCTCAACAGGGTCAAGTGCTTCCACTCAGCTCTGGCTCCCTGAATGGACTTTCTCGATAGCTGAGTTACTGAGCTCAGCTTTAAGTCTCGTTAAATAAAAAAATATGATATACCATGCAGAGCAATTATACAAGATCAAAATAAATAAAAGTTTATCATCAAGAGACGTATTTGCGTATTAAACGATTTTGAGACCTATTTAAAGGGACTTCCCAGTTGCCTTATTTGCTTTTGCACAGCAGTCTGTCTGGCTTTGTCTGATTTCACTGAGGCTTTCCATAAGCTCAAGCACATCCTTTCAGCCAGATAAAATAAAGCATGAGGCTCTACAAGGTTTGTACTCTGCCGCCAGGCATTGAGCAAGTGAACCTGAAGAAAGACTTTGAGTCAAGTCTGCTTCCACAAGAAACAATCACAAGTGACACTGTCCACAAACGCTGGTCCTCCTGGTTAGTCTCACTGGGTTACATCATGCGGAGTGCTACATACCCCTGAGTCTATAGGCAGCTGAATACAGCTCAGCTGGCCATGCAAATCGTCCCTCTTGGTTATTTCCTAAAGTGGACACGTGTTAGGATTTTACCACACAGAGCGAAAAGGTAAGAAAGGGGGGAAAAAAGCATAAAAAAAGTGTTAGAAAATTGACAAAAGACAAATTATGAGAAATTTTACTCCCACATTTCACTAAGTACTTCTATTGAAGTAAAAACAGTTTTGCATTTTGGGTGGAGTTTAGGCTGTTTGCATGCTTGGTACAGCGAGTTTGTGGAGCTGTTGCTCATCTAAAAATGCTGCAACAGCAGGTATCAACTCTTGGCTCTTTTATTCTCTGATATTGATGAACTCTTTTTTTTTTCCCTCTCCTGCTCCTTTGAGATAGCACATATTGAATTTTTCACTATGTGAATCTGTCAGAGTAAGTCAGTGAATTACATTCAGCAAATAACTACATGTTTCAATGCATATGAAATGTATGTTTTTTTTTCCAGTTTAATTCTACAAACTCCTTGTGTTGAAGAAGAAGAAGAAGGAGGAGGAGGAGGAGGAGGAGGAGGAGGAAAAGAAGAAGAAAAAGAAAAAGAAGAAGAAGAAGAAGAAGAAGAAGAAGAAGAAATACTCTGCTCTGGGTCAAATGAAGCCTTTTTGATCCACATCTCAACTTTTAAAATTGGTTCCAAAATTCTTGGAAAATTATGTTCAACAAGAATAACAACACATTTAGTCAATTTTATTGTTATTGCCTCTGTAACTAGGTACTAATTTGGGCACCCTACCTTGGCATCCACTCACTCTAATGAGAGTGCTGGGCAAATCATGCTGGAGCTTGTCAAATCTGAGAATTTAGTTTTAATGTGTTCACCTTTGTGCTTTGCAGTCTTTTCAGATAATTTCAGAGGCACTGAAGTTTTGCATTATTTTATATATAGGTCTAAAAATATGTAACTATTAAACTATAATTAAAATATAATATAATATAATATAATATAATATAATATAATATAATATTTCTAGGATTTATGGTGGCATAGTTACATAATTACACTACCGTTCAAAAGTTTGGGGTCAGTATGATTTTTAAAATACTTTTTTTGATCATAAGGAACAGTAAAAATATTGTTATAGGAAATTATATTCTTTTTCTATTAAAGTATCCAAAAGTAAATTTTTTATCAAAATATTAAGCAGCACAAATGATTTCAATATAATAAATAAATTTAATAAATTCAGCACATTAGAATCATTTTTGAAGAATCATGTGACACTGAAGGGTTACTTCAGTCAATGGCTGCAGAAAATTCAGCTTTGTCATCACAGGAATAAATTACATTTTAAAATATATTAAAAAAAAATTTTATTATTTCTTTTTTTACAATGTTAATGTTTTACTGTTTTTCATGAAATACATGTAGCCTTGGTGAGAATAAGAGACAAAAACATTTTTTTAAAAAGCATACCAACCACAAACTGAACAGTAGTGTACATTATATCTAACCTATAAAGGTGCCACTGCAAAGGTGGACACAAATAAAGTAGTAAGACAATAAAAATCCAAAAATTAAAACTACATGGAACGGTTACTGAACACGCTGACATATAATCTGACATGAATGAACCTGCCTGTTTACAGCAGTGCGACTATGTGAAGCTTTTTGCTTCAGTGGACGGGACATTATGCCGTTGAAGGGACATTCATCTTGGCGCTTGATCTCTCTGCTTCACACGCGTCATTCAGCCACCGGTTTCCCCAGCAACCCTGACGCACTGAAAAGTTCGACCAACTAAAAATAAACACGATGTTTGCAGAAAATGATGTAAGGTTAAAATATTAAGTCAACAATGTTCGTCAGTTATAGGGGAGAGCAAGAGGCATTGCATCAGTTGGGATGAGATTATAATATCCGATGCACTTAGCAAAGGTAAAGGCAGATAGGGGTCAACTGAGTGTGGGCTATCCTCTCTAATTTAAGAGTAGAGTGTTTATTTTGAAGGCTTCTGAGCAACATAATTTCCTCTAAACTGCCATGATGCAGTATGAAAGCTATTTCTATCTGGCAAGCAAGCACAGGAGAGGAACGCTCATCTTTTAGAGATTGGAAAAAAGCAAAGAACTGAGCTCCGTCCAGATATTACCTTCTCTCAAGTCAACTAAAAGTCTGTGTCTGTTCATCCACACTTAGAAATTTCTCTTTCACTTCCATTATGCAAATTAAAATGAATGACAAACCAACTTTCAATTGACGTGTTTTGTTTCTCTTGTTGTTTCTCTAATGAGACGTTACAGAAAAAGCACTTTAAGATTTTTGATTCACCGTTTATTATTCTAACAATGATTTTGCTCAATTGAACAATCAATCAAAATCGAGATACTTTTTTTCATTAAAAGTTTTTTTACGTATCTTTTGAATCAACCATGTGAGCAGAGTTTATAATAAATTTTCAGGGTTTTAGATTTACACTAACATTTACCACTAAAAAGCCAAACAACAAGAGTTCAACATATGAAAATGCATATGAAAACAATTTTATTTTCAATACTTCATCATACCGTATAACTAAATGTGATCGAATCAAATCTTGCAAAAAGTTTTTGCACCGTAAACACACGCCAACCTGCATGGTTCAGATTGTCTCTTTCCAAAGAGACGGTAATAAAACAACCCCTCCACCCAAAATGATGCATAGGTATAACATTTATATCTCTGATTTATCCTGAGCCTGGCCATTTTTGTGTGTGTGTGTCTGTCTTTCTGTCAGAGAAGAATGGCTGCTATGCATTGGGAGATAAGTTGTCTCATAAGATCATGGAAAAAGAAGGGGATAAAGCAAAAGAATGAAGGAAGGAGGATGAGGATGAGTGCTCATGAGCGAGCATGAATGTGGAGTAGGTACTATTATACACAGAACAAGAAACTCATCACTTCTAGTTGAATAAATAATACTACATAGTGTCCTAACCAGGCACAATGCAACAAAGCAACAAGCTTTCCAAGTGTCTTAACCAGCTGTGACAATGACACTACATTTTGTCAGTTGCTTCTGTTCTTCTGTGGCACGAAGTCCCAAAACAGTTTACTCAACGGCCATCTTAGAAACGCTCCCAGGCAGATATTTTCTACAGTACAACTATCTATCCACTTAAATAAAGACCAAAATCTCCAAAGCTGTTTGTCACGATACATTATTCATAACACCTTGAATCAACAATAAAACCCGACAACAATAGTATTGCATTTTTAACATTTAGCTCAAATTATAATGATAAAAAAATAGTAGTGTCCCAAATTGCATACTCCTTATGCACTTAAACTACACAGTATGTACTTAATAGCTTAGTGCATGATTTGTTCCACACTTTGTTAAATTACTGCATCTTTGAAGCTCTCTTCTTAAGACGATGATACACAGAGCAATTTATTTTATTTTTTTAAACAATGCCAAGAGATGATGCTTGGGCACTTTCTCAGTGAGAATGCGAAACAAATTTGAATCTAATTTGTTAAATATGAATAAGTTTCATACACAAATGCATCGCTTCGCTTTAGAAGGCCTTTATTTACCCCCGGTGCCGTGTGGAGTATGTTTATGATGGATGGATGCACTTTCTTGCGTTTCAAACAGGTGGTTTCTGTGCACTGCCATTATAAAGCTTTGCAGCATCGGGATATTTATTAATATAACTCCGATTGTATTTGTCTGAAAGAGGAAAGTCATATACACCTAGGGTGGCTTGAGGGTGAGTAAATCATAGGGGGATTTTCATTTTAAAGTCAACTAATCCTTTCACCCATTCACATATAATGATAAACATAACTATAACGTTTTAATATTCTTTCTTAATTCTTTGAGAATAGAGAAGAAGGATATCATTGGAATCACTTTAAATTTTTTTATTAATTTTTTTCCCCCAGGAGAAGAATGATGAAAACTTAAAAGAACTTGAACATTTAAAGCGGGAATTGTGCGTTGGTGTGGACAGTATAGCTATCATTATAGTAATTGTTCTTAGTGTGAACATGCCTTTATTGTTGGGATTTTAGAGTGAACACACTACTCAGTATTTTTTACCACAAAACAGCACAGAAAGGTGCATAAGTATGCAACTTGGGACACACCTAAAAGTTTTATGTTAAGTCGGTCCAATTAAACTGTATTATTGTAAAAACACACGATCAAAAAGTTGAAAGGTGAGACTTCTATTCTTGATGGATACTATATTAAACATTATGATTTCTCCCATTCACTCCAATATACTGGATAAATTTGGAATAGCATATTACTCTTACACTTTATGCCATAGCCAGTGTTTCTTTTATGTGGTTTTTTGTGTTACCCACACAAAACTCACTGGACCATAATCGCTTTTCACATATTAACCATCAAAAAAGGAGAAGAGATTGATAAAGTTATAAATGACAAATTATATGACAATATCAAGTTTAATCCTTCAAGTACGTCAGAGAAAATCATAAAAAGGCTGCTGTCTCATGAAGCATCATGAAAATTCAAGGTACATGTTCTTAGTTTCACGCTCTTCAGCTGTGGGGTGGAGTGTGAGAAAGCATGCAAACAGATTGGCTGTGATTTTGTTGCATCAAGTGACATTTTTGCTTTCAGTCTGGACAGAAAAAAATGCTTTTCACTTGAATCTTGTCACGTCGTGCCTGTTTAGGACATAGTGTTAGACGAAGGGGACAGGAGAGAGCTAGAGGAGAAAGAGAGAAGAAAGATATGGTGTTGGAATATGTGCTAGAATCTAAAGAACAAAAAGGAGAAGATAGACTGTCAAGTGAAGGGGGGGGGGGGGGGGGGGGATGAAATTGTTCAAGCTAGGTTGGAGACTGGCTTTACCTCTGTTTGGAATCCCTCCACTAAGATAGCCACCAACAGGTTGAACAGGACATAGTTTCCAAAAGTCATGAGGGCGATGAAGTACAGAGCAGCGACTGGAGAGGTGGAGGCCATCCCATTATACAGTACCTTATTCCAGTCCTCCTGAGTCAATATCTGATGTACATTAACATATTAGACAAACACCAGCAACACATACACAAACAAACTTCAAAAATATGGGTTCTGTAAGATTTTTCTGAAAGACGTTTTTCAAAGAAGGCTGCATTTATTGATCAAAAACACAGTAAAAATAGTACAGTATAGTATAGTATAGTGAAATATTATTAGAAAATATCTGTTTTCTGTTGTAATAAATTTAAAATTTAATTTATGTGATCATGTGTTTAATTTACTCGAGTCTTCAGTGTGACATGATCCTTCAGAAATCACTAGGTGTGTTCGACTTGAAGAGGCGCTGTGCAGACCGAGACTAAGATTAATAAATGCTATAGAATTAGTTTTAATTGTTTGGTGATGTTAACTAATGTAGTTAATGTTAACAAATGGAATCTTAATGTAAAGTGTAACCTATAAATGTCTTAATTGTAATTTTTGATCAATTAATGCATCTTTGCTTAAGAAAATAATTTTCTTAAATTACCGTTTAAGTAATTTCTTTAAAAAAAAAAATACTGACCCCAACGTTTTGAACATTTAAGTGTTTAAAACGTGCTTCTTTTGACTATCTGTATAATTAACTGGGATCACGTAACATGTTGAGTCTATATTTAGTGATGTCTACTTATGATCGGATTACTCAAGATGGACGAAAAAATGCCTGATTGAAATTGCAGCTTGTGTAACTTGCCTGAAAAACTGTAACAATGGCCCACAGTAAAGAGTCAAAGTTCTTGCGGTCAGGAAGTGTGTCTCCATCTCTCTCGGAGCCGAATTTACATCCAAACAGGTGCATCCCTAGAATACTGCACAACAAAATTACAAAATACAATTAGATGAAAAATACATGGAAAGAATACATTACATTAAAACTGCACAAAACTATCTCTCATCTTGCCTGAAGATGAATATGAAAAGCATAAGCAGCATGCAGAAGGTGGCCACATTGTCCATGGTCTTCATCAGGACCACCAGCTGCCTCTGTAGAGCTGGCATGAAGCGAACCAACTTCAACACCCGCATAAGTCTGAAGGTCCGCAGCACCGATAAACCTCCTCCCTGCTGACCAACAATCTCCCAGACGCTGTCAACACATAAACACACATCTGACTATCTGGCAGAATGCATAAGAAGGACAATTCTAAAACAAATCCCAGCTACCATAGTTACTCTTATATTCCTGGGGGGAATTCCAATAGATTGGGTTATTTCACGAAAGAAAAACATTCCAACATGTTTTGGTGTGGTGATAGAGCTAATTGAATAAAATAAGCTAAAATGAAACTGCTGTCAATGCATGCAATTGAGCAACAAAATGATTAGAAACACCTGTGGATTCTCATGTATCTCAAATGTGATCCTGGACCACAAAATCAGTCATAACTCACACGGGTATATAAGTAACAATAGCCAACAAGACCTTGTATGGGTCAAAATGATCAATTTATCTTTTTATGCCAAAATTTTTTTAGGATATTAAGTAAAGATCGTGTTCCATGAAGATTTTTAGCAAATTTCCTACCTTAAATATATCAAAAAAAAAGTTTTTTTGTAAGTAATATGCATTTCTAAGGACTTCATTTGGACAAATTTAAAGGCGATTTTCTCAATATTTCGATTTTTCTGCACCCTCATATTCCAGATTGTCAAATAATTGTATCTTGGCCAAATATTGTCATATCCTAACAAACCGTACATCAATGGAAAGTCCATTTATTCACCTTTCAGATGCCATTTATTATTATCTATCCGATGAGGACAAAGGAGAGGATTTCTGAATGAAAGTGAAGCGACTCATCTGACGTTAGTAGGTAATGTGACGGATTAGTACATCACATGGCAGATGTAGTACATCAGTATTTCATTCCACAGTTACATGCACTACAGTTTTGTGCTTTTGTGTGGTTATTTTTTGTTTGTTATATTTGCTGCTTGTTTTTCTTCAAAAGGATGATTGGGTAACTATGGTAACCAGTATTTGTCCCCCCTCCCACCCCACATTTAACCAGCGTTAACCCCCAGAGGAGTGCATGTTGGTGACTGTATCTATGCAACGTGTTGAGCATTAATAAATGCAAGAACCCATCATAACATCATACCATGCCAAATCTTTTGCTTGTTCAGAAGTCTTACTATATGCTAATTTATGTCAATTGTGAATGGATGGGCGTGAAATTGCAGCACTCATCATGACAGCTGACAGTCATCAGACTGAACAGGCAACAGATGTCCCATCACTCAGTAATAGCTGCATTCTGTCTGGCTGTCATTGTTGTGATATAACACACTGCCAGTGTGCATTTTCAGAAATGAAGATGAACGTCAATAAACAGTGATGCAGGCAGCGTTATTATTGTAACAAACATTTAAAAGTTCAGAGAAAGCGGATGAACATGTATACCTGATTACTACAATAATGCCGTCAAAGATATTGTAAGGATTCTTGATATAGCCAAATGGACCATACACCAGCAGTTTTAGGAGCATCTCCAGGGCAAACAAACTGGTGAAGACGATATTGCTGATTTCCAGAGCGTTTGTCAGCTCATCAGGCTGAAAAAGAAAAAAGAGAGAGGAAGATTAAACACAGACTATCATTCATTGTGCCATATCAGTACTGTTGTCAAGGTCAGGTCATATTAGTAATAATTGCAAGATGAACTGCTTACAGATCTGACAATTTTGAAAACAGTGCTCCTGGCACTCATTTGAAGATCAAATATAAATAGAAAAGAAGGGGGGAAAGTCTGTACATAAGGACACAACTTTTCATTAAAACATTCTTTTATTAAGCAAATACAGTCTCTGAAAAAATAACAACCATCTGTGGGAGCTGTGCAGTGAAATATGGGCATTATGGTCAGATTAAAACAGTCTTGGAACAATGTTACCACGCCTTCATCGTTTACTTTTGAAATCTTTGTGACATCATATCCTGCTGCATGGTCTGAATTTTGCATGGTTAAAGTGTAGAGAAAAAAAATACAATTAAAGACTTCAAAGAAATTCTGCTGTATTGAAGGTTCACAGAAGCACATAGCCTTCATAATCCGTTATGGGAGAAGTTTGGAACAACCAGCTTCCTGAGCAATCGATGGAGAAGTGCTTTGTTTAGAATGATGACCAAGAAGCTTATGGTCACTGGCTGAGCAACCGAAGTGAGCTTTATGGCAGAGTGGCCAGACTCAAGCCTCTCCTTGACACATGAAAGCCCACTTGGAAACTCTAGCATAAACAATATTCTCTGGTCTGATGAACATCTGTTCCAAGCATCATGTATGGAGGAAACCAGGCAACACCTCAACACCTGCACAATACCATCCCAGCAGTAAAGTGTGACAGACACTACCTACAGAAGATCTGATTTGGTCTACCTGATGAAACCATTTTAAATTATTAAGTTTCATAAGAAAAGTATGCTCTACGAACACATGAATCTACTCAACTCCAAAGGTCTTGAGCCATATTTTGATCTCATTTAATTAAACAGAGCACAGACTCACACTTTCATGGCCTCATATTTCCTAATAGCTTACTGTGCAGGCTGCGCAAGATAAACTAACGTGGGGATTAACTATTTGACATCATAAACACCAAATTTCTCATTGTTCCTTTGTTTTATCAGAGCGCACTGTCTCGAACGACAGCAAGCTGAACTCAAAACTCAGATACAGGTGAACTACAAAGAAAGAACCACAGATTCCCTGGTGTAATTGATGTTGTTGATAGTTCGGTATGCAGAGAAAAAAGTTTTTTTTTTTTTTTTTTTATGAGACACGGGTGAATTGAAGGAGAGACATATGGGCCGGTTCATATTTCGCTTCGTTTTTTTTTTTTTTTCGATTGTAAAAATGAGACTGGGCAAGAGACCCAGCACGCATAACACATTCTTGAAACATCACGGCTAGCTGGGTTTAATGAACAGAGTCTTAAACGCCTGAAAACAAAACACAACATCCCCAATCATGCAACTATTTTCCTGTGAAAACTAACAGTGATTTTAAGAGACATTTAGATAGGTCGCCCAACTTCAGAGCTTTAAATGATGACAAAAACTATGTAAGCACTCTAATTGTTTTACTGAGATGATTGTTTCCGCAAAGAAATGAGGAAAAAATACAATTACATACTGTGCATGAAATGAAAAATAACATCTATATTAGCTAATAGAATTAAATGTAATCTAATCAGATTTAGAAGTGGTCCGTGGAGCATGATGATGAAGTGTGATGCTATTTGTGGGGTTTCACAGAGGTAGGGAAGAAAGCCAGCAGTTTTTTTTGTTTTTTTTTTAGTTGTTTCTGGATCTGAGCAGCTGAGGGTTGGGCACCGTCTACCCAGCAGGAGCTTGCACTTGGCCTCTTCATAGGGTGAGGCCCTTCAGTTCAAATCAGGACCACTTGTGGGAAGAGAACATCACACAAATCTCTGCAGGAGTGATTTTTCCAGGAACGGCAGGGCTGAAGACTAACACTGAACTCTTTGAAAGGTTTTGATTCACGAACCATCAGAACGTTCACTACTTTTTTTACTTTGCCTGGAATATATAAAAATTAAAGAGCCCCTAGAGGGGCATGGTGAGAAAAAAAAAAATGAGAATAATTTATTTCAATACTTTTGAGGGTGCTTTCACGCTAACATTTTTGGTGCTGTTTTGATGCACACTGATCACAGTTCGGTTTGTTTGGATAAAGTGAACGCTGTTTTCTGAACTTATGTGAAAAACTGTACCCGATTCTGCCTAAAAAGGGTAGTCTGGGGTATGCTTCATGCGAACGCTTCAGTTTGCTGCTGATTTGAACGCCAACCGTACGAAATCATGGAAGTGAGCCACTATTGACGACGTATGATTCGATGAAACTGTTTGTGTGCGTTCTCACTCACTTTCCTTACAAGTGTGACTGGCACACTGTAAGCATAAAAAACATACATCTCATTTCTGCGTGACTCCCATGTTCTTTATAGCATTTGCAGTACATTCACAGCAGATAGACACAAGTGCCATTATGTGCTGACGCTACAAAATCTAAGGTTCAAAAACCAAAATATAAAAGTGAGGTGAGCAACGCATAGTAAGTCTATTTTAGGTTATTTTACTTAAAGAGTTCAAAAATACTATGTAAAGGCAGTGTTGGTGCCCTAACTTTAGACTGCTTTTAAAGTCCATATCTCACCAGCTGCACTCCACTATAAACTGCTGCTCATTCCAGCACACTGCAAACACAGGATCAGTGTCCCTTTATCTAATTATACAGCTCCTATAAATAAAGCACTGTTCCCTGAGGAGCATACAGGTATATGGATATATACACTGGGGTGCAAACTGAACATATAAAAATGCATATATTTTTTAAGTCTGTATATTTAGACACACCTGTTTGTTTGTTTGTTTGTGTTATTATTTTCTAATTTACATACAGACGTATGAGTACATTGAGGTCTACAGTGAAAATCTGGCATAGAAAATTTAATTTAAACCTGGAGAATAACACAACAGTTCAGATTGTATTTGTAATAGCAATAATAAAAATAATAATTATATTATCTGAACCACTGCCATATGCATTTCTAAAACAGATATAGGTTTCATGTTTTGCAATGCGAACTCAGTCTGAACATTTATTTAGCAATTAATGAGACTTTTACGTTTAATTTGCGCTGATGGGAGTCACTCTAAAGTTTTTACATACTGGTAGTTCTTTGGTCCCTTAATATGGGGGGGTGAACTGTTATAAGTACTACGGAGAGAGCTCTATATACAAGCAAAATCTGGAAAAACTGTACAAGAAAAACATTGCTCTCTTTCTCCTCATCTGCTTCCTCTTTATCACTAACGGACCAATTCACTGGCTTCCATGGCACGTCAGCTTATGACCAAACATGTGCATGCTGACCTCTGTGTTTGCTTTTTATAATTACATGCTGTGTTCAGGATTGTGACCTGTTCACACTTGAATCTGATATTGGCCACATTGTTAAAAAATGATGTGAACGGGACAAAAAAACAAAAAAACAAATCAGATCTGAGTAATAAATCAGACTTGGCCCTCTTCACACCAAGAACGGTAACTATAAATATAACCATAACGATAACTATTTGCGAACGATAACGTTTTTTTTATGTTAATCTCACGTGGTTCATTTGGTTTCAAAGTGTGTACAAGCTGTTTTTGCTGTCATTTTTGCATTTACACAACTTTAACCAGCAGATGTCCTCAGCATGCTATGTTTCAAGTGAATAGCTAGTGTAATTGATCTAATATAACAGTGAATTTACCCGAAAAAAGTCTTTTCACTGCAACCTCAAATGAAGCAAGACATATTTTCGAAACTAGCACTGAATATCTAAGGTAATTTTATCCAATTGTCCATTTTCTTTAAAGTAGTCTTGAAAAGGGGAAATGTCGTCTGCCATTTTAAGTAAGTTAGATTTAAGTAGTCCGTAAGTTAGAACGGATTCTGATTGGCTGTCAGTGTTTCATCGTTCGACACCTGAAAAAAAAAAAAAAAAAAAAAACGCTCTGAAAGTGATCCCAACGATATTGTTATACCTGTGGTGTGGACAGTGCTATTATTTTATATTTAGAACAATTTTTAGAACTCTTTAATTTTTTTATCTTTAACATAATATTTATAGTTGTCGTGCTGTGAACGGCCTTTAGAGACCCCTACTTCCACTGGTGGAAGCTGAAGAGGTTGTTTTCGTCTGAGAAAGGTTTACAGTGCTCCCAAAAAGAAAAAAAGAAAAGAAAAGAAAAGAAAAGAAAAGAAAAAAACCTTCCCTTGGCAAAGAACACCACTGTGTGTCCCAAGTATGAGATACGCGTTTCCTCATCACCAACAATGACGAGTACATTACATTCAGTGAGAAAGAAATTGTTCAAAATAATTTAAGCCCATGATGAGCAGTTGAGATTGTTTCAGTGAAGCATGAACTAGCTGGTCTCATTTTCTCTTATTATGTAACCTCATTATGGCTCAAATGGATTGTAGACAAGCTATAGTTTCACCACATGTTCACCACATTACGGTTTCAATAGCCTAAAATAACTTGGTCAGATAAATAAGTAAATAAATGTGCAGCGGATGTGCAGTGGGGGGAAAACACTGGCATTTTAAAGACACCATGACATTTTCTATTGAAACAGGAAGTTGGGGCTCATATATTTCAGTTTTTTCCTCGCAAATTATTGATCATTTTCATATTTGGGTAAACCCATGCGGTTAAACGCCCACATAATGTACGCTCTGATCTGAGGATAGGACCTCATTGCTGTATTTTCAATAATAGCTAGGCCTAACTGTCATTACAAAGATTGTGTGAAGTCTCAGGACAAGTCCTGAAACAAAGCAAGCAACCCTCTGTGCTCATTAACTTGCATAGCCACAGCAGCAAGAACCATTATGCCCCAATAGCACATTAGGAAAGGAACGGAAGTCGAAAAGGGGCAGTGTGGGAAGAAGAGGTTGAAAGACACACCGAGAGAGAGAGAGATTCCCAGCAGAGATGCATGTTGAGATTGGGCACTGGGTTAATGAGCGGCTTGGAATTGTGTGGAATTTTCTTGTGATGCTAAATATTCAGGTCCCTGATTGATGGCAAAGTCCTTTATTAACGCATAACACAGGGTGAGGGATAAGACATGTCCATTTGAACATCCTCCTCTCTACACTAGCACATAAACCAGACTCCATTGCAACCTGCACAGCCAGTCTGCAGGGAAGTTTGGGAAGCTTAAAGGCTTTCATAGTGAGTGTAAGATTAAGAGCTTAAAAAGTTAACTTACAAGTATGTGTCAACAAGATACTCGAGCTGGAAAACAGGGTATAGATAAACATGGTACATGACACATTGCATCTCTTACACCACAACATATGGTTGAGAAGATTTGATTGTGAAACACAATCAATTGATTTGGAAGCATTTACTATAAATTCAAGTGAAATCTGCTCTTTTGAACTTTCTATCCATCAAAGAATCCTAACAAAATGTATCACATTTTCCACATAAATATTAAGCAGCTTTCAACTTTGCAAACAGAAATGTTTTCTAAATTGTAATAATATTTCACAATATTACTGTTTTTACTGTAGATTTTAATTACATAAATGCAGCCCTGGAGAGCATAGGAAACTTACAAAAGCATTTTTTTACAGACCCCAAACTTTTGAATGGTACTGTACATTATGTCTAGTAGTGTACACAAGCAATGGTAGTATGGGTGAAATATTTTTTTAGTAAAATCCTAAAAGGTGGCTATAGAGGCAAAAATCCCTTTCTGGTTAAAACAGTTGACAGATATATAGCCTGAAATGGAAGGGAAATAGCAGCAAAGCCAAGAAATAAACGAAACAGAATGGGCCGAGGAGCTTTTGAACAACTTGGGCTAAAGGTAGAATGTGAAATCTGATGGAAAAGCGAGATGGAGATGTGCCTGTGGATTTATTTTTAACCTCTAAAAAAAGCATACACTTCAGCTCTGTAAATAGCTACCATGTGGTCAAGTTTTGTGTGGTTTTCATGTGTAAGATCAAGCGATCAACATGTCTCCTCTCCAAGAAACACAGAGCGGGGTCTGGTAGGAGGCCGCACAGAACACTGCTCAGATCAATGTAGCAAAACCTCTTCTGACTGTTTTTCTCAGTCATTCACACATTCCCCCCTTTGGCTACATTCTGTGAAACTCCACTTGATCTTAACTTCATCCAGCAATGTGTGATTTTTCCATCTGTACCGCACAATGGAACACCGAAACTGGACAACACAACATCAAATAATGTTTTGAACCCTACTAGCAACATTTCAAGTCCAGGAACGGTAAACAAAGCTGGAATTGTTGCAGTCGAGAGCTTCTTCTTCATTCCAAAGTGGGTTTAAAAAGTGATGCAGGATGTCAGTGATTGGAAGAGAGGAGCTCAGACAAGTATGAAAGACAAAAGGCAATAGAAGCTTCAGGAATGTGAAACAGGAACAGATGCAATTAGCCAGATTGGAAGTTTTATGGGGATCAAAAAACCCCAAGTGACCTTGTGCATCCAAATTCTTGCTCTATCTGAGACTCCAATTCTCCAGATGGACTGCGCCGTAAAGACGACGTTCGCTGCCAGAATTCCCCGGGAGGGAACAAAACGAGAGGAGAGACAAAAGAAGCAGAAGTCCTGAAGGGGAGGGGAATGCCATCCCTGTGTTTGTGTCTTTTTTCAGACTACAGTAAGTATAGACAATGGAACTAGATCACATTTCTTTTGTTACAGTTCCTCAATATACTAAACTACACTAAATACACGCTAACATTTACTGTCCATTGCCATTCAAAAGTTTGGCGTCAGTTAGATTTTTTTATTTTACTTTATTTTTTTAAAGAATGGAATACTTTTATTGAGCAAAGATGCATTGCACTGATCAGTAAAAACATTTCAAATAGAAGCCGTTCTTTTGAACTTTCCATTCATCTAAGAATGCTGAAATATAATGTGTCATTGTTTTCACAACAATATTAAGCAGCACAGCTATTTTCAACATTGATAATAATAAGAAATGTTTCTTGAGCAGAAAATCAGCATATTGTGAATTCTGCAAGATCATGTGACATGGAATAATGGCTGCTGAAAATTCAGCTTAGCCATCACAGGAGAAATATTACAGTTTTTACTATATTTGTGGTCAAATAAATACAGTCTTGGTGAGCAGAAGAGACTTCTTTCGAAACATGAAAAAAAAAAAATGTACAGACTCAAAACTTTTAAATAGTCGTTTACCTCCAACCAGGGTCATAGTCAGGGGGGACAAATAACAGCTGTTCCCATTTGGTGTCCACCAACAAGAATTTAATCATTGACGCGGTGAATTCATGCAACGACTCTAAAATCTAATAAAACACATTCCCTTTTTGGCAGGGTGGTCGCTTGAGTCCACGAGGCAGAGGACCAAAATTCTAACATTGCCCGCATATTCGCAGCCGACACTCCCATTTATTTCATACTTTTTTTTGAATAACTCTGAAATTACCAGAATAAATCATTCTAATCAGAGTCAGTGATGATGAATGTTGTTTTCTTGTCTGAGAATCAACCATTTTCTGTGAAAAATACAAAACTCTACATCACTTCATCATCCTTCAAAGTTGCAATGTCTCATAAAATACTTATAATTTTCCTAGTTGTTCATGTCAAAGCCCTGAATTACGACTTCAATCACGAGCAAGGGGGGTCGTTGCAGGCCGGCATGAACCGTGGCGTGTGCCCTCCAAAGGATCTGGAAGACTGTGAGGCATGCGAGCACACTGTGTAAACACAGTGCAATGAATTTCAGATGTCTGCTAGTTCTTCAGGTCAGCCCTCAGACTCGTGCTAACTCTCTAGTATGGCGAATTACCCATACAATGGTAAACAACAAAACATGCTGCATATGAAAAGTCTTGCATTCCGTGACAATGCAGAAAAGTGTGAGAGTGGGGGGGGAGGGGAGATACACAGCCTTATGCTCACCAAGGATGTATTTATTTGATCAAAAATACAGTAAAAAAAAAAATTAATATTGTGAAAAATTATTATTACAATTTAAAATAACCTTTTTTTTTCAGTTTTAAAATGTAACTTATTTAAATGAAGCTCAATTATCAGCATTATTATTCGTCTTCAGTGTCACATGATCCTACAGAAATCATTCCCTGTCCACATTTCGATACCAAAATCCCAAAAATCCCATGTTATGGGACATGGGTTAACATGAATTATTCATATATTTTTTTTTTTTGCATTTATTTTTATTATTATTACAATGCATAGCAGTTAAAAACTGTAGTGAATGTAACTGTGGAACATGAAACTAAAACCCATGTATTTCATGTATTTAATATTGTAGGGGAGACTGGGGATGGTTGTAGCATTTTTGACATTTCTGTCTGTATCTTAGTTCTTTTAAGCCAGTGTGTTCAAAATGTGATTAAAACTAGTTACAAGTGTCAGGTATTAAAAGACATAGATAGCCATCTTTGTAGCACAAACAGAAAATGTGTAGTTTAGTTTAAAACACGGGGAGTGAAATGTTACAATTCACCCCATAGCCTGGGTTAGTTGTAACAGACCCTGGGGTGAGATGTAACATTATGGAATAAGGATTATGACCAAAAAAAAAAAAGTTTTAAAAGCTTTTTATTCAACTCAAGACTTTTTAATATAATTGGTATGTGTGCATGTGTGTAACACAAATGCTCATTTTACATCCCTCAATTTTTCTTTCTCTTACAAGAATTAGGCCAGGGGTGTCGAATCCTGCTCCTGGAGGGCCACTGTCCTGCAAAGTTCAGTGAGAACCATAAATAAACACACCTGAGACAGCTAATCAAGGAAACTGGAAGTAATCACTAGAAGCTTTCAGTCAGGTGTGCTGAGGAAAGTTGGAGCTAAATTTTGCTGGACAGTGACCCTCCAGGTCAGAGTTTGAACACCCCTGACCAAGGCATACTGAAATAAAAAATAAAAAAAACTTTACGAATCCACTCGACAGCGCTCAAAGCGTCATCATTTTTTTTTTTATTTCAGTACCGATTGGTAACGAAGTCGGTACTTTTGACGACTCTACATTCATTGTGCTGATTTGCTGCTCTAAAAATATTTCTTATTATCAATGTTGAAAACAGTTGTGCAGATTCATTTTTTGCAAGATATATATATTTATATATATATTACTGACTTATGAGATTTACAAGCACAGACACATGTAAATACACAGTTGTGAGTTCAGTTACAAGAAACAATGACAATTGTGATATAAAGTAGCAATAATTGTGAGGTATAAAGTCATGTTTTGAGATATAAAAATACAATTACTTGTCGTTAAAGGAAAAATGACCTTTTCCGTTTTTTTTTCCTCTGATGTAAAAACATAATTTTATCTTATTAATGAGGGTTTCCAGATAACAAATAAGTGAGAACAGCATAGAGACGTGTACTAACCTGCTCATGATACTCGATGCCCATGCTGAGTGTGTTAATGAGAATGGCGATCATTATTCCTCGTCCGAAATACTTGCTGTCCACAATCTTGCGAAAAGTGTCACACACCAGCCTCCAGAAATGGACCACCTTTGCTGCTCGAGCTCCTAAAGCAAATTTCTTCTTTCTGTTAGGATCTCTGCTGTCCCGATAATGGGCATCCTGTGTGAACTCATACACACCCTCACTGTCAGAGTCTGCCATCTCATTCCCATCCATTCCCTCTGAGTCGTTTCCCATCAATTTGGCACAATACGGACACTCAGGGTCAAAGGTCAAAGCAGTGTCTAAGTGTGTACTACTGATGTTCATGAGGGCATCCTTGCAAATGATCTTGACTGAAATGCATAAGACAGAAATACATCAGAAAAAAATATGCATAGACAGATGTCTTTGGTAAGATAAAACATAACATTTTCTTAAAATATTTTAATAGTTATAAAATATTTTTAACACTTGTTAAACACTTAATTTGAAATACTTAACATTTATAAATTATAGTTTTATCTATCTATCTATCTATCTATCTATCTATCTATCTATCTATCTATCTATCTATCTATCTATCTATCTATCTATCTATCTATCTATCTATCTATCTATCTATCTATCTATCTATCTATCTATCTATCTATCTATCTATCTATCTATCTATCTATCTATCTATCTATCTATCTATCTATCTATCTATGCCTCCATCCATCCAGCCGTCTGTCTCTGTCATTTTCATTTTCAACATTAAATTAAAGCAATAAGCCCCAAGAAGCCATGGTTTACAGTGAAGTTATAACAGACACCGAGTAGACCCCCCTAGTTGTTATAAATTCACTATATATATCAAATATTTAAGCCAAAAAAATACGAAATCAATGGAACTTTCATGAAATGCAGGTACACTCGCTTACTCAATCTCTCTGGTTTATAATGCCTGTGACTCACTCTACAGGACTTTTATGCCGATTTATGCCCGATTAAATAAAAACACTTTTAACTTGCTATAATTGAACAATGCAAAAAAAAAAAAAAAAAAAATCCACACAAATAAAATGTATTTTTCTTATTTAAAAAAAAAAATTGTAATTATATAATTGTTATTGTAATTATAAGGTGTTTTGTCATAAGGGTATCCTGGCGTTTTTTTTTTTTTTATTGTTAGTTTTGTATAGTTAGTTTATTGTTTGTCAATTTTCAGCTATTCTAGCAAAACAAAATATTTTTAAAAATATGTATTTATTTAAAGAATCAGAAAACATTTAATTATAGTTTGCAAATATACACACATATATATATATATACACACTTTAAGTTTTTTTTTTATTTAAATATTTTGTACATTTATTACACATTTTAATTTTCTTTATAGCTGAAAATTGCAAAACTATGTACATCACATCAAAGAATGAAAGATGTAGAGACAATACAGCTGTTTTTCCCCTGATGCCAAACTAATTAATTTACTATAAATAATCTTTTAATATATTTTTTAATGAGAAAAATTGAATAATTTCATTTTAATAGTACAAGTCTCTAACTAGATCGTCATATAGACTTCTCAGGGTTGAATTTCCAGCACATGAAACTATATTATATATAGTGCTATTTAGTGTAATATATACATATATATACTTGTGTGTGTCGCACATTCAGCTCAAGTAACTCCATTTAAAATCCATTTACCAGGAGGACCTTGTGTCTCCACAAGGCACTGTGAGGTGTTGATGGAAGTTGGGGGTATGTTTAGATTGGTAAGGACACTAGCAGTACAACTGCCTCCTCCTGGCTCCAGGATTCTCTGTCTGAGCTGCTCTAAGGCCAGAGATGACTGTAACGTGGGGTAGTTCTTATGTACTGGAGCTGCAAATGGCACTGAGTTCCTCTTATATGCATGGAGCACCGTGGGAGAAGGTGAGGGTCCGCAGCGTAGCGGCTCGAGGTGGCCTGCAACCTGATAAACACTATGCATAGATTCTGCACCACTGGGGCCTACAGATCCACAAAAAGGGTCCTGCTGAGGGATAATGACAGGCAGCATGAGACGCCCAGAGTTGTTGACATTGCCACTCTGGGAACTGTCGTCCACCTCTCTGCCCGCTTCGGTTCGGATACTTCCATTGCCCAGATGATAGTGATGGTGGAGGTGATGGTGATGAAGGTGCACGACGGGTCGGATAGATCCCTGGCGCTGCTTCTGCCGACGTCTTTTCGTAGGTGGCGGTTCCAGGGGTGGAGAAGCGCATATCCGCAGCCCTGCCCTGCGACCGGTGGCTCGGATGAGGTGGCCGATTTGCCTGATGCCTTTGCGGATAATGTGGACTAGGTATTTGAGCAGCTCATCATAGCAGCTTCCTGGCTCAGAGAAGCTATTCAGCGTGCTGGCGTTGGACCTGAAGCGCACTCTCTGCTCCTTCATAAGCTGACTCTCCCGTTGCTTGGTCTCAGAGAACTGTGTCGCTATGACAACTAGACAAAGGTTGATCATGAAGAACGAGCCCACCTGAAAAACAGTGGAGGGAGTGGAGTAGACCATGAACAGAGAGCGCTTCACTGCTCATTAACAACATTGTTACTGTAACAACAAGAAAAGATGGCATGATAAAAATAGCAAGCATAAAATCGATGGTTATTTTCTGTACTAATAGGACTTGAAATTAACAGATTGGAAGTTCAGAACAACGCCACATGCTTTCTTACTTCTGTGTAACATAAAAGAAGACATTTTGAAAACTGTTCCAGTGTTTTTTGTCCATTCAATGATATCGATGTCATGAAGTGGTTTCTTTTTCTTTTTCTTTTTTTATTTAATTTACTGGGTTTTCGATTTCCAACTCACTATGATGTAACTGACATCATCATCAAAATCTTCAAAATATTATTGTCTTGTCTTTGTCTAGTGAGCCATCTAAGTTTTTTCTGAAACGCAGTTACATCAGTCTGTCTGGTCAGGTATCACTTATAAATGTGTCATGGTCAGCCCAGCTCAGCCCACAGCCACTCACTATTATCAGGAGGATGAAATAGATGAAATTGTAGAAGGAGTGAGCATCCATAACAAAGTACATGATGTCCACCCAGCCCTCCAGAGTAATAACCTACAGGAAAGAACAAAAGTGATTCAGTGCAGCTTATGCAGTTTATACACATACACAGTTTATAAAATACATTATTTTTTATATTAAACTCGTAATCTAGATACTACGGAAGCTTGCTTCTGCCACTGATTGAAAAAAAAAACAAAAAAAAAAAACATTATTGTGTTTATTTTTTTATATCACAATTGTAACAAATTGTTTACTGTTTTTTTTTAATTGTTTTCAGACTTTTTTTTCAGAATTGTGACACAAATTAACTCATAATTGCAAGTTTCTATCTCACAATTCTGAGGAAAAGAAGTCATAAACTCGTAATTGCAAAAAAAAGTCAAAATTACGAAGAGAAAAACTTATTTTCCACAGAATTGTGAGATATAAACTTGCAATTGGCCCTTCGCAGAGACCCGTCCACTTTAGTAACTGTTGCTTTGCCCGACAAGCCATGCGCTTTGCACGCATTGAAAAATACATCCCGGAGCAAAGAGGACACTGACCACGCATCGACAGACATATGAAACAGTTTCATATGTAATATGGTATAATTTTTTAAAGTTTAAACAATAAACACTGTCTTTTATAAGTCGTGACAGATCGCTGTAGCTCCTTCAATCGGTTGGTGAAGCTACCATCTCTTCATACTAGTTCATTTATAGCATCAAATAAACATGAATGGACATCAGAAGGAATGTTGTTTCAAGTGCGGAAAGACGTGCGTACACATAATTTTTGAATTTTAAGTTCACCAACGTTACTCTACTAACTCCCCTGACTGCTTTATCAGACAAAATGGTGGATTCGGGGTTATGATTGGTCAGATCAAACTGTTTGCGAAGGGTCAATTGCGAGAAAAATATCAGAATATGTAAAAATATGTAAGATATGTAAAGATAGTTTACATATCTATTTTCTTACAATTGTAAGAAATAAACTCTGAATTCTGACTTTTTCCTCGCAATTGCGAATTTACATCAAAATTCTGAGGAAAAGAAGTCAGAATTGCGAGATAGAAACTCACAATTACAGGAAAAATTATTTTATTTTTTTATTATTCTGTGCTGGAACCAAGCTTGCTTAAGATACCGATTATCAACCTCAAGTGTGGAAAAAAATGTTAGTACGTGCCTAATGTCAATACAGTGACATGGAAACTAGAAGTATATAATCTCTGATTATATGCTCCCATGATCAGTTTTCGATTCTGTACTCAAGCATGCATGATTAGGTCAAAAGTACAGATATCTTAAGCTCAGCGGGGACACCCTACCCAGCATGCACTCTTCTTTCCCTTTGATTAATCTGTCACAGATTAGGGAGAAGCAGGGAAAGGCAAAACCAGAAGGGAAAGGCACTTTGCTTGCTATTTACAGGGCAATTTTGTGTGCTAGCAGGATAAAGGGCTGTCAGGCTGCTAATTCATTTTTTAGATACTAAAAATTAAGCGCCTAATCACAGAACAGGCCGCTTGCAAAAGGAAGATTAAGTCATCGGGCCATTCCACAGTTCAGTACATGACAGTCTCCAAAATATTTAATAGATTATCATTTTGGTGTGTTGTAAACATGAGAAGTGAAAGTTAAATTCAATTTGAGATTAAAATCAGTGGGCACATAATGTCGGATGTAGAAGAATTAAAACCTTATCAACCTTTTGTGATAAAAGAACAAAAAAATTAATACAAACCGCTGATCCCTGCAATTGTCTACAAACCAGACTCTAAAAGAGCTAATCCAAAATCCTAGGGCAAATGAGCTTTGATATTTAAACACAATGTCAGGCATTTAAAATATCACTAACCGGTCAGGAAAACTGAGGTAAGCACATTTGGGCTCAAGATAGTAAATGTAGTCTCAGTTTGGATCAATCAGTGAATTACATATGTCACTGCTAGATCAAAGTGCCACAGACTTTGTGAAGCCATATCTTTACAGTAAACTGTAAATTGTAGGAAAGAACTGATATTGGCAGATTCAGTAAGCCTATAATAATTTTCAATTTGTTGGCTGATATTATAATTCTTTACGTTTTTGTGCAAATCAATCAATGAAATAGCTTTAAATGCTACAAGTAATACTAGGCATCACAACATTATAATGTACAGTACAGTATGAAAAAAGGGCACTCATTCTGAGATTTATATTTTAACGGTGTTTTTAAATTATATGCGTTTTTAAAGACTGACTTTGAGCATTTGACAATGTCAGTGGTGATCTAAACTGAAAAATAGGAAAAATGAGCATGCACAATTAAATGTATCAAATCTCTAATACTGGATTACAACTGGATTTGTAAAAAATATTTAGTAATATCCTTACTAAACATCATATTAAGGCATTCTAAGTTATAGGTCTTTGTATAAGTCTTCACAATATAAGCAATTAAAGAAGCCATATAACAGACCTGAAAGATGGCAATCCAGGCATAACCAATGTTATCAAAGTTTATGGCCCCCTTGAAGGGATTGGCCTCTCCGGCAGAGCAGTTGGTGTAATACTTGTTCCAGTTGACGCAGGTGGTGTTGTCTGTGCTGTTGTAAGCTGCCATGTCCAGCTGGCACTGTCGGCCCTCCTCATGGAGCGTGGGGATCGAGGTGCACAGGCGCATGCCATTCTCCCGAGGTTGAGAACAGATAAATGGGTTTTCATCATCGTTTTCTGTGTGGTAGTACTTGTGCAAGTCTAGAGTGGTAGGCCTGTATGAAAGATAACAACACAAATCACGTTTTATCAAAGGAGTTTGTTTTCACACCAACAATAATCTATATCATTTCTTGAAACGATAGTTTACACAAAAGTTTAAATGTAATTACTTTCATGACATTCCAAACTTCTTTATTTTAGAAAAGACAAATGAGAAATTTAGAAAAATGTATTTCCATCCAATTGCAATGAAAGGGGAGTGAAAAAATGAACGTAAAAGTACAAAAGTATCAAAAACGTGGTCCATACCACTTTTCGGCTAGATTTAAAGTGTTCTGCAACAAATTAATGTGATGAACAGACCAACATTTTTAGACTGGATCATTGAGTCAGTGAACTGAACTTGTGAATAAATCCAGTTATGTGAACTGGATCAACCAGGTAATTGAGAATATCCAAGTCAGAGGACTGTTTAATTCATGAAAAGCAAAACATTTTGGTATGTGCCTCACATATTGCCTATGTATGCTTCAGATGACTTGGGAATGTAGTGCCATATGTACCACTTCTATGATTCTTTTATTATTTTTATTTACTTGTAAATTTACAGCTTGACAACTCTAGTTCTCATTAGCAAACGGTCAGGATATTTTTCAAAAATCTAATTTTTGTGCTCCATGAAAGAAAGAATATGTATGTAATGCATAGACACACCGTTCACACAATTCATACAAATAAATGCAAATTAACTGTGCATTGAGCAGTAACTAAGCCAATGAAGTCCTCAGTGCTCTCTGCTCAGCCTCAGTTTCTCCTAGGGTTGGGAAAACACCCATTTAAGAACCAGTCAGGCTGCAGCGAGATGAACGGTAACTATCTCCAGAAGAAAAGCGATTGAGCAAGGCCTAGCTTTAATGGCGTTTGGCTCTGACACTGGATAATTGGGCCGTCTGTCAACATAAATTCACCTCAGAGAGTAAGTGCCATGGCGAATTAGCTGCACAAGTACCTTCAATTACCCATTGGGACAAATCCTAGCCTTCCAAAGAACCCTGCCCCTTGAAATATTTATTTCTTAAGAGCAATTTAACAGTTTAAGACTGTCTTAATGTTACATAATCACCGCTGCAAGCCAATCTCTGTGAGGCAGTGGATTCCTTCAAAACGCTGTGCCAGACCGTGAATCCATGGGGTCTAATTCAAGCTCTCAGTGCAATGATAGCTGTGGGGTTTACAGAGCTAGATAGTAAACAAAAGGAATTGATTCAAGGTTGAAAATTAATAGCAGCAGAAAATGAAGAAAAATTAGAATTATTAGGATCTAAGTTCATTTTTTATGATTCATTATATATAAGTCTGCTACATTTATGCATTTCTGGAAGGAAATCACTTCCAATAGTTCTGGTGTGATCCTTCCACTTTTGTGGACATATGGATGGATGAATGGAAGGATGGATGAATGGAAGGATGGGTGGATGGATGGATGGATGGATGGATGGATGATGGATGGATGGATGGATGGAGGGATGGGTGGGTGGATGGATGGATGGATGGGTAGGTGGATGGATGGATGGGTGGGTGGATGGGTTGGTGGATGGATGAATGGATGGGTAGGTGGGTGGATGGGTAGGTGGATGGGATGGATGGGTGGAGGGATGGACGGGTGGATGTAGGTTTGTTTTTGTTAATTTATGTATTGCTCTTTATTCTTTTCAATCTGGCGTTGACATTTGGCCTTTCACCATTACAGTAAAGTGATCTCACATTATAACCCTCCCCATTTCAAGACTCCTGAGGTCAGTTGTAAATTATTAGCATTACCCTAATACAAAAGCCCAAGGCATCACACTCACAGGGAGAAGTTTTCAGGGAGGAAGCAGCGATTGCGAAGAAGCCCGGCCCACAATTGGACTCCAACAATCCCAAAGATGAAGAAAACAAAGAAGCAAAGCAGCAGAACATTGCCCAGCATGGGGAGAGTGTCCAGCAGAAGCGTCACCAGGATTCTCATAC
Organism: Opsariichthys bidens; assembly: GCA_037194245.1. NCBI lineage: Eukaryota > Metazoa > Chordata > Actinopteri > Cypriniformes > Xenocyprididae > Opsariichthys > Opsariichthys bidens. The sequence goes on from CM074296.1 coordinate 12,294,466, forward strand.
CTGCAACACAATGAAAGTGCAACTGTAGTATTATTTCATCCCTCTCACACACACACACACACAAAACATACACACAAACATTATAATAATAAAAAGATACTGCCACAAGCATATTGCTCTCATAAAACCTATGAAATTATAGTGCTATGATTCACTGAACACACTGTTGCTCCGTTTCATGGTTATGAAGGCTCATTGTAGACCTACAGTATGATTGTTTATAGCTGCCAGTAAAAATCTCTGCTGATATCCAGTTTTTCAGACACTGTTCCCCTGGCTTCTCCAATATATCTGCCCTGTGTCAAACCACAATGCCAGCTGACTGAAGCATAAATGATGAAAATCATTTCCTGTTCAGGGTTTGGCGGGTAATTGGTGGAGCAGGGTAATCCAGCCGGTGCTCCCTGGCAGCCTGCAGTCTGTGGGTGATAACTGTGGCCGGCTGTAATTTCCACATTTGGAGAAAGAGTGAGTGGCGATAAGCAGTGAGGCATTAACAGGAATGAATGACAATAGAAGATCCGTGTCATCACATAAAATGGCTCTGTGCTGTGTGGGTTTACAGAGCTCAGTATTGTGCAGATGCTGCATTTCTTAAAGCCGTCGTCTTCGAGATGGGTTTTTGCCCCTTAAATTCACTCTTCACTAATGAGACTCCCTGATAGAAACATGGCCTCAAAATATTTTCATGTCAGGGAAATTAGGACACGCAGTGTCGTTTTGTGAGTGTTTATCAGCGAGTATCTATTTACTTGTAATTAGGAAATGGTGAGCTCAGAACAACAATCGAGGTCTTAAGACATTCGGAGTGTTTCTTCCAATTACGATGTGTTTCTCATGGATAATCCACTGCTCTGAGATTTCTGCACAGAAAATGACTTCCTAACTTTGGTCATTAGTGATTCCAAATGACTGTGGAGTTCACCCTAGCACAGCAATTCAGCTAAGCTTGCCAAGTCAGGGCTTAACAAGCATTAAATCTGTGACAGCGGCACAGATCTGTGTCCCTTACAAACTGAGAGGTTACTCCCCACAGGGAGATGTATTTCCTGGAGAAAATCACCTTCCTGGATTTTGGTCCCTTAAGAAGACTGACAAATGAAATGCCAAGCCATGTGAGTTTCCTCAATATATGATAATAGACAGTTTGAGCATGAGGTTGAGCTAAGTTTAGTCAAGGTTCTTTGTTAATGACACTTGCAAACTCATTTCATGACTTAGATTTTCCAAATGATGGAATTGTATCATTTTCCAAAATATATTACACTACACAAAATGTGTAGCGTCAAGAGTCAAAAGTCGCATGGCATTTACTACTCAGATGATTGGCTGAGCTCCAAAGTCCCTTTCAAGAAAAGTCGGTTCACTCGGTAGCCATATTTGCAACGCCTCCGGGCAGCTATTTCGGGCATCCAAGACTTATGTATTTGAATGGGGGAATCCCGAAATCTCATAAACTGCTTGCTGAACTCAAACTTAAATAACATATTTCAAGTCAGCAACAAAATCTGACATGAACAATCCCATAAATGTTGGGACAGTTCTTATGCTCAAATTGCGTTAAAAATGCTTATTTTTCAGGCTAGACCAGCAAAACATGCATGTCCAGTCCTAAGCGTGAATCGCATGTTTCTATGGGAACCGGAGCTTATAACAACAGCTGCAGTGACGCAATAACTTTACCAATCAGTGATTGGTTCTTCTACATAAAAGACGGGAAGTATTCTGCCATATTGCAAGTTGCAGTTTCTCCCACTCACAAGTAATAGGAGTGCACCCTCTTACTATAGCTATGGTCTGTGGCTCCATGAACAGTAGTGGCAGATCTAATATTATTTGGAACAGTTTTACAGATATTACAAACCTCTCAAACAGGTCTGTCAAATCATGGTTTGAAAACCATATAGCGGATAAGTGCCATTTGAAAATGAAAAGATGAAATTGATTATCAATGTATGGAAAAAAAAGCCAATAAATTTTGGTTAAAAGCATGCAATAAATGTAAGATCGATTTAATAATGCAAATTTAATATTGCAATAAAGGGCAAAAAAGTTTAAAGTTAAGAGATGAATTACACAAATTACATTTGAAAATAAGTTTATTCATTTATTACTTTACTGTTACTCTTATTTCTCTTTGCAAGTGAAAATGGGAGAACATAAACTGACATACTTCCATCCACAGATGCCACTCCTTATTTTCCTTATCACTGCATTGACACCCATGTAGACATAAATGAAATCTAGCAAATATTCCAGAAAATGACTCCTTGTTTACCCGTTTCCTTATCTTAGATAGGTCAGTCTATAGCAATTCACTAATGCAAAGGTCTCGCTCTACGCAGGTGGCTTAACTCGTTTATAAACTCCTTCTGAAAAGCTTATTTAAGAGAGAGAGTATTTCCCAAAGGGAGACTGTAAATATCCTGCCATAGCCATTCTACTATGTTAAAAAGAAAGTCTCCAGGGCCACACAATGTGCCCGGGTCCCTGTGTTATGAAGAAGACTCCTGGGATCCCCTGCCCTTTGGAGTCCTCCATATGCTCCAAACAAGCTCAATAACAAAGCACAGGGGAAAAAGAGATCATAACCATGCTTTCTATTTATTTCTCATAAGCTTCCACAGATAATAAAACAGCAGCTCCTCTGTAGGTTTAATTAAAATTGCTTGAGGGGACATGAACACCACATAAACACAGGGGTCTATATTGCACTGTTGTTCAGCTGATACGTTTTACCACAAGGGTGTTGATACTTGGCAGAAGACTTAACTAAAAGAGATGAGATGCTTAATCTCCTCAATATTAATTCAATAAGTTTGTAAAAGGACAACACTCAACCCACTGATTTCATTTCTGCATCACACAAATCTCATTGAAGAGATGCTGGTGAAATGAATGGCCTGATGCTAAATAGATACCTAACGATACGATAATGTAGTCACATATTGATTCATATTTAAAAACTAACAGGCTTCTATCATCTATCCACTCCACAGGCTATTGATGTGCCTTTGCACAACAAATAAAATCCATAGATCATTCTGTGAAGCCATCACACATATGCACACAAACAATATAATTATATATAGTATAATATATCTCATAGATATCTCCTAATATGCGTATGTTTTGTCACTCAATAATTTCTTATTATTATCAATCTTGAAATACAATGCAGCTCTACAGAACTTTCTATTCATCAAAGTATGCTAAAAAAATCATGTATCATGATTTCACAAAAAAAATTAAGCACTAAGCAGCAAAAAACGGTTTTCGACATTGATAATAATGAGAACCATTATTAATAAGTGATCAGCAAATCATATTAGAATGATTTCTGAAAGATCATGTGACACTGGAGACTGGAATAATTCAGTTTTGCCATGACAAGAATGTGAAAATATATTAAAATAGTCTTTTTTTTTTTTTATTAAATAATTCAATCCGAACTTATACTGTATTCTATACACAGTATACACACACATACATAATGTATATGTATATTTATACATATATACATTACATACATATATGTATATAAATACACACAAACACACACACATACATTTATATATAAATTATACATATATATATTGAAAATTTGATTCATACATTTCATACATCTTTTGCATGTATCTTTTGTTTGTTCATTTTTTGTTTTGGTGGATGGTCAAGCCATCCACTTGGTCCAAGAGTTATTTCTCTTTTAAAATCACACAAGATTACACAAATTATACAGTTATCCATGTCTCTATCTGCTCTCTTTTTCACACCGCCTCATTCTCACCTCCATAATTCATAAAAATAGTCACTCATGTGATGCATTGGAAAAGTTATCAGCTTCCTCTCTCTGTGTCTGCATCTCTTTCTCTCCAATAGTGCCCTCATGTCTCTCACCAATCTACATGTCCACCACTCCAATTACTGCTGGCCTTCTGAAAAAGATGACTGCAACATCACCACTGGTGGACACTTGACATGAAGTTGTTCCTCGCTCCAAATAATAATAGAATACACATGTGGGCAGTTTCCAATTAACCTCCAACCGCCCTCAAGTGCAGAATCATGGTGAATTCTAATCCAGAAGATGAAGTGTAAAAGACCTCTAGACATTCTGACAGACTAATCCACCTTCTAGGGAGAGTTAAAGGGCACGTATGGAGGACTGTCTACATATTACAGACCTTTTAAGAAAGTGCTTTTCACACCTGCACACCAAAGACAAGGTAGAGTGAGCCAGCTGTACATCACAGCAGTGTTGAGTATTTTGATTTGTGAGGGAACATGTTTGTCATCTACTGACAGTTTTCTCCTGTCCCTTCATCAATCAAGCCATGGGTGTAGAGAACAACAGAATGTGATGCTGATTAAGACAGCTTCTCAAAGAGAACAGAAAGACAAGAGGGCACAAAAGGTATAGAGGACATAGAAGAAGGTGATGTGAAACAGTAGGATTAACACGAGTCTGCAAAGTACAGACTCGACCCTGTTACTGAAGTTACTGTACAAAAAAAAAGAAAAGCTGTTCCACATTATTTTAGTGTTCTTGTTACATGTTGAATGTAATCACTTTAGTAATAACTATAAATTGTGCATAATTACATGGAACTTGTCCTAAACCAAACCCGTTTCCAAACTCTATAGTATACACTGTAACAATTAGGGACACCTTAAAATAAAATGTAACCAAAAAAATCTAATTATCATTATTATTATTATTAAAAATAAATTATTTATATTATTTAAAAATAAAATATGAATGTAAAAAAATAAAATAAAATAAAATATCTATATCTATCTATCTATCTATCTATATCTAATCCTATATTGGTGGAAAGTGCCATGTAGAGTGGGAATGCTCCCCAATACTTTATTCAAATATTTTTTTTCCGTCAAAAGAATTTCAAAATGTTTATCTTTCAGCTTGACAGTCTAAATGAGTGATTGTTTGAGTTTTCTCCTATTATGCTTTTTTCCCGCTCTTTTGTTTTAATTAGTGCTGGGGAAAAAAAAAAAAGATAAATAGGATCAACAAAAATCTCTGTCACCCATTCTTCCAGCGATGGTCCGCAGCAGGCAAGCTAGAGATAAAATAATTCCCAAATTAATGCAAACATTAGGCCTTTAATTAGTCTGGGTGGCTCTTGAATAATGAATTAGGCTGTCTGCTACCACTTCACCCCCTGTCTCAGATTGGCACAGGTATTAATTAAGCAATAATGATTATATGAATGGATGCACTTTTGTCTCCTAAGCGAACTGGAGGGAATACACCTGCATGGCATTTCTGACCCCCCGGGCCAACGATGGCTGTGTCCGAAAGCTTAAAAATGCTGCCTTAAGAGGATGCATTTCAAGGTAGGAAGGCATCAAGGCATATGCATATCCAAAGTTAGCTTCACTTCCCGTCTCCAGAGATGCCTTTATATGATTGATTTTCGAAGGCAGCATATATGTTTCCTTCGCTGCTTTTGAAATCCCAAAATTCTGTGCTTTCCATTTTGTGACAAAGATGGCATCTGAAAGTTGCTGTTGGTGATCAGTTTGGGTGTAAATGTATGTTTTCCACTTTTAATGTCATTTCTAGCAAGAAAATTCTATTGTAGTAATTAAATATTTGCTTAGTTTTCCCCAAAGCTCTCTTTACGATCATTAAACCGTTACACTGTCTCAGAAGTCCGTCCGTAATCAGTTTCCTGAGGGATCCTTTGTGCGCAAACGCTGCCTACAATGTCAGTGCCTGATAAGGCAGAGAGGCAACAAGTCAACTGCCTAAGTTTTCGAAAGCAGCCTGTGAGTAACACGGCCTATATCCAGTGAGGAAGAATGGGTGCAGTTTGTCTGTCTGACATACTGAACCGTATTCAGAGGGGTGAGAACTGAACAGGACCCCACACAAATTACCCTTACCAAAACCTCGTCTGAGCTAGTCAAAACATTCCAGCTAAATACTACCATTGTTCAATATACATTTTACTACCCTCCACAAATAGGGACATCAAGCAGGATCGGCCAGACATGGTTCCTCGTGAAATAAGAGCCTTGGGGGAACCGCGGGCATCTCCTTGGCACGGAGAGTGATTAAAACATCCGGTATATAACGATGTGGCCAATGAAATATCATCACCCTGCCTTAGAGAGAGAGAGTGAATGTATGTGAGCCAGTCTCTATTATTCTTTCTGTGTGTGTGTGTGTGTGTGTGGAAAGAGAGAAGCCGTAAAAACCAATGAAGAGGAAAATGATCTATAAATCTAAAGTCCCTAAAATGGCATGAACTCCTCTGGTATATGACTGAGCTCAGGCTACATTTCTCTTTCAAATGTTGATTAAATTACATTAATTGACCATAGTGCTTAAATAATGCAATTCAACATGGAACATTGCGAATTTAATAAACTCTTTGATTGAATGCAGGGAATTAATACATTGAATTAAGTTCTGAGTTCCCATTTTCTACAACAGAAAGTGATACAAATGTACCTTAATCGAACATTTAATCACTTTAAAAATAATAATAATATAAAAAAGTAAAATACCATATACCATTATAGTTAATAATACTGCTGTAAAAAAAAAATTTAAAAAATTGACTATTTAGGGTTTACTAACTATTCCAACAAAAAACACAAGTCTCTCTCTCTCTCTCTCTCTCTCTCTCATATATATATATATATATATATATATATATATATATATGGAAATATGTTCAATGTAACTCAAAATATTGTTTCTCAAACATATCGTTACATTTTTACTCAACATTATAATGTAAATCAATTTAAAAAAAAAAAAAACCTAATACATACACACATATAATTATATAACAGTTAAGTTAAAGAGATTATAAAGTATATTTCGAACATGGCTGCTGATATTGTACTCACTGGGCACTCGGTTAATAGCTCGCAGAGGTCGAAGTACTCTGACCGTTCGGACCGCAGAGAAACTAACATTCTGCAGGTTGAGAGAGTATTCCAGCATCCTGTAAACAAACACAAACAAAAAGAGTTTCAACTTTTAATAAAGCAAGATATTTGAAAATATGCATTCACTAATGAAGGCCCATTACACCCCATTTGCAGTTCAACTGTTACTTATTTAATATCACCTGAAGGCAAAAACTGATCTGATTTTTAAGCTGATGAACATCCTACATATTGATCCCTTACTATGGCAGAATAGCATAAAAGGGCAGTAATATTTTCAAATAAAAACTGACAGCCCAGACACATTAGTGGCGTGTTTTCTGCTGAACTGCCAGCGCCATACTGTAGATCAATCGAAAGTTATCAGGATTCATCAAACAATTACACAGAATCGTTTTCAATTAGGTCAAAGAGAGGTGGAAGGAAGGTTAATGTAGAGCTTTCGCAAACAAACACATCCACAGCTGCTCCGCACATGTGAACTTCGGAGTGAGGCACATAAAAGAATTGCATGTTTTTGTAGAAAATAAACAAAGTGTGTGTCTCTTTGTGCCTGTGAGCTTGCAACTGTGTAATTGCAAACCCAATAACTGTTTCTGGCCATACAACAACTTAAAAAAAGCAGAAAATGACAAAGTTACAATTGCTCTATACGTATAAAGTTTATAAGCAAAGTTGATGCTGATAAGCACACACGCATGGTTAATGAGGGTTCTCGTGGTCACGTGACCTGCTTAGATTAAAGCTGCGTGATCTGGGGTTTTTCTCCATCCTCACAAATATGGATCGAGTGAAGTCAGTGACGTGCAAACAGTGCGAGCCCCATTAGCCAAGCAGGGCAGTGAGGAAATGTGTTCTGACTTTGTTGCTCCTGAAATGTGCAGAACAGCTTTGAAGGCATTGATTGGGCTTGATGGAAACCAGCTGGCAACTGGACTGCAAAAATAATAACAGTGGTGACTAAGACTAAAATTTGAAGGAATGTGAACGAAGAAAACACGAAAATATCAAACGAGAAGGGGAACACAGGAAGTGGATGTAGGGAGAAAGGACAGATTTGAGGGAGAGGGATGAGAGGGAGAGAAAAACAGAGAGAGAGATGGTGACTCTAAGGACGAAATGCCTGTAAAGAAGGGGAGAGAGACAGGACATGCGTGAGGACACTCAGCAAAAATGTCCCCAAGAACGCGTCTAAACAAGGTGGACGTGTGTAAATGTGATAGCGTCAACAAGCCTCTTACTTCTTTCATACACACATATGAATCACTAATATGGCCGCTCACAAACACATAAACAAAAAGTGAAGTGTCGGGCCTGGGCGTTTGTCCAGTCAGCGCCTAGACCTCTCTTCTGTTATCTTATTTGGCATGGCCGTGGTAAAGGATGACACACCTTCTCAGAATCACTCTGTTTCTTGACAACATGGTCGCACAATCAACATCGGCTCCATCCTGTGTATACAGTGCCAGTTGCAAGGTCACTATAATAGGAAAAGTATGAGCGAGCCAAAGGTCTCGGATCCAAAACAAGTGTGGCCTTCCACATCCATAAGAATTCCGCTCGTGCTAGCGTGCTGTTGTGTGTCTTGTTTGAACAGCTCCACAACAGACTATTGAAAGGACTGAAAGACATTTAAATTCCTGCAGCATTAGAAATATCAGATCTTTTGGGACGTACTCCATTTCATACGTTATAAACCAGAGTTGTTCTGTATGATCAATGCAAGATTGGTAGGTTTACAAAGCAAAAAAAAAAAAAAAACTGCAAGAGTATATGCAGGATTTCAAATGCTTTATGCTTCTTTCCCTTTCTTTCTCTCTCTCTCTCTCTCGTAACTTTCCATCCTCTCTGAGTCCCTTGTGGTCTTCAAAGCAGCCGTCCTGGCTGCAGTTCAATCAGAGCTTGGTGTCTTCCACCACCTGGCAGGTTAATGAGGCGAGTTTCAGAGGAGGTTCACTTCCGAACAATCAGCTCTCCATTAAGATAGAGAAGAAAGATACCCCTAACAACACACGCACACATACTCTGTCCTCGCTCTTCTTCTCAGTCTGTCCACATGAATCTGATTCTTTGTCTTAATTCTGTTATTTCATTTTAGACCATCTACACATTTATACGGCGCATCTGTTTGACAAATCAAGGCTAATACAATTTAGCATAACCTTAGCAACAAACGAAAAAGTTTGTTACTTGCTGTTTAAAATTACCATTTTGCCATTTGCTCAAACAAATACAGCTTTGATGAACATTACGGAATACCTTAACAACAGTAATGTACACAGAAAAAGATGTGGCTTAGCTAAGTTTCCAAAACGTTTAGGAATTGACAAGTAATATAATAGGTATGGACTAAAAGCTACAAAACTTCCATTTTGATTTTGCGAATATTGACTAATTGTCTAAGCTCATGAACAAATACAGACAGAGAAATTCAAACATACAACACTTCTCTTTGGTTTTATATTTCTGTCTTGTACGTTTCTATATATTTCTCTCTCAACAAGCTCTCAGACACAATTGCCGCCAGGGGTGCTCCTCTGTTTTTTATGGGACAAAACTGATTGATTTACTTCACTCAGAACAGGATAATCTGCCCCTAGCCTCGGATTCAGAACAGCAAAATGACAAGTTTATTTCTCTTTCTCAGATAAGTATTCTTCAAAACAATACCTCAACAACTAAGCCAAACATGTGACTTCCATTCCAAACAAAAACAAAGTCTGAGAAAGAATATAGTGCTGCCTTTCCCATCATTTGAATGAAAAATAAAGTCAGGATTTTGTTGTTCTTTTTTTCCTATCTATCTTTCCCCTTGACTCTATATACAGTATACCATGTCAACACTGACCCACTCTGGGGTCCTATGGTCGCTTTCAAGAATACTAATCATAATGGAAGTCAATGCAGACGTATAACTCAAATGGATGAAGAGAAAACCTGATTTGTTCTGTGCGTCTCCGCCAAAGAGCGTTCCCCGGATGGGTCAAACAATAAATGAATGAGGGGGACCTGTAGCTGGCTTTTTTCTTGAGGAAACGTTTGATAACCTTTCTTCATAATGCTTTGTCCTTGTCTCGTCCTAATGACAAGGTCTGGGTCTGCACATAAAGTGTGTCAGCAGTTAGTCTAGAAACAGTTCGGAGCAGCATTAGATCAGAAGCAGAGGTGGACATTTGGGTTCTCCTCTCCTTCATGACTAAATGAGGACAGTTGTTTGATTAAGGATTTGTAACAGCAGATGACAACAGAGAGATTTGTATGATGTTAGTAGTACATAATTTATGCTTTATTTCCGAAGAGAATTAAGCACCACTGTGAGTGACAAAAGCCATTATATGAAGCCTGAATATTTCATAAAAGTTAACAAATCAAATGAGAACCCAAGGGAATAATTCACCCCCCCAAAAAAAAAAAAAAAGAAATCCTGTCATTATTTACTCAGCCTCATGTTGTTTCAAATCTGTATGGTTTGCTTTCTTCCATTGAACACAAAAAGCGGTTAATGACAAAATCTACTGAGCCATACAATTATGGTATAGGAGGACTGAGTCTTTCAAGCTTCAAAAAACTTGCAAAAGCAATCTTAAAGCTTTATAAAAAGTCTCATGGAAATAACATGAGTGAGTAAATGATTTTGAGGTCTATCGCTTTATTATTTCTAAGCTTTGCTTCACCAAATCTCGTGACAGAAAAGTCAGTAAAGGCACATATTTTGCAATCCTTTCTTTTTAGGTTAGCAAATGGATCTCGACTTAATGGATATGTGAAAGCTCTCAGCCATCTGCTAGTACCTATGTTATCAGTTCCAGGTGTCTCCATATACAAATATGAGATGAAGAACTCCTAAGATGAAAGTGCTGGATGCTATCCAGAGTCATCAACAGCCTCCCAGCCAAATGGCATTCCTGAAGCCTCCTATACCTAGGGAAGAAATCCTCATTCGGGCACAGGGAGACTCCATTAGCACTGCCGATGTGGGTCATGACCTGATCAGGAGCTTTTACTGTGGTTCAATTTAGAGCAGACTTGCCTCTAACTCTGTTCTCCGTGGTTAGTTAGAAAATACATCAAAAAGTCAACTTTATCAGCTATTGTTGAAGGTTTTGAGCTTCCAAAGAGGTCCGACTGAGCATGTTCTTGTGACAGTCACACAGAAGACAGTAACTGTCAGCATTCTTGACATGAATGATGGCAATTGAGCTTACAGGTGGTGTTAGCCTTACAGCTATTGACTTGACTAGAAAATGACAGCTGTCCACATGAAACAGAATACATGCCAGGTCAAACAACCCAGAACAAAAGTAAATTATCATCATTTTCTGATCAAGACATTCAAAAGATTCTTAATATTAAAATGGAGAAAATCTTCAAATAACTTTCTTTTTTTTTTTAATAGCGTCAGTCAATAGTCAGTCAATCCAGGTTCGGCTTGCTGGGTTTAATCTAAAATGAGCAGTGAGATTCTATGAGTTGAGGGATCTTTCTAAGTAAGAGACCTGCAATGCCAAAGGCCAGAGGCCAATCATAGTGAGGAAAAGGATGAGGAAGAGGAAAAGGAGGATATAGATGTGGAAGCAGAAGTGGTTGTAAAAATGGAAGAAGAATACAAAATGAAGTAGATATGAACATGGAAGAGGACAATGGAAACCAAAAAGATGAGGGAAGGGAGGGGAAGATGATATGGAGGTAAATCAGAAGAGTTTGTAGAATAAGTAGAATGAGGAAAAGGAGGGAGAAGAGAAAAGATTAAGACAATTTGGTCTGGCCTTGATGGTGAAGCTTCCATACTAAACAGAACTCTCGTCCCAGATAAGGATCATAACATTTAGCATATCATTAGAAGAACTCATGAAAAATAATAGTGTAAAAGCATAAGGTTTCCCAGTAAAATAGAAATATTTAAGCAAAACTAAAAGACCAAATTTGTCAAAAAAGTTGGCATATGACTGCAATACATGATCATTTTGGGCAGCCCTGCAGTAGAGAGAAAATGCATGAGAGAATAATGCCTGAAATAATAACATATTGGTTCCATGTCAAAGTATGCAACATTTGGTACAGCATTATGGAAAAAGTCATAAAACTCAATTCCATCAAGGTTATGGCAAAGTATGCTAGAAGAAATTCTAAAAATGCCTTTATACCCAATCTCTTGATAAAAATCGTAAAAGTCTCACAGAGCATTTAAAAAGCATTGAAACAATCACTAAAGACACTGTCACAATCCCTGTAGAAGCCCTGTGGATTTGGGAAGTTTTGTGTATTTAACTCGGTGTGTGTGAAGACTCTATTGATGGGAAAAGGGCAGACTAATTTAAAAGTGATTCAGCAGAAGTTGCCAAATCACTGCGGGTGTCTGAAACTGATACCTCATCTTGGTGGGGTGTATTGAGGGTCTACATTCTCTAAGGGTTTGCTTTGAAAGATTGAGAAGAGAGAAAGCTCGCCTCAATGTCTCTGCAGATGAGACACAAAGACATATGATCCAGAGCACAGCAGCCAAGATCTTTAGACTTCTATAAGTTCTCTGGCTCACCTCAGATAGAAAAGAACAGAAGATTGAGCAAAACAATGTCTCAGTGAAGGGAGTTTTGGAAACCGAACCATCCAGTTGAACCACCAGCACCAATTTATTCACTTAGTAAGCAGGCTAAAATGAGTTTTAGACCTGTGATTTATTGTGTCAGGATGTTCTCCAAAAGGAGAAGAAGAAAAAAACCCTCACTAAATGTTAACCTTTAAACTAAAACAAATGGTTCATATAAACCTTGCCTCCAAGTTCTCTGGTTTATAATTAAATACTCTTTTTTATGTTACTTTGGTTGCCAATTTTTGCCAAAGCCCAAAGTACTTAAAAGTAAGCTTAGTACTAACAAACAAGTATTGTGGTACTGCCATGATTTTTGGATAAGGTAGGCAACTACACTGGTACCAAAATTTACCCCGTTTCTGCAGTTTTTTGGACATGCCACTATGGCACTTTTCAACAGCTGTGGAAGTATCTTGGAGTATCACGTGAATACCCTTTCAGAATCATGGTATATCAAAACCATGGTACACCACCTGATACCACTACTATACCATGGTACTCAGTACATTTTTGTAAAAGCAATTACCAAACAATCAGTCAGTTGGCTCAGAAGGTACCACAACCGGTCAAACTGCTGAGGACCATAAGAAGATGCAGACTTTCGCAAATTACTGAAGGTTTTGATGGTAAGCATGTCATCTAGAAGTATCAAACACCCAGAGGGAAATTAGTTTAAGCCAACAGTGGAACAAGCCAGCAGTCTGTCACTCTTGTATGGTTATCTTGTGAACACACTTTGGCTGATGTCTCCTGAATGTGCTTCCATATGCTCCATATGTCGGGCTGATTTCCATCTCAACAAATAATCCTATAAAATTACCAACACGACACATGAGGTTAGGTCAGAGGTAGTAAAGCTGGCAATAAAGCCCATACTGCCATTGAGTCAAGACCAACAAGCTTCATGCAATGGAAAAGGGGTGTCCTTGTGTTTTCTCGAAAGCACACATCATGCCAAGTCAACACTGAATGCCATCTGTGTATGTATGTTTACATACAATAATAGAATAATAATAGAATAGAATCTGCAAAATGTTAATTATTTAAAAAAAATATATATATTTTTTATTATTTATACATTGTTATTTAATACTGTCTTGAATTTATTTGTACATAAAAGATGTTTACAAATAGTCCATACACACGCACACACACACACCAAATGACCTCATTCAAAAGTTTACATACCCTTTATTCTTAATTCTGTATGGCTGTTTGTTTGTTTTTATGATGGTTGTTCATGAGTCCCTTGTTTGTCCTGAGCAATCAACCTTCCCAACTTTATTCAGAAAAATCCTCCAGGTCCTGGAAATTCTTTGGTTTTCCAGCATCTTTTACAGCAGTGACTGCATGATTTTGAGATTCACCATTTCATACTAAGGACGACTGAGGGGCTCATATACAATTATCACAAAAGGTTCAAACATTCACTGACGATCCAGAAGGAAACATGAGACATTAAGAACCAGGGGGTGTAAACCTTTGAACAGGATGAAGATGTGTACAATTTTTTTTTTATTTTCTTTAAATATCATGCTTTTTTCATTTAGTACAGCCCATCAAAAGCGACAGGAGATACTTGCATGTCTCCCAGAAGACAAATTAAGTACAATTTACCTTGATCTTCAAATTCAAAAAGTTTACATCCTTTGGTCCTATGGTTAATCTCTATCCACCCAGCAGATTGTTTCTTCTGACCTTTCGTGGCCTTTGCAAAAATTTGTAATTTTTTATCAGCGATGCACATTTTCTTTACTATATTTCTCAGAGTACACATCTACACAGCTAACTGTGTGCATTCAATACCAGTCTCATTGTTTTATGGTGTTTACAAACCCATGTTCAATGATTAGTGCTTCACATTAAAGTGGTTCATACAACTGTGCGAAGAGTTAAGATTCACACATACACAAACGAAGAAGTGATCATTAATCAAAGTGATTATTCTGACATTCACAAAGACACACTAAAGAATTATGTATAGGCAGCTAGTGATGTGTGGTGTGACTGTTTCAGAAGTGTAAGGTGATAAAAGAAACAAGCTGTATCCCAATTCTGTCATTATTGACTACATTTTGCATGTTTTTTGTTTGTTTGTTTTTTACTGGTGAACATAAAAGGAGATTTTTTTTAAACAGAATTTTCATGTAGCTCTGAATTCTACATGATTTAAAAAATGTGACGTTTTGAGCACTGTTGAGCGGATTAGTAAACACCTCTGATTGGCAATTGTGTCATCAGATATGTCTTATGACTGTGATTGGCTACAATGATCGACACTTTCAACAGGTTGTAAACAGACATCAATGACGCTCTTACACGGATACACACAGGGACAGTTTGAAAGCAGGCCGGTCCGCCTTCTTACAAAACGCTCTCAAACACTCCCTTGCGTTGGGTATTGTAGCCAATCACATACATATCTGATGAGCGTGTGAACACAATGGCCAACCAGAGGTGTTTACAAATCTGCTAAACATCGCTCAAAGCATCATTTTTAAAATTTCAGTATCGACATGGTTTCGCGGTCGCTACTCTTGAAAAATCTAATAGTAACCATGTCTATATATCTCCAACAAATAAATAAATCAATAAATATAATCAGAAGAAAACATGATACAACAAAAAATAAGTAGTTAATGAGACAAACAGATAGACTGATGTCTCTTATGTTCACCAAGGCTGCATTTATTTGATCAAAAATACTATAAAAACAATAATATTGTGAGACATTTTTTTATCTTACTGGCAAAACAACTTTTCAACATAATGTTTATAAATCTGTGCTTATTTTCACTCAACAAAAATCATTTTAAAAGGACTCACCCAGCCAACACAATGAAGAAGTCTAGCCGATTCCAGGTGTCTCCAAGGTAACACTTTTTCCCAAATATGCCCAGTGCAACCATCTTGATTACCATCTCCACAGCGAAAAAAGCAAAGATGAAATCATCAAAGCCCTGGGGGGGGAGAGAGAGAGAAATATCCGAAGGGTTAGAAAAACCTTAAAATGCTGCACCGGCCAATTCAGAGCTTGCAAAAAATGTATTTTCTTCGTCAGGAGAACCAACTTAACTCATACTATATTAAGGAAAATATAAATTATAAAATTATAAATAAAGAAATAAACTCTCCAAAGGAATATGCAGATGAATATTAAGTTCCCACTTTGATGTCACAGCATGCTGTGCACGCCCATGAGCTGAGGGGCTATAAGCCTTGACTCATCCTTACAGTGATCTAAGTGAGTCTGATTGGGCACAAACAGCCAACTCACCCAAGTCTTTATACCCACAAATCCTCTGCTAGTCCACGGCTTACGTTACCCCTGATGTGGTATTAAATGCACCTTATTAAATGTATAGAAGATATACAGGGACAATAATCTGCAATATGGAGCTTGTATGAATACAAAATACAGCATGAAGAGATAAAAGGAGAGTCAGTCTGTGTCAGTGTGCCAAAACTACTCTGCACAGATGTGTGAAAATTAACAATACAAGTCTAAATTACTCAAATTGGACATTTCAAAACGCATATTACACAATGCAATTATGAAAAACGCATAGCATCAATTTATTGATTTTTGATGAAAACTACATTTGCCATTCAGCTCTCCTTTAATTTCATTGCAACAATTTCTGGACATTATGGAGCAAACTGCCTTATTAAACATGTATTTTCTCTAGTCAGATGCAAAAGGCTGTTGGTCAGTTCTTGAGTAAAGACTATAGGCTGGCTCCTTGAGACATCAGCGGCCATGTGAACTTAAAGACCGCTGTTTCCTCAAGGTTGACTGTCACCGAAAGACACCTGAGCATTCTCAGCCAGTGAGGACATTAGTCAAACCTCTTCAGTGAGGGATTCCCTCCAGCCAAAGCACTTGCACTCTGACAATGCAGGGAATGTTAATTAAGCCGCAGTGGAGAGCATTTACTGTCGCGCTGGATATTATTCAGAGCCAAGCACTAATGTATTACCTCATCCCTGATCTGCTTGTATTGTACATAGTGGACATTTGGGTAATAGAGTACTACAGTTATTGCCAATTCAAAGTTAATGGTAACACACAGCACATCCATAAACAATACTGTCAGGATGAGGACAAGGGGAGAATCTGTGAGATTTCATTTTACATTAATGCTTTGAGGGAGGAGACTGTCTATTCAGACAGAGACTGATCTCCTGTGACTATGCCCTGATGTTCTCTCATTATCTGCCTTAATGTGAGCATATGGTGAACACATAAACACATTATAATAATAATTTCAAATAACAAAAATCTTCATGCTGAAATCTCACTTTGAAAAAGATCCTGCACTGTACATTAACACTACTCAATTTAATGATGTTTTTCATTTTTTTGAGCCAGGCTACTATTACTAATTTTGGCAGCGTTTATTATATTTATATATAAAAAGGGTTTTTAAGGTTTTTAATTTACAGTAATAGCAGGTCCCAATCTAGCTACATGGTGCTCAGTGACGTTATTGAAGTGACTTTAGTATTTTTGTGGCTGTATAAGGGAAAAAATATATATGAATAAAACATAAAACATGTATTTAATTTGTTTTTGAATAATAATTCAATATAATCAAACTACACAAATAAAAATAATATTAATAATATGATCATATTAATATATTAAAAACGATTTTTTTAAACGTGTTTTACACATTTTACAGATTTATAAAACATTTATGTGTTTTAAATTTACAGTAATTGCTTGTACTCCATGACAGCTGAATGCATAAAAACTTTTATCAAAGCCAGCTAGAAAACATAACTTTAGTAACTTTATCTTAGTGACAATAACTTAGTACCCCTAATGTATTTGGCATCGTAAGAAAAAAAAATTAACAAACTTTACTGACTATAATAATAATAATAATAATTATATATATATATATATATATATATATATTGTTATGTTGTATATTGTGTGTGTGCGCTTTTTTGTCATTTATGAGGACACAAATTTACATAATGACTTGAGTATGACACTGGTATTAAAACTTAAACGTGAAACATATGCATTTCTCATGCATATATTTAAAACTGGCATAATTTGAAAATTGCTCAAACAAATGAGCAAGTGAACGAATGAACGTACTTGTAAGATTTACACTATGTCTACACTCGACTTGCTGTGCCGCAACAGCTAAAAGTGGTCTACACTAAATGTAAACGAATCCGTTTACTCTCTGCAATTTGTTGTGTCGCATCACGTCGTGCCGTGCCTCATCCAGTGTAGACAATATCAGTAATAGGTTGTGTTGTTTTTTTTGATGGGCTCGCGTCCGGTGTAGATACGGTGTTAGTGACAAAACACTGGTCCGTTAAAGCTAAATACATTCTATCAGTCCAAATGGCCCAAAGCTCTTGTGTAGGCCATGCTTATTGTCGGTCGCTGCATCATAGATTAATCTTGACCCCAATACTTCAAAAGCGATGGATGCATCTCATAAGTGTTGTATAAGTATGAAACAACACACACACAGCTCTACAAATCTCTATGGGCCCTTCTACAGCTCAGCAATTCCCTCTAAAGATAAACGACGCAGACCAGGGGAAACCCTCGATAAAACACTCCCAGAGTCTCCACGCAGCCAGAAAACAGGGCTTAGGGGTTAAATATTCTCTAAAGTGCCCCCCCCCCTCTCCCTCTCACACCCCCCCCTACACCCACCCTACATGAATATCTTCCTCTTTATGCTTCCCTGTCTCTCATGTCCTTTGTTTCAGAGAGTCTCTTTCCATATTCCTCCTCCCCTCCTTTTTCTCACCACAGCTCATCCACCCATTTCTATTTAATACATGTCATCCTTCTCTTTCATATTTCTGTGGAAGCATTCAAAAATAGCTCGCAGAAAGAGTCAGTCTCATCCGCGCGTGTGGAAGCGAGGGTGTTTGTGCTCGTGCGGTGATCTTTTGGCACTGAATAAATCTTCTCATGGTGTCCTCTTTGTTGTACAAATAGCTGAGTGGTGTATTGTCTGTGCTGTGAGAAGGTTATTCTAGTGCAACTGATGGCCTTTCCTTGGTGGGGGGAGACAATTCTTTAAATCCAGAACTTCTTCAGACTATCTGTATCTGTCCACCCCCAGAAATACACAAACAAAGAGAAGAGGAAGCTGCAACACACATTCACTGAGGGTAAACAAAAATATCTTCTGTGTTCTTCTTACTAATTCATCTAATTCATGTGTGCAGAGAGCGGTTGCTATGCCGATGACATCATGGAGTCTAGAAGGAAAGAGAAGAGACGTGTACAATGCAGCAGGAAAACACCAATCATCACACTACCGCAAATCAACACAATAATACATATGTGGTCTCTGATATCTGTTGTTGATATATATGGTGTTAAAATGAAAACTCTATCAGCATTTTAAACTCTTATGTCATTCCAAGCCTGTATGATTTCCTTCCATCAAACATATCAGAGTATGGTCACATTAGCAATATTTCAGGAACATTTTATGGGCAAAAATGGTCCATTGTCAATAGCATAGCTATGACTGAAGCGCTGCTTACACACTACTCACTTTCAAAGCAAGCAGCTTTCTATCGGTTAGCGCGGCAGTTAGCGTGACCAACTTGATATGTTGTAAATATGAGCAAAATGTGAATGTGGAACTTTCTTAACCTCCTGAAAAACTCCTGAGCATGCGATTTCCTATTGAAATGACTGAAATTTTGCTGAGCAACAGTAAATGTGACCTTTAAGCAGAATGTTCATGCTGCAATTTTGTATACAATGATAGTAAAATGGTGCTTTAAAGCTCAAATACCAACAAAAAGCACCATGAATATATAAAAGTGGTCAAAAAAAAAAGAATCAACAACCACATTCAAAATATTCTGAAACCATACTATAGATTGGTGTGTTGAACAGACAAAAAGTACTTCCCCCTCGTAGCGCTCAATTTTTTTTAATGATTTCAATATTTGCATATTCAAATGTGTTATAAAACCAATAAACATGAAAAACCAACTGGCAATTGGCATAACTGACTTCAAATCTAATGTGACAAGTTTTGACACGCTGCATTTGAACATGTGCAATTGAGATATGCAATGAAAGAGAAGATGATGGGTGGATAACAACATTTTGTTCTGTTATAAGGCTAAAAAGACACCAAAAATGTGTGCCAAGGACACACTCATTGGGTTTTGGCAATCAGTGTGTTACCCCTGTAAGCAGTGGTTGGTCCTTGTTTTCATCTATCAAACATGCTCAATGTTCTTTAAACAAATTGTTGGGTCATGGAATGTCTGAGATGTGATGTACTGTAATCTGGTGATTGTTGCTGTTGGTTGCCGTCTGTCGGTGCAGTGTGAATCATCCTACACAAAGCTGTCATAATTCTTCAGAAGATTTGGGGAAATAGCTTATGTGTTGTATATGGACTAGTTTTATGGTGCTTTTTACCCCCTGGTGACCATTCAGTAGTATGAGAGCAGCTTAGGCTGTTTTTACACTTGGCATTAACATGCGATCAAAAAGATTGGATCGTCAGCCAATCAGGACATGGCGCATTTACATTTGTTCACATCAAGTGACCTCTGTATATGGATAACTGACTGTATTTCTGTTTCTCGCACAATATTTAAATTAGGTCTGTAATAGGCCTTTACCACGGACGCTTTCGAAAGGCAGAAGCTTCAAATGGCCTGGTAGTGTAAAACAACTTTGATTTAGTCTCTATCAATGGCAGTTCACAGGATTTTTGTGATTTATTCATGTTCAATCAATCACAAATTAGGTACTTAATCTACCACTTTGAGTTTCCGAACATTAATCCTGTATGATGAAACAAAGATAAATGTTGTCATATTATTCAGATGCACTTCAGGTTTGAAAGGAAAGCATGCAAGCATTTGTAGGCTACTCTATGTGTATGCAGAAAACGCCAGAATCTGAATTATTAAAGAAATAGGCTACAAGAACATAATACAAACAATGCATTGCATTAAAGAGCATTCATTGAATTAAACAAAAGTAGACTATACAAAACAAAACCAAATAGGCACCGAGTAAAGATGCAAAAATTAAACAATGGCAGCCTTGCTTTTGTTCACTTACTTTACTTTCTGATACGATCTTCAGTCTTAGATCAATTTAATTGAATCATTTACGTATCCAAGAGTGAAGGTGTATGATTTCCCATATATTATTATTAAAAATATATAAAAATTCTATAATTGTTTAACCATTTTGTAATATTTAGTTTGTTTGCTGTGACACACAGAAGGGGTTTTCTCCAATGATGTGACTGATAGTACAACTTATCAGGTTGAAACACCAAAACAGAACATAAATTCACAAATCGCATCAATTTTATTTGTTCACTGTACTCCAAATCTTTAGAATCAATATGTTTGTAAGGAACAGATCCAAATTCAATCCTCTATCCATCAATCTTCACCTTCATTCTCAGCAGTGGCCGTCAAAGTCGAAGTGTTCTGATTAAGATTTGAAACTTGCGCCCTCGAGAATCATCACAGCGTGGTTTACGGCACTGATATCGAACGTTCATTGGTTCTCACCTGCTTCATCACAGATATGACACGCCGTGTTTTGGTGGATAGACATTTCTACTCATCATCACTTGAAATACATTTTCGCAATAATTAAATTATTGTTATTAAATTTGTTTGTCTGTTATTCTTTCATTTATGACAGTAATTCATTTTTAAAAATGTTCGTGGGTAGGTTTAGCTGTAGGTGTAGGACTAGTGGCTCAAAATATTGTTTTAATGTGTATTTTTTACAAAAATTGTCATTTTCCTACATATTCCTGTCCAATAAGTTTTATTATCTTAACATTCTGTATAAAATGGGTATGTTTAGATTCGGGAAGGGGTTTAGAGATCTTACATTTATCTACAAAACGATAAAAGGGAAATTATACATATATCTTTATGACATCAAGGATTCGTACATATTTAAGTATTTTTATGTTTTAGTTCTATAAATATGTCAATATTATACATTTCAGCAGCTTTCAGCTCCAGGTGGGAAGAGGGATCACAAGTATGAGCTGAAGAAAGTACTTCCATCCACATCCATCCATCCAGCGATGCGTTCGCGTAAAAAATGTAAAAAAAAAATAGATCGCCTTCTGTATTCAAGTAACAAAAAAGTTTAAATTAGCGTCGTGTCAGTTACACTTTCTTCATGCTTTTAATATGGAAGGCGGTCTAGCGGAAACTTGTTAAATATGCATATTTTTTTACACAAACGCATCACTTCGCTTCAGAAGTCCTTTATTAACCCCCTGGATCTGTGTGGAGTACATGTTTATGATGGATGGATGTGGAGTCACAAGCTCATACTAGTGACCCTGTTCACTGCCATTATAAAGCTCAGACGCATCAGGATATTTATTAATATATCTCTGTGTTCATCCGAAAGAAGAAAATCATACACGCCTAGGATGGCTTGAGTGTGAGTAAAGCTGGAGCTAATTTTCATTTGAAAGTGAACTAATCCTTTAACTTTACATACAAAGAAACTACACACAATGCTTTTTTGTAGTTCCTTTTATATTTTTATATTACTTTTTATTTCAATTTTTTGCACTTATTGCATTGTGCATCTGGTAAACAATAAACCACCAGTGTCATTAAGCAAATGGAATTCCCAAGTTACACAACAGACAAAAAGAACAACATATGTTCACTTTACCAGGAGAGAATGCGAGCTGTATCATACTTGTACTGTACAAGAGATGTGTAGTTTAAACCATGCATTAGAATCTCATCATCCACAAAAAAAAAAAAAAAATACACTGACAGTAAAAAAGAAAGAACAGGAGAGAGAGAGAGAGAGAGAGAGAGAGAGAGAAGTAAGGTTATGGCAAAATAATAGTTAATTCAATCGGTACTGTTAAACACAAAGAGCTCTGCTCACATCACAGTACTTCATGCATGACTCTCCTCTTAAACATGATACTTCTCATTTTCTGCCTCAGAAACAACTTACTGTACCTACACTCTCGGCTCAACTAAAGCTTGCATAACAACACACACATGCATCCTAACACTGCAATTTGCTACTTAAAGGATTAGTTAACCCACAAATGAAAATTCGGGCATGATTTACTCACACATGTTGTTCCAAACCTGTATGACTTTATTTTTTGTGTGGAATGATGAAGTAGATGTTTTGAAGAATGTTTTTCACCACACAATGAGAGTCACTGGAATAAATTGACTATCATTTTGTGAAGAGGAATACACTAACTGTTTTTTTTTTCAAAATACCTTCTTTTGTGTTATACAGGAGAAAGTCAGACATCTGTGTTTAGAATTGTATGTAGGTGACTACATAATGACAGGAAATAAAAACTGCCAAAACTGCAGAGAAAAAAAAGGAAAGAGGAAAGCACTGAAGAAATAAATGATAACGTGTTGTGTGGGCAGAAGAGAAGGGGCACAGAGAGAAAGAGAGAGACGGCAGTCATGCTACCCGGCTTTATTGTATTTCCCTGAATCCCATTATTCCACCAAAGGCATTCTTTCTGAGCTCATGCCGAGGGCTAACCTGAGTCACATCAGCTATGGAGCCCAGGCGTGTCTCCCTGACAGTGATGGGAGCTGATTGCATGTCTTTGTAAATTTCCTGATGACCAGGTTTGCAATCTTATTTCTGGCAAAGCACACTAATTTCAATATGGCAAGGGGGAGAGTGATTTAATAGAGCAGTTGGAGAAGATAATCGCTGAAAATTCTCAGATTTCAGAGATAAAACAGCCCAGGCCATTTATTTCCAATGAGAAGCAGGGAGGGGAACACTCCAACCGTTCTGGGGTCTAGCTGGACTTTGGGTTTCATTTACTATCAGAACAATCAATTAATCTACAATTCAGAAAAATCTAAGTTTACACAAAAATTATAAAGAGAAACTGAACCATTCCCATTAAATTCCAACGAAAACTTGGCATTATCCATGGAAAGAAAGCAATCTCACCCAGGCATGTTAGAGAGTAAAAAGAAACTCACAGCAAGTCTAAATTTCATTTCAAGTTTAAAGCAGTACAAATGTGTATCAGAGGTTTCCCTAAATCTCCATACTATGCTAAGTGAATTAAGAAATTATATAAATGTACTTGAATAAAATAATAGAATAATAATAACGTGAATAAGATTTTCTGCACCTGCCCTGTCTCAGACCTACAGTCGTGGCCAAAAGTTTTGAGAATTCCATAAATATTAGTTTTCACAAAGTTTGCTGCTAAACTGCTTTTAGATCTTTGTTTCAGTTGTTTCTGTTATGTACTAAATTATAATTACAAGCACTTCATACGTTTCAAAGTCTTTTATCGACAATTACATGACATTTATGCAAAGAGTCAGTATTTGCAGTGTTGGGCGTTCTTTTTCAGGACCTCTGCAATTCGACTGGGCATGCTCTCAATCAACTTCTGGGCCAAATCCTGACTGATAGCAACCCATTCTTTCATGATCACTTCTTGGAGTTTGTCAGAATTAGTGGGTTTTTGTTTGTCCACCCGCCTCTTGAGGATTGACCACAAGTTCTCAAAGTGTTAAGATCTGGGGAGTTTCCAGGCAATGGACCCAAAATTTCAACGTTCTGGTCCCCGAGCCACTTTGTTATCACTTTTGCCTTATGGCACGGTGGTCCAACATGCTGGAAAATGCATTGTTCTTCACCAAACTGTTGTTGGATTGTTGGAAGAAGTTGCTGTTGGAGGGTGTTTTGGTACCATTCTTTATTCATGGCAGAATTGTGAGTGAGCCCACTCCCTTGGATGAGAAGCAACCCCACACATGAATGGTCTCAAGATGCTTTACTGTTGGCATGACACAGGACTGATGGTAGCGCTCACCTTTTCTTCTCCTGACAAGCCTTTTTCCAGATGCTCCAAACAATCGGAAAGGGGCTTCATTGGAGAATATGACTTTGCCCCATTCCTCAGCAGTTCATTCACGATACTTTCTGCAGAAGATCAATCTGTCCCTGATGGGCTTTTTTTTGGAGAGAAGTGGCTTGCTGCCCTTCTTGACACCAGGCCATCTTCCAAAAGTCTTCGCCTCACTGTGCATGTAGATGCGCTCACACCTGCCTGCTGCCATTCCTGAGCAAGCTCTGCACTGGTGACACTCCGATCCCGCAGCTGAATCCTCTTTAGGAGATGATCCTGGCACTTGCTGGACTTTCTTGGACGCCCTGAAGCCTTCTTTACAAGAATTGAACCTCTTTCCTTGAAGTTGCTGATGATCCTATAAATTGTTGATTTAGGTGCAATCTTAGTAGCCACAATATCCTTGCCTGTGAAGCCATTTTAATGCAACGCAATGATGGCTGCACGCGTTTCTTTGCAGGTCACCATGCTTAACAATGGAAGAACAATGATTCTATTCTAACCCAATCAGCCTGACATAATGATCTCCAGCCTTGTGCTCGTCAACATTCTCACCTGAGTTAACAAGACGATTACTGAAATGATCTCAGCAGGTCCTTTAATGACAGCAATGAAATGCAGTGGAAAGGTTTTTTTGGGATTAAGTTAATTTTCATGGCAAAGAAGGACTATGCAATTCATCTGATCACTCTTCATAACATTCTGGAGTATATGCAAATTGCTATTATAAAAGCTTAAGCAGCAACTTTTCCAATTTCCAATATTTATGTAATTCTCAAAACTTTTGGCCACGACTGTACATAGGTCATCTTACATTTCAACAACTCATTGCGGGATGTAGCATATAGAATGCAGTCAGAAATTCAACTAAAATTCAAGATATCATGGCAAAAAAAAACCTGTATGAGTTTTTGTTTAATATTTATACCATTTGATATAGTTAAGCAACATCACATGAAAAACATGCACTAAGTTCTGTTTTTGTCTCGATTAGCATGAGTGCAAATGTGATATGATATTGATTTTATACAATAGTTCAATAATTGAGAGGTTAAATTGTGATATATTTTTATACACAATATCTGTTTTTGCTCAATTTTGCAAACAAAAATGTTACCTATAAAGCCAGAGAATAATTGATGTGCGTCTCAGAGCAACACACAACTGTGTTTATTTTCTGAATGAATGTGCAATTTGAGTGAATCAATTTGGTGAAGCAATGATTCAATAGCCCATTCACAAAAAGAGCCATTCACTTTATTCCTGAATGAATCAGCCGTTTGAACGAATGAATGACTGACTCAAAGACTTACTCTTTTAGACATTTACCACCATTTACTGGCAGTTTTACTTTCTTACTTAAGAGTATTGTTTCATTAAAATAAAATACAATAAAAAAAATAATAATAATTTTATATTTTGGGCATTGTTTGCCCAAAAATAAAAATTCTGTTTATTTACATTTACTCACCCTCATGTCATTTTAGACTTGAATGACTTTCTTTCTTTTGCAGAACATAAGATATTTAGAAGAATGTTGGTAACCAATTTTGGTCTGTAAAAATATTGAAATACAATTAAAATGCACCTTCTGGAAATAAATAAATAATAAAATATTTATATATTTATATATATTTATATATATTATATATATATATATATATATATATATATATATATATATATATATATGTATGTATATATACACATAGCTGTTTATGTGTAATAAATTATATGTTGAATCAAATTAAACATTTCTTTCTAAAGCTACATTTTGTAATTTCTATTTGATGCTTTTTTCATTTCAAGGGTTAGTTCACCCAAAAATTTAAATTGTCATTAATTACTCATCCTCGTGTTGCTCCACACCTGTAAGAACTTTGTTCATCTTCAGAACACAATTTAAGATATTTTTGATGAAATCCAGGTTCTACGTCAAAATGCTGACTCATTATTGGCTGGCTCCTGTGTCAGCATCACACGCATGCATAGTGCAGCTCACATGAACAGCGTCGGCCAATAATGAGATTTTTGTTATGTTTTTGCAAAAAAACATTAACATTAACAGTATTCGCGTCACTTCATAACATTAATGTTGAATCGCTGCAGTCACATCGACTATTTCTGGACCTTAAAAGTCTATGGACGAGTCAGACACCTCAGGTTTGTATTAGTATTAGTATGTCGATATTGATTTCAAAATCCAGTGGAGGCAAGCTACTGCTGATCTATGATTTATGTGACAGTATCCCTATAAAAAGAATATTATAATAATGTCTCACAGGCACTCTGTACAGTAACTTGACCCGCTGTCACAATGTAAAGATCACAGATTAGTATCATTCATTACAGCAACTATTAGCTTAATAACTCAGAAATAAGAGGTGATTCACCTCATGTCACAATCAGTCACATTGTATTCTGAAGTGCCTGATTACAATGACTGCCTGGATGAGTGGCTTTGAAGTTGTGTTTTAAGCACTTCATTTAATGTGGTTTAATCCTCTCTAGGGCTGGGCCATTTCAGGCTCATTTGTTTTTATATAGCCCTCCAAATGCTTATGACACCCGCATAGCACTAAACGAATCAAATAGTTCAGTGAGAAAGAGAGATTAAAAGTGTTGTATAACTTTTTGAGAGCCAGGGAAAAAAAAAATTCTTCACATGACAGTATATGGAGCATAAAATACTGATGATAAAGCTTTTTTTTTTGTAAGAGACATCAGGACTTGATGGGAAGGAAAAATGTAGATGAGGCAACTACAGAAAAAAAAGCTAATTTTCATACTCAAAAAAGGTTCATAATTTGGTTTTAACATTAAAAAGTTTGGAATGATTTTATGTTCGCCAAGGATGCATTTATTTGATCAAAAATTAATAAAAAATATTGTAAAATATTATCATAATTGAAAATAACTTTTTTTATTTTAATTTATTTTAAATTCATTTATTTATTTGTATTGTCAAAACTCCATTTCCTGCGCCCATTACTCCAGTCTTCAGAGTCATATGATCCTTCAGAAATAATAGTAGTAATATTCTAAATATTAATATTATAAGTGTACAGAAATTTTGAAAAACAGCATATATTTGAAATAGAAATCTAATGTAACTCAGTAAATGCCTCGACTGTCATTTTTGATCGATTTAATGCATAAATTAAAAACGCACACACAAGCACCACAGCTTTTTATTTAATATCAATAATAATAAGAAGAAATGTTTCTTGAGCAGCAAATTAGTATATTAGAATGATTTCAAAAGCATCATGTGACACTGAAGACTGGAGTAATCATGCTGAGAATTGAGCTTTGCCATCACAGGAATGAATTACATTTTAAAATATATTCAAATAGAAAACCTTATTTTACATTTTCATAATATTTCACAGTTTTACTTTATTTTTGATCAAATAAATGCAGCTGTGGCAAGCACACGAGACTTTCAAAAACATAAAGAAAAATCTTACTGACCCTAAACTTTTAACAATAGTTCATACAGACATACGCATGTGTAGTATACATATACAGTACATGCCATTTTCCTCTCATAGTCCCCTGATAGAGCGCAGATATTTATATTTCTGTGTAAATAAACCAATGTCCTCTATGGAGGATAAAACTGAATTGTTGCTGGTTTCCTAACAATAAAAGACATCTATAACAGAGGATACAAAGCTGAAAAGAGAGGATAGCTCTCGGATATCCTTAGGACAAAACACTCATCTGTTAAACAAAGCAAAAGGAATTTAGCAGATTGAAATCAAAGTCCCTGAGCCATGTTCCCAAGTCAACTATAAGCCAGAGCAGTGTCTTTGCTGTGATAATCTGCTTTGAATTACAGGCGAGGATCTTTTTGTTGCCTATCACCACATGTGGTTTTGGGCATTCCTGTGTCTTTTGGAAGTCAGTCAACACAACACGCTTGAGGATATCTAGAGAAACCCAGCGTTCCATGAGAGATGATGACAAATGCCTGAAATAACCTCCCGTTGTTGTAACAGTTGTTTGATTTCATTTTAACACTAACCATTTCAAATCTGATTCCAATTACATTTTAGTTTGTTTTTCATTTATTCTTTGATCTATTTTAAGTACATGGGGGTTACAATAGGTGATGTGTTCTAAGAATGAGACTTACCTGCAGTATCTCGCATCGCTCTGAGTCACAGTGGCTGTCCTCACAAGGGTGAAACATCCCCAGAGTAACGCAGTTCAGCAGGATTACCAACATGCTGGCCCTCTCGAACCATGTGGGAAGCAGGAGTTAAGGAACAATACATAGAAAGTACATGCAGACACAGAAAAATTGCAAAAGTTCTGTTCAGAATATAAACAAATGGCATTATTGCAGTCTAGAACAATATCTCATGCTGCTATGGTGAGTGATGAAGAGTTTGAATAAAGCTGCGGATTCATTAATAAATCTCTGTTGTATAAATGATGTCCTTCTTTCACACAAACAGTCTGAAAAAAATGAAAGGGTTCTGTCAGGCGCTTCATATAGAGGTTCCCATCATGGGATCATTTTATGGAATTAGATTTAAATAATTGTGTTTTAAGCAATCATTTGAGGGTTCTATTTAGCCCAACCTTTTTTTTTCTTTTTTTCTTTTTTTTTTTTTAAATGGAGCCCCTAAATGGACATGGTGATAAGAAAACTATGAGATGGGAGGAAAAATATATTTCAATGCTTTTGCGTTCTCTCACAAAAGTTTTGAGTTCCCCCAAGAGACTTTCTGTTCACTTTCCCTCGTAAAAAATTTGCGTTAGACCGAGAAGGTGAACGTGAGCTCACCAAGTACAGCATGTTCCTGGATCAACATCTTTGTTGATCCTGGAACAACATTACAATCAACCAATCAAATTTGAGGGACAAGTTAACAGTTCATGTCGAGTTACAACCAAGGTTAGGTGCTTCTACATCAGTGTTATTCACCTATCGTTTCCCTCTGATTTTAGGGATAAATTTTGGGTAGGGTTAGGCTTAGGGGTAGGCCAAAAATTTCAGAATGTTTCTAACTTGGAAAATCAAGGTGACCACCCAGAAAAACTCTGCATTCGCTTGCAAAGAACTCAAAAAATTTGAGTGCGAGTGCAAATTTTCTACAGGGTATGCAAACATTTTGCGAGCAAAAGCAAAGTTTCAAAACATGTAGCGTTCCAAAGCAGTCACATATAATTGTTCCTTCCTTTTCATGTTTTTTCAATGCCAATATCTGTTTAGGGTCTCAGTAGTTTTCAAAAAGAAAAGATGATAGTATTGTATTAAATTGTCACGTTACTGTAAGCGATCATGTAATTCGGTTATCGCAGCTTTAACAAATAACATTTCAATGGCTAAAATCACTTTCTCTGTCAAGAAAACAAGGTCAGTCCAGCTAAACGTGTTACAGGGCCAATGGTGCTTTTGTCATTATGTTCGTCATTATTTTTCTTGATTTATTAGTGGGGAATAAATGACCCAGAGTTCCTCCATCCTTTTAGGTTTGTAAATGTGTGGCTGGTTCCGCAGATGCCACGTACCAATTCAGGGGTCGAGCTCGCACATTTACATCTAAATTAAATACAAGAATGCTAATGCCTATAAGGGGTGCCGTCTGAGCAAAGTGGCACCAGACAGAAACCAGCTCATTTTTCACAATTACTGCCAGCGGAAGGCCCAAGGGGACACAATTAAAGCCACCAAAACAAAATAAGAGGCCGCGCCATCAAACAAGAAAGTTTCCTGCCAGGAGAAACTCTGATCGTGGTCAACAATGAAACAATATATTGTCCAATGACCTCATAACGGAATAAGGAAATTACGCAACACATGAGACGTCAAGTGAAAACGCTCAGTGGATTTACAGTGGGATACTGGCCTCTTATGTGATCATAATTTCACAAAGGCATCATGAAAAAACTGGCCTTTGTGCCGTATACACTGCAGATATATGAGAAGTCATAAACTTCAATAACGTATATCCTGGCACATTCTGTGTTCACTGAAAGGATTTCCTGGTAAAGGCTCAACACTGGTTTTACAGTATTTTACAGTTCTTGACCATAATGAACGTCTCCAGTTGCATAAAGGGGCTCAGGCTGTAATGTATTCTGCATGAATAATGTAAACAGACAGAATGTGTCTTCTTCCCCCAGAAAGGCGGAAGACTAATTACAAGCTGCTAACTTCTCTCAGCCATCATTGATCTATATACACTGAACCAGAGGCACAGAGGAGAGTTGGTGGAACTGAAGTCGTGAACTATGTGAGAAAAATCACTCAAAAACAAACAAACAAACAAACAAAAAAATGGATGATGCCCAACATCCAACACTTGGTCAGTTTTTTTTTAGTTTTTTTTAAATGAAATAAACTGGTTATTCAGCATAGATGCATTAAATTGACCAAAAGTGGCAGTAAAAGACATTCATAATGTCACAATATTACTGTTTTTACTGTATTTTATTTTTGATCAAATAAATGCAGTCTTGGTGAACATAAGAGAAATCTTAGGTACCACTCATTTTTTTTCAACTTAACCCATAAAGTTGTGGCCTAATGGTTAGAGAGCTGGACTTGTAACCCAGTGGTTGTGGGTTCCAGTCTCAATACAGACAGGAAATGTAGGTGGAGGGAGTGAATGAACAGCGTTCTCTTCCACTCTCATTCCATTGCAGAGAACAAATGCTTACTATGGGACACCACGCTTGGCCACTAGGGGTGCAACGATTCAACTCACGGTTCAGTTTTTATCAGGTCACTTTTTTCACCTTTTTTTTAATGCCCAGTTGTTGTTGCAGTTGTTTTCCAAAAATGTCTGAAATTAGGCTAAAATTAAATTTTTAGTTAAATTTCCTACTTTGCAGTGTTGCACTTTTTAAGTGTAATAACACAGCTCCAATCTTCCACCCTCTGCTAGTTTATTGAGTCTCATTCACTTCACAGTCTTTATTCTTGCATGAAAATATAACATTCAATATTGATTCGAAATTATTTATTTCCCCTGGTAAGCAAGGGTTCTGGTAATTCTGGGGTTTACTGTCCAATAATGACTAGCTGACTCTAAATAGAAACTCCCATAGGAACCTATGCAAAAATTTAGATAATAAGGAAGTTGCCAGGTGCATTTCAGAGAAAACAACCAGCCCACCACATGACACATTATCCAGGAAGTTGTCAAAAGCTCTTCCTTAAGTTGTCTACTTATATGTCAGGTTTTTTTTTTTTTTTTTTTTTTTTTTAATCTATAGCAACCAAACCTAAAAAAAACAGCAGTAGATGATTAAAAGGGTTAATGAACATAGCAAGTCACAGACATTGCAAATGTTTTCTTTGCCAGAAAGTAGTAATAAAAGATAAAATGGAGAGAGTCTTGTGGACAGTAATATCCAGACAAGCCCCCATAAACAATAAATGAGAACACTGGTACGTGTGCTTATAAATTATTTCATAAAGTTTAATTTGGAAAAACAAAGTGAACTCATACAATGGGCAGAATCTGAAGTGAGAAAGGAGCTTAAAAATGCTGTGTGATCCTTTACCGTTTTCCACTGCGCACCATGAGCAGACACGTTTTCTCTCACGTGGACCCCCTTCACCACTGCTGGAGAAGTGTAGGTGGGTTTCACTCACAGGCAACTGTGAGATCAAAACCTCATCAACTCTTTATGTTGTGTTTATGTGGAGCCCAATTCCCACACGAGGCTGCCTTCATGCTCTGAAAAGCCTCACTTTCAGTCTTCTGACAGGCTGGAAAAAGTAACAAGGCATAAAAATATTGCTTGTGTGAGTTTGTGTGCGATTCTGCAGCTTTTCCAGGCCAACTTTGCAGACTAATGCTAGCAAACACACCTGAAACAGTGACAGAGGTGGGCTGAATAAGCGACACGCTCAGATTTGTCAAGCTCCTGGACTTGGGTATATACTTATCTTATGCTAAGTAATGGAGAGAAAAAAAATGATGGTAGCATCCCATAAGCAGGATGCAGAACTATTGAGAAATTCTGTTGCAAGGACATGCAATGATAATAAACCCAGCTAAGTAATAAAGCTAAATGCTTTTCCTAGAAACTAGAAGAACTGAGTATCCATTTTTAGTACTGGTATATATATATATATATATATATATATAAATTGTAATGCACATAGTATTTTCATATGTGAGCTCCAGACCATCTGTTAATTCATTTTCAAGCTTTTAAACCCTTCATATTTGCATCCTTCTTTCTCTGCAAGTCTAAATGTGTTCATGCAGACACTTTAAATGTTTAGTGGCCCTTTCTCCAGGGTCTCAGGAGCCCATATGGATGAATGCCATGGCTGGCTAATAGCCGTATTTCATCCGCCCAATGTTTAATTCAGAGCTCTTGGCATTAGCTATGTTTCATCCCAGGCTCTTACATTCTCCAGTGTCACACGTCCTGACATGGTCCTGTGCTGAGACCCCCTCAGAATTATGTCCTCTTGTGGCACTGCACTAAAATGCCCAGCCTGCTTCAATGCAAAAAAAAAAAAACCTCCATGATGTGATGTCATCAGTACACTCATTAGGAAAGGACATTTTGCTCTCTACCCAATTTTGAGACTTATTTGAGTGGGTAATTTGTGAGTAACTATAATACATGGTAAAACTATTACACCTAAAAAGCCATTTCTTCATTTTGAATCGTGGTAGAGTTGAGGCAGAATCATCATTGAAAATGAGTTAATAAACATATATATATATATATATATTATATATATATATATATATATAAATACACATCCCATAGTTGTACAATGACCCTGATTGGAGCATCCGTAAATGCCTCAAAGCATTAATTATGAACCAATCAAATAATCTGAATCGACTAAGATTTAGCTCATTTGCATCGCCAGCTCTACGATGGCAGAGACAGATCTGCCACAGGATAGGCCTGAATTCAGTCAATATTTCAGAGACTTGAAGCTCACATCTGACACGTCCTCATTCCTCAAACAAGCCCATCTGTCAAACTTGTGCATGTAAAAGTCCAAAGCTGTGAAAAAAAAGGCAGAAATGTGATTCTAAGGACTTAGGAAAGAGTCTATGGGGAATGTGAACGTTTTTTATGCCACACAAGCTCCTTTCTCAAGTGCACTTCTTAAAGTTTAACTGTAAAGTTAGCTGCAGTCCTCTAGGGTGAACAAAGGAGAGTTCGAGGTAAAAACCTCACACTGACCTCTCTTAAAGGGACAGTTCACTAAAACATGAAAAAATCTATCATATATATTCACGCTGCTCATGCTGTTCCAAATTTTTTGGTGCTCAAAAGGCACTGATCAAAACCAGCATTTGTTGTATTAAGACATGATATCAAGGCTTTTAAAAACACAGACAAGAGTGCATTAGCAAAGAGTCTCATCTAGTGCACAAAGTCCCTTGTTTTCCTCACTGTTAACAATTAGTCCTGCATGATCTCCCAGATAAAAACACAACAGAAATAACACCACTTCATTTCTGCATCAGCACGGCTATGGAGCATAGCATTGCGGGAAAAAAAACAGAAGAGAGAGACGTACGAACAGTTAGCGAGCAGATGGAGGTATACGTTTTCTGTTGCCTCTTACAGCTCTGCATAAATACACGATGAGCCTTCTAGCCTTCTCAGATTTTACATACAATGTGAAACGCACATATCATAATTCATTTAAATTGTCTGCGCTCTAAGACACTAAATGCCACATAGGTTTTATTACTTAAGTGGTTAATCTAGAGGAAATTTGAGACATAAACATTTTGTGTGTTTATTTATGTACAGATGCTTCAGGGGCCGTAGTCCAAAAGCATTTGCCAGGTTCAGCTTTCATTCTAAAATGAAAGGAGAGTTTGAGAGAAACATTAAAAAACCCTCAGAAGCAATTTAAAGGCCAGATGGCTATAAAAAAAAATTTAGATTTCCTCAGCATCTTCTCTTTTAAGTCAACTTCCTGCAAGCGGCAGTTCTGTAACAAGATCAGAAGTCTCAGTGGATCATTGAGGAAGGAATCATGTGATGGAACGCTGACAAAACTGGGGACATCTGACTGCAGAAGTGCTAAAAGAGCCACTCTCTGCTCTACACCAGGGAGCTGCTTAAAGCTGGAAAAGTTTGCATGCAACTGTTGCTTGTCTGTTAAGTGTAAAATTCCAAATTCCTCTAAAAATAAAGAGTGAACTTCCGAGTTGAGGGAAAGCGAGGTTCAAAATTAGAAACTCGCTGTGGGACGCAAACACAACACGCTGTTCTAACCAAAACACATGGATAAACATGCATCGCAGAAGAGGTGAATCGGTCAAGATCTGAAAATGTTGCTGGATTTGTTAACCTGTTGTGTTGATATCCACGTAGGCTCAGTGTTAGCTTGTAGCACAAGCACGGATAACAAAAAAAGTAAGAAGGGGCCATTCAGATGCTTTTTAGCCTGAAATCGATATTGAGATATTTTTCTAGGCTTACTATATTTGCTACTATATTTTACTATATTAGGCAGCTATTTTTTCCTCCAATCAGTCCAAGCTAACAGGAAACGTTTTCATAACTTTGGATAACATTGTGGCAAAGTAAGTTATGAAGAAACATTTTTCCACTAATGTACATTCACAGTCTTATCAGTCTTTAATAATGTTTTCAAAACATTTGCACAGAAACGTTATTTATACATCATTCATGGAAGTTTTAGTTCATCTAATGTTTTAAAAGTAACGTTCCCATAATATTTCCAGAATGATAAAATGGAATGTTCCCTTAAAGTTCATATAACCAAGAAAAAATATTTTTAAAATATTTAAAGAACATTGGGAAACAATGTTTTCATAACATTAGCGAAACTTTCTAAGATCATAAATTCCATCAACAGCCACTGTCGCCAATTAGATTCAAACACTAAACGCAAGAACTAAAAAACTATAAAAATCTAGTTCAAATTAATCAAGGCACATTAATAATTTGTAATAAGATGAATGAAAATAAAAAACGTACCAAGGCAGTGGTTCTCAAACTATTTGAACATAACGCAAACCAATATTTAAATAGTTTATTGATTCACTGAAAGTTTGAACTGATTCAAGAAAATGAACTGAGCCACTTTAGCCAGTTGACATCCGAGACGCTATAAATTAAAAAAAAAAAAAAAAAAAAAAATTAAAATCTGTCTAAATGCTCTAATACTCGGAAATCTTAAGATGAGGATTGCAACAGAAAAAAAATATTGGCCAAACAAAAAGCACATTAAAATCACTGCCATGTGTTGTGTAATTTTATACTCCCAGCAAAATCATTGTGAATTTTCTCTGTATATCACCCAGTCCTAATAGAAGTCCAGGTAGAAATAACGTACAAAGGCAAGTTCATGGCAGGTCAGTCTCAAAATCGCTTTTGACGTGCCTTGACTGGACAGTCTTTACACCCAAGTACATTAATTTTCCCATCACCACTAAGTCAACCAAAACCTAAGAATCAAAGAGCCATGACACGGACTTAAGAGGGCAATAAGGAATAATTGGAATGTGCCAAGCATTTCACACTTACAGAGGTTGTACACGCTGAAAGCAAAGCACGTTGTGCCAAGAGACAACGATTTTCTGCCGCAGAGCATTAGCTTGTTCATTCGCTCAATTAAGGCCCTGTTCATACTGTGCAGTTCCTCAATGCGTCTCTGTCTTTTCTCCATGTGCCTCAGACTCTTCAGAGCGTTGAGTCCACTTAGTCCAACAAAGATGAATGAGACACTACAGCCCCTATTACTACCCCCAGTCAGTCAAAACCTCTCTGTTCCCTATACAGATGTTCCACTAATCTATACAACAGAGCTCACTGCGAATCCTATATCAAACCTCTTAAAGCCATTATTTACCCTATAAAGAATTAGCCTTACAGAGACATATGCTGATATTATGGACATTTATAGAGTAACTGTTTACATTCACAAGAATATTCCAATTATATTCCATTTTCCAATTATAAAAGCATAATACAAAAGCAGTTATTTCATTTAGTGGATACACATACACACACACACACACACAACAAGTGCTGAGCAGCAGTCTATCAACCTATTAACAGATCAGCCCTGCTTCCACTCAGTTGAGAACATTTTCGCTGATGCATGCTGCCCCCTGCGATGGCTGTGAGCTATGCTTTGACACCTGACACGGGAGTTTTAATTGTTCAAAATAACATGAAATTGATTCCAAAGGAGATATGCACATGAGTGCAAAGACCTGATTTAGCATTAGGAAGTGGAGTTTCCATGGCAGGATTAGCTGCTTTGATGTAGCAGGAAAGACCAGAGTTCACCCTTGTAGAGCGATTGCCAAGAACTCATCATCTGAACACATTGCTCTACAACTGTCAATCGCTTCCATTTGATGAGTGCTTTCAGAAGTTTAACAGTACATCACAAGATCATGCATTCTTTCTCCTGCTGCATACATCTGGTTAAATCATGGCATGATTATCAACACAGAGATTTTACAAGCAAAACTAATCATATTAATTTATTATTATTAATTATAATAATTATAAATTTGAAAGGTTTTATTTTAAGCCAAATTTAGCCAAAAAAGGCTAAAAATGCTGTATTATGCATGTCGGGCCAGTAGTTGACGATGTCATTTTGTAAAGAAATACTGACTGAACATACACATCAAACACACTTTCAAAGTGTTAAGTTTACTTCAGATAAGATAGGGTTACGTGTTAAGTCTTCAGAACTTAGCACTCATTTTTGCTATGAACCAATAAATTGGTTGCTATACCATTCTAATGCCTGTCATCAAAACAGTAATTGAGACATTATTCTGCTGAACTATGAGTCTTCATGATGAAAGCCAATGTTGCCTAGCAACAGACATTTCAGAGCACAAAGGAGCAGAGGTGTTTCCTGGCTCGAATCTGCTGTAAGCATGTGAGTTTTCCACTGGCACAATGGGAAATGTAATATACATACAGCTAATCACGTGCAAGTATGGACCCCAAGACGGTGCTAAACCTGGAAATTAAGTAATGTGATGTAATTGATCTTAACTGCACTTGGCACCTCACATTCCCAGTCACACATTCCAATGCAGCTCTATAATGCATGGACATGATGATAAAGTATGTAGCTCTCTCATTTGATACAAGATACATTTGGTCTCGCCTCAAATGAGAGTACATCCTGCTGTGTCTGTGTTTCAAATGGTGTTGGAAGAGTGACAAGGCCAATGGTTGTGTCAGAGCATGGTGGCATCTGCCTCTCGCCAACAGGACCCCTGAGGCATGGAGACAATCAGGTCACCTCACCCCTCGTCTTCCCTCTGTCCTTCCCTCCAACATATCCTCAAAGCCTCAGGCAGTCTGTCTCGGGGACACAGGTGCTAAATGATAAGCCATTCGAGCAGACCAGAATTTTTATATTAAATGGGAGTAGGAAACGTCCCATCATACGAGATCATCACACGGAACCCGAAATTTACACAGAAATTATTATCAAGATTCTTCAATAATGCTGATTGAATGGATGGATGGATGGATGGATGGCATAAGGCACATTTACTTGAAAAGCAAACAATGGATGGATGGATGGATGGATGGAATAAGGCACATTTACTTGAAAAGCAAACGATGGATGGATGGATGGAATAAGGCACATTTTCTTGAAAAGCAAACGATGGATGGATGGATGGATGGATGGAATAAGGCACATTTACTTGAAAAGCAAACGATGGATGGATGGATGGAATAAGGCACATTTTCTTGAAAACCAAACGATGGATGGATGGAAGGCAAATTTACTTGAAAAGCAAACGATGGATGGATGGATGGATGGATGGAATAAGGCACATTTACTTGAAAAGCAAACGATGGATGGATGGATGGAATAAGGCACATTTTCTTGAAAAGCAAACGATGGATGGATGGATGGATGGATGGATGGATGGATGGATGGATGGATGGAATAAGGCACATTTACTTGAAAAGCAAACGATGGATGGATGGATGGAATAAGGCATATTTACTTGAAAAGCAAACGATGGATGGATGGATGGAATAAAGCATATTTACTTGAAAAGCAAACGATGGATGGATGGATGGATGGATGGATGGATGGATGGATGGATGGATGGATGGATGGAATAAAGCATATTTACTTGAAAAGCAAACGATGGATGGATGGATGGAATAAGGTACTTTTACTTAAGCAAACGATGGATGGATGGATGGATGGATGGATGGATGGATGGATGGATGGATGGATGGATGGATGGATGGAATAAGGCGCATTTTCTTGAAAAGCAAACGATGGATGGATGGATGGATGGATGGATGGAGTAAGGCACATTTACTTAAAAGCAAACGATGGACGGATGGATGGATGGAGTAAGGCAAATTTACTTGAAAAGCAAATGATGGATGGATGGATGGACAGATGGATGGATGGATGGAATAAGGCACATTTACTTGAAAATAAAACTGTATATGAACATTGTATTTGTTTCCTACTTTGTTGAAGTATAAACAAATAAATTAAAAATAATTTTGCTATATGCATGAAATTTTGCACCAAACTGTGGGGATAAAATATAAAATACTAATGAAGTTGGTGAAATTATACTTGTGTCAAATATTATTATTATTATCGCAAATTAAGTAATTTATTTTATTTATAATAAATTATTACACATTTTCTTCTGTATGACAAAAGTGGTAGAAAGCGTACAAATGTCAACAATTTTATTACCCTGAGAAAGTATCAAGTGTCTTCCCTCAGACGTGTGAAGAAAGATTAGATTAACACGGGTATGGAATTGATTGGCTTTTGATCGATTTTTAGAAGGCCATGTCTCCTAAATATATGAGCCGACTCACAATAGCAATGGAAATCTTTTATGGAGAGAAAAGATCATCCATCTAGAAAATTGAGCTGAATGGTAATGTGAACATTTCCCAAACGTGCTATCGGAGAAGATCAGTCTCCATCAGCTAGCAATGATTATGGTGATTGTCAGTGGTCATATTTTCATAAATAGAAGAGTATTTCCCCCCTTTCATTACAGTAAATAATGTAAAAGATTTACAAAACGTCCCACTTTGGGTAAGGTGTGTGTATGAATACATGAACACCCACCACCAAATATGTGATTCCGCTTTCAAACAAAACATTACAAAAACGCTGTTAACATCTTCCCATTTCAAAGCTTTATTATTTAGCAACCACGTCTGTATTAAGCAATCATGACCCCCAGCACCATCTGCATCCTGAGGTAAATGGCAGATGCTGACAAATATGATCTGCGGATGTTTATTCACTTGTGCGTGATCAGGAATAGAAAGAAAATTCCTCCCTATGCTAGGGGATAATGAATAAAACATTTTAAAGCCAAAATACGGACGACATCTCATTAGGATCAGAGTGCCGACACAAAGGGGCACAGAGCTATTTTTACATCACAGAGCAAACAACAAAAGGCAGGATTCTGAGAGCAAACTGGTCCCAGTTCAGTGGGCTGCTTCCTTTTAAGATGCCCTCCAGTATGCACAGTCTCTTCTCTGAGGTAAACGCACATCCTTGAATTACAAAACAGAGACAGGTCACAGACAAATCCACGCTAGATCACTGAACACAGTCATACACGCGGCGCATTAGAGACAGTCATGGTGGTAAATGCTCACAAATCCCTTTGAGAGTTACAATGCATCTCTCACTCATCACAATAAAATGTGAAGGCTTGCTTTGAATAGAAGTCAACATGAAATCAAAATTTCATATTCACTTCACTAACGTTCTTGGTCCATCCATCCATCCATCCATCCATCCATCCATCCATCTTTCCTTTACTACCTTTTTACTATTTCAGCTAGTTCCCCATGTACATATTATGTACTTTTTATGGTAATTACAATAGTTGGGTAATAACTATGTACCAACCCTAATCCTACCCCTAAACCTAACCTTAACCCATGTAGTTACCTTATTTTAACCAGTACTTTCTTAGGTAAGTATAGTGTAAGTACACGTAAGTAAAATAAAGTGCAACCAGATTAACTAGTGTCTGATTGTGCGTGAATAAATACGTATCAGAAATCGCTGATCAAAGATTAGGTGTTAGAATTAACACGGTTTCATACATGTTGTGGCATTACTCTCGGGTCCATGTCGTACAATAAAAGTCTGTTTGCAAAGCCTGCGCCGAAATTTACATTTAAATCATTTAGCAGACGCTTTTATCCAAAGCGACTTACAAGGGGAGCAATTAGGGGTTTCATGCCTTGCTCAAGGGCACCTTAGTCATGGTATCGAAGGTGGAGAGAGTGCTGTTCATTCACAATCCAATTCAATTGCTGCCGGCGTGGGAATCGAACTGGCAACCTTCAGGTTGCAAGCCCGACTCCCTCACAATTAGGCTACGACTACCTAACTTGTGACTGATTTACCAAAGAATCCGCTGCGAAATGACACAATACACTGCCTTACGTACAGAACAACAAATAATGTTCTACTGAGACATTACATAGATGAAAATAAATGACGTTTGGAAGTAATGTTATTTTGTAGTCCAGCGATCATGTATCTCTCCTTCTCATAGTAACATATATATCAGTACATGTCATAGGTTATGGAAAATTTTATTTCTCAATTTTTGAACTCTTTTAATTAATGTTGACTAGCAAAATAGGTGTATTTTGGCAAACTTGCATTCAGTTTGGCTCTATTCTGGTATGGAATGCCCACTTTTACTATCCAATCAGATTCTGTATGGCGGACAAAATGTACACATTTTCCCACACTGAATATCCTACTTTATTAATAATAAACAACATTAGTAATATGGGTTTTCACATTAAAAGCGTCACTTTTTCTAAACGCGTGCATTCTTTACGCTTAGCTCGCACCCACAAACAGTGCAATTTCTTGCGCTGTTTAGTTGGTCCACAAGGTGGCAACAGTGGCCTGGCCTGTTGTTCCACAGCAAAAGTAGAAAAAAAAAACTAGATAAAGATTTTAAAAAAAAATAAAAAAAACCTTAGTAGGTAAAGAGATGCCCACAATTTTGTTACGAGAACAAAGACATTTTCATCAATCATAACTTCTGGAGAGAAATAGTACAGACACTGGACAAAGATGAAAATTTCTAGTGCGCATGTGTCGACATCTGTTTTTGTGCATGTTATCGAATTAAGTATACTTTGAACGGCTATTAATTAAAGAGTTTGTGTCAAAACTACTTTACGCTGAAGTGTCATTCATGCAGGGAGGGAACCAACTGAAACTTCATTCAGTCATTACTTTTTCCATTCTTTTTGGTGCCGTCTGTGGCAGAGAAATTACACACTTCACCTTTAATAGACAAGAGAGGGCACATTTCATTCAATCTTTCCTTCCTAACAGGAAAGTACTTTGATCAAAAAAAAAAGTCAGATTTTTTCCAGACACAAGAACTTTGATCAAAAGGACAAATGACAGAAGTAGGTCTAATATATGTTGCTCATGTTTGTCTGTCTGTTTTCGTTTCCCTAAATATTCAACCCCTTTATGTAATTCTGTTTGTGTAAATGCTCATGTTAGGCTGGTATGAGAGGCATGTATATTTTAGCAGAAACCATTTTCTCCATCTGTTCTCATACTCTACTATGCAAAAGGACAGTGATACAGCATTAATCTTAAAACTATGTAGATCATAAATCTTTCAGATCTGACCATCCAGAAGTAAAATTTATCTGAGGTCACCTTAGTATCTACTCCCAGTTTCTTAGGGATACATCTGCTTTTCAAGGAAAATCTCTTGGCCCACTGCAATTTCATAACAGACAATACTTTAAGAGGGAAGATGATAACAATAGACACATAATTTGTTGATGGGAACATGTCATTTAAAGAAACGGTTTGAATGATTGAAATCCACACACATAAAATTCAGAGTGACAGTCACAAAACTCCCTTCACATACTGCGAAGAGATTCCACTAAAACTTTAAAAAGGTCTTTGGAATCTTGGAATTTCCTATT
This sequence comes from Opsariichthys bidens, assembly GCA_037194245.1. NCBI lineage: Eukaryota > Metazoa > Chordata > Actinopteri > Cypriniformes > Xenocyprididae > Opsariichthys > Opsariichthys bidens. Next base: position 12,336,853 of record CM074296.1, read on the forward strand.
GTTTAACTCATTAATCTATATCATTGCAGGAGAAAAATGGTGTTTCTGCTCTTGCATTCCTGGCTGACTGTTTCTTCTAGCTTATATGGGGCTTGTTAGTGTGAGACTAGATCATGTCTTCCCTCTGGCTGAAACAGTGAGGAGAATTGCAGTCCAGTGAAGATTAAGGCAGACCTATTCAGAATCATCAGTGACAGCCTGCTCTCTTTCTCTCACTCTCTCTCTCTCTCTTTCTCCCACACAAACACACTTACACACACACACACAAAGATAGCCGTGAGCAGTCAAAGTCTCCTGGTATACATTAGCACAGCGACAGGTTGCTCTGTGAGGAAACCGAAGTTGAGGTGAAGTGTTTTGTCTTGATATCCTGAGATCGTTCTGCATCTCTCTCGCTCTTTCTTTCTCGCTATGTAACACATTCCCTGCAGTGCTTCTGAGAAGCTATTTATCACTACAACTTACGACCACCGCGATGAGGCCCTCAGAGTCAGTGTTGATTATGTTACTGCTCCATAAAATAGAAAGTGAAAGACATACATTGTCTTAATATGACCTTGTTATTAAGAACAGTTTGGCAAGTTCCTTAAAGTTGCCATTAACGTGCTGAAGAGGGAAATGGTAAAATCGCACTAACTTTTGAATGGTGTCTAAAATAAAGCAGCACTCAAACCAAAGTCAAGTAAGCAATAAGATTGGCTTACTAAGAGTTTAACCAGTATAAAATGATGAAACTGCACACTGTCAGGGGAATTTAAAGGTACTGTGAGTGATTTGTGGAACCTCAACTAGCCAGATTTATCAAAACGGCGTTCTCGCACGACAAGTAAAACAAAGTGTTAAACTTAACTGATGCTGTTCTCAAGACACATTTCTAAAAAGTTGAACATTTTAACTTGAGCGGCACATTTTTAGAAGGCCATTTCATGCGTGAGGCTCTGCAGAAGACCCAAGTGGTGAGTGCAACGGTCAAAGAAGTGCATTGCATGTTTATAAAGAAAAACAATGGAAAAATAGCGCAGGGAAACGCAAAAGTGGGTGAATTGTACCTACTTCTGTCACAGATTAAAGGATACCTAATTGTGTAACATCTTTCAGGACACTGAAAGTCGATCAATTACTGTTGTGCACAATTACTACAAAATACGGCTTAAAGATTATGTTTTTATAGTTTAGATGTAAAAATCAATACGGAGAGATATAATAAAAGACTGAGGAAAAGGGCAGGCCGCATAAGATAAACAACTCTCACATAGGTACACACTTGTCAGACATACACATTACAAAGTAAGGACATGGAGGGACTTGGGAATCTGCCATTATGTGATTTTTTTTAAAACTGTGTGTCAAACCTGATCCCCTCACAGTACAGCTCTGAATAAAAAAAACTTCATCAAACATCAGAGGAGAAAGAGAAAAGTACAACATGTTCCAGTGCCATGAGAACCAAAAATCTCCAACAACGCCCGAGAGAACACAATTCCACTTCTTTCAGAAAGCTTTGACAATACTGGATGGATAGATTAATCAAATATTATGCATTCAGTGTACAGAGGCGTCAGGCCTCATGCTTTAGGACTGAATTCTCTTTCTTTAAAAGAGTGCTGTCTATATATTTTTTACCAATAAAAATGACTTAGATACAATACTATATATTTATACAATGAAACATTTGGTATTTATGTTTGAATAATTAATTTATATTAGTAATTATAGTAATCTCGAAACCAGGTAACACCTATTAGAGGTAGAAGCACTTGAGTTCACACTTGTGTCAATAAAACAGAACAAATTTGAACATCTCCCCTCCTGCACTTGTTTTGGGTTAGCATGTTTCCTTCCCTTCCTTGCCTCTACACTAGCAGTATTTTTCAACAGGAAAGAAACAGACTAAATAAACCTGAAATATATCCTTTAATCCAAGCAATGGAATGGTGTATATGTGAAGTACAGGCTATTAGTTGCCTTTGTTAAACATTAAACAGCAAAGTTCACATGTTAACAACACTATTAACTCTGGCTCTTGGGTCTGCAATGACGAAAGAGTAATTCCAGCAAACAGACAGAATCGGAACCATCTGGTTGACATGGAGCTTAATTTCAGCGTCTCTCCTCTCACCACAAACAGTGACGAGGAGGTGGAGGGTTGGGGTGGGTGGTCCGTCAGAGTGGAGAGGGCCCTGTCCGCCCGGGAGTCCCTTTAAAACCCTTTACATCACTCTAAAGAGCATCTGGCTGGGATCTTCACAAAGAACTCGTTCGTCTCCTCTGTGGATCCAAGGCCCTCCCGCCATCCGTTTGAGGAACGATCAAAATAGCCCAGCCAATCTCCTGGCATGTCATAACCCATCATACTCAGTAAATAAAGCAGAATGCTTACATGCTCACGGGGCATCCTAAATAACCCACTTGAGAACGAGTTTCCTGAATGCATGTTAGCCACGTTTTCATAAATATAACTTGACAAGCAGTTGGCCCTTTCATTTTTCTTTTTTTTTTTTTCTTTTGCACCATTTCTGGCCCTAATTGACCGCTGTGTGCATGTGTAGGAGTACAAATAAATCGCCATGTTTCATAACAAATGACAGTACTTCACTTGTGTTGTGAGGCAATCACCCAGTGTCAAACAATATTCCTCAGCTTAATCTGATTAATAAATATCTTTTCCAGTATTTAACCCCTTCAGGACAGCAGAACTTTGAGTCAAACTGTTTTACGTACCATCTGGGTTTTCAAACTTCAAAACCTTTTTTTTTTTAAATATATTATATTATATTATATATTATATATTATATTATGGTAATTTGTGGAAAATATTCTGGACAATATTTACTTTTTATTAAGCAGATTTAAATAGTAATATTAAACATATTAAATATTTAAAAAATCATTGTGTTAAACGTTTCACCAAAAGTTAACTCTGACCCGGTTAAAAATGCCTTTTGTACCCCCCCACGGACACCCTAAAACCCCTTATTTCCCACTAGACACCAGTTTGTGAACCCCTGACATTGATGGATCATATGGACTATTCACTGATGGTGTGATCATGAATAGTAAGCCTGATAATAGCTCGACCTAGTAAAGCTTGATCAAAGTTTGGTAATTTGCATCAGTAACAAACCTGCTACCATGTTCCCAAAACCATATTTGACCACGTGCATTAGATGTGCATTTTCATTTATAAATGTCATCTCGTATAAATGTCACACAAAGTAGAACTAGTTCAGGTAAGTGATACAATAGCTATAACGTTACAAAAAGCTCAAAGACTGAGAGCAAAAAGCTTTTTCGTGTGTTCCATCAGTAATGTACTGTGCTGTAGTTCACCCTGTTGTGTGGAAACTAGATGTAATTAATATGAGGGAAACAGAAAGAATGTCCCTCCAAACCACCAAATCAAAAAAAAAAATTGCTCTCCTAAAGTTTACTCAAGACTTATAAGACCTTCCCAAAAATCAACAGGGAGATAAATTCTTTGCAAAATGTACAGAGCTTTCCAGGAATTTAATATTCGGACTATTTTTCAAAAAAATCTCTAATCCTCCCTTCGCTTTTCAGCTCACTCACACACATGCACAGAGACATACTAAAACCAAAATTTAATGAATAGGAAATGCATGTAAACACTCAGCAACTCACCATGGAAACACAGTTCAGTTTGACAGTATGTTTACACTGCAGAACTTGGTCTCTTTTCATTTTCCGGGTTGTTAGGAGATCCAGTTTCTATGGTAATTGTACCTCTTATATATAGGCTCCTCCTTTTATTGAGGTGCTCGCGTTGTAGTTATGCAGACATATTGAAATGATTAGCTCATGAGTCTAACAAAAGACCGGTACACTATAAAAAAAACAAAAAAAACATTATAGCTTTTCAAAATCTTTTTGATTTAAGATCACCTAACACTGTACTGTTTATTGATATAGGCCATATTTTGCCAACTTTGCAACAATGACACTAATTGCCCTGTTTATTAATGTAAAGGTGCACTGAAATAATTTGTGTTGTATATATACCGATGCTATACTATACCAATAAATGTGAATAACTAAGTTTAAAATAGGGCCACTTTATAATTTACAGAGGAAAAACAGTACAAGTGCACACACCAAAATGGCATCCTATAATACCAAAAATACCGTTGACATTTTATTTTAAATTAAAAATTTTAATTGATAGGTTTTGCTCAATGCTTCATTACATTCCATACCCATGAAATATGCATAGGCTACTTGGTCTCCATTGAAAAATTCAGACCCCATGTATGAGGAAATCAGAAAACCCAAAATGCTGAAGTTGATGTAAGCAGAAGAGAAGCAGGAAACAGCTGGAACGCACTTATAACCACTATATCCATGGAATAACATGGGACCTGACAATAGCTCCATTGATGGGCATAATCTAAAACTATCTTTAATAGGGAACCACTGCATTGCAGACTGCCAGAAAACCCTAAAGAGGCTAATGAGGAGAAAGCCACAGGAGATGGAGATGGAAGGAAAGAGAAAGCAAAGTGATAGAAGACCAGCCAAGGCAATATGCACAAAACGTGCAATCTGGCACAACAATCCTCAGAGATTCAGGGCACCAGCGTGGAGTGGGCGAGGGGCGAGAGAACTCAGCATACACTTTTTCTGTGATTAGAACATGAAAAGACATGATTCACCCAGGTGCACTGAAAGTAGCAGGGAGATGAATATAGAGAGTTGAGGGGAAGAGGCATAAAGCTAAAAGACTTCTTCACCTGAAAGTACAAAAGCCTTACATTCAGCATAGAATCAGAAAGTAAGAGTAAATGAAAGGCACTCAACTAGTTGTATTCAGAGTAAATGTTCTAATTTAATATTGTTAGGTTTAAAGGTGCAGTAAGTGATTTCTGAGATAAGCTGTTGAAAGTGGATCGAACTGAGAGCCACAACACACTTGTAGCCAATCAGCAGTAGGGGGCGTATACGCTCACAACGGGAGGGGAGAGAAAGTGAGCAAGAGGGAGATTTGAAGAACGCCTGTAGAAAGAGAGATGGCTGAGAGACATTACACAAGAGAAAATGTCAGTGGAATATCACTGGGAAAGAAGGTTACGATCAGGCAAGAGCTTTAGGGCCCCTGCTAATATTAGAAAAGCTTTGTTTTTGTTGTTGTTGTTGTTGTTGTTGCTGCTCTTCCTTGTACATTCGTTATCTTCGCTTTGTTTTTTCACAAAGCAGTATTTTGCTTTGCTTCAGCTACGATAAAGAGACACGCACTCTTGCATTACATGTTTGTGGAGCAATGAAGGGTGCATTTGTTTGGGTTGATTTGAAATATCAACAGTGTTTCTCAGAAATATCTTACTGTACCTTTAAGGCTTCAAAAACACCAACTGTAAAAAGTTAAATGTGTTGTTTCAATGAAGATTTGCAACATTTTGTAACTAGCTTGTAGTGTAGCTAACTACTGCTCAAAAGAGTAGCCTTATGTAGTAGAACTACTTCAGATAAGTAACTTGTGTAGCCTTGCAAGCTAAAAGTAGATAAAAGTAGCTTCTGTAACACTGCTATGGAGGACACAGAAAGAGAGAAGGGGATTAAATTAAGTGGTGGTCTATCCTAATAGCACATGTACTGTTAAATTAAGTTAATTAGCTAGCAAAGCTAAAGTAATGGCTTAATCCCTATGATGAGCTGCTCAACCATGTCTGCAGACGCCCTGTCAGGTCTGTAGGTCTGCAACATCATTCAGCTGTGTTTTTGATCAATTTATGGCTGGGAGTTTAACCAATCACCACATCCAAACAAATACTACAGAATAACAACCAATTAACTATGGGGTAAGGAATACATATATCACGCATGATTCGAATAAACAGGGTTGTATTGCCTTGCGAATTTGTATTCATATCAATAATTGCAGTTTATGAAAGAAAATAATGAATTCCCTGCTCTCTGTTTATTCCCAGAAAATATTTTCTCCTCAGGACAAAATCTGCAGGCATTTCTCTCGGAGACTTTTGTCCACCTGAATAATCACAAACCTCAAAATGAACTCAAAGTCAAAATTTTATTAGGGTCAATGACTAATTAAAATAAGAACAGCGAAAATAATAGAGCAAACAAGACCAATAATAAGTTATATTGACTAAAAACATTACTGTTCAAAGGTTTGGTGTTGGTAAGTTTTTACAGAACAATTCTGAAATATTATTACAAATTAAAATAAATCTATTTCAATTCATTTTAAAATGTAATTTATTCCTGTGGTGGCAAATCTGAATTTTCAGTAGCCATTAGCCAGTAGCCAATCTTCACATGAAGATCTTTCTTTTAGAAATCATTTTAATATGCTGTAAGCGGACAACCAATCACAACAGACTGAGCCGTCTGACCAATCAGAGAAGAGCAGGCTTGGATGCATTTAAACCTAACGAAGGAGACCGCCAAATCAAAATTAGCAACTCTTTACTGTTACTTTTGATCCATTTAATGTGCCCATGCTAAATAAAAGTATTAATTTCTTTCATTTAAAAAAATCATCCTGACTTTTGAACAGTACATATACAACCACAAAATATGACCCAGTCGTAGTTGCCGATACCTTTAAGGAAGTTTTTACAAAGGTAACTCATTTGCAATATGAGAAACACACATATGGAGAAATCTTCTATTGTCAAGAAAATGCTGGCAGCAGCTCAACTGGATGTGGACATTTGCCACACGACACATAGATTCTGTGAGGATGCTGAAAACCCATGGGCTTGCAACACATTTTTATTTATATGTTAGACAGGGAGTGATCAATGCCAACCTTATTCAAGCATCTTGTATAAATGTCACACGAAACCCCCATGGAAGGACCGCACTGTTTCTATCAACATAATCACGAAACCCCTGAAGATAAACACACATGTGGACATGCACATAAACACATATGTTGCACACAATCATGGATGCATGCGCAGTTGCGCACACATAAACCAATGCCTTTGAATACACATCAGATGTACATCTACAAACATAGATCCCAGCATACAATTACCATAAATCAGATGTTCTCAAACAGGGGGGGGGGGGGGGGGGGGGGGATATGTTAATATTTCTTAGAGCGTGAAACCATGTATTTACATTTAGCCTTCATGGAAAACTGACCTTAAATACAGCTTATCAGCAAATGTGTTGGGAATCAATAATCAAAATAAAAATTATTCCAAGGCTCTTGATGGCCATATTTCCTGTTGCAGGCTCTCTTTACTGTATGGTACACTTCTGTGATGTAAAAAAAAAAAAAGGTTTTTAAACTTTTTTTTTATGCCAGGGGCACCAAGATATGTTAATACCCAAGAAAGTACCCCCTTCCTAAAGCAGAAAAATTACATATTGTCATCTATAAAATCCATTTACATTTTATACCTTAAGATTAAGTGTGAAATTAAAAAGACAAACATGCAGCTTTTTTCTTACAATTAAAAACTAATAAAATAAAACGAGTTTTAAAAAGTCAAATTAAACAGTATTGTTATTATTGGTCAAATTTAGTGAATGTTATTGCAAAGAAAACTTTAGCTTCAATATATTTGATTATTATCTTAAGTGCAGACATTAACTATTAGGCATTAACATTTTTGTGGACTCCCTAGTGTCCCCTTGTGGCTTCCTAAGGGTCCCTGAACCCATTTTAAAAACCCCTGAAATAAAAAACAAATAGTCAGACACACAGTTGCACAAATAAAGCAGAGCATCTACTGACAGCAAAGCATTACCAATCAATTCCATTTGCATTTGGCCCATTCTTCTTATTAGGCCCTAGTATTCGACCTGTCTCAACATGGATGTTCTTTTCCTCTCGTTAAGTCCAACAGCTTAATCCCTTTTCCACATGCTCTCGGGCCATTTCCGACTGAGGCTGGCAAACAAGACACAGAAGAGTGGAAAACACTAGCCTTAAAAGACAGATATATTGATCGTAACTATGGTTTGCCATTCAGTTTCAGAGTGTCAAATGCTTAAACACAGAGTGACCTTTTCACAATGACTATAGCCACTAACAATAATACACAGGTGCATTCACTTAAATACATGCCCATATGTCTGTCAATGACCAGCTTAAGTACAAAAAGGAAGTTGTGACAAAGACTAAGTGTGCGCTTAAAGCCAGACATAATCAGAAACACTTATTTGTAAAGTTTTCGTGTCTGCCCCAACATTACCCTTCTAAAAGAGATAAAAACATACACCCCCTGGGAGCACAGAACACAATATTACTGCAAAGTTCCCCCAGAGCTCACACGTAATATGGCAAGCCTTTCTGTTGTCAATATTTACAAAAGCCTTGAATTCCAGTCAACATTTTCCGGAACATCTGCTAACAACTGACAAGTAATATGAGAAAGTGTTTACCGGAAAGGCTAATACTATCACATACTATGTAATTTCCCTATGAAAACATTTTTAATACATAATTTTTGTTATCTTAATTCAGTATATGCAATACTGCAAGAATTTTTAGTGGTGCTTGATAAACCCCAAATCCTAATTATTACAACATTTCATATTGTAACTTGTCCAAAACAATTTGTGCCACAGACATGAATGATATAGCTAAAATGGAAACAACAACAAAAAAACACCGATTTGCATTAAAGCAGAGACACGAGCCACAGGAACATTATAGAACTCATTAACAGTGAGCTAAAATCCCTCAAAACACATTGGCAACATGCTAAAAACACCCAGAAAGCATTAGCAGCATGCTAAAAGCATTTTTTTTTTCAGAAAATATAAACAATTATTTTTTTTCCCTCCAATTTAACTGACCTCAAAGACAGAAATAGTCAATTGATCAAAAATGTTTAAAACCAAAAGAGTTATAACTCAAAAGTTTAAGAACAGCTAATGTGCGTTAGGCAATAACTGGTAGATTTCAAAAAACACTCAAAAGCTGCTCTGTGCGTTTCCATCTTCTCCAAAAACCATTGTTTTTTGACAATTACGGTAGCATTATCATCATCTCTAGCTAATAGGTGTCATAACACATTTTTAAAAGCAAACATTCAGAGCTAACCACTCATGACATAGCAAATTAACTTAAAATCTGCATGTTTTCTTAAAGACGTTTTCTAAAAAGTTGTGTAAAAATATGTACTGTAACATAAAGCGACTAAATAAAATATGGAGCATGCACAAAAGAGGGAATAATCACTTAAAGTGAAAGTAAAAAATAGCAGCCCCTCCCTTAGAAAGGGAGACTATATGCCCTCAAGGTATCTAAGATAACATATCTTCCAAGATGCCAATCCACAGCCTCATTATGGACTTAAACATCACAGAACTTTCTCCGCACATGGCCAAAGCTCTAATAATCATTTCGGACATGCTCCACTATCTGTGATGACACTGTAACCCACCCCTAGAAACTATTTCAGTCTCCACACCATTTCCAGACCATAAAACTCAAAGTCTATAGAACTTTGTGAGAATACATGTGCTTGATTTGGGTCTTCAAAGAATTCTGATAAAATTCTGACAAAATAAGTGGTTTCTTCAACAAAAACCATAAAAACTGATATACAGTAACAGGCGTGGTCATACAAACCTGAAAAAAAAACCACAAAAAAAAACCGCTAGGTTCATATTTAGCTTTTGAGTGCCATATCACTCACTTGTGTTTTCTTCTTCTTTAATCTGATAATAAAAACTCAAACCCAGTCGACTCCTGTGCTGGACCATTAGAGCTCATCTAATAGCCTTCAGCTTGGGCAGACAGCTTGATTCAAACGTCGGTCAGCCTGGAAGAATTTCAGCGGACACAAACCTACATGCGCTGAAAGCATCTACATCATCTTTAAAATGTTTTGAATAATGTTGAACCTCCAAACTGCCAAGAAACCCCAATTCAAAAAAGATTCACAGCAGATTTATCAGTGTAAACATGTGCAGTATCTCAAAACACCCGTGTTTGTTCTATCCGTGAATAATTCATCATTATCATCATAAGAGGTTGCAATGACATGATTAAAAAGAGCCTCAAACAGTATCGTAGAGCAAATCATAAGATAATTAGTCCTCACCATCTCAGCGTAACAGAGCCCAGAGCTACTTAAGTTTTAAAGCAGTGACTGTAGACTGAGAGCCCCGGGCAATGAATAACACAGGCTGCATAAACAACTTCAGATAATATGTGAGAGGTAAAGCATTTCAATAAAGGTGATGCCAGTATTTCTCATCAGTAAACTGTGGAGCAGTGGTAAATCTATCATCTCAGGACTTCGGGGTAAATCTTGGCAAGGTAAACTAATGAATGTATAAACAGATAAGGTATACATGGAACGTGTGGTGAGGTAAACAGAAGATTCATTTTCTTTTTTAAACAAATGCTTTCTAAGTTATATAGGACATAATGACTCACACGCAAAAGCAAACAGACATTTTCAACTCTGCAACCAAAATTGACAAAATCTACATATATCAGTTTTCCAAGGCAAAATCTTAGCTGAAATGGAACCTCATAAGTGACATATGTAGTCGTGGGTAGTGGTGAGGGAGTCGGGCTTGTAACCTGAAGGTTGCCGGTTCGATTCCCACGCCGGCAGGAATTGAAAGTGGGGATTGTGAATGAACAGCACTCTCTCCACCTTCGATACCATGACTAAAGTGCCCTTGAGCAGGGCAACTAACCCCTAATTGCTCCCCTTGTAAGTCGCTTTGGATAAAAGTGTCAGCTAAAATGATGAAAAATGAAAATGAAAATATGTATAATGCACTACACTAGCAGCAACAAAATGTTGTGCACTTTTTGGGGGGCTTGGAATTAAAGGTGGTTCTACATGCTGTGAACCAAACTCCACTAATCGCCTATAAAGGATATGCAAGTGGTCCTCAAGTTAACAGAGTGCTTTAGCTCCAGCCCCCTTTTTCAGTGGTGCTGGTTCCTTAAGAAATGTTTTCATTCATTCTTCCTATAGGGATTTTTTTTTTTTAAGTCTTCGTTACAGAGCAATAAGCCATGAACCAAGACAATAAGGTACAAGGTTAATCACAAAAAAAAAAACAATTTGTTAATCACAAAAATACAAAGGTCTGAATTCTTAAATGGATAGTTCACCCAAAAATGAAAATGCTGTTGACTCACCTTCATGCCGTTTCAAACCCATAAGACTTTTGTTCATCTTCAGAACACAAATGAAGATGTATTTGAGCGATTTCTGTCCCTCCATTGACAGCTATGCAACGGACACTTTCACGCTTCAAAAAGTTCATAAAGAGATAGTGAAACTAATCCATATGAATTGAGCGCTGTAGTCCAAACTTTCTGAAGAGATATGATCACTTTAAATGATGAACAGATTGAATTTAGGCTTTTATCCACAAATAAACATTCATCAACTCGTACATCAGTTATTGTAAACGGAAGCTCAAGCATGTTCGCTTGGCATGTGAGAACCAATGAGGTTCATTCTCGTGTCTTACACAGCACATTTGACCCAGAGGGTTTGAGCTTCTGCAAGAACCAAAGAGGTTTTTTCTTTTGGCGCATGTTGCTTTTTTAACTTTCTGATTGATTGAATTTTTGTACAGCATCATGACTAATGTAGTTTTTCACCAGGAATTCGAACAAGATTATTTAAAAAATAAATTATTTATAAAAATTTTGCGGGCGCTCGCTTCAGCAGAAGCTTATATTCTCACTTCAGCAGAACCAAACAACCTTGAAGCTCACAGTATAGACTTTAAAGGTTTTTTACCATTCAAAATCAATTTCACTATGGAGCAAATTAATGTAGTTTTTACTTCAGCAACATGACTGTTGCACTCGATTGGCTGATATATATTTAAAAAATTAATTGTAATTAAAAATAAAATTATAAAAAATTATTATAATAATTATTATTCATTTAATTATTTTAAAAAAACATTAAAATGAATAATTTTAAAAATTCACTTTTTTTTGGTCCGGTGTATTTTTTTTATATTTCACATATAAACTTTTCACAAACTTTTTGTTCACTTCTTAATACTCAGTGAGTTAGCACAAAGCCAAAAAAAATGCCATACCAAATGCATATTCAGCAACACAATGTTGCTATTGTGCATCTAGTCATCACTTTGTTTCCAGAAAATAAGGTAACAAAACATCTAGCGGCGTGGCATCGGTTGAAGAGTTCTGATTACAAAGCACTATCCTTTATTACACAATCCTTGGCACAAAGATGCAGTGATTTTAAAGCTTTACAAATCAGCCACGCAAAAATCAAAGCTTTTCACGCGTTGTACCTTTTTGAACAACTCAAAACGAAAGACATGAAAAGAGGTATGGTAACAAAGAAGACGTCTTGTCTTATCTTACAGTAGATGTCAAATATGATCCTCTTCACTAAATAGAAAACTGTAATTAGCCAGCACAAGATGCTTATCTGAGTGTTGCTCATTAAGGGGGCTTATCGCCACATCTTTGGCTGGCTTTGAGAGAGGATGAATGTCTGATTAAAGCTCGGGATGCTTAAGACATCGCCTTGATTAATATTTCAAGCACGGTGCGGTTTTAAAGGAACGCAGACTGTAGAAAGATCCACTTTTCTCAACTCCACGCTCAGCCGTTCCGAGGCCCGAGCGTCATTAATGCAGCACACGCTGACTTCATCTGGTTTGCGTTACTTTAAATCAACAGGGAAGTACAGGGGCGCTCTATGCTTATTGGCTGATAGAAAACAGCACCTCCCCTCTGAATGGGCTCCCAATAATAGACCCCCCTCAGGCAGCGAGAGTACATTCTGGAACATCGGAGCGACAGCCAAACTTTCGAAAGTTCAGCTAATTGGGGGGACGTTTTCGCCATGTTCCTTTCATAAACAAACTTTGCTTCCCCCAAAGTGAGATTCTCTGCAATTAACAGAGCTATTAATACCCCCAGGTTCAGGAAAAAAAGCATCCCGTTTGAGAAGTCTCGGTTTTCCGCAGCCAGAGGAAGGTAGAGTGTGCTTAAGTATTTGAGGGGTTACCATGAGTCATAGTCCCACACACACAAGCCGCCCCTCTATTCCAGCTGGAGCCCACGTGCAGACGGACTCCTGCTGTTCTGAGGTCAGGTGGAACCCGCCACAGTCGCTGAACTGAAAGGCCCACTGGAATGGGGCAGTCCCAAATAAGTCTCATTATACGCACTCAAGAAGTGGTTTCTCAAGCAAAACTTGAGGTCGATCTGATCATCACTAGCATTTTCGTTTGGCGAGTGAGCAGCGTCAACTTTATGACTACTGAATTCTTGATTTACCCCATCTCTGGCCCCCGTATTACGTAATACTATACAGTTGAAACTATGTTTTTCTCATTTACTCAGTCTTAGACAGTGATCGAAGCCAAATAAATATTCCAGACATGCCGTCTAGACCAATACTAAACTATTTCACCACTTTCAGATGAATTGATAGTGTAACGCTAGTGAGAAGTTTGGCCTAGGCTTCAGGAGCTAAATGGGCCTGAGACAGAAACAGAGACAGTCTGGCTGGGCAGAAACAGCTGTTCAGTAATATTCGCATCTGCATTCAACCACAAAATGAGTCTATCAAATCACAAGGTTCACGATCTCCCGCAGATGAGGGTTCAAAATGATACTGCTCAAGGCTAATGGATAATCAAGAGCCACTTGTATCACTGAGCACATGGCACTTTATACAATTTTGTAAACTTAAAGTCCATTCAGCAACTACAATTAGATGAAGTAAAACATTATCCGTACAGTATATTCACCACTTTCAGTTTAAATCAGTTCATAAATCATAAATTCTCAGGACTTTCAAAAGCTGCTCACCATTACTGGAGATTTGACTAAAACTTGGACTCGTGTGTCAAAAGTGATGACTTTTCAGTTTTATGGATGTCGGCAACTTTGCTATTACTTTTGCTGTCGCTTGATTCCTGCTGCATCCTCATTCAGACAGTATTCGAGACGCTACTGCAAGTTGCAGTGTGAACGGGACATTTTGAGACTCACACCTGCAAGTAAATGTGGTTGTCAATCCCAAAAACGAACACTGTGAGCATAATTAGCCTAATTTTCATTTTGTGGTGAACTATGGCTTTAACAAAAACAACCAAAGTGAATTTCCCATGGTACATAAAATTGATTTGGAGGCGCACAAGGACATAATAAAGCCCGTTTACTGGTAATGATATAAAAATACAAACATTGAAGTATGTGTCAGCGCACCTAAGTATGAGTAGTGGGCCTGTGTGTGTTTGTGTACTGTATGTGTTACAGTTATTTCTTTGAAGTGTTGCCTGATGAAGAGCACGGGACTGCTTGGTATTCTCTAATGAGGCTGAAGAAAACACAAGCTGATGCAAACAAGGCTGACAGCAGTGCTTTGGTGGCGTTTGACTCACCATAAAGTTCAATACGCCTTAGGCTCTTGTAATGAGGCTGCACAAGACTTTGAATAACCCACCCATAGCAAATATAAACACCTCATGCCAAAAAAAAAAAAAAAACGGACTACAAACAAATCCGGCACAAAACTCCTAAAATTATCTAAATATTAATCAAACAAACAAACAAACTGGAAAACATGCCAAATTAATCAAATAAACTACCAGTACAGGCCTTCACATGATTTAGAGTTTATCATTAAATTCAAATTACTTCTGTATTTTGTTTTGGTATTTAATAATATAGGAGGGTTTCTTCAACTATGGGCACTTTTTGCTAAAACGCTTGCACAATAAAAATATCTCATAGTTTTAATGTGAACTTCACATAACGTGATGGATGGATGGATGGATGGATGGATGGAAGTAATAAGGCACTTTTACTTTACTCTTTGGTTATATTAGTGCATGGTGGATTAAAGATTATTTTTTCAATATTTCAATTAAATTCTAATTTCCAAATTTGAGTAGCATAAAATAATATTTTATAGGTTCTAAAGTAGTTTACTTAAATATTTTGAGTAATCTGAATTTATTGGGTTTTACAAGCACTGCATCAAAATAATTGAAAAATAAGAAACGTATGATAGGCAATAGTTTTAAGTACAGTGGACTTAAACATTAAACAAAACTAAAATTAAATAATTTCAGCTCGACTTAATTGTTCATTATAATTATTCTTTACTTAATATTTGAGTAGCTTTTCTCGAATTTTTGGGGGTAATCGGTGTCTACGATAATTCTGAGTAAGAATTTTGAGAAGTTATTGGGTTTTACAGTGTCCTGTAAGGCTCTTTCTCACTGATCAAACCCTTCCTCTCCATGATCTTAGCAACATTTCCTACTATGATGGCCACCCATTAGAGGAAACATGATTGGGTCTAATGTAGTGCTGAACTGCACGGATACAAGAATAGCCCCTTCACATCAACACGCATTCTGAAATACACACATACACACAGAGTAAATCAAGGATGGCTAACTGACAGAAATAAGCAGCATAATGACGTGTGATGAACGGCGGTGTGCCGGCAGAGTGGGTATTTTTCATTAACTCTTGAGACTGACAGAGGTCACTGCATTAATCATCAGAGCTGCTGATGGGAGATTGTGTATCCCTCCTCATGCACGTCTGTACTCCATCAGGACCACAATGAGCACAGTAATTTACCAATCAGCATGGCAGACTACACAAAACACTTAGCCATCTATTTTTACTGTTAAACCCCCATGACCATACATCATTATTCAATTATTAATTAATAATTTAATCATTTATATCCCTTTTACATCCCAAGGATCATGAATATTAATGGTTTAAATAAAATATACCACAATATGTTGAAAGGAAGACAAATGCTTTTGCCGCCTCAAGGTTTAGTTACAACATCTACCCACAGGGTCAAGGTAAATGGACCCCTTGGCAGTCAATTATAACTTTTTCATACGGATACAATACAATTTTGGCGTCTATAAAAAGAGATCATTCTTAGTGTCATTATCATTAATTAAAACTATTCAAAATCATTTTCAGTACTTGAAATAAAGCTGAAATTAAACAAAATATGAATATTAAATGAAAAACTAAAATGAGAAATGTTGCAATGGCAACTAATTGTAAAGTCGAAAGTCGAAGTACTAAAATTAAAAAAGACAAAAGAACATGACACAAAATTAATCCAACTTAAATGGAAATTGAAATGAACTAAAAATCTAAAAACAAAATATTAATAAATACTATAATAAATTTAAATACTTCTGAAATAACGCTGACATTTTTATGACAGATATCTGAATACATTCAAAATACAAATTTATATTCTACAAGTGAATTTAGGCATCACAACATTGTAATGTACAGTATGATATTGACATTAATTTTAAGATTTGATTAAGTTAATGTATAAAAACACTAATAATTTAAGAACACTGCTTCTTGTAATCTTAGCTGTTGCTTTAGATGGCAGCAAATGTTATTTAAATCTAAACATAAGGGGAAAGAGCATACTAAATTATCCATTAGTAGGGGTGTGACGAGATCTCGTACCACGAGATTTCTCGTCGAGGTGAAAAGTTGTCTCGTCGTGCTATCAGTGTGAGGGTGAAATTATCATTGAAGATGCCCCCGCCACTTTCAAATCGTTTGTGTGGAAACATTTTGGTTTTCCAGTAGAAATAATAAACGGCGCAAGAATAACACACGACACAAACAATATGTAAACATTGTAAGAAAACTATGCCGTACACCTCTGCCAAGGTTGTAACAGACTCTTAGGGGCCGTTCACATATCGCGCACATTTTCATTCGCGCAAAATGGAAGCTATGCAGTCGCGACGTGCATGCGGTGCGCTCGTTTTTTCCATGGCGCGGCGAGATGAAAACATCTCAACTTTTCAGAATGCCGCAAGCGCACCGCAGGTCATGTGACAAGAACCAACCGATCATCTTCGACCTTTCCGTAACAAAACATGGAAATCTCAGCCGAACAGCTGATCATAGCATCTCCATAAATATATCGAGTAGTAAAGCTATAACAAGGGCTAAAAATCAATTTATCCTTTGCTGAAACTTCCTCATGGTCGTGGAGAGCACAGTTCATGATTGCATAGCAATGACAGACGCTACAGAAGTGCGAGCTCCCGAACGCTTGCAAAAGAAGGAGCAAGCGACGCGGCCGCGCATTACACGCTTTTTAGGCGTGATATGTGAACGGCCCCTAAAGAGGCAGAAAGCATCGCTGTCACTGCTGACGGTTGGACTTCTCGGTGAACGCAGAGCTATATAACAGTTACAGCCACACAATCAATAGTGACGGAAATGGTCAACTTTGTACTGCAGTTAAAGTGACACTTAAAGTGTTATTTGAATTTTTTATTTATATGTTTATTTTATTTATACTGTTTAATTTATGTTCAATCTGTAGAAAGAAGTTCAGTGAGATTTCTCATGTGAAATTATACAGGGCAGAAAACAATTGGTTGATTTTGTGGCAAAACATTTAGCAGTGTTTGCATGTTGTTTTACTGCGAATAATTCATTAAAATAGAAGTAAAATGACATGCATTACAAGTTGATTTCAAAATGCACCAACATTTTTGCATTTTATGAATTTCAGTTGAATAAAAGACTATTTTCCCTTCATACGTTTCATTATTGAGGATTTCTTAAAAATACTATAAAAATCTCGTCTCGTGAACCCAATCTCGTGTCTCGTCTCGTGGGATAGGGGTCTCATCACACCCCTATCCATTAGAGATCAAATATAAACCGATTTGTGTCCAAAAAGAATACTAATATAACCAATGTATTATGCATCCTTTTCTTTTTCAATGATCTATCCTCAAAAGTTTATATTAAGTACCATTAATCCTTGAACATATCAGTTATTGAAACAATAGAGTCCCTATCAGAGTGACCACCCTTTTACATTCATATCTGTATAAGAAGAAAAGGATTTCAGCCAATGAAAACAAAATTGTAAATGAGCATTTCTTACTCTGTTGTGTGAAAGTAAGTATTATGTGACCGTAGAAATAACAGCATTGCCAGCTTGAGCAGCTCTTCTGGGAAGACAAACACATATACACTCTATTTCATTTCAGCTTCAGAAGCCACCAGTATATTTCTCAAAATCTTTTCTTTCTCATAAACCTAAAGGCACTCAAATTCATTCTCCTGGTAGGTTTCCCTTGGTTACCAGAGTAATTGAGGGTTTGCTACTCTGCTTGTGAAATTACTAGATTTTTGACATTAAAGTATTGATTAAACGACATCCTGTTGAATATACAATGCAAGTAAAAGCAGCAGGGCAGTGTTGCTATAAACCCAGACTTCCAGACGTATAGACATTTACACAGCACATAACACACATACACTCATTTTGCAATACGAGATGTGAGAGACATCAGTCTCCAGGGAAAAAGAAAAACATATCTAGGGAAAATATACACAAGAGGAGCAGCCCAGACTACTTGAGAGAAGAATCGGCCAAATTTGCATAGCATTAATGCCTTCGCATAAGAGAAACACAGCACTCGGGACATTCTCTGGCATTATACCTACTGAGCTTCATGGTGCTGTCTTTGTTTCCACAACAACAAAGTCTGTGATGCCTTTAATTAGGGCTCACCAACAGATACATCTGAAATGAAAGGGATTGTTCACCCAAAAATAAAAATCTGGCATTATTTACTCACTTTTATGTCGTTCCAAAGCTGTATGACTTACTTTCTTCTGCAGAACAGAAAAGAATAAATTTTGACAACTGCTTTTGTCCATAAAATGAAAGTCTGTGGGGTCCAAAACAACACTGGACCCCATCGTACTTATCATTGTAAGTTTTTTTTATTTATTTTTTTTTTAAATACTTTTTTGTATTTTGAAACAGAGGGTGGGTGGACTGTCCCTTTAAACGTAGAGAAATGCAACAAAGACTCCAACTGGTAGATGTCTAAAGCTAGTTTCATGGACCCTTTTCACCATTTCGGGGTTCTCAGATGAAAAGTTGTCATAGTTGGGTAAACCTCTATAGTGGTGAAGGCTGTAACACAATACTTCTACATAACTCACAAGACTTCAATTCACCATTTAATAATATTGTGACAAGCAGGGCGTGGCAACAGCCGTGAGGGAACGGCGCGAGGCCCGTGACGCGAGTGATGATGAGCGTCAGCTGCGCGCTGCACCGGTCTCGTATCTCTCACGGAGGAGCTCCGGAAGTATAAAAGGGGAGCGACGACAGTGAAGGACGAGAGAGGACCTGGCCTGGATTTTATGTTGTGTTTTATTATGTTTGTGTGGGCAGAAGTTGCCGTGAGGAACTGCCGCCATTTTACTTTTGTTTTGTTGTTTGTTCATTTTGATATGAAAGTTAAGTTTAACTTTCGCCGGTTCCCGCCTCCTTCTTCCCGTACTTACGAACTGTGCTACAAATATATACAAATCAAATGTTGTATATTAACATTATTTAATGCACTGTGACCATGAACAAACTATGAAGAAAAATGTATTTTTTTTATTAACATGAACCAAGATTAACAAAGAAAAAATGCTGTTTTTAGTTTGTTAGCTAATTCAATAAAGGGGACCTATAATGCCCCTTTTACAAGATGTAATATAAGTCTCTGGTGTCCCCAGAAAGTTTCAGCTCAAAATACTCCACAGATCATTAATTATAGCTTGTCAAATTTGCCCCATTTTGGGTGTGAGGCAAAATACACCGTTTTTGTGCGTCCCTTTAAATGCAAATGAGCTGCTGCTCCCCACCTGCTTTCCAGAAGAGGGTGGAGCTTCAACACTTGCGGTTCAGTTGCTCATCAACAACAAAGATGCAGAATCTCACACAGCCAAAATGACGTTTGTCAGTAACGGTGTTCAGCCTTACATTGTTCAAACCAGAGTCTGACACTGACGGAGAGACTCAGAAAGAAGTTACAATGAATGCAACTGGATGTTTCTGAATGGTTAGTGAATAAATTTTTGTAGTTGCTGTGGAGTTGATTCAACTTATCGACTAGCATGTGCATCACGTTAATCTTCTGTGCCAATTCAGCATTGAATTGACCCTCGATTGTGAAGCAGTCTGCCGTAAAATGACTGCATGGCAACAACACTCTACTATAACAACTCTTCCTCTTCTCTAAAGCAGCCCCACTTAGCCTCGCCTCCTTTGCTTGCGTTTTCTCAGGGGCAGGGTTTATGTCAATTTTAGGGTTAGTGATGTCACTAGCCTGGGAAGAAGCTTGTTGTAGTCCCTACTAGCTGCTTGCTGTAGTACTTAAACAGTGTATTCTTTAAAAGAAAATATCTAACTTTGCACTGAGCAAAAAGTTAAGCTGAGCGTTGTAACTTCGCAGATGTTGTTTACACTCAAACAGCAACATTATATGCTAACTAAAGTTAAAAAAATACAATCCACCTATTTAACTCATCTTAAGACCTTATTGTAAAGTATTACCTGAACTTTAAAAACTTTAAATTTGCGATGTTGATATATGTGGAAACGTATATCGTCACACAAAAGTGTCCAGTGGCAAAAAACATCACAAAGTTCCTCACGATGTTTTGGCTGCATATCTAAACGTGGTATAGTCATGTGAGAGGTGCTGCTTTGACTGAAGGGCCACAGTGCTCATTTATGCCTCACTGGGGCTGTCTACAGTAATAGCAGCAGCAGATGTGTGGAGTGTTAAAATCCTTGCACTCCTCTAATAAGCACCTCTTCTCCCTCTATCATCATTTTGGGCTGCTCTGACTCGCTCCTCTCTGCCCTACTTTCCGCCTCCGTTCTATTCTTCTTCCCCACCGCCTCGTCTCCTCTTTCTTCTTCCAAGTTTTCGACTTTTGTACAATATTTATGAGGCGAGGTCTAGGGACGAGAGGAAGCCGTTTCAAACCGCAATGTGCCTTTCTCTGAATGAAATAAGCTATTTGCAGTGGCTGAAAATGCATTGTGAGGTTATTTCCTGACCTTTAAGCGCTGACCACTTAAGAAGAGTATGAGCCGAAAAGATCAAGTGAAGAGCGAGATATTTGCTTTAATAGTTCATAACGTTGATAGATCTGAAGGTAATACAAATAGCCCTGTGACGGCAACTTCTCTTCTATAAAAGATCCACAAAAGAGGTGCAATAAAGCTTATGACCAACAGTTAAATATCAATCTGCTTGAAGTTATTACCGGTTCATTGGGCACAGGCAGTGAAAGGGCACACGTGCTTAAAAGCAGGCGGTGACTCCTCAAAGGTATCGAACAGTTTATTAGACAAGAACGTATAGTACAAAAAGCTAATGATAACAGCTTTCCTGAGATTGCAAATAATTAAGACCATGTGCATTGCAAATGAAATCAAAGGCAAACTTAAGCATATTCAGTCTGTCAGCACATTAAAATCATAAAAAAATCAGATTCTACATTTTACACTCATAATGTGATTCATCCACTGTGGGCTTGGGGACTGTTTGTTCTTTTGAAATGATGTTCAAGAATTTATTATCAGTCATCCAGTAAACCACCTACCACTTCTATTGTTTAACTATTTCTCTTCCCTCTCACTCACTGGTGTTACTAGGATGCAATCCTAGGGTGGGCAACTTATAAATTAATATCAGAAAAAGTACAATTTAATGGAAAATTGACATGAAGACCACTCTTTTCAATTTTAAATGTACAACAAATTATTGCTGAAGAATAAGGGAGTTCTTAGAAGCAGTCTTTGTATTGTGGTTGGTTTCATATCGTTCTACAACATTTGTAAATTTACTAACATAAACCATCTTGAAAACAAAACAAAATAAAACGTAATATTTTCTTAAAAAATGATTTCAAATATAC
This sequence comes from Opsariichthys bidens, assembly GCA_037194245.1. Taxonomy (NCBI): domain Eukaryota; kingdom Metazoa; phylum Chordata; class Actinopteri; order Cypriniformes; family Xenocyprididae; genus Opsariichthys; species Opsariichthys bidens. The sequence goes on from CM074296.1 coordinate 12,358,586, forward strand.
TTTTGTAAATTTATAAATATCATTATAAATATCAAATTGTCACACCACATGACATTTTATAATCTGAACTAACTATGCCTTGATAAAAAAAATTTAAAAAATGGTCAAATGATCTAAAATTATTAAGCCTGACTGATATCATAAGGGTCTATGATATTATGCCCTGTTCTGTTTGTTATCCAGCATCTCTCTACAAACATTCATTATGATATCAATGTCACGATTCCGTGTCTTTGTGTTCCTGGACTTTTATTTTGATAAATATATATATATATATATATATATATTTTATTTAATGTGTCTATATTCAGTTCCTGTCTCCTTGTTTTCATTGTTATTTCGATAGTTGCCATAGTTATTCATTGTTTCATTGATTAGTGTCTCACCTGGTAGTCATCCTGCGTATTTATACACTCAGTTTTCAAAATATAAATTTAAAAAAAGGAAATTCCGCACACTATTAACACTTGCAAAAAGTATCAAAGATTTCTTAGCAACGTTTCAGTCTCATGACCTTCATCAAGCATATACCTCGAACCTATCTATTACCTGATGGTGTGCAATATTAACTGTAAATCAAATTGTAAATTTAAAAATATATTAAAACAAAAAAAGGGAATAATATTTCATAAACTTAATGTTTGTATTTTTTTTTTTTTATCAAATGCAGCCTGAGTAATTCTTCTTTAAAAAACATCATATACATTTACAGACCCCAAAGTTTTGAACGGTAGTGTAAACTCACAAATCTGCCAAGCAGAAGGTGGAGATGAAGGGCAGAAGCCCTGTTGGGTGGGCACTGGCCAACCCCCGTCCACCCAAAGCCACGCCCCAGCTGTCTCTCTATACTCAAAGATCTACTCGGCCAGCATTTCTGCCAGAGATGTTTGATCTAAGAATGCAGAACAGCCTCATAAAAGAGAAAGAAAGTGATGGAATGTTCGCCCAGAGCGTCCACTTAGATTCTGATGTAAGAAAGGAATGGGATGTGAGTGATATGTGATAAACAACTCACAGCTCTATTTCTTGTCTGCCCAAACCACTTAGCCTCTAAATCACACCAAAACAAATAGTGACATGTTTCTGGTCTAAACACTACGAGAAACACTCCAATGTTGGCAAAGGTTTAGCTACATCTGTGCAACTTTGGTTAGAGGCAAGAGTTCTATGCCAGACTCATTACATCCCTCACATTAAAAAACCCAACTGGGGGCTTCTTTTATACAAGACATCTTAATATTAGTTCGAACATGCTGCTGAATGTCTCAGTATGAGAAACTGTCATCTCTCCATCACAGCAGACTAAGCAACTGGTTATTTCACTGGCGGAAGGGTGTTTATTACTACAACAAAGTCTGTCAGTGGTTTCCACATGTTTTGCTGAAGCATGACTCGTCGGAGGACGTTCATGGTGAATCCTGAGAGAGAATGAGGTAACATCTCGAAGAATTCCTTTCTAGACTTTGTGGCTCCATAAGTGAAATGATCCTGACAAACAAAGAGTGCTTTGGTGCAAGAAATAACATTCAGTGGCTTTGCTGTTCTGGAAAACAACCTATGCAGCTTTTCAGATACGTTAATTCACTCTGCAACTTTTTCATTCAGCAGGGATCAAAAAAAGGGAAAATTCCTGGTTTCCGATTCCTTATTGAGATATGTAAGGTCGCTCCCTGCGACATTCTCTGACGTAGTGAAAGGTAATAATCAAGTCTTCCAAGTGTGATTTTAAACACTTCCTCACCCACACATCCTCTTTACTTCAGCTTCCTACATCTACCTACCTAGGAGGAAGAGACTCTTCTGTCAAAGTCGTGAGATACCTCCTTAAAATACCCCTAACCATCTAGCACTGTGGCAGCCTATTCATAAAATATACCATAGGCATATATGATTTATCATTTGACCCTAAAATCAAGGATCCAGGCATGTAATCATTACTCAAATGAGAGATAGGCATATGACGACAGCTTCTTTCAGTTTCCTGCACGCTTTTCATATCAAACAGAAGAGAAATGTTATTGTAGGAGACAGCTGAAAATAATTGCACTAGTACTGAACTAGTTGGCTGAATTTGTTAGAATTTGTTATTTTGGTGTGGGTTTTTTTTCCCCCCCTTGCAAGGATGGAGGCGGTATAATCGTACTGAGAAAATCCAATATCAGTTTTTCAGTGGAACCTTGTTGCCTTCCAGCAAATTAGTGCACATCTCACTTAGGGAGCCTGTAATACACAGCACACAGAAACGGCTGTGCTGTAAACTTGGTTATATTCCATAAGAAACACATGAGAGGATTCGTGTTTAAACTCTGGATCTGTTCTCTGATGCAGCGTGAGCAATTAAAAAGAAGAACCACATCATAAAGTGTTTACACTTAAGGATATATTAAAAACTAGATAAATAAATAAGACTGAGAGGTTCATATGGCACGGTGTGGGGAAACAAGACTCTTTAATTAGACTGAAAAATTAGGATCAGTTAGTTTAGTCTTAAAACACCACAGCTGTTCTTTGAGCACCTCACTGAAGAGCCACCGATTTTTTTAAGGATGCAAGAACAAAGGAAAGAAAACGATGGCAAAAATATACATAGAAAGATACTGGAACTGACTGTAGAAAGAAAAAATTGCAGGTTTGCATAGTGTCACCAAGAAAGAAGAGCGGCTCTTTTTTTTTCCACACACACACACACACACACACACACACAAACATCACTCAAACGTGCTTGATTTTCACGCTTTCTTGTAACACATTCCTATGTTAATGCTTTTATTCCATACAAATGAAAGTGACTTAAACTGTTCTTAAACTACTCCATACAATTCATGTGCTGTATTCCACAGGCTGGAAAAAACAACTTTTGTCTAGATTAGCAGCCAGGAAGAGTCAGTGAGAGTTGCTGAAAGTCAGAGCTTTTTTTTTTTTAGCTTCAGACTACGATTCCTTCTAGAGGATATCAAACATGTCTGATATTTAGATATTTTAAAACTTTTATTTGTCATATATCCCCTAGCAGTGTTTCTTTCTCAGTTTTTTGGGATCAGGAAAAACTGTCTGTTAGTGTGTGATGTTCAGTTGTTCAGTATATGATGCCCAGCTTTTCTATGTAACCATTTACAAAGTCTACAAGTGTTTCATGCTTAGTGTTTTTAAAATCTGTTCAGATTTTAAAAGTCATGTATTGTAAGTCTTTTGAAGTCATATGATAACTTTGTGAGAGGAAAATATTGAAGTTGTTGAAATTTACACTAAAATCACTGGGTTGTTTGAACTCAAACGTCAAATATGGACAAACCCAACTATTGGGTTTAAAAGTTTAGTTTAAAGATTTAAACCAAAGATTGGGTTTATCCATATTTGACACAAACACAGTGTGAAACCACCCAGCATCAAATCGTGACACGCCAGGTTTAATATCAAAGATGACAATTCTGATAGATGACAGGTTCTAATTCCTGATCCCAAAACATCATTGGTTCTAATTGTTTCCCAGCCTCAAACTTTAGCACCCATGAATATGAATATGAATACTTATGACTATTCACATACGCAAATTGCCCAAATAAGGTCTGAGATGCGTTTTATTGTTTTGTTTTTTGGTAAGTTTTGCAGCTTTACAGCCTCTGCCCAATATTTACTTTCATTTTATGGAATTAGAGCAGAATAATCATTCTGCATAATATCACCTTTCGTAATCTAGAAAAGACAAAGTCATACAAATTTATAATGACATGAGGGTGAGTAAATAATGAATCTCAGTTAATGAGAGAAAAACTCATTAACTGAATCATCTTTGGGGAAGATTACTGGAAATCATTAAAAAACAACAAATATGGATAAACATTACACAGTTATCATGAGTGCTGAAGTTTAAGGCTGGAAAACATTCATAAAATAGACTATACAGGAGAAATAAAATAAAAAAATATTTAGTTTTAAATTGTCTAACCTTGGATGGTGGTCTATTATTCCCTTATCTTTCACTGATATAACGTTTATTGGCAGAAAACTCATTACCACGGTAAAAGGGTAACTTGCGAAGGCTGAAAAAAAAAATCAATGTACCTCAGGTAACCTCAGTTTGATTAACAAGAAAAACAGAAATATGGTCACCAGTGCTTTTTGGACAACAACCACAAGCATGCACATACTACAGGCTTCTAATGAGCTACCTGCACCTGGTTTCTCTGAAGAAGAGAGGAAACCACGGCAACCATTTTATAAAATAAAAAAAAATAGGACAATATGTAAACGAGGGTTGGGAGTGTTGCAGCTCCAGCAGCTCTCAAATCAGAGACCATTCAAAGACAAAGCGCATATTATCACTCTGTAATGAGATACCAGTAAAGCTATAGTGAGCTGCTCATTAGTTATTCAAAACACAGCCAAATTAGCCCACACTAATTTATATTTATTTTGATTTGTAAACCTTTCACAAAAGAATACCGGCCGCTACAAACCAATGGACTGCCACCAGTTAAATTCAATATCAGTTCTTTCTTCCAAGAATATCTCTTCACAAAAAGCCAAGTTTCTGGGTATAGCAGCTTTGGTTTGAGTTGAGAAACCGTGGCAATTAAGCAGGTCCATGACTCATACAAACACAGACACACACACACACACACATATATATAAGCAAACAGACAGCCTTCCTACCCCCTTGAAAAAAAACAAAACAAAAAAACATGAGCATTCCAAAGAGAAGAACAAGTTGAATTTTAAATGTCATTATTGTTGAGATTCTCATTAATCAGTCTAAAGCAAATACATTTAGTGGTCAACAAACAATTTTCACAATGATAAATGGAGCCTGAAACCAGCGTGTAACTGACAGACAGTTAATAACATACAATTACATGTCTACTATATCTTCCAAAAGTGTGTCATGTGTCATGGTACAATGATGATTTCACAATACCCTGGTACTTTGAAATGTACCATGATAGTGAATAGTTACCATACAGTAGGGGAGCAACTTTAAAAATAATAATAATAATAATAATAATAATAATAATATAATGTGCCATCCATAAAAAATAAAAAAAAACAGTTGTAAACATATTGTCACATGACCACCACATGGACTTTCAGTTTGCTTGTTGTCATCAGTCACATGTTTTCTTTGTTTGTATTTCCCGCCACTGTATGTCATCATTAGTCTAGTTATCCCCCTGTGTTCAGTGTATACAAGTTCAGTTCAGTTGGTTTGTCCTGGTCTGGTCTCGTTTCTATTTTTGGTTGTGTTGCTCTGTCTCTGTTGCATCGTGCCTGTCTGGATTATTAAAGTTTACTTGTTTATACTATCTTCATCTTCGTGCGTGATTACACACAACCAGCGTTACAATTATATGCATCAAAACTGACTATATAATGAAAAGGGCTAATTCATAATTTCACATTTATTACTAGAAGTCAGAGTGTTACAATCATTCCCATTACAGTTACTGGGGGCAATAAAATAATTAATTATTATTAATGATATTAATTATTGTGTATTAAATATGAGCACACTTCAAAGTAATTCCATTATAAATATTACTGAACAGTTTTCACCTTTATATGGAACCAATTCATTTAGCTGTCCGGAATAATGTGCATTCAAAGCAAAAGTTAAATGTGGAACCTTATAATTATCTGTACTTTGTCACATATTAAAGTAGTTAGTTAAAAATATGAAATCAATTCTCATTTTGCATTTTAAAAATGAGTCAGAATAATAATTTGAATAAAAAAAAAGTGTAAATAAAAAGCAGATGACATATATATATATATATATATATATATATATACACATTATATATAAATACTACTACATATAATATAATACAACTAATATTATCAACGTATAGCATGAGTGCTTATGTTTACATTTCCATTACATTTACATTTAGTCATTTAGCAGACGCTTTTATCCAAAGCGACTTACAAGTGAGGAATACAAACAAGCGATTCTTCATGAATAGGCAAATAGACATAAGAAGTGCTCACAATACAAGTTTCATACATTGCTCACTAACATAAGCTAGAGAAGAGAAAAAGGAAAGGATAGATTTATTTTTTTTTGTTTGTTTACGAAGGGGTTAAGTGTTCACGAAAGAGATGAGTTTTCAGCTGTCTCTTGAAAATTGCCAGGGATTCTGCGTTCCTGATTTGTTTGAGGCTGGGCCATAATTCACGTATCATTTTAAAATGTATTTTAATTTACAAAGATATTTTATAGTATGTATAAAAAATATGGTAATGCCACAGTACATGGTTCTCTTCCTGTAGCCTTTCTTTACAGAACAAATCAGTGAGCCAGTGCACTGTTGTGTTTCCTTTGTTTTAAAAGCATATCTGGCCGACAGACGTATAACAGAGAAAAGATCAGACTCATAGCCCTGCAGCCCCTTCAAAACATGATTCAAAACATGGATACCAGTTAGCCATTCATCACTCCAGCGATAAAATATCCACTGATCATAATCAGCAGAGATTGGAGTCAGAAGCCCTAAGACACTAGGAGACAATGGGTGGTGCCAAAACAGGGATGGTCTAGGAAGCAGCAATGCGCTCTACTAAGCTTTACTGCTCATTCAGTCATGGAGGCTGCCACAACCACACAATCCATAAACGAAACTGCCTTATAGAGGCTGTCAGCTTCATCTACTAGACAACCTTCAACATATGGGGCTTAAAATGAAAAAAGGGTCCAAATAAAAAGCAAGCATTTGAAACAAGAGAAAATAAGAGCTGAGATGAAAATAAAAGCTATGTGACATATTATTATAAACTTAAATTACTCTACAGATTCCATACAAGCAGTGTCACAGCATTTAACACAAACAAGAGCACGCTTCCTCCTTCAAGTGTACACATTTGATAATAATCTGTGCAGATTCTGCATCACTACATACTTTGCAAAAAGGGCAAATAAAATGACAAAGGCTAGTGCAAACGAACACCATGGTAATTTAAGTCCAAATCAAGAGCACTATTTTAGAAAATGCCTTTATGTGTGACTTAAAGTGTGCACAACAGTGAATGAATCCTTATCACAGGATGTCAGTGGCTGGTCCAGTATCTGAGGAGTAGTAACGTGTGTTCTCAGTTGCCCTTTTTCATATCCTCGAGAAAAGAAGCACTGTGACTCAGGGGAAGCAAATAGAGGAATGAGGAGAGGGGAAGAACAAGGCAGAATGAAAGCAAGAGAGCATAAGGGAAGAGTGCCAGAGCGTACGAACTTCTCTTTAATCTGCAACTGGGAGATCTCAGAGCTCCAGCTCTAAACACAGGGAGTCAGGCTTTAATTTTTCTATGATTTTTTCAGTGGTCCATCTTGGCTCTGATAAGATGGTGGCAGACAATATGATGCAAGTGCTAGAAAGATATATAAAAAAAACAAAAAAAAAAACACCCACCAATGAAAAAAATGTTACATTAGCATTTGCTATGACATTAACTATGGCAACGGAAACCATTTTTTTTCTAAAAATGCTTTCTGAAATGGCCTCAAACCAACTTAAGTAGAGTATCCTGTTATTTCTTTCCTATTTTGTCATATCTTTAGTTTCAACCTTTCCCTTGAGAACATCACTTATGTTTTATTCAGCTTCCTCAAAAAATATGCTGAATTAAATGCAAATAACAGAAAACAGCTTGTAGATTTGGACATTTACATGTGAATTTACATTTAAAAACCTTATTTCAAGAAATAATTACTACTAGAAAACTATTCCACACATTTGTTATTTGATTTGTTTGGGCACATGTTTACCTAGGTAAAGCTTACTGGAGAAGCTGAACTGTGAGGACAGCAAGGAAAGGCAGTAAGCGCATGAAGTTATTGTTATGAACAACCACTGAGAGATGAAGAAAGATGCTCTAGAATGAAAGTATCACCAAATCAATATGCAATGGTAAAGAAACAGATTTCTTTCTATGCAGTATCATCCTATTGAGAATCAGAAACAACAACAGTCAAATCTGCAGGTAAAAAAGCTTTATTGCCTATTGTCGACAGTCTAGCGATGCATGACGCAAAGCTCACATAAAAGTCACTTTCAAATCAAGCAGCTTTCTGTTGGTCAGTGTGGAAAAATCCATGCAAGCAAAATTTCGTCCTCATCCTAATCTTGATTGCATGGATTCTTATTGAAAGTACTAGATTTCAACCAAATCCACTGAACAATGGTAAATGTGACTGCACCTTGGGTCCCCTCGCAAAAAAAAACAAAACAACAACAACAAAAAAAGATTTAATTCCATTTTTCGTGAATTGTCAAGACACCACTTGTGGCAAAGTCTTTCATACAGTCCTAAACTTTGACATCAGCTGCCAATGACACAAAATCCATGAATGCTAATGGAAATAACATTCATAAAGAATAAGTTGGCTTTAGACTTTAGAGTGTCCATAAGTCTTACAGAATTACATCATTTTGGCTACAAAACTGCTAATACTCATGGTCCTGCATGTGCTTAACAGCATTAGCATATCTGTGATCCATATCCAGTATAACCAGATCACTGGATTAGAAAAACAACAGTTCTCTGGGGAGAAATTGTGCCATTACAAACAACTCACTCGCATCAAAAAGAGTATTAACAAGTACACAGCTTACAAAGTCTTTCCACACTCTGTGAGTGTCACTGATAATGATTCAGTGCCGGATGACAGGAAAATAATAAGGAAACATTTACTGCAGTTTCTAAACTCAGAGAATATTGATACAAGATACAAGCACTGCTACAAATATAGAAGTTAAAAAGGTTCTAATTTAGAATTAGGTAAGGGGAAGACCATCATAATGACTGTAATAAACCTTATTGAGGTCTAAATGTCACCTTAAACTCCAGAGGCCATTACATCACCGACTGCAAATTTGGTGAATGCATATAATGTATATCTTTCGCAGAAACCTAAGTGCTCTGTGTGTGCATATAAGTACAGCATGTGAGGGGTAAATCTGCACATCTCTCTCATATATACAAACACACGTCTAGTATGGAGATCATACTTCATCACACTGTCCACCTCACATAGGAGTGCCCTATAATTTCCACTATAGAGTGTTTACATTTTTGCTCATTACTGCTGAGTCATTATAGAATTAGTGTGTCCTTTGTCATATGCTGGAGCAGTGTCTACATTGAATTAAGCTAGGATGAATTACAGAGCTCAGTAGCTGTTATTTCCAGATAACTGTGCAATTTGATTGCTGAAAAAGGATGGCTGACTCATAAAAAGCCCCCCCATCCCCACCAACACACACACACTAATAATATTACACTTCAACCATATTAAGTCTATCCATCTGTATACCTCCATATATATATATATATATATATACTGTATATAAAATTTGCAAAAGGAAAGGAAAAAGTCAAATGGATTAAATGATTATTAATGGATTAAAATATATAATGATGATATAATTGTCATTAATTATGTTTTTAAGTCCTCATTAAACATATGAAAATATTAAGAAAGTTTTTTTTTTCACATTTACAGATAAACAGGAGCTTTAGGGGACTGTTTTATGTGTGTTCAACTGTTACAGCTTTTACAAGAAACTATTATAATGTCAAATTGAATAAGTGCATCAGTTGTGTTAAAAAAGTGTTAAACATTTAATTATGTGTTAACATGTTAACTTTGACAGCCCAATAAAATACTTTGGGGAAAAAAGGGGGACTTCAATGACATGCGTTACTGGAAGGTGCCCAGTGTACAGCATACAGCATTTAGTGCTGTCTCAGTTTCACTGCAGGCACAAACATCAGGAGACCACCTGGAACTGAGACTACTAGTGTTCCACCACATTAATTCATAATGATGAAGTCACCTTGACACAATCAATGGATCCCCCAACCTGTCAATATAGAAGTACTGGGTTTAGCAAGTTGCCATGAAACTTAAGAGGTAATAGACCCATATCAAATCTGCATTGGGACCAGCTTTCAAGGACCCCAATCCCCTCTAAAACCACCAAAACTGAACAGCTTGGCTAGACCGGGAGACTTGCTTTATACCTCAGACTGGCTTCAGCGGGGTCATTAACTTGGATGACGTCAAATCCTAAGCATATATCCTCAAGTCTTTGTCTTCCATCCCTCTCGGATCTGTGTGAGACATTAAACTCCTCAGCTTATTTACTGTGCTATTAAGCCAAAACTTCAGAAGGCCTCCAAAACCAGAGCATATGTAGTGTATTTGTGGTATGCTGTCAGACTGCTTCAAGAAATTAAAAGTCATCCCCTGTGGCACCCATTACCCAATCATCTCTCTTGGCTTTGATGCTGTCATATAATTTGACAAATCCCAAGGCTGCATTCTATGCTGTAATCACATTCCAGTGACCACAATATCACCGAGAAAGAATTTCTTGAAATTACCATATCTTAACCATCTATACCGACCTCAACCCTCCCTTCCCCTTCCTGTTGAGTTCAATGCAAGTCAAATTTTCTGGGCTGTTTGTTTCGTTTTCCCCCAGTATGATTTGTTATGTTTTTGAACTGCAGTGGTAAGCTTGAACTAAGTTATTCAAAGCCCACGGCTACTGTAGGCCACCGTTTCCCCCTCTCAGTAAACTCCTTAAGGCTTTCTTTGTATCTTGTACACGATTTACGCCTGGTGCTTCTCGACAAATTCGAAATCATGCATCAAATAAGTCATTATGGTCCAAATCTTTTCTAATTCAAGCAGGTGTTTTTTAGCAAAACATGATAATAAGCACTTGATGAAAATAGCAAAATAGCAAACTGCAAGATGGATCAGACATTATATGTTTGGGAAGATTAAAAAAAAAAAACGTATCAGTCCGTGCCCCATGTTATGCGCAAAGTCACCGATGGGCTTGAGGATGTCTCTGAAGGTCAGTGGCATTCAGAACAGCAGGTTTCAACCTACTTCCAAATCGAACATCACATTTCTCACATCAACGGACCTCAACCTGAGACCCCTTGAGTACCAAGGTTACTATGTGAGACCAAAAGAGTATAAACACAAGAACCAGACACCGCTGAATTACTTAGCCCAGGCGGCCAGTTGTCTGACAAACTGACATCCAGTGCCAACTAAGGGCTGAGGAAGCTGAAAGAGATTTGACATTAACCCCGCTCAGCTCTTTACTCTGATACCCCCTCACGACATGGTAATCCAACAGTGACCGCAGAGCTTGGAAAATGCTGAACACAGTAAAAACAACATGCTGATGTCTCCATAAATGCAGAAATTATGTTAGAATTGCATGCTGAATTCGGATTAAGTAACTCAGCTTAAATTCTAAAGCATTTTAGCGATAGTAAGTGAAAACATAATAGCCTACCCTATTATATGTAAGCTCACATTCAGATCACCCTCTATCCAACAACCAATGGAACCAAGTTTCTTACAACGATAACCAGTTTCATTCAAATACGTTACAATACAGAAGAAATTTGTTAAGCAAAACATTTCATTTAAAAAAAAAAAAGAGTTAACATTTTACTTTGTAGTAACATATTTTAGCATAAAAATCTTAGAAACAATCATTGTAAAGAATTGAACAGTTCTATAGATAACCCATGTGACATACACAAACAATATAGATGGAAAAGAAAAACCGAGAGGGCAGAAGAGGCGGCTAGGGGCAGATTAGAATGAGAGTTTGATTGATGAAGTGATCCTGGGACAGTGAACCATCTTTGCTGTTTGGGTGGTTGCTGGGGGGCTGACTTATATGGAAAAGACTTGATAGGCTGAGAATCCTCTAGAGAGCAGTTAAACATCGACCTCTGACCTTACAAAGATGTTACAGTACCAGACGAAAAGGTTTTAGCAGCAGTGACGTCAGCTCAAGCAAGACTGTTTTTTCAGCTGAGCGTTGTTGGCAGAAAGATGGAAACTCTCAAACACTCTCAAATGGCGAGTTCAGTAGTTACTCTTTCAAAGTTGAGGAGACTTGAAGAGATAGTTCACACAAAAGTGAAAATTATGTCCTTTAACTCACCCTTGTGTTGTTTTAAACCTTTATGACTATGTTTCTTCCATGGAACATAAAAAGAAGATATTGGTAAGAATGACAGTTTTTCACTGAATGGGGAAAAAAAGATGCTATGACAGAGACTATTCGTTCCAAAAATGTCCTTTTCTGTTCTACTGAAAAAAAGAAAGTAATACCATCTTTTTAGTGGAGATTTCAGTTATGTTTGAAGTAGGCCTACTTTTGTACTTTTATTTATTTTTAATTTTCAGCAGTTCTCAAAAAAGAAATTCCTTAATTTCATACTGTACATTTTGATGTTGTGACATTGTAAAGTTTAAATGTACAGTATGAAATAATGGATTTTTTTGAGAACTGCTGAAGATTATAAATAAATAAATAAATAAATAAATAAATCTCTATTCTTGGCCAGTAACCAAAATGGTACTGATGTATTGTGCATCTTTAGAGCATCCAGGACCGCTAATGCCAACTCTTGAGCATCATCATCCACGCCATAATCACAACCCTCCTACACTGTTTAGATTTGCTTTTCAAAGGAATACAGAAGTGCATAAATAGATAAATAAAAGAAAAACGGTCAGAGTCCCACAGTGGTGGAGAGATAGCAGTCAAGGCCGCATACCGGACAAGCCCCCTGGGGCAAAGAGACAGAATCGTTATATAGTCGATCTCCAGAGAGCTCAGCCTAGGTCCGTTCTCATGGCTACCACCATACAACATCATGGACGTCAATAAAAAAAAACACGGAAATAAGACTCTCCACTCTTCCAGTGTGTACAAACAACAGCTTTTAAGGGCGCAGTGCTCTCTATTGGCTTTCCATAAACAGTCCTAGACCAAAAAGGCCTATTCGGTTTTCTGCTAGCCGAGATTAAGCTAAAAGAGGACTGTGTATGTCAATAAAGTAAATACGATCTTATCCGTCCGTCACTTTTTACTCTGAGGCTATTCGACTGAGGGAGGCCTTACTATCTATACTGACATACAAAAACAAACAATAACTCAAAGGCTTCCCTGCCTGGTTCCCATGCCTCAGCTGTAGGATCGGGACCGGAAGAGAGAGAGTGAAACAGCAAGTCGTACCATAAATGTGTAATAAAACAAAACAAACTAGGAAGCCGGCAAAAAACAGGAAAGTCTGGGCTTACAGTAAAGCAAAAGGCAGCACATTGATCTTTTCAAACGTGTGAAAGTGGGACACATCAATAGGATAGAGCAAAGAGGCAGTGTGAGCGCTACAGTGCTGCTCGCTCGCGGTCCCTCATGGCTGACTGCTACAGCAATCGATTGGTGGGAGGAAAGCTGGGTGAAATTCCAGCTTCACACACGGCACACTGGGGGTTCACCGCACCGCCTGCCAGAGGAAGCTTCCTATCGGCCCTTACTTGGACCTAAAAACACTGAATCTACACACAACGACTGACATTTATAATATGAAAAGACCAACGGTGTACAAGCCATTGTGTACCTGACTGAATGAAGGGAAAAACAAAATTCAGCTTTATACCAATCACTAAGTGGAGTTTTCAAGCATCGCAAAGGACACAAAAGCACCATAAAAGGTATAAAAGTGGTCATACAACAGTTCTATAAGAAACAGACTGAAATTTAAAGTTGTTATTCACTAAAAATCTATACATACACCCTTAGCTCTCCTGGAGTGTTCATGAGAGAAGTAGTGATCTCAATGAACAAATGATGCTTTTGAGCAGGATCTTTTCACTGAATTAGTTGAACCAGTTCACAAAACCAATCTGTGGTTTGTTTCCAGTACAACAAAAAAAGTTCGAACTACGTTGGTTCAACATAATAGAACTGTTGTTGGAGTCATGCAGGTGATGGAGTAATAACTTAAAAGGTTAGTTCAAAAAGCGCTAACTTCCACAACGTAGTACATAATGCCACGTAGTGAAGAAAGTCATGGCATTGTGTACTGCTCACGGAAGTTAACGCTTTTTGGACATATGTCGAATGCATATGGCTGTCATGCCGGAAGCTCCTTATTTTGCTTTATAAAGCGTTAAATAAGGATACTTGTCTTACACAAATGCATCGTTTCACTTCAGAAGGCCTTTATTAACCCCCTGGAGTCATATGGATTCATTTTTTATGGATACAAGCATTTTTTTTTTTTTGTCTTCAGAATTTGGGCATCCATTCACAACCATTATAAACCTTGGGAGGACTAAGGATATGTTTTAAGTATATCTCCGATTGTGTTCGTCTGAAAGAAGATAGTCAAATATACATAGGATGGCTTGAGGGTAAATCATGGAATAATTTTTATTTTTGGGTGAACTATCCTTTTAATTTTTTTCTCATTTTGTGTTCCATTGAAGAAATACAGTTATGAACATTTGGAAAGACATGTAGATGCGGAAATAATGACAAAACTTCTTTGGATTGGCTATTCATTTCATTATGTCCTTCCAACTTTTTAGCCCCGTCAGCCATGGAATTAAAGACCTCTGCAGGGAAATAAAGGTTTTGAACAAACCATTCATGAGCAATGGGAGGATGGCCATTCAACAGCCAAAAGAGGATGTTGATGTTTACAGGAAAAGCTCAACCTCTAGCCTTGAAGAGAAAAGTATCTCTCCTTAACACACCATCTGGGTCAGCAACTATTTAAAACAGACAAGTAGTGGATTATACTGTCCATCAGTGAGAAGAGAGCATTGATTCATAGAGATTACACAAGTCTGATGCTCAATACAAATTTCCTGCGGCGCACATAAATGCTAAATGATAGGTTTATTGGCACCTTCATCATATAAGGCACACAGATGAATATCCATTTCCTAACTGAATGGAAGCTGGGCAATTTCAAGCCTCGTATGAATTTTATTACATAGATTAGGTACCTGCCTGGCAATAAAAACACAACAGCAGAGACATACTGTACCATTTTTCACATTTTCAAAGCAATTCACGCTTCACATGAGCTTTGATTAGAAGCTAACGGTTGTACTGCAAGTGTTCTAAAAGAGTTATTTTGTGCAATTTGCACATGTTGTAGTTTTGCAAAACCAGTCAACACAGAGAATGGTGCCATTTCTCTCTGAGCTTTGAGAGGTAGGTCATCGAAACAGGACTGAAACGGAACGATTAGATCCTGTTACTTTGCTTTTGACCTCCGGCCATGGAAACACCAAAATGAGCTGTTGTTCTTGCAACTAAGCCAAAAGCTTATTCAGTGTTACTTATTTAAATCTCAGCTCTGCATCCAATCAGATTGCTCCTCATTTTTTTCAGATCAGTGCTTTTTATCAGGGGAATGTTCTGGTCGCCATTCTAGCAGAAGGTATTTCCCCATATCAAAACCTGATCTCAGAACGTTTTGGCAGCTATGGTAGGGAGCTGGGAGGAAAAACAAGGGTCCTAAAATACTCCAAAACATGATCTGTGGCTAATCTCATTAATCACATGTGTCTTTCATCCAAAACAATTGAATAAAGCCTGCATTGTCCAAACACTGTCCTGTCCATGGCCACAGTGATGAACAATGGGTATTTGTAATAACTAACAGATCCATAATTATGTTTGTTTCAATCCGGTTATGATACTGACCTGTAATCTGTAAAGGAAAACACTGATCTTAGTGTACTTGGAGTACTAAAAAAAAGTTCTGCTTCTTGAAATTATTCCAACTTCTAGAGAAAAAGGATAAGTAATATGAAATGCAGGCATTAGAGGAGCATAATAGAAGCTTTTCACAGTCTGTGAGTTCAACATGTGGATACGGTTGATAATTGTAAAACTGCATAAATACAGCTCTTCTGTTCATACTTGAAATGTAGGAGCTGCAGTTGTGTAGATTTGTGAGCAAAAGACAGAGGAAACAATTGAATCCTACTGGGAAGGAATAAATAGAAGAGAAAGTGCAGTCAGTGAGGGGAAAGTAAATATCTCTGGAGAGGTGCAGGCGAAAGATCAGACTCGACAGACATCCGCGACTCCCCTCGGTGTCCAAAATTTCACTTATTCTTTTGTTTATTGTTTGGAGGCGTTATTGAGGCTACCAGTCACTGCTCTCTAATGCCAGGGATATGCCAGGAGGTATTTACTGGAAATACAGCCAAGTGAAAACTGATTTGAACATTTAACTCCCTTGTCTTCGCACCAAAGTACAGATTATACCAATGACATTAAAATTTGCTCCAAATGCTCAGTGATGCTTCTCCTTAATCTGCAATTAAAATTAATATGCAACTTCAGAGTTAGAGTAAGCTCTAAATAATTAAATATTAAAACTCATCACAACGTACATAAAATAAAGTGTTTTTACTTTGATTAAAATATAATAATTAAAAAAAACTTTTAAAAACATATTTCAAATATATTTCTAATGCTTACAGTTCTTGTTACCTGCATTAAAAGAAAAGTCAAAGTACAGGCTATTATTGGACAATAATGCACAGCCACATTTCTATCCAGGCATTGTTTTCTAATATATGATACCCACTTTTCACAATCTAATCAAGTACAAATAGATCAAATCAAGTCCTTTCCTAACTTTTTTTTATTCCTAATTAACTGGGATATGTCACATTGCAATTCAAGTACAATGTGTTGCAAGTGGCAACTCTAGCTGCCTTTAAAAAGCCAGCACTGAAGACTCTCAAACCTTGACAGAATGTCCACCTCTAAACGTCCTCCCTCTTGAAAGAAACATTAGCTGCACTGAATAGAGTAAACAAACCTGACACTTAAAGAAACACTCTTTTACTGCCCTCAGCAAACTTGCACAGGGGTTTGACTCGGCCTACACAAGCAGTCAAACGGTGAAAGTATAGAGATGAATCAAGGAAGGAAGACGCATAAAGAAAGGAGGAGACACTGTCCCACTTTCATAAGCCTGTGATAAATAGCATTGTCGCTGCACTTTTGCTGAATCCAGAAATTCCCAACATCTGCGGGTGGCTGAGAATCGGAGGTTAGCCGGGGCTCACCGCCTTGTGCATACATCTTCCCTGATGGTGGTGTATGTCTGGGCTCATGAAAGCAAAGTGTGAAGATCCCCAATCCCAGCGGCCTACTTAGTGAACCAAAGTGCTTCTGCATACATACTCCATTATATCAGACAGAAATGGTTCACCCAGGACAGCCAGCATATTTCTTCATTATTTAAAAAAATAATTACAGGTGACCAAAGGACCCTAGACAATAATGCACCAGGGAAAGCACAATAATAAATGATATTAACAAAGATGCACAGCTTACCTGAGTATACAGTAATTCTTTATTTATACAGATTGAATTATACAAGAAGGGGCACTGCTGGTGTAGAAAACCTCTCTTGCGGCAAGATAAATGTTGCGCATTCGGCGAGATGGGAGGGTTTAAGAAACTTTAAATGAAACGGGCAGATGGTGTAAACATTCAGACCATTCAGAGCTTTCAGGGACACAAGATGGAGACGTGGTATAAACTCTAAACATAAAAGTCAAACACACTGTCAGTACTCCCTTTGTGTTGCCGTCACTTGCACACACTAACATACACAGACGTTCCTCTGCGAAATAAGAGTGCTAGAGTTTTGGCCCCGGGCTAAAAAACACCACAGAGTGAAAAAGCAGAGAACTGGTGGATTTCTATGGATGCCCCTTTCAATAAAAAAATAACTGCCAATTAAAGTGTCAATTAGGTCAAATAAAGTCACAATCGACCCTTTGCGAAGACCTGCCTCCCTTAGTTACTGTTGCTACGTCCCACAAGCCATGGCGCTCTCACACCACACCATGTTCTCACGCAGTGAAAAATACTTCGCAGAGCAAAGAGGACACTGACAATGTGCCGACAGACAAGACAGACCAGGTTACTTTTAATATAAACAAAGTCTCAGCTTTCAAGTTAGCCTTTTTTAAAGAAATTCAAACAATAAAAACCATTTTGTGTATTCATTCACTGTAGCATCTCAGTTCAAGCAGCATGTGAACGGATCATCTCTTCCTACTATAGCGCCAAATAAACATGAATGAACATCAAAAGGAATGTTGTTTCAACCACGGAAAGACGTCAATACACAACATTTTAAAGTTCAAGTCCACCGACATTAATCCATCCAATCTCTCCCGTCTGCTTTGTCGGACAAAAGAGCGGATTCGCCATTATGATGGGTCAGATCACCTGTTAATCAAACTCCTGGCAAAGGGTGAATTGAGAGATATATAAAGCCAAATTGTGAGAGATAAAGGGGGCAGGATAAAACTTTTAACTGCCGTTAATTGCCAAACAATTTCCAATAGACAGTGAAGAGTTCTATTTTTGTTTTTTTGTTTTTTGATAAGCCATTTCACTCTGATAAATACATCACCACAGGGAAGAAAGGAACATCAGAGCTTCCATTTCATGCTGACTTTAAGGTGGAATGGCCATCTGCCAGCAGATTTCAGACAGTATTTTCTCTGTATATACAGAACAACATTCCTTTATATTGTTACGAGGTTATGACTTTTGAGCCATTGAAATTTCAACAGAATCCGAACACATGCCATTCATAAAATTCAACAAATAGCTGGCCTCAAGTGTCTGTTTATTAAATGTTTTCAGCAACCAATAAGACTGTTCTTCTAGTTTCATTTAACCACACATTTACCGTGTCATATTTCACCATTAACACTACAAAAAAACAACAACAACAACAAAAAAAAAAACATCTGTGCTTATTTATATAGGATCATACTCAGCTTTTGAAGAGATAAATTCTTTGTTAAAAAAGGGGGAAAGAGCAGACCCGCGGCATGATCCTGCATACATTACCTATTGACAATGAGAAGTGCTTGTTGTTTTGAAACTGCTCATCTATTTTGAGTCGATTATCCATGCAAATTACCATAGGAAACTGCTGTGCATTTATTCATCCTTCTCTCTTAAACATGTATCTCCTCCCGAGTGCTGTAATCTTTTCTTCCTCAGAGTGAAATTTATGCTGAGGCATCTGCTGCCACAACCTTTATTGTCACTGCTCCCATTCAATAAATGGGAGCGAGAAAGCCACAAACACACAAAGCTTCTCATCTTCCATTGCACTAGGGCTCTGGCACATTAAACTGTGTGTACATACTCATCATTGATAACTAAAATATCTCCATCATGGGCCTGCAAAAATATTACGTAACATTTCAAATTAATAAATGTCTTTGGGAGCATGAATAGCTGCACGATTCTGGATAAATTGAGAATCATGATTTTTTTTTGGTTTCAAACAGAGATCACGATTCTCCCACAATTCTGAGCAGATAATTTAATAAAATACCATGTAATTTACTACAGGTTCTGGCAAATATGCTTATTGTTGCAGTCTTTTTAAAATGTTTAATCAATCTGAATTAATCATTTAAAAAAAAATGAATTTTTGAATGAACGATTCAATGACTCAATAAAGGGGTTGTTCACCCAAAAATGAAAATTCTGTCGTTTATTCACCTTCACATTCCAAACCCATAAGACTTTCGTTCATGTTCAAAACACAAATAAAGATACTTTTAATGAAATCAGAGAGATTTATGCTCCTTCATTGACAGCTATGCAGTTTTCTCCGAGAGACACAAAGACATGGTCACTTCATATGATGAACAGATTTTATTTAGGCTTTTATTCACATATAAACATTGATGAGCAAACATAAACAGAAGCTCACCAAACCTGATTGATGCGTGAGAACGACCCTCTTGCAGAAGCTCAAATGTGCCGTGTAACCTCATTGGTTTTCGCAGGTCAAGCGCAAATGCTTCCGTTTACCACAACTAATGTTTGCATTGATGAATGTTTATATGTGAACAAAAGCCTAAATTAAATCTGTTTAGAGTACACAGTGATCATGTCTCTTCAGAAAATTTGGACTAAACCACTCAATTCACATGGATTAGTTATACGATCTCTTTATGAACTTTTAAAGCATCAAAGTGGTAGTTACGCAACTGTCAATGGAGGGACACACTTCATTAAAAATATCTTCATTTATGCTATGAAAATGAACGAAAGTTTTATGGATTTATAGTGACTTAAGAGTGAGTAAATGATGACAGAATTTGCAGATTTGGGTGAACCTTTAAGACTTCACTTGATTCATTACTGGATGAATCAGCATTTTTTTTAAGAATCTCTTGAATTAATTATTCAATGACAATTTTTTAACAGTAATTTTTTACCACCTGGTGGCATAATGATGTAAACGGTACAATCGTTATTTGAAGCGTTCAAAAAGCGATTTACTCTATTTTGTTCGCTTCAGTAGACATCAGTGTTTATATCCAAATTCTAAAATTTTATCCCAGTTCTTCTGTGATAATAGGAAAGAATTCTGTGCGGTTGAAAAAAACTGTTTGTGACGCAAATGACGACTGCTTTCTCAGCAGCAGCGCTGACATGAATTTGAATGTTCTGGTGTGATTTTGTCAAAGGTTTAATAGAGACAGGCAAATAGTTGTCATTTAGGGATGAGATCGTGTTGCTGTTTGAATTGAGTTTGCAATCTTTTAACAATTAAGTGCAGTTCTAGGCTCTCTTCGTCAAAAAAACACATAAGCTTTTTTAACTGGAGAAGGAAACCCTAACTTCACGTGGACACGTGCACCTGACTTCCTGTCAGACTGGATAATAGTGCTTTGAGGTGTGTCTGTGAGGCATTGTCTTCACCTGTCATCATCTCACAGTCTCATAGGTCACATTAGCACCTGTCCGTGCTCTCAGACTTCCTTGCAGTGTATCTGCCTTAATGTGTCACAAAAGCAGAGGAAGCCAAAGACAAGTGCACCATTCATTGGGAAAAGCCATTCTGCATAGATCTCAAAGTAGAGATACACAGCATCAATTTCAGTCCTTGACTTTTCTCAAGGCTTAAAAATGAATGAGAGTGAAGCAAATGGGAGAGCTTCTGAAAAGAAGTCAACCTTTTCTATTTTAGTTTATAATGCACAGGTCCTCTTGAGTGTTTGAGAGATATCGGGATTGTAAATGTAGCTAAAGATCCTTTCACATGAGTCAAGTGAGCATCACCCAATCATGGAACAATGTGTCATATGCAGGCGCTCAAAGTTCCAAAAGCTTCCAATTTGACTTTTGACCTTGAGATTTCAAAGCACAGCCAAAAAATAGCAGGCAATTTGCATGACATATACAATATCTGTCTTTGCAGTGCCAGGTCCAACTTTGTCATTTTCACATAATTTTGTTTATGTTTATCAAAGAAGTCTCTGAAACTCACCAAGAATACAGCAAAAACAGTACTACGGTGAAATATTACTACAATTTAAAAGAACATTTTAAAATGCATTTTATTACTGTGAAAGCAAATCATTATTCCAGTCTTCAGTGTCACATAATCCATCAGAAATTATTCTAATTTGCTGCTCAAGAAACATTTCTTATTACTATCAATGTTGAAAACAGTTGTGATTAGTAGAAAGTTTTCATTTAATACAGAGATCATTTGTATAAATTTCATTACTGTCACTTTGGATAAATTTAATCCATTCTTGCCAACTAAAAGTATTAATTTCTTTAAAATAACAATAATAATATTGCTGACCCCAAACTATTGAATTGTAATTTATACAAATACATAAATAAGCATTCAATGTTATTTTTTGACAATTTTCCAAAGCCTACATGTGGATACAACCTTGTAGAGAATTGAAAAAAAATGAACAAAGGAAAAGAACAAATCCTTTAGGCTCAACAAAATTCAACCAACTAAACAACTGAAACAAAGAACAAGCAGAATACTGTCTAGTATAGGCTTTAAATGCAATAAAAGTCCTGAGAGTGAAATAGTCCAGAGCTATAACATGGACATTATTTGTATGAATTCCTCAAGCCAAAATTCTTTCCTGGTGTTTTGTCAAGCTGCGATTGTCAATAGAGATGTCAGGCTGATTGACAGCACAATGAAAACTAAAGGCATGGGCGGGTTTACACACCTCAACTACACTCCGTGAGGGAAACCATGGCAACCAACACACGGAGGAAAGAAATCATGAAAGGTAGAAAAAGCAAAGAAAGAGGAGCGAGAGGAATTGAGGGAAAATAAAACCAGAGGTAAGAAGCAGTTTAAAAAATGGAAAATAGATCTCCATGACAACTCTGGCAGGGGAGCATAAGAGCATACCACAAGGTTTTACAAAGTCTGTAAAAACAAGAGAGAAGGAAGTGGAACTGAGAAAATTGGGCAAGAACTAATTGAGAAAGCTGTATAGCTAATATACACAGTATCAATATTGCTCACAGGCTTCATGGTGTCACTGAGTTACCAGCAAAGCTTTTTTTGAAGTCCAAAATCTATCCACTGTAGTTGTGCATGCAGTCTCAGACGGCACGCCCATAGAGCGCCCACGGTCTGTTCACCGACTGCCTCATGCATATTGCACAAAACTGAAAAGCACTTGTGAAAATTGCAAGCTCCAATCAGACTGCCCTACTGCAACACTACTTCAAGGAGTCGGGGTGCTTAGGTTTTAATCAGGCTGTCAGGAAACAAAATTATGTTTGGAAAGTTGCTGCACTGATATTATGAGGGCCCCGGCCTATCATTTTTGTTCACTGATTTTTTAAAACTTTAAAAAGAAAGGATGCAATTCGTAAATTATTCTAGGTGCCCTTTGCCGTACGCAGCCTGACCAGTCTGAATGTGGCTTAAATCATAAATATGGGCCGGGAAAGAGAAAGAAAAGAGATAAAGGGGGAAGAGCGGGAATTCTACGGAGCTGATGCATAGCAATTGGCCGCCGTTCAGGAGGACATTCTCCTCTGAAAGCTGGAATCTTTTCTGAGCACTTATCATTACATAAATGACTTCCCATCAGGTCAGATGAGGTCACAGCCACAGTGGGGGAAGATCTGGAGATCAGGAGCTTTAATAATATATAAATTAAATTAAATAAAAAATCTAATAAAAAACACATTCATTTAAAATAAATAAAATTACATTTAAAATTAAAGTTTAAAGCCCCCTCCACACCTTCGGCACCCTGCTAAAAAGAAAAAAAAACAATAATGTAAACACCATATGCCTAATGCAATGTCTAAAGATGCTGCCAAGTGTACAATCTACTGCCCTGCTCATTGTGAGTCCAGATCTCCTGAAGGGAACTGGCTGTTAGCTAAATAATTCACAGGCATGCTTTGTATAAGCACTTGTTTTCCACTGCACTTTTCATCAAGTAATTAACAGTGCACTTTTCAACCATCATTAACAAAAGATGCTACCAAAGTGGAGATAGGTGATATGATTATTGTTTACCACAATTTTGCCCATGACTATTAGGGGCAGCCCACGGCCCTCCTAACCATTAAACAAAATGAGCATACTAATTAAACTGTGGTATCGAACATTAAAGAGAATATGATTTATTTAGCGAGTCATCTTAAACTCTTAGACACTTGAAAAGCTGCTCAACCATCCATGTGTCTTTGTGGGATTTATATGGCTAGAGAAGGGATGTGTCACATCTGAATTGCAGATCACTTTTATGTGCATGGCATGCTTGAACCTTCTTGTACTGTGAAGCATATGAGGTAGGGCTGCTATAACTAATTGATCAAATTAAGATTTCGGATACAGCCCAAGAGAAAGTTATCCTTTAGCATTACCCGTCCGTTAGCATGAACCTCAAAGCTCAATAGATTACAGTTACTAAAACAACATATTGTTGCTCTAAAATTATCAATATAAATTAAATATTATTATAATTTAAATTTATGCATAATGTAGTGGAAAAGGTACATTATTTTCTTAGTTTTTAATCAGTCTTCAATTAGTAAGCCAACAGCTTAGCCCATTAGCTTAGCATAGTGTTAACCATAAACTGTAAAAGAAAATGTATATATATATATATATATATATATATATATATACATATGGACAACGTACTTCAACTCTCGTCCACTGTAGAAAAGTGAAGCTGCCAATGTCTCAATATGACGCTGACATCTTGTACTGATTCGGGACCTGATTCTGCGCAGTAGTGAGCATGAAGTGGAGCCACGCGCTATCAAGGCCCCGTCCACACTCCCGCAGTCTCATTTAGTACAGTTTAGCTACTGCAGAACAACTCATTATGTCAGTGGGAAAATAAACAGTTTTGGAAATGTAGAAATTAAAGTAAAGCTCCAATTTCCTCCCGAAATGTCTGTTGGTGCCTCAGTGACTACTTCACTCAGAGAAGCTGTCAATCACAGCTATCAATCATGACAACACACTCCCGTAAAATCACTATTTAAAAAAACAAAAAAAAAAACAACAACACTTGAACTTACATCAGCGTGATAAAATCTACAGAAAATTACAGAAAACATCTTTGGAAAAAAAATGATTAGAAGTGTAATTTAATTGTTTAGTTTGTCTCACGTCTCATTAAATTACATGGAGAGGGCGGGGTTTATGACCTATACTGGGACCACCTGAGGACAATTGAGACGCTTTGGCTTCACTTTTCAGGACATGTGCAGTACGCTTGGTGCTAAATGGTTATGAAAGACAAATTTTGGTTAGATAGAGCAAAACATCATGATAACAAGCTAGGCCTGAATCGGAATAAGCATACTACCACAAGGAGGCCCAGTTTTACATTTGTACCCTAGAAAACAAACATTACTTGTGCACATCTTAAGACAAAACAATGGCTCTGACATATTTTAAGAAACGCCACTGCAAGTTGCTTTCAGATAAAACAGCTCAAACATGCATTTTAGTCTAGGACTAACTTAAGCTTTGTCTGTGAAACTGAGATTATGAGTGTTATTTTTCATTTTAATTATACACTATTATAGTATTTATTAAGACTTTTAATAAGTAATTCTTTTTAGAGTTTATCATGTCATTTTTCTAGCATTACAGTGCAGATATTGCATGTACCAGACACATTATTTGATTCCCAAAGTTTGGCAAATCACACCCCATATTGGGCTGCAACTAATTGTATAATTTCACTACTTCCTCACCATGTATCATTACAGATCAAACTGCCACAATGTCTCGGCTCTCTTCCAGGTCAGCATATACACCAGTGAGGACAGCTCCGAGGCGGGAGCCCCCCTGGGGTGTTCCCCGGACACAGACCGCCCGAGCGACTGCGCAGCACTCCGATGATTACACTCCACAGGACAAGATAAATGATGTGGTGTGAGCGAATCTGAGGCCAAGGCACTCATTTGCTTCCCATGAGACAGTGTGAGTACAACACTCCAAGACTGTGGCCTTTTTCATCTCCTCTGACAGGCTGTTTGCTTGTTTTAAAGTATCAAAGAACGCTCCCCATACATGCATGATTTAGTGTTCAAAATATTGAAGATGTCACTGTACGTCTCAGTAGTTGTAACCTCTGAAGGCCTTGATGTGATGGATGATTCACAAGGACAAGGATGTATGAGGACACATATCAAGTTAATATCATTAGGACAGGTTGGGTTTGACAGCGGTAGTAAAATACGATACCCTTTAAAGGCTCTGTTGTACCTCACCCACCCCCACCCCCCACAACACAACTGACACAAATCAAGAAGAACTCATCGAACACACCACCTTTGCTTCAACACACAGCCTACTTTTCACTTTAGCACTACCTTGTTTTATACCGTCTTTATTATTCACACATCCAATATGGACTGTTACCCATTCCTCAGTCACAACTCGAGGGCGAAATCTGTGTGGGGAAATGTGAAATTCACGATTGTGTGGATTTCATATTGAAATGACCGGAAAAATAATTCGCCAAACACTGGTAAATGTGACTGCACTTTTACATCTCATTCATGGATCCTCTAGATAGTAGGTGGTGCACAGGCTTCACAAATAACACTAGGAATGCTATTACTGAATAATTTAATACATAACTGACCTGTCAGATATTATTATGAATTAAAAACAGGGGCAATTGTCATGGTTGTGTATTTTAATATCGTCTCTGTAACTAACTGTAATAAAATAAGTTTTAATTTGAACAAAACTAAAAAAAAAAGAAAAAAAAGAAAAACTAATAAAACATGACAAAAATGAAAACTAAAAAAAATGAAAAAAGCACAAATTACTGCAACAAATTAAAACTGAAAATATAAAATTTAACTCAAAATACAGTATATAGTAAATATTACAGTATATAACTAATATGTATGTCAACACAGAGCTGCTCTGATATGCCAATTAATCTATCTAGCTATCTATCTATTATATTATATATTATATTATATTATACACTATAATGTTATGTAATAAAATGCTCTGGTAATAATTATCTTTGTCTAAGAAATAAAGTAATAAAAAAAATCAATAATAATATTTCAAAATAAACTAAGGCATTACTTTACTCTGCATGATGTATTTCTCAACCAAAGACAGCATTAGAGAAAAAATGTCTGGTCACCCTACTTATTTAATACAGTATCTGCTTTTACAGTGAAGGACTTTAGGACCCGGAGGACTAGTGTATTGCTGCTTGCATTTAAATTAAAAACAGATTTCTCTTTTGCTTTTTTCTGTCTTTTTGTCTTCTGAGAGAGGGAGGGAGCAAGTGGGAGATGTGGAGGGGGTCTGGAACTGTTTTTGTAGCCACATCTTGTAGGAAATCCTGAACAAAAAATGTTAACAAGAGACACGAAAACCACGAGGTCTGTGTCTCCCCCACTCCCCCTGACTCAGTGTGACAGCAACACGTACACACAAGACAGCTCTATCAGGAAAAACACACACAGCCAATATCTATCCGCTGTATCTCCTGCCTAATGTAAAGAACTGAACACACTCCAAGGTCCAAAACAACTCCAACTTACAAAATTACAACCCCACAATGAGTTTCCAATAAAACACGGGGGGTGGAGGGGGGGGGATTTAGAAGTGAGGAAAGGGGCGTCGAAAAATAAAACCGTATGAAAAGTCAAACGTTTCGTGGGGGAAGCCTGACTGTGATGCCTAATCTAGGCCAGATTACAGACAGCCTTGTTCATTTTCTGCGTGCGAGACCTTAAGGGAAAGAGATGATTGCTTAAGATATCAAATCAAAACCAAAATGTTGAAAAATCTGAACTGAATAAAATAAACTAAAACTTAAGATGAATAATCCATGCGAGTGAAAGCGAGCGGTTTTGAAATTCCAACCAAGGACGTTGAACAGCGAGGAGCCTGGTTCTTTGTGACAGCCACACAGAGACAACAGGCCGCCTCTGTTTGTGGCCGGTTTGTCTTGTCATAATTGCCAAATCTACAGGACTAACATCATCCCATTCGCAGCAGTAAAAGGTTAAAGTTTCCCCCTTTACAGTTCTCCCTCTGTCGCTTGCATTACCGCACGGTGCTGTTCAGGTGATGGCATGACATTCAAATATAACATAGTAGCTCCCGAATTCGCTCAGCTTATTTGTTGCCAGTGTGGACGGCATCACCTACGGCTATTAGGCTATAATGGTTTGGAAGCTGTAAATGTCACTGTGGCTTTTCATCAACTACAGGAAGCAGCAGCAGCGGGGCTGCGAGACACTGAGACTTCCCTCAGATAAGTTGTCTTATTGTTAGAGACGGCAAGGGCAAGATGGATCCCAATAAAAGCCAATGAAGCTTTACACTGTAATTACTGTACAACGGTGGAATTCTGGGAAGGTTTCCCCAGGCTTCCACCCCCTTCACTCTCTTTTAAGGTGTTGGCAGCATTACGGCGAGTGAATATTGAGGTGTGCCGCCTGGAAGCCATTTTTAATTACACGTGCTGCAGGGGATTGCTTGCAAGTTCAGGACAATAATTATTAGAGCACAACGGGATTCCTTTTAACCAAGTCACATCGGTTTCATTGGACTAGATGGTGTAGGAAAGTGTTTTTCCTTTTCTTTAGTCCTATTCTTTTGGGTCAAATGTGCATTAAACATATAAGAAGATGTTTTTAATCTCTCTCAGGGAAGAATTTCAAAATGTGGCTGTAACTACATACCGTGTCAACTTTATATAACAACACTTTCTGCTTTAAAGAGATATTTATAACCTAAGAGGTTTTATCTGCAGTAAGAAATCTCTTTTTTCTTTGCCCAGACACTGGGTTGAGCATCGTGACTGGGACAGTGATGACACCGGGTGGGTTGAGGGGCCTCTAAGTGTGGCCATGAGGGGAGCACGCTACTGATAAGAGTGCGGGTCAGTCCTGTGGTCTATCACTGCCACCTGCGACACACCCCTCCAGCCATGCATGTCCAAAAAAGGGGATTCTCAAGGCCAGTCAGACGGGTACAAATAAAGCAACCAGGAATGCCTCACCTCCTGACAATTCACATAGCGTAAATACCCTCACACAGCTAAACACTGGACTGGGTGGTACCTGCTATTTTATCAACTTTTAATGAAAATCCCAATCAGAAATATTTTATATATAATATTTTTACTGGCTTATTCATGGCCGTCATGGAATTACTTTTAATTTCTAAGTATTTAAAATGGGGATGAACTCATTTGCTCACCGTGATTTTGCCAAGTAAGACGTGATACATTTTATACAATGTCAGGGCTTGACATTAACTTTTTTGCTCACCAGCCACTGTGGCTAGTGGTTTTCCAAAGTTACTAGCCACTCAGAATTTTAACTGGCCACACTTCTGACATCGATACCATGAGGAAAAACTGCCATATAGATATTTTTAACATTATCTCATAATTTAGCAGCAGGTATTTTAGGCTGCTGTCACTTTAAGTCCTGATGCATGGATCCATGTGTGTTTTCTTTCTCAACTGTTCACGTTCACTTAAAACATAACTGACTGTGTTTGCGTGAGACTGGCATTTTGACATTATTTTCTGTGAATTTGACTTGATAAGCAGTGAAAAAGAGAACTCAATTTAGTACCGAGAGACGGCTTTTTGTGCACGCACATTGGGTGCGAAAACAAAATCTGCGGGAATGAGTAAAATTATGCATAATATGCAGAGTCCCACACTGAAATTCAAGCCCTCTAACGTCAACAATATTTATCAGGAGCAAGAGAAACGAATGAATGAGGGGAGGCGGGTTTGTGTGTCGAGAGAGAGAGAATGCGCAGCTTATCGTGTGTCTTTTCTGTGGAAATGAGTATTGGAAGCATTTCAGATATTTCACTATCGAAAAATCTATATTTTTGACAATGCAACATTGCACTTATTTCAGATGGCTTTTTAAAATACAACAATTGAAAAATGTAAATATTGTATATAAACATGCATGTATAACACAAAGCGAAAAAAAAAACTAAAAGCTAAAATCAAACATTTTAAAAAAAAGTGAATTTATGCATAAACAATATAACATAGTATGAAAATGAATATTAGTTTCAAGATTGGCCAAAGATTACATCTAACAGTGTTATTAAAGGGATAGTTTACACAAAAATGAAAATTCTCTTAATTACTCACCCTCATGTCATTCCGCACCCATAAAACCTTTGTTCATCTTCGGAACACAAATTAAGATTTTTCTGATTAAGTGCTCTGACTCCTCCATAGACAATAATTTAACCGACACTTTCAAGGTCCAGAAAGGTACTACAGACATCGTTGAAATAGTCCACGTGACAGCAGTGGTTCAACCTTAGTTTTATGACACTTCGAGAATACTTTTTGTGGCTCATTATAGGCCGACACTGTTCATGTTAGCATCTCGACGCACGCGTGTGATGCTGACACAGAAGACAGGAAATACTGAGCCGGCATTCTGATGTAGATCCTGGAAGCACTGAACGTAAACACCGTAGAAGAATGACAAAGAAGAAGAAATATTGTTGAGTAAAGTCGTTATTTTTGTATGTAAGAGTGGATTAGTCGAGAACAAAACATAGAGTATATGTAAGAATGGATTAGTCATATCAAAATGCCTCTCTAGTGAAAAACACTGAACGGAAGGAACAAGTTCGGTCTCTTGACCAAGAATACCTAACTCCATGTTTGCTGATATTGTAGGTGTACAACCAAATGTACCTCAAAAGCAGTAAAGATCACCATTTTTGTATTTTTGGATGACAAAAGAAGCAACAGAAATAAATCTCATGTGCTAGGTTTAGCGTGCAGAGGAAAGGGGATGTGTGAGAGGGAAAAGAAAGTCTAGATCTAACTGGTAATAAGACTAAAGGAAAGTAAACACAAGTGGTAGAGGTAATGAGCTTCAGAGGCCGTAAGGGAATTCGGTTAGTTGGGCCAACATACATCTCACCCCTACTTTCCCCAGTTTGCCTCTCTCTCGCTTTCTCTCTTTCTTTCTCCCTCCCCCACCTCTCCTGCCTCATGCCATTCCCCTCAACTTCTCTAGTCTCCTCCAATTCTCTAATGAGAAAAAGCTGGTAGGAAAATCCTGGACTGATTCCTATATAAACTTACAGACATCTCACGGAACAGCCCAGGGAGAAAGAGAGAGGTAGAGAGAGTGTTGAGAGGTTGAAGATTGGCAGGGGGCGGCCAAGCAAGAACAGTGACAAAAGGTAATATAGAGGAAAAATATATACACACGCTAGAAGGGGAACACAAAAGACAGAGCGCTTTCCAAGAGTCTGACATTTCGATAATAATGGGTGTTTGTCAAACAACCAATTCAGCTTGATTCATTAGTTCTTTCTTTTTTTCTAGAGTGAATTCAGGTCAAATTTACGGACAATTATGATGAGTAAATATCCCAAATGAAGCATTCGGATATATTGATTGAAGAGGAAACTGCCCACGAAGAAACCCGCCAGGGTAAACAGGTCTATACACATGCACATTTTTTGGACACAGTAAAGATGCACACTATTTTACCGTCTACATATTAAGCTATAGTCATTTTTATGTGAAACGTAGAGTCGTTTTTTGGGGGGTTTTTTTTTTTCCAAATTCAAACTAATTTATCATCAAGAACACCAGAATAAGATATCAGACTTCTTCTCAGGAAAACAAAAACAGAAGGTCTGACATATGCATTTAATGAATCAAAAAAAAATTAGCTTATTTAAATGCACATAAAAATAAAAATTTTAGCACACAAATACAAATACACCGATTGCTCAGATGCACAACCCAAACAAACCATCATTCTACTTTACCACATACAGTTCAAGAGAAAAAATCAGTCTGGTGGTTTTTTTTCCCCAAAGGTTCGAACTTTTCATACAAGGACATATCAAATATCTAACTTTATTTTCACATGGAAAGCTAATGTTCAAATACATTTTCCAAATGAATTAATTCTACCTTTTGTATGGGCAAACAAAAGTGTTCTATATTGAGGCTATTAGATACAGCACACAGCACAAGCGGCTCTCAACTGATAGTTAGACATGTAATAGAGGACTAATTTAAAGGACAGACTAGCCCGGCTGTAATTATAACTTCCCTTTTTGTTCAAATAGAGGGCTTATAGATGTCTGGCTTTGACAGGAGCCTGTAATGAGCCACTGTACATTAATTCACAGACTTGGCATATATGGGATTCAGCCTGAAATGTGTTATGGGGGGAGGCCTAAAAAAAAAAAAAAAGAAAAGATGGAATTATGAAATATTGAACACAAAGTAATGGCCATTTTCTGCATGGCAAAATTGGCTTCATCCCTCTAGCTTAAGCTGCTTTTTATGTTTATGCTCAGTTTCTGGTTGTCAAATGAAGGAATTGAGGGCTAAATTGTGATTAATTGACAATAGTTAGTGCAATGATTGCCTCCAGAGTCAAAATCTGTCTTCATAAATCAACAGTATGAGCATTTGGCAACAAAAACACCAATTATAGCAGGAGTAACAATGCATAAGAAACAGAATGCTGCCAAGCCAAGCACATTGGCAATATTATAAAAGTACATAACAGACAGTAGCAGGACGTGCCAGTAACACAAACAGTTAGAGAGTAAAAATTTTGAGTAGCTCTCAGGATGGGATCATTTTCTAATGAACAGCATTTTTGCATGCTCCCTTTCACATCCTGAAACATTATATATAGCTGATATAAATCACATAGTTAGCACACAAGCAATGTAAATTTGTGACAATATGCAGGAGTTGTTTGGTAACTAATGAGCAGTCTGTTATTCGCTACAGCAGGTGAAAAGGACGCACGCAGCATGTTTTTCACCCGTGTTTCCAGGTCTGGGAGTTCTGGCTGTG
This sequence comes from Opsariichthys bidens, assembly GCA_037194245.1. Lineage (NCBI taxonomy): Eukaryota > Metazoa > Chordata > Actinopteri > Cypriniformes > Xenocyprididae > Opsariichthys > Opsariichthys bidens. The sequence goes on from CM074296.1 coordinate 12,390,621, forward strand.
CTCAGCGGTAGAGAATAGAGTCGCGGTGACACCGTGGAGAGGAATATTACCATAGAGCTGATGACATAATTTATTTTCAAGATCAACAAAATCTCATGTTTCAAAGCTTTGGTTATATTACAAAAAGTCATTTTAATATGCCATATATCTGCAAACTTTTCCCTCCATTTTCTGCCTGGATTCCCAGAGAATCGTTTTCTGCTGATAAAATAAGAGCTCACTTCATGTGCTATTCTTTTACAGACAAGTCATATATGCCAACAACTGTAGCTTGTTCTGAAAAAGGAAGTATGGAAGGAATTATGGAGGGAAATACTATTAATTGCAAATTAGATTTGATTAATTGATTTACTTACACAATTAATCAGATATAATTAATCTTATTTGTATAATCGATTTTGACCAATTCATCGAAAACATGACTACTGATATGTTAAATATTGAAGCCACACGTTAACCCAATCTCACGTAAATCTATGAAATTTCTTGTTTTAGATTTATTTGTACCTCATTTTGTTGTGCATGTCCTAATAGAGATACTGTTGCACATTTTTAGTGAGCACAGAAGACTGAATGACTTTCTTAACTGCTGTCATTGCTTGTCACAAGCCAATGATGAGCTAGAAATTATGAAATGACTATGCATTCTTCTTTGTTTTCTTTTCTTTTTCAATGTATTTTTTGTGAATGTCCCAATTAGGACACAGAATTTGCAATGAGTTCATTTAAATGTCTAGTTATATTTTGGTTACATTTGTGAGTTGACAAATGCAACTGGTGGTGTAAATCAGGCACATCGTAATATTGATATATTGATCACAGGCCCCTGAATCTAATCAAATTGTATTGCGGTATGTTTTGAGGTAATCCATACAAAAATACTGTATTGAATGGATTACCTCAAAACATGCCGCGATACAATTTGATTAGATTCAGGGGCCTGTGATCAATATATCAATATTACGATGTGCCTGATTTACACCACTAGTTGCATTTGTCAACTCACAGATGTAACCAAAATTCAACTAGACAGTTTTCCAAAAATACTGTATTTCTGGCTAAGAAAATCGATGTCCGATCTTATGGTGATGAAACACCCTTAATTATTAAACTTATCATTGTTTTATTACATTTTTTGTATTAGAATTAGTAACACTAAACATGTTAGATTGAGAGATGTAATAATTGCTATATGATATTCTATGAACATTTTACATCAGAACAGAATAGAATAGGTCTAGTGCAAGTGCGCTGACTGACAGCTACAACACTGAAATCCCCTCCATGTCCTGAGAAGATGCCAGAGGCTGTTAGATGAGCTCTAATGGTGAGGCACAGGAGATTACTGAGTTTGAATTCTCTGTTATCAAATTAAATTCACAGTAAGCCACAAGTGAGAGATATGAGGCACTCAAAGTTAAATATGAACCTACCCAGGTATGTGTTTTACTTTGGTTTTTAGTGAAGAAACCACTGATTTTGTCACCGTTACAAGTCCCAAAGCACATACAATATCACACACTTATCTACTGACCTAAGTTTTTAAGGTCTGGAGATGGTCTGGAGACCAAAATAGCTACCATGGGGTGGGTTTGCAGTGTCATCAAGATAGTGGAGCAAGTTGGAGATGGTTAGTTGTGTTTTGGCCACATGCAGAGAAAGTTCTGTGAGGTTTCAGTCCATAATGAGGATTTTCAGTGGGTCTGGGAAGATATGTTTTCTTAGATGCCTTGAGGGCACAATGCCTCATAAGTGAGGGAGGTCCTTTTCTTATGCTTTGACAACATGAATAATCTCCCTTTTTATTCTGGATCTATTTATGCATTCTTTAGTGCCCTGATGTTATCCTGATGTTATATACAGGATACATCTGAATGTTAGAGGCTATTAAATTTAAGTCTTTGATGTAAACCATGACAGTGAAGCTCAGCAAGGGCTGTTACTAAAAACCCAAATAGCAGTTGTTACTGAAAAAGCGGAAATGCACGCAGCAGCTTATCAGGGTCTCCAAATGAAGATCCTAAATTCTAAATAGAAACTTGGTTTTCCTTGCTAAAGCTGCGTCAGTAATCTGAGCATCTCACTGCACAGATAGCATCACTATGGCACATAATTCTGTCTATTGTAAACAAATTGTCTGCAATGTTCAAGAGTTTAATTAACAGGATATTAAATACTCCTTACAGTAATACATAAAGTACTGTACAGAAAGACTACAAACTGAATTTTACATCATGATGTTTAAAATTGTCTGCAAATTGTGACTGCTTTAACCTCCATCAGGTCATGGTAAAAAGGAGACTGAGATACTATCAGAAAAGAAAAAAAAAGGGGGAAGGTAAGCTTGAAGCTAGACAAAAAGATATCTAAATCCACTTAAAGGTGCACTATGTAGTTTTTTCGTCCGTTACAGGTTGCCTATTCAAAACAAAGTCGTGATGACGGCAAGTTTGAGCGAGGATTCTTGGGACATGGTCTTCACCTCACAGCCGATGGAAAAGAATGGGGATGGGACTCGGGCAGAAATCTTGTTCATGGATGCAATCATTAACGTTTACTGTAGTATGAAGCAGAGCAGGACCGAGTGAATTGGGAGCTGAACGTGGCCGCTGGAGAGATTGTTAATAAGAGATGAACGCGACACACGCCTCACGAGCAGCAGAACTTTTATTATGCCACAGTCGCCGGCACTGCGTCAGCTTTTCCGGTTGTGAATATGAGCTCTGTTTATCGTATTAGATAAATTTGAGTGTGCTGAAAATGACTCGCCGGCTACTGTGAGACACTTGTTGCACACTGCTGTAAGATAGATCGATATTAGAATATCATATTAAATGCTGGATGGGCTGTGTTGATAAATGGCATGCAATTAATTTTAACGTATTGTATGACAGAGAAAATTCTGTATTACTGTTAAAATAAAGCTGCATCTGATTATGCCATGTTAGCTACTTGACAAAAAGTCTTTTTCATGGTAAAGCATGGGAAAAGAAAATTAGATTTAAATAGAGAAGCTAAACGTGTTGAGCAATATTTCAATAATTAGTTTTCTGTCGATAATGTATCAAAACAAATGTTTCCTTGTATGTGTTCCCACACATAATATATACTTAAGCGTCTTTGGTGTTTCCATGGTTTCTACAAAATAAAATAAAAAAAGAGGGTAACATGGATATGACGGGGTTTACCGGCGACTCCCTCACACATCCCGGATCCTTGGTTAAAATTTATGAAGACGATTTACAAATAGTGGAAACATTTGAGATATTGTAAGTACTCCACTGAACAAAATATATAACACTGGCCTAGTGGTTTCTGGATATTTTACTGCAAAAATTTTCCACATTGCAGCTTTAAGTTCATGCAACTACAATGTGAATGCAAAGGAAACTGCAAATTATACACAGACTTAGACTTTGAAGCATGCAGCACTTGAAGTCTTTATAATATTTATAAAATTAAACCAGTTTAATAACTGAACTGCACCATACCTTTATTTCGATTTCCATGCAATCAATTGTGCTGCCCAACTTTCAAAAGTGGACTTTCAAAACTTCTGAGTCACACAAACACCCCAACTCTCTCCCTCTCACACATACAAACACAGGCATTATTAACTACACGCACATACTCTCCCAGAATGCTGATGCTACAGATAACAAGCTGGAGGTTCCAGAGAAAACCCCATGACGGAGGACAAGTCAAAGGTTCAATAAGCTAGAGTAGCTCTCAAGGGAAAAAAGATCTAATGACTGACAGGATACAAACACAGAATGATGAATCAAAGACTGCAGGATCATTCGCTAATGGCAAACAGACGCATAATGACTTAGAAAACTCCTTCATTACTGGCAAATCAATAATACAAAGAGAGTTTTTTGATGAACTGATTGAGCGAACAACTGATACACATGCCAAATTGCAAATGAGATTGTCAGACATTGTAACAAGGACAAATCTGAATGGAAATTCTAGTTTTACATCCCAAGTGGAAAAACTACAAAAATGAGTTTGTCCAAAGACTCTCAAATAGGACAAACACATTTACATGCTTCCAGTGGGAAGAACAGAGGATCGATCTGAGATACTTTACAAACTATTAAAAAACAGTGACCTTTATCTAATGGCTACAGAGATGAATTAAAGGTCATCTATGAAGAATATACATATAAATAAAAGCTTCCCGCTAATAATGAGTCCCAAAGATTCAGACCACAGTCCACGCCACAACAATGATCCAAGTACAGAAATTACCGTACAAGGAATCATTACATGAGATGGCACCGTGAGAGATGAACTGTCTCGACACATAAATCTGTAAGAGGATACACGGAGGACACTCCTGTTTATGAAAATGTCACTGCATGCTTTGATTTTTGTTTTTTTTTTCCTGTACTGTAGGCACAGTATCACATTTGGCTGCATTATAATTACTTTACTTGACCACTGTTTCATAGCTATTTAAAATCAAAATAAAGTCAGCCTGTTCATTGATCCTGACTGGACTGTGAACAGATTGTGTGTGCAGCAGTGCAGCAGGATGATTCAAGAAGAGGGAATTCCACATCTATATTTTTGACCACAGTTAATAGGATCCCTTTTGGCTCAGTCTTTTCCTAAGCGCATGAGTGCATTGGAACAAGGGGAACTCGGTAGAAACAGTGGCATTTAAGAATATGGAAATGAGAGGGCAAGAGCTGGCTTTATTATCTCTGAGGAATAGCAGACCATCAGGCCCAGAGAACCACAAGGCCCACTCACACCCAGTGGCACTGTTTCATAAGCCTGGCTTATTTTTTAGGGATGTGGGCTTGTCTAATGGGGGAAGAGCGTGAGGAGTTTGAGAAACAAGAATGGGGGAAAGATGAGTGTGTTTGATTGGGCAGCTTTTCAGAGCCCACAAGGCTCATCATATTTCCTACTGAAGAAAAACAAAGCATTTGAACCCAGACATCACAATCACGTCCAGCCAGCTCGTTCGATCCAAAAGAGCATTCTTTCCTTCAGCGAGGCTGCTGCGAGTCCGTCGAAAACCAAACAGATCACCTACACCCAGAATCAGTCATACTGCAAGTGCACACCTCTGACTCACACATGCTAAACACATCCCATCCTCGCACGCTCGCAATCAGGTCCGTTTTCTCCTCTTTCTGTGTAACGACTGGCAGCTAAACAGGGAAGCCTCTTAAGACACAAACTGAAATCATCTCGCTTCTGAGGGAACGAGAGCTTTAACAACACCCTAAAAATTACAGTCATTAGGACTAGATAGATGTGACTAATATTAAGCACTTGTTAGGCACTCTAACTGAAAGGCAAGCAATTATTGATTGGATTCACTTAAATAATTAGCTAATCACAAAGTTAAGAAACCAGCAATATGTTGCTATTGCTATTGAGGACTTCTCAAATTACTCCTAGAGGGAGTCATCTGAATATCCATCTGATCTTCTAGAAAGTAAAAAGCAATAGCCAAAGACAATTTGTGCTGAATTCTAGGCACTGCCAAAACAATTTCATGGCAAGTCATAACTATTTACCTTTTGCCAAATTCATATGAATTTGTACAATCTGCTTACATCCCATTGACGGTTAGCTTTAGGGGAGGACTTGGAGGTGGACCTTCTTGCTTACTTTTTTCTAAAAGTTAATCACTCCAGTAAATTCTGATTATACACAGCCAAAGGCACTTTGTGTTCACAATTTTTAGCTGTAGAAATTCATGACACCAAGCAAATAACTTAACTCATCAGTGCTAATAAAAGAGGTATTGTAAAATCGCCTCAGAGCCATGTCTTGTTGGCCAGTTAATAAAACAAAATGACTTTTCTCAGCTTGTGTGTCATACAAACGCACACAACCGCGTTAGGACAGTTATGAGACTGCTGAGGTAACATTCACGCTTGCCAAGTCTCATAAACTCTGATATTCCGCAGGATCGTGTTGTCTTCCACGCCACAAGCGGAATTAAAGCCCTTTAATTTGTCACTATCGAAATATAAGCACAATTGGGACTTAAAAAAAAAAAAATTCTCTTTGTTTGGGAGGTGTTTTTTCACCGATTTCACTAATTTCCTAAGAGGACAACATGATGAAGCCAGAATTATTTGTTAATATTGTGTCGAATATGTTGTTTTCAAACCTAAGGCAGCGCCCGGCGGCGTTCACCGTAGCGCGTCCTACCTGAACAGGTGTATGCCATCCAGGTGAGGCAAAGTGCATTTGAGTTTGAAAGGATATGGATTGCAAACCATTTTCAGACACCAACTCCTTGGACGCGTTGTCTGCTTCAGATAGAAAAACACAACCGGTGCCAAAGACGGATAGGGCAAGGCTTCCCCGCCGTTAGCGGACGCCTCCTCCACCGCTGCTCCAGCTGCACTCTCCCGCCTTTCGCCTCCATCAGCCTCGAGCTCACTGCGCTCCCCGCCACCGGACAGGTCGTTAAGTCGTATAAAAGTCCTTGGAAGAGAGGAGCTTCCCTCTGCTTCCCTCAACTGATGGTCCTCGGAGATATTTCCTCCATCTTCAGCCATCATTCACCCCCTTGAGGAGAGACAATGCATGCATTACTAGCGGTACAATAGAAAAAGAAATTTGATTTTACGCAATTATGACATGGGTGGAAAAATATATGAAAAATCCAATGCCATTGTAAACAAGCATACGCATCCATGAAATGTAACTTAAATGACTGTAAATAAAATCATATTTCATAAAATGCATTAATAAGAACAGCATTTGTATTTATTATTTATTAAGGTCGGTGCATTTGAACAATAGAAAAACATAACAGGCAAGACTTTTGAGACTACAGGAATTTTACAGGATGGTATTCAGAAATGATTGAAGGAACTGTACTGGGGGGGGGGGAGACAAAAAGCCACTTAAAACAATAGGATATGGTACTTTGGTGTCCTCTCATTAAATAAATAACATTTAGTTTTTATTTGAAATAACTGCAAATAACGACTTACTTTCAAACTTGGCTTTCCTTTTTAATGATTACACACCACATGATGAACAGGCAAATCAGCGTGATTACGCTTTAACCATGATTCAGTCAAATATTGTAAATGTTGATTTCTTACCTGTAATTGCTTCTGAAAATATGCCCAAATCGAGCTTACTCATCGCATGATCATTTCTGTTGCAAAAGCAATCCAAATGATGGTATTGAACAGGATCAGTTGGAGCTCGAAGGCTGAGTTTCCAGGTGGCAGTTACAGCGCAAGCAGGTTTATGGGCATCTCAGTGACTTGGACATCATGCCTCAAGATTTCAACATTGTAATTCGATGACCAACAATCAAATCAAAAACAAAACAAGTCCTGCAAAACGGCTTCCCAAACCCCAATTGTGCGCTCAGCTCGCGTTCTCCGTGTGCGCGCACTTAAAAAGTAATGCAACAAAGGTTACAATTCAATGTTTGTTTTTTTCTTTTTCTATTAAATAACCGTAAGATCTAATGCTCAAAAGTATTCAAAACAGTGACAAGATCCTTAGACAATTATTATAATCCTTCAGAAATCTTTTCTAAAGGTGCAGGCAGTGATGTTCTGTCTACATATGAAAAGAAAAACCTTAAGCTCGTGCTGAAAGGATGCGCAAGAGAGCTCTCTATGCTGAAGTCTTGTCCATTATTGCGAAAATACACAAGTCTCCAATGATTCTCCCGGTCGGCAAAACGGTCTATAGCACGAATCCGCTCATGCGAACCAATTCACAGCTGGATTCGGATTCAACTTCCAATCCCCGCCCCTTGAAGGCGCGTCCACCAATCAGAGGCGACAATAACTCAGCATCTCTTTTGATTGAATTAAAGAAATGTCGATCAACACTCTACTAACATGTCTGGTGAAACAGCTGGAACCTTATTGTTTACACTGAACCAATAAAACTAGGAAAAGTTTGGGATTGGACCAAACCCGCTATATGATTCGACTGTGTTTATTATGCAAGAACATTTTTGTCAAGAAACAAAAAGGAAACGACATGATGAGAACGACCAGAGCCGGGGTTTTCAAACTTATTGACGCCAGGGAACCGTTCAAATGAAATGAAGGTAGCTGTACATTTTCATGTGCAAAGCCTCATTTATACAGTGTTGGTGGGAAAATAACAAAAAAAAAATCTTATAAAAATAGCATTGTTGTAACTGTAACTAGCTTTTAAATGTAATTGTGGAGAAGTCAAATAAAATTATTGAAACATTGTCTGGTAATTTTTAAATTTGTTTAATGCTGAATTATTCTTCACATTAGTGGAGTATTGTTTGACGTATAAACCACAACAATAATATTTTGAATTTAATAGAATTTCATGATTTCTGACTGGGCTTTAGAAACCACATTTATATATTAAAATAGAAATTCAAAACTATTTTGTGAAACATATTGTAAGTTATCATGCTAACAATGACGGCCTTAAAAATGGCTTTTGTTAAAGTCTCTCAAACTGTCAACACATTCCCTTGAGGTTAGGGTTTTTCTGGTGATAATTTGGTAATTATTTACTGTTTTACAATATGAATTTATAACTTTCAATGTTTTGTTACTAGATTGTTGCTTGAAATTCAGACTTTTATGCCACTTTTAACACTCTGAACGACATATAAACAAGATTTGGAATGTAGCATTTTAAAAGTCGGTTATTACAGACTGGTTGTAACTGAAATTATGACCTGACTTAATTAGATGGAAAGCTGGAATGGGTAAACATATCTAAAAACTGTTTCCTCCCACCGAACATTTCATTTCTTTAACCTTCAATATCAATTCAACACATTGTTTTCAAAATAATTTATTATTAAGTCATTTGCACTTAAAAAAAAAAAATCTTCTTGCAGGTACAAAGCTCTTCAGTACTTTACAACCGTGGCTGCACATTATGAAACACCTTGTAACACAGAGGTAGAATGTCTTTAATCATGTATATAAAATATGATCATCTATAAAAGACCCACTGTCTGCACAGCGCTGCTCTACTTCACATTGAAACTTTAAAATGCAATAGCATGTAAGAGTGGGTAAACCCTGAGATTCTCTTCACTGCCACCTATGGTAAAACAATAAAAACACATCAAGGCGCACACACAGAAAAAGGTACTTGACCAAATACTATATTGATGCAAGACAATTTTACCAGCTGCAAAGTGATGGGTTGTAAAACATGGTTTCAATGGAAAAGGAAACATGTTTACAGTAAAAACACGACTCTTGTGGCATCAGCGCACAAAATAATTTACATAAATAAGGCTGAAATACCACAGAGGCTGAAATATTAATCTCAAGGTGTCTGCAGTACTGAAACTAAATTATATTAAAATTTTCATGTTGTGTAAAAATATAGTCTAATATAAACTTAAGAATGATAGTCTGTTATCTTTTATTTATTTTTTATTTTTTAGCAGATGCTGTCCTCAGGCTTCGCATAAACCGTGAACTGAAACAGGAATTGTATATTTTTTTATATATATAACAATTAACAAATTTAAACCAATTTACATCAGAATGACTAGTCACTGGATTATGCTGTATAGACTTTTTAATACACTCTATCCAGCAAACGTATTATATTGATCGATGAATGGCAGAGTTCGGTGTTGAAAGTCTGACAAACATACCTGGAATAGTTTATGCAGTAAAGATGATATAATATTTGAATTTAAGCTTATTTTTTTATTCCAAACAACCTTTTCACCACTTTTTGATTTGCTTTTGCAATCATCAGTCATGATAGTAAACAAACTACACTTGGTAATGTGTAATTTTTTTTTTTTTGCATTTTTAGTTTTAATTCAGATATGCTTGATATAAAGAATTTTGTTTAGTTTTGTTTGTGGCACAGAAAGGAGTGTCTAAGAACTGAGAGCCATTAAAGTAGTTTCTTTCATCTTTTGCTATGAGTTTCCTCCAGACTTCATTAGTAGAAGATCTCGGCTGTAATAGGCTGTGCCGTGTTGTGTTCCCCTCGAAGAGCCAGAAAGTGTGCTAAAGTTCCACCCTTATCCACTAGGAGTGATGAGAGAGATTTATAATGGGCTCTTAGCTGGGTTAAAGGTCAGTATCTAAAACTATTTTTTATGAACAGTATGTACAATTGTATTTTTGTTGTCTGTTTAAAATGTATTTTTTGGTACTATTAAAGTATTATGAAATATAAAATATATCTAAATATACCACCCTTACAGTTTGGCCATCACTGTAACCTATATTTTGTCAATTGATTTATTTCTTCTTGTCAAAAATGTCATATCTGTCTCATCAGTTTTTTCCTCTGAATCCAATTTGAGATTTAGATGGGAAGTCTGGTAACCCTAACAAGAAACGGAGAGCCAACCATGACAGCCAAAGCATGGGAAAACTGGGTGTGTGGTTGGGTTATTCTAACCTTTGACCTCTGTCTTGCCTTTCTCCTCACTGCTTGACTTGAACGGAGCTTCTCTCCAATGGGGCTCAGCTGGGCTTTATAAATAAGAGCAGAGAGTTCAAAGCCTGCCTCCATCTGACAGCTTTTACACCTTGATAGGATGGGGTAAAACAAAGCTGTCCTGCTGGCCATCCATTCTGACTGGTTAACATACCTGCATCATCTCCACATTTGAGTATTAACTTTCATTAAATCGCTTTTGTCATTACAACAACATAAACCCTAATAAGATTATCAGCACCAAATAAATGCTGAAATATTGATTTGAGTTCAAATGAATAATTTTACCTGTAGCCAATAGTTCCCGCAAAAAAATAGTCCACTGATGTACAAATCAATCGACCTAGAAGACAAACACTGCAACAATAATTTACAGTAATATTAATGATAAAGTCTGCAGAGGTAATTCAGAGGAGTCTGGTATACTGTATACTGTATATTGTGGTGTTCTATGCTGTAGTCATGGGTGAAATGTAATGTAACCGAAAACTGTAGAGGGATATAGGTGAGTCGACTATGTATATATACAGGCCTGCTGATTGGATAGATCATTCTAACAAATTCTGCATATACAAAAAATCTGAACATAGCCAAATACTGCCCTACTTTCATAGCAATACTTCTTGGCAAACTTTTAGTTATAATGGTTTCATTTTGTATTGTTCACAGATGCAAGAATTTCAAAGAGTAAAAAATACGGCACAAAAGAGTAAACAGTACGGCAAAAGAGCAGTATATCCGAATACATTAAATTTGAAAAAAAGTAGGTCGAAAATGAAAAGTCTCTACTATTTCCGCCGTAAATCTAAAGTGCGCATTCTATGAATACTTTACTATCCAAGGAAGAGCATTTATGAATGGCAGTGAAGTGAAGCAACTCCCGCTGGTGGGTCATGTGACAGTAACAATATGGCGGATGTAGTACGTCAGAATTTCATTAATACGACCCAAATTTATACTATATAGAAGATACTTTTTTTAAAGGTCACAAAGTAAATTTAAATGTTGGACCTACTCAGACAGTACGGGATTTCAGACTCAACGAGTGTTTTAGGGCAAATGGCCCATAGAGGCAATCACTTAGCTCCACCTACTGGCTGAAGTATGTAGCCTGGAGGAAGACTTTAAATTATCCCAAGCACTAATGCGCAGAACACAGATAAGCGACATGATAAAACAGTGAAGTCCCAGTGCTGTACACAAAGAGGCGCAGGGCAGTGGATAATAAAATTTCAAGTTCTTGAAGTTGAACTTTTAATTTGAGTATGACGTTTTTAGAACGCCAACCGCGTCATGCGCAAGAAGATGAAATGCATTTTGCGTAAACTATAATTTAAGCTCTCCCAAGAAGGTTACCCAAACGTTTGTATCTGATCACTTAATAACACAGTCACATATTCTAGATAGCCAAGGAGCCTAATAAGCACATTTATCATATCAACAGCCATTAAACATCTTTAATTCCTGAAATTGGAATTTTGATCTTCACCATTCACGTTCCAATTTCATTAGCCTAAACAAACAAAAATGTGTTGTATTTATACAATATAGATAAAAACTGAAGAAGAAAAAAAAAACTGTATTTGGACACATAGGCCTATGTTGACACAAATGAAGATTGAATAAAGATTGTCTCAGTGCAGGTGCACAGAATAGAATCAATAAATTTCATTTCGGTAATAAAGGAGCATGTGCTGGACATTCTTGCACATGGACATCAAGGGCAGAGAGAGCACCAGTTTAGAATTAAGAGTGTGTATATTTTTGCTTCGGCATGCACATTGTTTTATTTTATTTTTTGTTATGTCAGATTTATCATGTCAAGATTGTGGGTTTAATTCCCGCAAGGGAAAACATACAAATATGAATGACAAATATAGCCCATCATGAATGCAATGGCTTAAAGTGCTGCCTCCGTGGGTTTTGGAACAGAGTACATATCTGTACAGGGTCACTATCCTTTCAGTCTTGAGCTTAACCTCAGTCACCATCGCGTGACTCCTTGAGCCCAAGCATGGGGCTGCCTTTATGTAAATCACTCTATGATTTATCAAAGTGGAGCGATAGAAATCACCAGGCAGGAATGAAAATTGGAAGCAGATCAGAGAGTCAGGGCAGGCTGAGCAGATGTTATAGGTACAATATAATCCACATCACTCGCACACACTCCTCAGCTCTTAGATACATATGTATGATTTGGTGTTATTGCACATAGCAGACTAAAGCTTAAACAGGACATCTTTCAGGCCTCCCACCTAGTGCTTTTTAAGCATTTTATTGGTCTGTAGAATGTGTGGGAATGTATGAGAATATTTATAGTGGCATAAAATCATTGAGCCTTTGAATTAACCTACAATGAAGCAAAGAAGAGGTAACACCAAGTCAATTTTGAGTTAAAACTATTTCCCTTCCTTGTTCATTTTAATGTGGTCAAAGTATTGCATAAGGCACTCATATTTCCAAACAAAAACCATATTATATTGTGGTTATTTGAGGTTGATGATTTTGAGTACTGATGATATACACATATAAAGTTGATGAAATCCCACTTGTTTAAGGCACAGAGCGTGAACAACGCATGAGGTATACGGGAAAGTGAATAGAAGCCAAAAAAAGACAAAGGATTAATGCTATTTTGTAATCAACCTCATTATGAGTAGAAAAGACTCACCAGCTGGTGCATTCATGGGGGACCTCTATAGAAGAAGGTCATTATTTCCGCAAAACTAGAGATTCAAAAATAGAAAGATGTTACATTTTAAGGATGTTAAAGGAACTAAAATTACTTTTTAGTTGACAAATTATACTCAGTAGCAAGTACAAGACTGACTGTGTCCGAAAGCTTAGGCAGCTGACTTGTTGCCCCTCTCAGACAAAGACAACCCCGACTTTCAGAGGCCATATTTATTTTTTAGCTCAACTGTCACAAAACAGAATGCACATATGATGAAAGGAAAGAAAATGAGGATGCACAAATTAGAAATGAGAAGGACCCATAAACTCTCCACTTCAGAATATACTAGTAATCATCCAGGTAATTTTCACCTACAGTCTTTCTAATACTGTTGCTGCATCCTAATTGACCCTTTGCAAACAGTTCGACTGAAAGGCGAACGACAAATCATAACCCCGAATCCGTATAGTAGAATCCGAAATAGTAGATTAACGTCGGTGAACTTGACATTCAAAAGTTGTGTGTACTCACGTCTTTCCGTGCTTGAAACAACATTCCTTCTGATGTCCATTCATGTTTATTTGATGCTATAAATGAACTAGTATGAAGAGATGATCGGTTCATCAGCCGATTGAAGAATCTACAGCGATCTGTCACGACACATTAAAAAGCCACGATACGGTATTTATTGTTTAAACTTCTTTAAAAAATTACAATATTTTAAATACGAAACTGTTTCATACGTAGTCAGTGTCCTCTTTGCTCTGCTATGTATTTTTCACTGCGTGAGAACATGATGTGTGGCGTGAGAGCGCACGGCTTGTCAGGCATAGCAACAGGGGCGGGTTTTGCGAAGGGTCAATTCGCACACCATAGCTGTGTCCGAAACCGCCCACTTGTTCACTCATTCACTAACCCCTATATAGTGCATGACAGTTGAGTGCACTATATCAGCAAAGAGTGAACGAAAATGAGTGAGCGAATTCGGACGCTGACGTTAATAGCATGCGCCAGACAATTTCGTCATTAACATTTCCTATACCCATCTGTATTATGTCCTGAATTGTATATTACTGTTTATTTGTCATGTTTATTGAGAATAAAGAGAGAATATAAACACCTGTGTCATGCTATTTACTAAATTTATATTTAAAAATAACAGAACAAAAACACTACACTGTCACATTTGTTTATAAAAAATATAATAGTAAATAATACAATATAAACAACAGTATACAATGTACAGCAGTTCACTAACATATGAGAAAAATCGACCAAATTATCATATGATAATAAGTATATATATTATGATATAAATCTGTATTATTTCGCTTCAAAATATCTTTACAAAGATGTTCTAATTAATAAAAAATTACACTTACATTTGTAGAAGTTGCCGCCTCCCGTATTGCCGTCCGCCATGTTTATTTTTCTTCCGCGCTCGATCGTCTTATCGCGATGGATTTTGGGTAACGGCGCTGTAACGAGTGTACATCGAATGTACACTCAAAATCAGAGAGCATTGTGGGTAAAAGTAGTGAACGAATGTAGGGAATGAAGTCGTTCACTCAGAATTCGGACAGCACTACAAAATGGCCGACACCCGATATAGTGCACTATATAGTGGATAGGGAGCGGTTTCAGACGCAGCTCATCAGTCCTGAATAGTATTCAACATTAGAATAAGTAGTTGCTTTCCTAATGATGCAGTGTTGGGTGTACCAAAGTAATTAGTTACTGTAATTTAATTACATTTCCCTTGAAAAAGTAAGGGATAATTGAACTAAATACTGTGCATAGACTGTAGAACAATTATATATAGTGGATTTAACATCAAAATTTGAAGTCTAATGTTAAAATGCACGTTTTTGTGCATCCTTCTCACTTTAAATACTTTGGTGAGTTAATAAGAATAATGGTAACAACTTTAGTTTAGTGTCCAATTCTCACTATTAACTAGTTGATTATTAGCATGAATATTAATGGGAAATTGGCTGTTTAGTACTTCAAAAGCACATATAAATGTCTTATTCTACAAGACCTTATTCTGCATTCTTAATTTTACCCAATTCCTACCTACCTATCTACTTTACAAAGTATTAATAAGAAGTAATTAGGAGTTTATTTAGACAAAAGTCATAGTTAATACTGAGAATTAGACCCCCATCTAAAGTGTTACACGAATAATGTATGTAGTTTTATATTATTTACTTGAAAGAAAATAGCCATTTCATGTGTATCCTTGTATCATTTATTAACTCGTTGAGGTTGATATAGGACTATAGGAAATTAATTAGTAATAAGTAATTAAATACTTTTTGGAGAGAGTCATTTGTACAGTAATCTAATTGCACCATTGCATATGTAATTAGCAACTAGAAATGAATTACTTTTTTAGAGTAACTTACCCGAAATGAGTCTGGGAACTGGAAATGAGTAACCCCCCGATGCAATGTATGACAGGATGTAGGAGTAGTGTAAGCTTAGACGGCTCTCGCGATTCAAACAAATATGGCTGAGCAACAAACTCAATCTTCTCTTATATATCAAAACCCTCTGACAGTTCTCTTTAAAAAAAAAAAAAAAAAAAAGTCATTACATCCTGCGTCAAGTCATGCCCGTCTGCCGAAAGCTAGTTATTATATTTAATAAAGATTTAAATATGGATATTTATTTTTATAACAAAAACCTATCGCGTCACTACAGAAGGCCTTTATTAACCCCTTAGAGCCATATGGATTACTTTTATAATGTATGAATGCATTTTTTTGGCTTCACAAACATTATAAAGCTTGGAGAGTCAAGGATATTTTTAAATATATCTCCAAATGCGTTTCACATCTGAAAGAAGATAATCATATACACCAAGGATGGCTTGATATTTATTTAATGTTATCCATATTATATTTCATCTGCAACAGCATAGTGAACTTTTATAAATTTGTTTGGTCCCTAAGAGCTCTAAGCATGAAATAGCCACAACTGACAGATGAACGTGCAACAACTTATCTCTCCGATACGAAAGGAATTTTAACTATGACAAGGTGATTGACGGGGCAATTTAAATTGATACAGGACACACATAACTAAATGACAGAGCAATCTGAAGTAGTATGTCCTAAAATTTGCCTACTATTCTGCTGCACTCTCAAAAGTTTTTCTTAACAAAAATAGTACATACTTTTAGGGCATAGCATAAGAATGTATTCAGACATACTACATGTTTTTTGCAAACGATGTATTTGGGAAGTATTCAACTGACCCTTCGCAAACAGTTTGATTGACAGGCGATCTAACCAATCATAACCCCGAATCCGCCATTTTATCTCACAAAGCAGTTGTGTCTAGAAAGGACACAGCTACGGCCGGAAGTGAGGCAAAACCTTGGGATAAATAACTGTAAATTAAATGTGCTACTTATCAAATTGGGTTTTATTAACATCTACACCTACCCCAACCCTAAACCCACCCTTACAATACTGCAGTTATCAAATTAAATAAATAAATATTAAATGACGCAATGTTGATGTGCGCATGCCCAGTGGCCGTAGCCGAATGCCTTCTAGGGGAGTTAGTAGATTAACATTGGAGAACTTGGACTTGAGCTTTCTGCGCTTGAAACAATATTCCTTCTGATGTCCATTCATGTTTATTTGATGCTATACATGAACTAGTATGAAGAGATGATCGGTTCACGTGCCGCTTGAACTGAGGAGCTACAGAGATCTTTCACGACACATTAAAGAGCCACTATGCGGTATTTATCGTTTAAACATCTTTTAAAAATTGCAATATTTTAAGTATGAAACTGTTTCATACGTTGTCAGTGTTCTCTTTGCACCGCGATGTATGGCTTGTCGGGTATTACAGTAACTAAAGGGGCGGGTCTTTCCCTGCTGGAAAGATGGAATTCTAGATGGAACATATTTAAAAATGTAACATGCTTTTAATATTTATATAATAATGCTAATTTACAAACATAAAGTTTTCCCAATAAATAAAAAATTGCAATTTATTTAAAAATTGCTCTATAATGCAGGATGTTTTACATAAAAAGTGATGATAATAGTAAACATAAATTTGAAGTCCTGCATGTTTACCACACATTTTCTAGGAGTTTCCCTGTAAACATATGTAGGCTACCATATCTACACAGATATGCGATAAGACCCCACTACCCTGCTATCAAACCCTCAGAAATAGGCTACAAGCAAGAGATGGTAAATGAGTGTGCGGAAGGACGTATTAGGGCAACAGCTTGATCTACGACTTTATCCCTCGCCTTATCACTGAAGGTATATTCTCTCATTGCATGTAAGTTGGTATGAAGCCAGGGAAGCAGTGATTCGGTCAGAGGAGATATGGAGAGAGGAAGTGTTGCCAAAAGAAGTGATTTTCTCCTGGAGATCCCTGCGTTCGATTAGCCAAGTCATTTCAACCGTATCTTCAGATCTTCTCTCAAGGACAAGCCTACACTCTGGGAAGCTGAAATGTGCATGCATTCTGTCTCACATTGAACAAGCCCGAATGAGTCATATTATTTGCCAATGACGATAAGAGAGCCCAGATAAAATTCTTAAAAATAATTTCCTCCATATTTGTGCAAAGGGCATCGGCTGGTTTTAATTGCTGCGATATAATGTCCAAGCGAGCACATCAGGAAGGAATGCTGGCCACTTTAGTGATTTCGTTTAACTAGAATGAGATCATGAAAATGCCTCCAAAGAGTGCTTTGTATTTTTCTTTATATACAGTTGTAGATGTAGCAGTTTTTTAGAATAATACTCAGAATTAGTCAAAACTATGGAAGTCAGTTTATACCTCAGCGTAAAATAAATTAATTAAATGATAATTGCGAATTTAGATCTCACAAAAGTGACTTTGTTCCTTGTTATTTTGACTTTATATTAGGCCCATGTAATACAACATGACTTCATACACTACCTCTCAAAAAAAATGGGGTCAGTAAGATTTTTTTTATTATTAATATTTAGCAAGGATGCATTAAACTGATCAAAAGTTATACAAATTGTTTAAAGTTTTACACATTTTTGTTTCAATAAATTTGTTCGTTTGAAGTCTTTTCATCAAAGAATCCTGAAAAAAATGTATCAAGGTTTCCACTAAAAGCACACCTGTTTTCAACATTGATAATAAGCACTAGTGTTGTACTCGAGACCGGTCTCAAGACCATTTTTGAACGTCTTGGTCTAAGACTAAAAGTACTCAGGATTTTATTTCAAGACCACAACTGCAGGGATATCACTAAATTGCCGTTGCATTGTGTGATTTCTTTGTTAACATCATTAATGGATGTTTCAAATGCGATCAATAACTTATTTCTAATTTCATTTATTTTGTTACTGTTGTGCCGGGTTAGAAATCCACAAAGGATTGTGTCAAAAATGTCACCAAAATTAATACAAATGCCCATAAAATTCAAGATATGATTGCAAAAAAAAATACTTGTATAAGATCTTGATATTTATATTACAACATATGCTATAATTAAGCAATATCACAAGAAAGAGGGCTGTTTTCACAAATATGAGCACAATATTCAATAAACAAAATTTCATTTTTAAAGCATTAATCTCTACATTATTTATGCATTTGTAATTGTACCAATTCAGATGCAACTTCTGTTCCACCTCTGCAGTGTAAAGATAAATTTAGTTGTTAATGATTTCAACTGATTGGTAACAGCTCTATATAGTGTCTTATTATTCCAATTGTAATTACTGATTAAAAATAAGACATTTCTCAGGCAGTAAATGTGGATCTTTCAGATGAATTTGAGGAGCGCTAGTCTGGTCTTGGTCTTAACCCCTCAAAGTCTTGGTCTCGGATTAGGTGGTCTTGACTACAACACTAATAAGCAAACATATAATAATATAAAATATATTAAAATAGCAACAGTCAAAATGACTGTTTTTACTGTAGTTTTGATCAAATAAATTAAAGCTTTGATGAGCATTATGAAAAAAAATCAAAGCAATCCCAAACTTTTGAAGCTTTTTAACTGTGTTAATATAAAGGAATTTTCTGTATTATTTTACAGATTCCTTTCTTACAGTGACTTTCATTTTTTAGATTTTACCTCACAATTACTTTTTCAGAAGAAGACATGAAGAGGAGTAAAAATTAAAAGTTAAAAATGCGATATATTCACACCGGCAGTGCAAAAACTGTACATTTCACCTTTAACTTTCGTCTCGACGTGTGCAGTCACCCATCTTTGACAACAGTACAGCAGCTGTACCTCATGCAGTTAACCTCCATGACCGTGAGGGTACAGATGGCACTGTGTGTTGACAGTTGCACATCAATATTCTCTCCTAGTTTTGATTAACTCCTCTTTCCCTTGGCCTACATGAGTCCAGAAATGTCAACAAATGTCAAGGAAATGTCAAGGGCTAGTATTGCCAGGCCACACTTCTGGTCGAGCACTGGCCTGCTCTCTTCATTCCCGATTTTTCGAAGTGTCCTGGGACCTTTGACAACCCCAAGGAAGACACTAACAGAATGAGCTCATCTGAAGTATCAGAATCTCTCTATATGATGAATAAAAGGCCTTTGGTTAACCTCATCACATCATTAAAATGATATAATGTAAAACAACATTCTGGCACATGTGTAATATTCGCAACAGAGGTTTTAACACTAGATAAAACATGTATGACCTATTTTGAAATGAGCTGATGTAAGTGAGGTATAATCAGCCCAGTGAACAGTTGTGGATAAAATGAGCAAGGGAGTTCGCTAAAAATGACATATATGTGAGCAAGTAGGAAAGGGGGTCATACTCCACATGTGCCTTCTGGTCATTTGTATCATTAGGGCAGAATATGTAAGAGGAAGTTAGTGACGCTGCATATGAAATGCACGATTGATTTTCCTGCCGTCTCTATGTCTGCCTCAGGTAACTAGGCTAACATGATGAACTAGTCTCCACTTCCCCACTAGCATCCATTGCTCTAGTTAGCATGTAAGAACATTCTGGTCAAACCCAATAAATCTTACAAGTGTGAGAGACGAGAGATACTGTCTGGTTAATGTGGAGGTTTTCTTACTAATGTTAATTCTTTTCTATAAAGTTTAATACATTCATATTATTAATAAATAAGAACATAAACAGGGCCAAGAGGGCACTACACAGAATAAACTTAAAAAAAGATCATAAATGTGTAACCACTGTATCCCCTCCTAAATGACACAACTGGATTAAACAGACATAGCAACAATGCTGGGCCCATGGGAACATCTCTGAAACAGATCAAAATATTCAAAGTCAAACAGATTTTGTGTGCAAACAACCCTGTGGACACTCTTTGCATACAGAAATGATGACAGATATGTGATGAAAACCCATTTTATCATAATTACATTTTCACTCATTTAAATGGACAAAAACATACCGAGTCAAAAATTCTTTTTAGCCACTTTAGTTATTATAATTTGCAGTCTTTCAATAATAATGTGCTGTACCTTTGCATTTTTAATTGAAAGTCTAAGAAACTTATGCAAAAGGAGTCAAAATTAGACAGGCTCTAAAAAAGTAAGATCGTTTAATAAGGAAGAATTAACTAAATTTATCAAAAGTGACAGAAAAGACTGTTTTGATTGCTACAAAGATTTAAATTTCAAGTAAATGCTGCTCATTTTTTTCACATTCTGTTATATTGCAGCCTTATGCAATCTAAATACACCATAATGACAAAGCAAAAACCCTGATTTATGATATTGCAAATTTATTCAAAATAAGAAAACTGAAATATCACATTGGCCTAAGAATTCAGACTCTTAACTCAGTATCTTTTAACTTATCTGTTATTAGTTGAAGCACCTTTGGCAGCAACTACGGCGTCAGTTCATTTTGGTGTGACATGACAAGCTTTGAACACTTGTATTTGGCGATCTTGTGCCATTTGGTATTTCCTCTCAAGTTCTGTCAGGTTGGATGTGAACCAATGGTGAACAGCCATTTTCAGGTCTCTCAAGAGATATTCAATTGGGTCCAAGTCTGGACTCTGGCGGGGCCACTCAAGCACATTCACAAAGCTGTCCATAAGCCACTCTTGAGTTGTCTTGGCTGTGTGCTTAGGGTGATCGTCCCATTGGAAGAGGAACCTTCTACCCAGTTTGAGGTCCTGAGTGCTCTGGACCAGGATATCTCTGTATTTTGTTGCATTCAGCTTTCCTTCTACCCTGACCAGTTCCCTATGAGATGGTATTACAGGTATATTTCCTCCAGACAGAGAACCTTGTGAGTCTTTTGGATATTTATTTACAAATTAATGTGTCTTTTCTGAGGAGCCAGCTCAGTGGAGAGTTGCAGTTATGGTTGTCTTTTTGTAAGTTCTCCTATCTCCACACATGATCTCTGGAGCTCATCCAGAGTGACCATCCGGTTTCCAGTCACCTCTGTTATCAAGGCTCTTCTCCACCAATTGCTCAGTTTGGCTGTATGGCTAGCGCTAGAAAGACTCCTGGTTTTTCCAACCTTCTCCCGTTTAAGAATTATGGAGGCCTCTGTGCTCTTGGCAATCTTCAGTGCCGCAGAATGCTTTTGTAGCCTTCTCCAGATTTGTGCCCTGACTCAATCCTGTTTCTGATTTGACCTCATGACTTCATTTTTGCTCTAATATGCATTTTCAGTCGTTAGACCTTATACAGACAGGTGGGTCTCTTTCCAAATCATGTCATCAATTGAATTTGCCAAAGATTTACTCCAATCAATGTGAAGAAACATCTCAAAAATGATCCAGAGAAATGGGATAATACACTTGAGCTAATTTCAAAAGTCAAAACAAAGGGTCTAAATATATTATGTCAATGGTATATTTTAGTTTTTTCATTAGAATAAATTGCAGTTATCACAAATCTTTTTTTTTTTTTTGCTTTATTCTTATGGAGTATGGAGTGTAGACTGATGTGGGGGGAATTAAACCCTGAGCATTTTAGCATAAGGCTGCTACATAACGAAATGTGGAAAAAAAAAGTAAGGCTCTGAAAACTTTGTGAATCCATTTCTACAAATTTACAATGGTACCAAAACAATAAAAGCCAAACAGAAAATAAAGTGCTTCAACATATTTGGCCTCTTATTTCTAGTAACCTGCAGGACTGAATTCTGGGACGGCGTCACCTTGTAGGATTGGATCTTCCTGATGAAGAATACAGACATGTTATAGCTGAAACCAATCAGAAGCAGAGCCAGGAACAGGAGAGAGAGCCTTGGTTGCATTTGATTTATGTAATGGTTTTAAACAATGGACAGGAAGCAGAGGCAGCCTCTAAACACTGAAGGGACGCACAGTGAAAGTAGACATCTTTTGGCATGAGCTCACTGACCTCACTTGACCACATCAGCTCCTTCGCATCTTCCTGTATATCATTACCCAACTGCGATGCAACAAAAATGACAGACCCCTCCTTCCCCGCCTTCCACTCTCTGTGTGTACACTATGAAATGTCACGTCTACCGCCGACCGCCGTGGCGCACTGGAGTGAATTTACTGCCTGAACACGGTCCCTTGTGTTTGTGTTCTTCCTCTCTTCCCTGACCTTCTTCACTGATGAATATGTATGGCCAGGTCCGTTCCTCAACAACAGCTCGTGCACTGGGGCAACGGAGAATACTAAAATCAGATCAATCACTGGCAGTGTCAGTTTTAGACCGCATCTACTCAGTCTAGCTGAAAACACTGGAAAGAAGAGAAAGTACATTACATGCTGATGAATTAGGCTACCAACCAGCTGATGACACACGGAGTCACATTGTTGCCACTACGGTAGCAATTTTCCAATTGGATGACACACGCTGTTGGTCAGGGAGTGAGTGCTGTATGTGAACATGTGGCAGAAGGATGGCTAATTGTCTCCTCTGGGAAGAGCAGACCAGGGCAGAAATGCTCCACTATGAAGACAGGCCAGCAAGCTTTGATGCGCTTTACAAAAAGGGACTAAAATATTGAAAGAGAAAACAACCAATCAGCCAGCAAGGGAAAAAAAAAAACAGAAAATGGTTTTGGAAAAGACAAATATACTAACTTTAAAAATTTGGTTTCTGCACACTAAAAGCAATTGGAAAAGCAATAACTTCCAAACAGGCGTCCCAAACAAACCACCCCGTCTTCCATTGGTCCGATGACTACGCCCTGAAAACTAATCTAACACTAACAATGATAAAAACTGAAATGCAATGAAAGTAAAAACTAAATTAAAAAATGAATAAAAATTACAAAACTAGATTAACCTTGGTCCTGCCCCAAACTCACACCATGGTTTAACAAATGATGTAATTCAACAAATGGCTTGTTGTGACTAGTCTCCATATTAGCAAGGACAGGAAATTTCAGCATAGACCTAAAATGTACTTTGAATACAAAAACTGATAGGGATTCATTGTCCTCTACTAATGGATTTCATATGAAGAAAAACTACTAGGTAGTTTTAAAGGATTAGTTCACTTTAAAATGAAAATTACCCCGAGCTTTACTCACTCTCAATTTATCCTAGGTGTATATGACTTCCTTTTTTCTGATGAACATAATCAGAGTTATATTAATAAATATCCTGATGCATGAGTATGCATGACTATGAAGCTCAAGAAAGTGCATCCATCCATCATAAATGTACTCTGCCTCCGGGGGGTTAATAAAGGCCTTCTGAAGCAAAGCGATGCGTTTGTGTACGAAAAATAACCATATTTAACAAGTTATCAAGTAAAAAATATCTAGCTTCTGCCAGATCGCCTTCCTTGTTTAACTTAGGAAGAAAGTGCAATACAGGTAAAAATTCAACTTACGAAAAAAGTTTTGGCGGTCTGGCGGAAGCTAGATATTTTACTTTATAGCTTGTTAAATATGGTTATTTTTCTTAAACAAACGTATCACTTCGCTTCAGAAAGTCTTTATTAACCCACCGGAGCCATGGAGTGTGTTTATAATGGATGGATGCAGCTTCATACTCATTGGTCCCATTCACTGCCATTATAAAGCTTTGATGCATCATGATATTTATTAATATAACTGCGATTGTGTTCACCACAAAGAATAAAGTCATACACCAGGATGGCTTGAGGGTGAGTAAAGCTTGGGGTAATTTTCATTTTAAAGTGAACTAATCCTTTAAGGCTGAAATACTGAAATCTTAAATTCACTGTTAGAAATAATGTGACATTAATGTTGGAAACGTGTTAATCACTATTGCTCATTTGTACATTTTGTCCACAATCATTTTGTGATGTTTTGGTCATACAATGCAAGTATTGGGGAACGGATGTTTGTGTGAATGTGTAGTTGCAATCAGCGGCGTTGAGGTCCATAATCAATCAACTGTGAGCGGCTGGTTCCTCTCTCTGGGGCAGGTATCCTACCAGCCATCAGCCAATAAGCCAAGGACTCACACAGAGCAGAATCAATACACACACTTATACACTCAGCAGCTGAAGAGAGATTTTGGTCTGGTCTGATGAAGACGCATACACTGGAGGCTGCTTAAAGATGCCTGTTTTTAAAATCTGGGATTGCCAGAAACAGATGGACAGGTTGATAAAGAATGATCATCAAATGGAAGTTATGGCTGTCAATAAAAGCATTTGAGATAATGAATTCATTCTTCATATATTGTTGCAAATCGGGTACAGCATGTCTCACCAAAGTTAAATAAAATCAGAATTTTTAGTCTGTTTATTTTATTCATGCTAAAATATAATAAAATAAAATATAAATATTAGATGAAAAACTTAACTGAAATAAAATTAGAAATGTCTTGGTAAGTAACTGAAATAAAAAAAAGTTTAAGTTAAAGTATTAAAATGACTAAAAGTTACAAATTATATTAAAAATAATTAAAGAAAATATAAGAATAAAAGCTATATTATTATAAATATTCATAAAAATATTTAGTCTATTTGAACTGAGAAGAGCTATAAAAATTCTTCTCAGTGTTTTATTATTTTATCAATGAATAATAATAATAAAACTAATAATATTGAATTTTATTTTTCAAACTATAATATAATTTCATACTTTTTAATTCTACCAGCCTAGCTTATAGACTGTGGGTACGGTGAGCCTCATGTGGCCTTATTACTCAGCTATCTTGTAAAGGTAAGGAGGGTACGGAGACACTCACAAATCTTATGCAGTAATGATCTCCAAAGGGACTATTCTTCTAGAGTCCCGGCCCTTAAGCTACATAGGAGATATTCTTTCAAAACTGACTTAAACTACAGAGATCTGTACATGGAGGCCCCTCTAATGTGACAGGAACGGAGGTCCTCGTAACAGGTAGCCTGTCACCGAATAGCCGTAAACAAACTACTGATTGCTGGAGGGACCGCAGATACAAAAAAGATGTCCTGCTATGATGTTACCAAACTGAGGTTCCATAGGTCCCCTGAACAAGCAGACACTGTGCTTCCAATGATCTCCTCATCACCCTGAGCTGGTTGAAGGCATGTGAAAAAATTACAAGACAGACGAAAGCATGGTTGTACAAACTCCTGACAGGACTCGACATAACTGGAGCAGAGCCCCCTCTTCACCTTCCTCCTCCGCAAAAAAATCTGCACTCGTCTGCACACAAACACTGGGAAACGTGGCTCCCGGCAAATCTGCAAGAAAGGAATCGGCAGCTAAAATCAGCCTGCATTGACGGCAGATATGTCTGCATTAGCTAGTTACTTAGTTACTTAGCATGGGCAGGGCAGATTTTCTCCTTTTCTTTAACACAAGAAATTGGATTGTGGTGGAGTTTTTGCCTTTGTTGCCATTGGGCTATAATGGTAATCACAGTGTTGATGCTATACAGCCATCTGTGCAATACAGAGCTAATACCGACAACACAGGAAATATTCAGCACACTGAAACAAATTTTTCACAATGGACTGTACTGTAGCTCTGCAAATGGGTTAATTTTGTCTTCCTGTGTCACCCACGGCTGGTAAAGTCGCGTGGGCGGAAGAGGAAGGAGCTGTCGTGGTGAAACAGACGCATCCCTCAACAGCTCTCAAGAAATCCTACCAAGTCAAATAGTGGTGTTCCCTCTCCACAGATCTGAACATCCTTATAATTAGACACATTTGCTCAGCGTGACTGAAATGGCATATTTTCTTTAATCTTTTTTTGCCGCTTCCTCAGTTTGCTTAGCATTAGATGTTTACACTGCATTGATCCCTGTAAGTCTGCCGGAGTTGTGCAAGATCCAATCAACCCACAGAGACCCATCCTCCTTGAACTCCGAAGCAATGCCATTGGCTGAGAATATGGAACCTTTTTATGGGTATATTTCTTTTGTACTGTTTGGCCCCTGATTCGAAATTTCGGATTCACTTTACAGTGCATTTCTTCTTAATCATGAAAAGATGTTAATTAATGGCTTTTAACTTACACATTGCATACTATTCCCAAAGCTAAAAATTGAACATTCCCCTTTGTGTTTGCACGTCAAAACTGACGAACGAATCGAAAGATTAGAAATGGCAATATTTAATGCACTCTTTATTCAAGCAGGCTTTATTCATTATGTCAAAACACAACAAGACAAACTTGTTATTGAAAAATTGTCTGCACATAATGTATGTTGTAGCTTACATTATGTCCACTACCAATCAAAAGTCAACAATAGGGTTAATAAGTTTAAAAAGCTTATTTTTAAACTTTTTTTCAACAAGGATGCACTAAATATATCAAAAGTGACATTAAAGACTTTTACAATACATAAATTTTTTTTTATTATTTCAAATAAGCGCTGCTCTTTTGAACTTTCTATTCATCAAAGAATCCTGAAAGAAATGTTAAAAGATTCACTTCAGAATTAAAATTTCCTGATAATTTACTCACCCCCATGTCATCCATGGTGTTTACGCCTTTCTTTCTTCAGTCGAAAAGAAATTAAGGTTTTTGAGGAAATCGCTCCAGGATTTTTCTCCATATAGTGGACTTCACGGGTTGAGGGTCCAAATAGCTTCAAATACACACTCTACATGATCCCAGCCGAGGAATAAGGATTTTATCTAGCAAAAAGATCAGTCTTTTCTCATATACACATGCTCGTCTTGCACTAGCTCTGCGATGCGTTACGTAATCACATTGGAATTTCACAATAACAGTGTTTTCACTGTATTTTTCGATGCTTATTGAGCATAAGAGACCAAACTTTTCAGCAGCAGTGCGTATGTAACAATTTTGGAATGTTTTGTTTAGATCAAGTTAGATGAAAAAATATGACGTGTGAGAATTATGAGCAGCCTCCAAACTCACATCTGGAAGGCATTGACGGCCATCGAAAAATGCCTGAGGTATGCGTACGTTCATAGAAAACAATTGTTTCGAATATTAGGATCACGTACGGAGTGAGACCTTCATAAGTTTGAGCAGTATATTAAAAGGATGCACAGATGAACCAGATCACAAATGGTTACTCAGTGAGTATTTATTATATTCCACTACTAGAGTCTGAGCTCTAGTATACTATGCATACATTGTGCGTCTCATTTCCTCTCTAAATCTAATGTGTTCAGCAGCATGTTGCTTATCCAGGGCTGATCAGCTGCACTGCATAGAAAGGTTGCGAAAAAACATGCTTGATCATTTATAAAGCAGGTCGTCAGAGATCAACTGAGCCCATGAGACAAACCTATGAAAAGTTAAGTCTCAGTGTTCCTCCTCACATTACAATGTTATTGTATTTCCATCCCTCAAGACTACTGTCTTGTATGATAGGTCTAAAATGAGACGGAACATCACAACTCGGGCAACCCCTAGAGGTTTGCCTTGCCACTGTATAATGTCTTACAGTGCATTTAATTTATAATGGCTGTAGTTTGCTACTAGTGTAATAATCTGACATATCTAGCGGTCCGACTATGGAAAGATCCCAAGGTGATGTTTGTGCGGTGTGACGGCAGCTCTCACTCCAGCAGCAGTCTCCTCAGCTCCTGCGGGCAGGTGACTGGGAGGGCACAGGCGAAGTTCTCACACACAAACACGGTGGCTTTGCTGTCCTGCGGAACCAGGGAGGAGAGAATAGGCAGCTTCTGATAAAGGAAACCCTCTGTGTTACCATCTGCCAGCATCAGGACCTGAAAAAGAGAAAGAGGAAGGATAAAACGAGGGGGAATGGGGGGAAAAAAGAAAGAAAGCGAGAAAGTCATAACTGTCGTCGTGGAGTGGGAGTTTTACTCTAATGCAAAATTTATGACTCAAAGGGCTCCATATGCTTTCTTGGCTTGTAATAACCCACAATAAAGTACAGGGCAGGGCGATCATAGTGACAGCTCCATCAATGGTTTATTTCTATGGTCTTTGTTATATCTGGCCTCTCTATTCCCTTGGGGGTTAAATCAAGCCAGAGTAAAGCGGCTACTATGGGCTGAAATGATCTTGACCTGTCCTTGCCACATTCACACCTTCAACTCATCAGCATATAAACGATCTTATTATATACCCCTTCAACTACTAAAACAATTTTTAAAAATAAAATCAATGTTTTGAAAATCCAGTCATAATGTTAAAAGAAAAATTTGGGGATTAAAGGTGTGTGAATAGTAAAGAAATACTTTGAGAGGAAAAAAAACAACGTTTGTTAGTAATGTTTTGAAAATTTTCTGAGATTGAAGTTGTAGTGGTTTGAGAATAGATTCATAATGTTATAAGAATAACTTTACTGAATAAAGTTTAAAAAATATTTTGAGAGGGAAAAAAATCAAGGTTTAGAATAAATCTTGCTAGTATTGTTTAGTCCAAGAATTAAGTTAGTAGTAGAATTGATATTTTAAGATACAGTTTAAGATACAAGAATAATAACATAAAATTAAAACAATACAGATATGTGAATAAAGGGGAAAAAAATCACAATATTATGAGAAAAGGCATGATTATCACAACAGGAATAGGAAGAGAACCCTAATCAAACCAAGATATTGATGTCAAGGACTTTAATCTCAAAATATTTATACTTTAATTCCATTATATTAAATCATGACATGATTCAAAAAACACTGATTTTTTTATGATTATTATTTTTTATTTGAAACTAAAAAGCTATGTGCAATAAAGCTTGTGCCTTAATAATTCAATTCTATTGATCCATGCAGACTGCAGCATAACACCCCTCCCGCTCCTTCACCTCTCTCAGAGGGGGGAAAGTCTGAAATAACTCAATCAGGGCCATGTCCAGTCAGGGGGGCTGACTGGCACAGCAGCAGGGGAGGACACTGTGGTAGCCACACTGGATTCTGGTTCCTGTAGCAGGGAAGAAAAAACCTTTAACCGAACAATACCACAGCAGGTTGGAAGACAGCGAAGAGAGAAAAGCGAGAGGCTGAGCTGCCCAGTGGCCAAGAGTTACTAAAGGGGAAAGGATGAAAGAGTAAATCTACTTTTCCTCAGCGAGACGATTTTACTGCCAAGTCTAAAGCTCAGTGAAATCCAAGAAGAGGGCACGGGAAAGGACGT
Organism: Opsariichthys bidens; assembly: GCA_037194245.1. Classification (NCBI taxonomy): domain Eukaryota; kingdom Metazoa; phylum Chordata; class Actinopteri; order Cypriniformes; family Xenocyprididae; genus Opsariichthys; species Opsariichthys bidens. The sequence goes on from CM074296.1 coordinate 12,420,192, forward strand.
GTGAATGTGACAGAGGTTAAACCTTAGGACAGCTCTCAAGGCTCAGTTTAGACCCAGCTTTTTGGAGCATATTTCAGGTCTACCAAGAACCAGACATTGTCTCTGCTTCCTGGTCTTGACACACTCTGATTTTTGACAGGCATGGTTAACAACTCAACTCTGCGAACCATGTCCCTGGACTTCTAAGCACAATATATTGTTACTGTCTGTTTGCGAGGATCTTGCCTTTATTGCATCTCAGGGGCCGAGACAATTCCGCATCATTACTTTCCCGCTAGCAGCCTGGCAAGGCTTTCTGTCATATTTGTCGTGACCTCACGCGGGCTGTCTCCAGACTGACTCAAAGAACTGTGACAGTCCACTGAGGCAACATATAAAAAATGACAAGCAGACACAACACTGACTGAAAAGATGCATGGGGCCCGGGGTTAAGCAAAAGCTGGACTTTCTCGCACTTCATTTGCGAAGTTTGTGGGAGCATCCTTAATAATTCTCAATGTAACCTCAACATTTTAGTGCCATGTTAAAATAAAAAAAAACTGCGATTTGGAGAATAAAGGCGTAATGTTTTGAGAATAATCTCATAATAGACCTTTTAGAAGAATAATTTTGGGAATAGAATAGAGGTATTACAAGATTAAAGGAGTAATATTTAAAGAATAAAGTCGCAGGATACAAGGTCTTTAATTTCCGAATTGATTTAAAATCGTACATATTTTTACGAGATACTAAAAATGCTGTCATTGGTTCGCAATGCATCATGTTGGAATACAATAAAGCTAAGAGTGGTCTAATTACATATTCTATAGAGTGCCATCACCCTGAAGTCAATGGGTTTTTTGAATGGGTTTCTGAAATATGGTGTATGGATATTAATATCCCTGTGGTCTTTTTAAAGCTTTAACTTGTCTTGAAAAAGGCGGTTGTTAACAAGTGCTTAAATGGGACTACAGAGGATACTGGGGACATCACCCCAGTACATCATCTCCTCACTAGTCCACTTTTTAAGCCATATTTTGTTTATAATCATGGCCTTGCAAACTATTCTAACTCAAACTTTCAGGGAAAATGTTTTCTTTGTTGTTGTTTTTTTAAATACAGACTGAAAGCTTAACGGTGGTGAATTTGAAGTCATGCAACCGTAGTGTAGTTTGTTTATAGCCTACATTTTTAACTTTTTACTTCTGATTATATTTAGGCTTTAAAATTCATAAAATTTGTGTTCATTTGTGAATATTATCATGATGAACAATATATGTAAGAATCATAAACATCTGTTGGTCACAGAGCTTATTTTCTGCAATAATCCAAGAGCCAATGGACAAATATTGGCTTTTTGTCGAGGGAACCAGGGTGATGCTAACTTCTGGGCTGACCTACAAAAATACATAATTTCTGCAGCACTCTATGCAGAGATTGCACTGTCAAAATGTAGGAAGTGGTTTCCCATCATGCTTTTATGCTTTGTTCCATACAACTCAAAATAAGTCCACCTCCTTTCTGAAAATAACCATGGGAATGGTGCTTGAGTTTGGATTTTAACTTAAAAGTCTGCATGACACAGAAACTGCAATAGTCAATTATTCCCTATTGTGATGTACTGAATATACATGTGAAATGGCTTCTCGGACAAGAAAGAAAAAAAAATCCTAGGACGGGATTAGATTTTGTCCATCAGGAAATCAGGAATTGATTGGATCTTTGGATTGTTATCTTTGACCTTTTTCTTTAAAGAGCCTAGTAAATTTAAAGGCTGAAATACACTGCTATTGTATACGTTTTTGCCCCGATTTGCAGCATGGACAAGGTCAAAAATGACCATTTTCACACAAAATTGCGTATATGATGGGCAGACTCAGACTTAGCTTCAGGCTGTGATTACCTCCATGTTTGATATTTTGAGACATTTTTAGAACACATATTGTTTTCATTTGTTATGTGTCTCCCTGCCAAGCACATGTTTGTGTGCGTGTTTTGTTGTGTTCGATCTGTTCCAATTTTAAAAGTTATGCAGTGTATTCCAGCGTTACACCTTTTCCTCATTTCTGTCTACTGCTCCTGTACATATTTTGTACTCTGATGTAGTACTCTGACAGCTATTCTGAACATTGTTATCCATCTTGTTACCTAATCTCTTGTCTCAGCCCCTATTTTAGCCCTTAGTCTCAAATTCTTTGGATTAGGCCGGTAGTGTTTTGATCTCTAACTGCTGGCTCTACTGGTGTTGTTTGGATTGCATCTCAGCTTCTGTGCTTTGTGCTTTTGCTACAAACCCTTCTGCACATAAATCCATCTCTTACTCTTCTGTTTTCTGATTCACAAATTCCCATGAGCTAAGCCATGATTCCATCCCAGCTACCATGCACCGATATCCTTCTTCCAGACTGTCAGCTCCTACCTACTCTCACCTAAACACACACAAAATCAGACACAAACACTCACACACACACAAACGGTTGATTAGTCTGGGGAATTTCATCAGCTTCTTCTCCTGGCAGGATGGAGCCTCTCTGGAGAGCTTGAGCTGTCAGCGCGCACAAGTGGAGCACACAGCTATTAGTCATTTAATTATCTGCCGTAAGTTTATTTCTTGGGTGGAGAGGAATGGGGCATCATGACCTCACCGATTCCAGTGTCTTCGTCTACACCCCTCAAAGGTAAAGGCCAATGCACGGAATAAGTATGTGTAGTGCAAAGTATTGTTAGGGGTTCTGTGACAGATTAAATGAAACATCAATGGGAATTTTTTCTATTTTGATTAAACACAAATTGTCATATATTGTTGTGTCTGATCAGCTGAAATATAAAATGTGTCAGATGGAAGGGCTCTAAATGCTTTGCTCCAGATAATTACAGCATGTATGTATAGAAAAGAATCTTTTTGTACAAAGAAAAACAAAACAAGAAATAAAAATGTGTAAAAGACAACACTGATGTGGACAGGATAAAAAATTGGAGGGTGAAAGCTGTTTTTAGTTGGTTAAATTGACTAAAAATGTAAATTAATTGAATTATAACTGGTGTTGAGAAGATTTAAAAACAAAACTGAGGGTGTTTATAAAAATAAAATATTGACAATGTAGGATATTTTAATTAATAAAAAATTACTAAAAAACTGTAAAACAAAAACTCTTTTCACCACACACTGGTGGACAGGATTACAAACAAACAATGTTTTCAGAAAAATATGAGAAAGTGTGAACAATAAGACCTCCAACTTACAAGCACAATCAACAAAGGTACACTCAACAGATTAAAAAGTAATGCGACAAGGATTTTCAGCATGCCCAGAGCTCAAAGTGAGCAAAAAAAAAAGTGTGAAAAGGGCAACCACCTAAGCAGAGAACATTGTTCTGTTTCATCTGATCTAGCGAATGACCTCTTCAGACTCTGCTACTCTGGTCTGAGTGCCCGTGATCCTGGAGGACTTAATGATGTTAAGGGTTGACTGTTCCTGCGAGACTGATGGATAGGTCAGGTCTACGCATACATCAAGATCAACTCGTAAGATGGTCAAAGCATCTCATAGGGCAATACATAGGACAAACATAAATCAGACTGCATCCTTTTTTTATTATTATAAAAAAAAAATCCTAAGCTAGCTAAAAATTAAGAAATTTTGTCCGTCTGAAGCCCTTTTCCTATTAAGCACTCCGTTTTCTCCTGGGTTGCTCATTAAAGCTTGTCAGGGATTCATCCGGTGGCAAAGAAACTCTAAAGTGACAATTTCCCATGAGGTGGAGTACCTGCGGAAATACTCTCATAAGGAGGATGAAAAGAATCGCAAGGTATTTTAATTGTCTGGTTGTAGTCTTAGGCTAAGTAGGTTTTTCCGGGGTGATTTCAGGTAATCGAATCATCAAGTTCTCAACTAAAGTTCAGGAAAGTGGACGGAAATGGAAGTATCATGCATGGTGGGAAATAAGCACTTTCAGTAAAAAGGTTTGTTTTGGAAAGCGATTTCCAAAAAGTGATTTTCCTCTCCACATTTACAGGAAGCAAAAACTAATGGTACCAAATGAATTTGATTTCAATTATTGCTAGAAGCTTTTTTTGTGGACTTTTCACTTCCGTTGCCCGCTTCAGAGCACCTCAAAACATTCAGAAGAAATGAGACAGTCAAAAGCAGAAGCATTTTTCGACATGACGCTGATTAATACAGACAAAGACCTTGTTTAATATGAGGGCAGTTGATTTAAAGAAGATGGACAAAGACACAGCAACTTCTCATCCCTTCAGGGGCCATCTATCTCATGGTTAGCCAGATCTAAGGTCATTTTATAGGCTGATTTTGACTAGTGTGTTAATGTGTGTTAAATTCAGAGTGTTAAATGCAGACCGCTAATGACATATGACTGCTGCTGACATGAACCAGATGGTCTTAGGTTTATACTGTCATTACACATATTTTATAAATTCTATAAATTTTACTGTATGCATAACATTTGTTTGTTCTAAACAAAAGAAGGTTTTTAAAGAAACTCGTTCGCAGTTTCTTAGTGGTAGGATTTTCTATTTTCCAAGCATGCTTAGCATCATGAGCAGAAAAATTTATGTAATATGAACGTGTTTGTATAGTACAAAATCAAAATTTAAAGTTCAACTAACTTATATTTGATGTATTTTTGAGTTCTTCTAACTTAAAAGGTTTTACAGTGTACTCAAATTAATATTTCAAGTTAAGAGAATTTAACACGAGTACTACAATCTCAAAATCTAATAGTTCTACATACTCAAAATGGGAAATATCATAACTCAAACAAGTTAAGGTAACTGATAACCTCAAATATTTTGTCTTGCCAATTTATTCAGGTTTACGGTGTGTTAAAAGCTGCCAGAAGAACATCATCACGATTAATCTCAAGATTCCTGACCAGGAATCTTTGGAAAGCAGAATGAAATTATAACAGCATCAAATTCTGTAAATGTTTTTTAAAAATTACATTACACAATATTTAATGAATTGCATTATACAATATATAATTTTTATCAGTGCTAAAAAAAATACGTTTGTATTTTGTATTTATTTGTTTGTTTTTTTTGCTTTTCTCAAATGCAAAAATGCAGTCTTGGTGTGCTCATCTTGGTGGTCAATCTTCAGGTATTTAAATGCATAAAAACAATATAAATAAAATAAATAGTCAGACAGTGACCAATGCTCAAAGTGAGACCATTTTGCATAGCACACTCGGAGTTTAATCAACCTTTTTATATAAAAGAGATATTACAAGCTAAACTTAACGGTTATTACTTTCAGGAACTATCTCTATACACAATATCTGAGTGACAGACGTAACTGCGAGTATTGCGGAGCATGCGTGGGTGTATTTTAGCAACTCGCCTGAAGAAGAAGATGCAGAGTTAGATTGTTCATTAGACATGAGTGATGATGATGATGTGTGACCTGACTTTGGGAATATGAGACAGGAGATTAGCTGACATTAATTATGATTATAAAGACAAGACAAAGTGAAATCACAAACTCTCAATCTCTTTCTGAAAATCAGAAATGTGAAGTTGCTCTCATAGGAAAAAATAAAGCTCGTTTAAAACATTGTGCTGGTAACCGCTTCTACACCACAAGTTTTCTAAGATCTACTATAATCCTCCATTGTGTTGTTTCTGAGTTTCTAAGACCTTTTAAACCTTTGCTTTGTACTTATTCTTTCTCGCTGGGTTGCCTCGGGACCTCTCTGGCTGTTGTCATGTCTCAGCGGCCTTGTTAGGGATTCAGGACCATTTGTCTCAGTAATCAGATGGAGTTGAGAACTCTTCTCGGTCCAAAGGGCCATGCTCTACTGTACTTACGAAATCCCATCTCAGATGAACACTAGAAATATTAGCACTTAAAAGGTTCCAGTCTCCTCTACTTAAAGAAATTATTGAATGAAAACCACATCCCTAGATTATAGTTATAATTAAATGAACTTTAAAATGAACAAACGTTTTCTTTGTTGGGCAACAGTACACCTGGACAACGGTAATATATGCTTATGAATTTGGATGGACTAAATTGATCTCAGAACAGACTTTCTCTGTGCACAAGGAAATCATATGACTGTAGTGAGCAGCTGGTTGCCATCATCAGGGATATGAAGTGGATGTTCTAATGCCTAGTACTCTACTGTAACAAGCCCCATGAGGATTCGCACCTGTACTGTACCACCTTTATAATCAACATAGGTTTTAGCCTAATTAAGGTATGGATAAATTTATTCAAACGATTTTAATCATGCCTAGAGATCGCAACGGCTGGGATTAATTTATTTTGAAGAGTGTTGAATGCAAGAGTCCTCTAGCAAACTTGAATTAAATAAGTAAGAACAGATGGAACTGCAAAAGCAGGAAATTCTTATACAGTGCATTTCCCACAATTAAAACCTGTGCCCCAAAATGAAGAAACGGATGATACAATAAATAGATTTAAATTAAAAATATTTTCTAGTCTGGTTGGCTAATGTATTTGGAAAAATGCACTTTTGCTACAGTACTCCCAACACGCTCTTAAGCCTTTCTATGTCTGTGTTCATAAACCTTTAATATATTTCACACCAAATGGTCAATGAGGTTGAACACTCCATTATCGCACTGAAGGCACAGCGAGAGCCAATAAGGGGATACCCAGTACATAAAGTGGAACAGGAATAATTCATTTTATCTAACTCAGTGAAGCGTGTAGTAAGGTCTAAGGTCACAAACAGAGAATTAGTTGTGTCTCTCAGATCACTGCAGACGCGCACATGTTCATAAGCCAAATTATTTTACATAGACTAGCGTCCACCATTTAAAATATCAGTTGTGCACCAAGAACAAAAAAACAAGAATGCCGTTTAAATTTCAATTAAATTCTTGATTTTAATTAGAGGTTGCAAACAGGGTGCATAGTTTGTTACCTCAATTTAAATTTAAGAATTTAATGGTATTCTTAAACTGAATTGCAATTTTTTAAGATATATAGATTTTCAAATAGACAGAAAAAATTCCATTCTAAAACAAATACAGTTAGGACACAACGGAGGTAGGAGTCAGGGAGCGACACAAAGCAGAGTCAAGATGAAAGCCCACGGTGGAACAGATGGAGGGAGGATCCAGGGAGGAGGGACCCTGGCGGAGCCTGAGGGATGACGGACGGTGGAGCTGAGGGTGGGTGGAGCCAAGGTGAAGCCGATGGGTTGACAGGCTGAGGTGGAGTCCAGGGCTTGGAGGCCTGAGTTGGAGGTAGGGGACTGACACACCAAGGTGGAGTTGGAGACCTGGAAGCCCAAGGCGGATTCAAACAAGTGGGCAGAGCCAGAGAAAGAGGAGCCAAGGGGCTGAAGGGAGCCAGTGGAGAGAGGACTGAGGAACTGGCTGGAGTCAATAGAGGAGGAGGGAGTGGTAGGCTGGGCAGGTCCATCGGCAATGGTCCATCAGAGACTTGAGGCTGGCCGATGAGGGAGACTTGGAGCTGGCCGATGAAGGAGAATTGGAGATGTCCGAACCGAGTGGGTGAGGAAGGGGACTTGAAGCTGGGTGGGACAAGGCTTGAAGTAGTTGAACTTACAATGTCCAACTCCACCAGCACTCCCTCAGGGATAATAACCGATACCAGCTCACACATCAGGTCACACTCGGCAGGTTCAGGCTCCAGGATGAACAATGGCTTTGGCTTGAGCTCTTGGACAGACAATTGGGCCGGCTCACACACCTGGTGAGACTTGGCTTGCTCTGGGTCAGCAGTGGGCTAAGGCTTTTGGTCCTTTGCAGGCATAGGCACTGACTCCTGGTTTGTGGCAGGCATTTGAAATAGTGGGGAAGGGCTGTTGAGGAGTTCTGTGGTGGGTGGGGTCACTGGAGCAAGGATGGTGGTGACAGGATGATAGAAGTGGGCTGGGTAGGCTGTGGCTGAGGGGCGATGTCCTCCTCTTCCATCTCGCTAACTGTGAACAGCAAGCTACCCAGCCAAAGAGCATTGTCCATGTGTTGTACCAGCATGCAGGTGGTAGCTCCTACTGGCAGCAGTTGGAAAAGATAGTCATCCAGCCCACTCTGCAAACATGTATTCAAGATACTGTCACTATAAGACACCAGATGGCTGAGCTCGAGAAACTCCTCCATGTACAGTGGGTACGGAAAGTATTCAGACCCCCTTAAATTTTTCACTCTTTGTTATAATGCAACCATTTGCTAAAATCATTTAAGTTAATTTTTTTCCTTATAATGTACACACAGCACCCCTTATTGACAGAAAAAAAACAGAATTGTTGACATTTTTGCAGATTTATTAAAAAAAGAAAAACTGAAATATAACATGGTCCTAAGTATTCAGACCCTTTGCTCAGTATTTAGTAGAAACACCCTTTTGATCTAATACAGCCATGAGTCTTTTTGGGAAAGATGCAACAAGTTTTTCACACCTAGATTTGGGGATCCTCTACTATTCCTCCTTGAAGATCCTCTCCAATTCTATCAGGTTGGATAAACGTTGGTGGACAGCCATTTTTAGGTCTCTCCAGAGATGCTCAATTGGGTTTAAGTCAGGGCTCTGGCTGGGCCATTCAAGAACAGTCACGGAGTTGTTGTGAAGCCACTCCTTGGTTATTTTAGCTGTGTGCTTAGGGTCATTGTCTTGTTGGAAGGTAAACCTTCGGCCCAGTCTGAGGTCCTGAGCACTCTGGAGAGGGTTTTCGTCTGGGATGTCCCTGTACTTGGCAGCATTCATCTTTCCCTCGACTGCAACCTGTCGTCCAGTTCATGCAGCTGAAAAACACCCCCACAGCATGATGCTACCACCACTACCATGCTTCACTGTTGGGACTGTATTGGACAGGTGATGAGCCTGGTTTTCTCCACACATACCACTTAGAATTAAGGCCCAAAAGTTCTATCTTGGTCTCATCAGACCAGAGAATCTTATTTCTCACCATCTTGGAGTCCTTCAGGTGTTTTTTTAGCAAACTTCAGGCTTCAGTCGGGCCACTATGCCATAAAGCCCCGACTGGTGGAGGGCTGCAGTGATGGTTGACTTTCTACAACTTTCTCCCATCTCCCGACTACATCTCTGGAGCTCAGCCACAGTGATCTTTAGGTTCTTCTTTACCTCTCTCACCAAGGCTCTTCTCCCTCGATAGCTCAGTTGGGCCGGACGGCCAGCTCTGGGAAGGGTTCTGGTCGTTCAAAATGCCTTCCATTTAAGGATTATGGAGGCCACTGTGCTCTTAGGAACCTTAAGTGCAGCAGAATTTTTTTTGTAACCTCGGCCATATCTGTGCCTTGCCACAATTTTGTTTCTGAGCTCTTCAGGCAGTTCCTTTGACTTCATGATTCTCATTTGCTCTGACATGCACCGTGAGCTGTAAAGTCTTATATAGACAGGTGTGTGGCTTTCCTAATCAAGTCCAATCAGTATAATCAAACACAACTGGACTCAAATGAAGGTGTAGAACCATCTCAAGAATGATCAGAAGAAATGGACAGCACCTGAGTTAAATATATGAGTGTCACAGGTCTGCATACTTAGGACCATGTGATATTTCAGTTTTTCTTTTTTAATAAATCTGCAAAAATGTCAAGTATTCTGTGTTTTACTGTCAATATGGGGTGCTGTGTGTACATTAATGAGGAAAAATGAACTTAAATGATTTTAGCAAATGGCTGCAATATAACAAAGAGTGAAAATTTTAAGGGGGTCTGAATACTTTCCGCACTCACTGTAGTCTTCAATCGGACAGCTATCTTGTAGAACGGAGGAGAGAAGGTCTTCAGGGGTGACTGTTAAAGGAACTTCTGCTAGATCCATATTTTTGGTCCTTTCTTTTGTCAGCAAGGGGTTGCAGCAAGGGAGAGATGGGCCAGGATCTAGTTGAAGCAGTGATATGAATTTACAAAAGAATCAAAATACAAAACACGCAAGAGAAACACAAGAACAATGAGGATAAAGCAAACCACTATGATTCCAATGAGAAGGAACCAAGAACTACTACAACTGAGGGCTATAAATGCACAGGGTAACTGAGAAGTAAAACAAGTTACAGGTGGGAACAGGGCCGGCGCTACCTATAGGCAGAGCAGGCAATGGCCTAGGGCCTCGGTCATGGAGGGGGGGCCTCCATTACCGTAACATTGGGGCGCAAAATACTAGGCTCTTTTTCTATTGGATATAGATGTAATGAAATCACTATGTCACCGTATCAAAGTGTGTCCCTCCTGAATAAAAAAGATACGAAAAGGCAACTTTTCTGCAGCGGACTGACTTCTGAATTGAATTATGATGGCGCCGAAACGAACATCCTTCGCGGGGTGCAGCGAAAACAGGCACGCGAAGAAGTGCAGCTCGGGATGTAGGTGTGCGAGTTGTCATCATCTCGTTTGGTGATTGTAATGTTTTCTAAAAATAAACGTGTTCTGTCGATCGCGTCATTTCTGGATTAATCATTTGCCGGTTTATGAGTTTAAAAGAGCGCGAGCCAGACTGTTAGACACTGAATTTGTACAGACAGTGAATGACATCGCGTCGAGAGCTGAATAGATACTGAAGTGAAAGCAAAGTTTGTATTCAAAGTCAAAGAGCTAGAATATTTCAGCTCTAGAGTGTTTTTTTGTTTCAGAAAAGTACTTCTGAATCCTTTAAATTCAGCATTACTGCTCTAACATCATACTTATTTTCAGTTTTCAAAATATAAATATTGTTATATTCAATGAAAAAAATAAGCGTACAATTTTATGAAGTAATTAAGTAGGCGTTTAAGTAATTAACGTAGTTCGTTTCTGTCTCTTTCACTAGCAGTTGATTTGTGTGGGCTTAAACACTCTTAAGAATAAAGGTTCTTTATTGGGATCTGTGGTTACATGAAGAACCTTTAAAATCCATGGAACCTTTCCATAACAGGTTCTTTACTGTGGAAAAGTTTATTTAGATTCTTTTAGAATGTTCTTCACACTAAGAAAAACAAAATGGGTTCCATTAAGAACTGTTCACTGGAAGGTTCTACAGAGAACCAAAAATGGTTCTTTTATGGCATCACTGTAAAAACTCCCTTTTTTGAATCTTTATTTTTAAGAGTTTATAGTGCATATTTGAGGTATTTATGCCACAGCAATAAATCAACAGAAGGGGGGAATTCCGTCCACTAAATGATTAAAGAATGATGTTCATTTGCTGAATTTTACTGTAGAGTGTGTTAGGCTACTGTACATAAATTACTGAACAAATTACTACAAAAAACTAATCAAACAAACAAACAAACCCACTCATGATAGCATCCCCCAACATACAAACAAGAGATTACCTTAGTTAATGGACATATAAAAATAAAATATGTACATTTTTAATAACAGATGTTATAAAGGTAAGAAATAATATTTGTTTCCAGTGTTTTATTAGGAGGGGGGCCTCCAAAATAAATTTTGCCTAGGGCCTCCAAATGTCTAGAACCGGCCCTGGGTGGGAACAAATCAATTAATAAATAAGCAACTATGACAAATGAAAAAGCAGGAACATAAGGAACAAGGGCACACAGAAAACAGGAAAATGCAAACCACAGATAGATAGATAGATAGATAGATAGATAGATAGATAGATAGATAGATAGATAGATGGATAGATGGATAGATGGATGGATGGATGGATGGATGGATGGATGGATGGATGGATGGATGGATGGATGGATGGATGGATAGATAGATAGATAGATAGATAGATAGATAGATAGATAGATAGATAGATAGATAGATAGATAGATAGATAGATAGATAGATAGATAGATAGATAGGCTAATATGACAGGTACTTATTAAGTGCACACAAAAGACAGTCTCTTACTCCAGACATGCAACCCAAATGATAAAGGATAATGCAGTTTTGATAACCCTTGGTAAGTTCAGGTTCAATCTATCACAGCTATATCTACACAAACACGCAAGGTGAGCCAGTGTCACACGGACAGTCTTTGGTTAGAGTGGGAAGCGGTGCGCGATGCCGCTCTAAACGCTCTCGCAATGTACGAGCAGGAAATCTCATCAACTCCACAGTCTCCAGGCCTCAGATTCAATTTCACATTTTTCACACAGGAAAACAGATCATGCCTTTAATATTTGGAAGTAATATGTATGGAAGTGTGTGTGTATTTGAGGAACACTGATGCATGATCTTTCCATTGCCAGGATTTATATGACTATAATGAGTGAGAGCAAGCTCTGTTTTCCTTTGTTTATAAAGAATACCCAATGCCATGGAGACAAAGTGCTGGTTCTGGCTGATTCAGTGACTTAAGATGATGGCTCTCATTATGTTTAATTTATGTCCTGACTCTGCAGGTGAGAACCATTTATCCCCCTCTAATTACGTGTCTTTCTTGTTACAAATGAAAAAGCAGATTAGGAAGAGAGAGAGAAATGTAGCTTAATCTCACCATATAACTGAAAGCAGACACATCAGCTCTCCATACATGAAAGCGCTCTCCAACATCCCTGTTTGCATTGAGATAATTTTTTTCTGATAAAATTCAAAAACTTCAGTTGAAAAAATTGAAACTGTTCAATTTCAGCCACTAAAGCAATAATTCATTTTTTAAAATGTAGCAACATCTACATTACCGTTAAAAAATTGAGTCAGATATTTTTTTAATGCTTTTGAAAGAAGTCTCTTATGTTCACCTAGGCTGCCTTTAATTCATTAAAAATCTTACTCACCCCAAATTTTGGAATGTGTAGATAAAGCAAGTATCTCTACTCCATTCAGGGCTGCGTTTCCCAAAAGCATTGTAAGCCTAAGTTAATTGTAGAACCATTGCCACCAATGGAACTACAATCAACTTAGGCTTACGATGCTTTTGGAAAATGCTACTACATTTGGCCTTGGTGTACTGTGCTAGCTCCAAAAGACAGAGTTGACATGCACAGTATAGTTAACCCCAAAAGATGAACAAAAAAATAAGGTACATTTTCAGTGTTGTCTCGCTTTCGAGGAGCTATATAGCTAGAGAGCAGAATACTTTTGTTTGGTTTTGCATTCTAATATGATGCAAAAGGCTAATATTAGACAGTAGTATTATGATAGCCTGTACACAAAATATAGCTGTAGCTCACTTACAAATGCACATGTAAATGTACACTCAAAAGATAAAGATTCTTTAGTAGTATCTACAGTTCCTTGAAGAACCTTTAACATTCATGGGACCTTTCCATTGCATAAAATGTTCTTTAGATCGGTGGTTCCCAACCACATTCCTGGAGGCCAACCAACACTGCAATTTCTCCTTTGTCTTACACACCCATTTTACATCTTTGAGTCACTACTAATGAGCTGATAACCTTAATCAGGTGTGTTTGAATTAGGATACATGCAAAATGTGCAGTGTTGGTGGGAATGTAGATGGGAACCACTGCTTTAGATTAATAAAACATTTTTGACAAAAAAAAAAAAAAAAAAGCTATTATTAAGAAAAGTTATTTGGGGAACCCAAAATGGTTCATTGGTGGCATTTGCTGCAAAAATTTGTTATTGTGTATAGAACCAGCACCAACTAGCGTAAACCATCTTTAACCATAGCTGATCTCTTAGTTGTAGTTTATTCATTTGTCTAAGAATAGTGAAATCTCAAGGGATTTTAAGGCAGAACTGATGATTTGACTGCAGGTTCAATTCAATAGAGGAGTCATCTATTTTTCAGTACGCCCTTCTGACTTTGTAATCAACAGCCTGATCCAGGTGATCTTTCGATCATGTCCAAGTCAATTAAACAAACAATTCAGACCTGGGTACATCTGAGGCTTAGTCACAGCCAGGCAATGAGAAGTGTGTGTGTGTGTGTGTGTGTGTGTGTTAGAGAGAGAGCAGTTCCTTTATCAGTCCCTGACCAGATGAAATTCTGTGCATTTTTTTTTTAAACTGGCTTCACTAAGACTAACTCATTATTTGCAGCCTCTTCTGGTTGTTGTATTGCTGTTCCTAGGGAAACGGAGCCAAGTTTTTCTCTCCTTTTATCAAATCCAAGAGATATGTGAGCCCCATTTAACATGTGAATTGAACACATGAGCACATACGATTGAATTTAAATTGAAAATAAAAAAATGGACTGGGCTGCTGTGTTTCCAGAGATTGTACAATTTATGCTCTTTGCAGATGCTCTCGCTCCAAAATGACAAGTGAGACAGTATTCAGGAACAGCTTCTGAAATTATAGTGAAAGACAGGGAACTCTCAGAGGCCTTCAATGATGTGCTTCTTTCCTAGTGTATGTCATTATGATGGATTTGTTAATGAGTGTTGGATTTAGAATGAATGAGTGAGACTCAAATGCCAAGGCGAATGAACTATCCAAATGTTTACTTCAATTCTATGAGACTTTGTCACTCATAAATGTGCAATAACACGCCCAACATTATAACAGCTATAAATTAGGGACAGTTCACCCAAATAAAAAAATTAATTAATTAAAATACTATCATTATTTACTCACCATCATTTTGTTCTAAATCCGTATGACTTTCTTTCTTTAGTGGAACATACAGAGTGAGATTTACTGTGACTGAGGACTATAAAAGTTAAACAGACGCAAAAGTCCTCCATATAACTGCACTATATTCCAGAGTTTTAAAATCATATAATAGCTGTGTGACACAAACAGTCTGAAATTAGGGAAACTAATTGGATACTGTGCTTTTTTTTTTTTTTTTCTAATTTTGGAGTTTGACGGCCCGCATCCTCACTTTAGTATTATTATATTGAACAGAGTGGCCACAATATTCTTTAGCAATGTACCTTTTGTACCCCACTATACTTTTCTTTTTTATAATTCAAAAGTAATTTAAAAGAACTTTTTTTTTTTCACTTTTGACAATTTTGTTATGTTTTACAACTGTTGCTTAATGTATAAAATTGTTAATGATCTTGCACCCTCACCCTTAAAAGCATTTGCGTACTGAAAATACGAGACAAACAAGAGCTTCGTAAAGAGGTGACTGTGAAGCACATTTTATAGTTACTGATTTTGGTCGATCAGCTTTTTCTGTAAGAGCTATTAATAACTGGAATAATTTACTAATTAATATCAGTCAGTGTCCTACTTTTGCACAGTTTATATTTGAAAATATGGTTAAAGATAAGTCAGGCTTGTGATCAATGAATATTTTTGTGCTCTGTTATAGTTTCATAATTTTGGGGTTTTTAATTTTTTTTTTTTTACTGTGTGATGTTTTGCAGTATGGATATATTATAATGATGTTTAGGAATGTAATGTGTTTTGATACTCTCCTGTCAAGGGACAGCAGATGAAATTTAGCTCTGTGGCTAATTACAATCCATTGTCCCGATCGAATAAAGAATTAAATAAAAAAATAAAAAATAAATAAATTAAACTCCCATAATAACCAACACCCACTGTACTTTATTATGACCAGAGTGGCAGAGGTGGATTTTCACACGTCACATCAGGGGACACACACTCCAGTATCTCCTAAACATAGAAAGAGAACAATGCTATATATAGTGCAGATGGAAACAAGGGATCAAAACTAAACTAGCCAAATATCACACCTTGCCAGGAGCAAAAGAAATTACATTTCTTAAACCAACTAGTCTACTAAGAATAAAACCAAGACCAATATATAAAGTCTTCAGATATGAAACAACCCAGAACGACATGTACAATGCAGTTAACTTACAAAAAATATTTCCCAGAGAATATAAGATGGGCAGAAATGTAGAACAGAACTTGATTTTATCGATCAGGATTTGACTGAATTAACGTTATACTGATAATATTATCTTCCCTGCCTACGCAGATTTCGTTATGTCAGCGAAACTTAGTTTTACAAGCAAAGAAAGTTATTAAATTCTGATGAGAGATTATGAAAACCACAAAAACATGCACAATAAGAAGGATATTAAAGAAAATAAATCTTTAAATTAAGTCTTCTAATAAAATACACACAAAAACAAAACTCTAGGTCACGAACCCAGCTTAATGAATGAATGCGACGTGTCTTTATATTCCTCACTCACAGAGTCTGTGCCATTAAGATTACATAAGTGTAGGTATAATGAGAAAGAAGATGAATGTGCCAAAGCCTCTGCCCCACCAGGGAGGAGCAATGTTAATAAATGATGCGCTATGAGGAGATCAAACTCAGCCTTCGACACAAGATGTTACACACAAAGTTCACTGATGGAGAGTAAGGTCAGATGCTAACATTGTCCTACAGAGCCACTTGCTGCAACAACAGAAAGAAAGAAGAAAGAAACGGGACGGCTCCAGCCTATTTTCCATTCACAACCACTCTCATCCATTCCGTTTAAATATAAACACATTATACCACCCTTAAGGGAGGGTTACCTCTCTAGAGGTTTTCACATACAATAAAGATGTTAGACTACTGTTATAAATTGCAAAAGGCCCAAGTGTCTCTTCTGTTGCGCTTTCTATTGGTATTTCACACTTAAAACCTGTAAGGCCAGGTGTGCTGAGCATGTGTATGTTTGCTCTTTCTGTCGTTGTGCGAGAGAAGAAAGCATTCGGAGAATCACTGGGGAAAAGGGCAGAAAGAGTGCAAATGCTATCCTGAGTTATGACCTTTAGCGAAAGAAAAAAATCCCCACAAAGCCTAAGGCTAACGTCTACAGATAACTCTAACTATTTACTAATTATTCAGAAATTTAAAATGTGGTGTGGTGGGTAGCCATTGTCCCAGCCCTTTGCATGGCAGTGTGTGCGTCAGCATGCATAGGTTAAAAATCTGACAACTTGACCTTTCACTGGAGATTACTTTAGTGAACTCATTAGCATGACTGTGCTCCAACGCACACAGCATTCTGTGTAAACCAATGAACGTGTCATGTACGAGGAAAAATATCTACATACAGCGAAGGGCCACTAAAATCTGGAAAAAAAAGGTCACATATTAAATACGTCAGTCAGTGTTGCTTCAAATGAATCTATTATATATATATATATATATATATATATATATATATATATATATATATATATAAATTAATCTATTATATATATATATATATACATAATAGATTAATTTGAAGCAACACTGACTGACATATTTAATATATTTATATATACTGTGCAAGATTAAAAAACGCCTTTCATTTAGCTTCTTAGCATATTTGTACACAAAAGTTCACAAGCTCAAAATAAAGCTAAACATTTTTACAGAAAAAATACAGTAAAAATGCTAAAACTGTTAATTGGTTAACTGTAAATTACCTTACTATAAACAGTAAAAGAAACTATAAATGGTTTAACATCACATCAGATGTAATTCTAATGTAAGATCCTGTCAAATGTATGTTTTTTTTTAAGTTAAAAATAGAGAATTACCATATGATTAACAGTAAAAACACTAAAAAGACATTGCAAGAAGTCCATGTGTGATTGTTCCATTTAAATAGTTTTGTTTCTTCTTATTATTGTTATCAGCAATACATTTAATGTTATTTAGTTAATGTTGATTGCATTATTTTACTGTCCATTGTTACCCTGGTGGTATTTTGTCTTTGTGTGAATGACCCTGTACACCGTATATACATAAGTATTGTAACATACACAAAACATAAAGAACATGTTTGATATGAGATGTAATGTTTTAATAAATAAATAAATAAAAATTAAATGTCACTTGTGAGCATAAAATTAGTATTATGCATTATTTCCAAATAAGCTTTTTTGGGGGGTATATTATTTAACTGTAAGCATTTGGAGTACAAAAAATAATTAGTTTTAACAAGACAAAAGATTCTGCTATTTTATTGACACAATTTGTAAAACAACATAATGCTAGTAAACACAAACTGTGGTTTGAGACAGTGGTGAAACTTCCAGGTTGGTGAAATTATTTATGATTTCAGAAAAATGTACAAAAATGAAACGTTCCTCCTGTGAGGTGCATATGTCTACTGTTGAACATTGTTAATGGACAAATTTAAATAAACTAGTAAGATTGTGTAATATGTATTCTATTTGAGTTTATTTTCTAAAAAAAAAAAAAAATCAAAGAGCTGAAGAAATACCCAAAAATAGTTTATTGAAATGTCACAGCACTGTTTTTTAAATAAAAAATGAAATGTATATAATTAATTATTTTAGTTTGTGTAAAGGTTTATCAAAATACATATCCTCAAAATATTTATGTTGCTATTAGTCTTTATGTAGCATTTCAAAGCTGCAAAACGGACAGATTTAACCACCCAATTAGAGTGACCTTAACAGTCCTAACAATGCTTTTTCTCAAAGAGTAAAGCACACTTACTTTATGGGGCAGAAATAGGGAGTTGACACAGGAAATCAAACTTTCAGCGTCCTCAGCATCAGGCTGTCCACAGATAACAATCTACAAGAAAAATAAGAGACTGTTACACAGAACAGAACAACAAACTTGTGTGCAAAAAAGACGTATGAACCACCGAATGAACAAATGAGAATAGAATGAAAGAGATGAAGAAAGGGTCAGAGCTGCTCGTATGGTGCTGTAATAAGGTAGGCAGGTGTGATGTGGAGCGGGCTGCCCTTAGCTGGACCTTTAGCTTGTTATTCCTCCTACTCTGATGACTTCTCTGCCGCTGGTGAGCTCTGATGGCCATGACACATGTTCACAGTTCTTACAACTGTTCGGGAACAGGAGGAAACTTTGGAAAAATGCCCTGACAAGGAAAACTTTTATCCGCCAGCATCATTCTAGTTGACATGTGACAGATCCGTGCGCTAACGGTCGTCAGCAGTGAGGACTGCTGAACTGGCTTAAGGGTCATACTGATATCCCAAAAAAAGCTAATTAGGGATCAGATACACCATTCAAAAGTTTGGGATCAGTTTTGTGTGTGTGTGTGTGTGTGTGTGTAAAAATCTTTTTTACAAAAATATTAGGAAGCACAACTGTTTTCAACATTGATAATAATAAGAAATGTTACTTAAGCACCAAATCAGCATATTAGAACGATCATGTGACAATGAAGATTGGAATAATGATGCTGACAATTCAGTTGTCATTACAATAAATACTCTGTAAAATATAATGAAATAGAATTAGTAGAATATAGAATATTAATATTAATAGAATAGTTATTTTATTCACAATATTACTGTTTTTACTGTATTTTTCGTCAAATAAATGCAGCTTTGGTGATCATAAGGAACTTCTTTCAAAGACATTAACAAAAAATTAAACGAACCCCACACTTTTGAACAATAAAATATATATACATATATATATTTACGTTCAGCACTTCCAGTTACTACGTCAGAATGCAGAGTCAGTATCCGCACGCATGAATCGTGCTGCTCATGTGAACAGCGACTGCCAATACTGAGTCGGAGCTCTGACATAGAACCTGGAAGTGCTGGACGTAAACGGCACAAGACAATGACACAGAAGAGAAGATATTGTTGAATAAAGTTGTTATTTTTGTTTCGTTTTTGCGCACAAAAAGTATTCACGTAGCTTCATAAAATTAAGGTTGAACCACTGCAGTCACGTCGACTATTTTAATAATGTCATAAATTGGTATCTTTCTGGAACTTGTAAATGGTGGTTAAACTGCTGTCTATAGAGGAGTCAGAGAGCTCTTATTTGTGTAATTTGTGTTCCGAAGATGAACGTCCAAAGGTGTTACGGGTGTGCAACGAAATGAGGGCGAGTAATTTTCATTTTTCATGGTGAACTAACCCTTTAATGAATACAAAAAAGCATGTATAGACCAAATGAAAGGCCTGTAATATCCAGTAAAATGACATGAGAGCATATGGCAAGGACTGAGAAAAATCCTTCAGCATGGCAAAGACACTTACACCACTTCATGGTGTTAGCCATAACATTAGCCTGGGGGCAGATACATTCAGAAGTGACAGTGAGAGAGTACTGGAGAGAAGATCACTTTCAGGTTTTCGGAGCATGAAGTGAGGAGGTTCTTCAGTGGGACTGTATTACATTTCGCCATGATTTGTCACTAACATATGCTGTGTCTCGCATGCTGGTTTGCTCTTGTCCTAAACAGGTTTATTTAGCAGCAAGAATTTTATGGTCCACCAGGTTCACTGGATGGTTTTGACACCTTCATGATCAATAGGGCCCCTAAGTGAGTATCTTCCAGAAGGCTTGGCATAGCCTGCAGATGCCTGGGGAAGTTCAGGATGGCTCCCCAGTTGCTGAGATCATTAAACTTGCGTGCACAATTGAGAGCTTCCTGTCAGGCTGTATTACTGTCCGGTACAGTAACAGCAAAACATTGGACCTCAAGGACATGCAGAGGGTGGTGCGGTCAGCTGCACATAACACCGCAGGTGTATCGGTCAACCTGCAGCACATCTACACCAGATAGAACAGAAAAATCATTGAGAGTCCCTCGATCAATGATCTATTCTCAGTTCCTTCTGGAGTCATAATTCATTTTCATTTTCTGGCAAAAAGCATTGTTCATTGGCACCAATAACCTCATGGGCAGCGTGTCAACAAATAGCGACAAATTACTATACTGCTACATAATAAATAAATAAATAAATAAGTAAATGATAATAGTGGGATAAAAGTGATAAAAGTGGTTCAACAGATCACAAAACTCAAGGATCACACTATATTACAGTTTTTGAGTTACGGATCGGATCATTTATCGGATCAGCAAGAAAAAAAATGGAGGGATCGGTTGGGGTAACTTTGCTTCCCATTTATTACTTGAAGCACATTTTAAGTACTCTGATATTTATATAATACCTACTGTAACTTTAAGACCCCATGCACCGATTAAATATAAGGATACACATGACATCTGATTACTTCATGAGGGGGGTGGAAACTGGTAGGTTTAGGGATATGTAAAGTTGGATCTGGATTCAACCTCGGCCCCTGGATCTCGTGTTCTGCAGTTCGGACCATCTCGATTACTTTCTCAACTCTCCACGTTCACTTTAGACACAACCAACCGTGTTTATGAGAATATTTGCAGAGATGAGTATTTTAACAAATTTGTGTGTATGTGCCCATCCAAGTGCATAGAAACACAAAAGAGGAATCAATTTGGAGTTTGCGCACTATCTGAAACGTGTCTCTCTCTGTGTGCACGTGCTTCAGGTGTGTGCCGCTGTGCACACAGATAACTGCACGTGAGTACTGCATTATTCTCCTCTGCCTCTTCCAGCACTGGAATGGTTTAAAATGTATTGAACGTGTAAACTATAACAAGACACGTGCAAATGAAAACTTTCACTCTATGGCTGTTAAACTTGCCATTAATCTTTAAAATAATAAATTAATAATAGTTCCATAACCATATAGTGTAAAACTGAGAAGACTTGAGACCTGAGTCTGACTCTACCTTAGAGACTTGTGAACATGTGTTTCTTAGTGTAGTATTCACAGCCAAGGAGGAAAGACATTTCCTTGCCATTGCATCAGCTGGACATGATGTGACAAGTGAAACCAGACTTTTAAAATTCATATTCAGTAGCTGTGAACCAGTTACCTGTTTAAGGGTGTAATGTTGGGCCATGACACTGCGGACCATGTCAGGCAGGGCAATTGGCACCTTAGTCAATCTATCAGAGAAGGCAATCAGTAATTCCTGAGAGCGCTGTATCCAGTCCTGCCGTCCTGTGAGGTGGGAGAGCCGCAGCAAGTTCATGGCTGAGACAGAGTTTGCACTGGGTTCGGCACCATCCTGATCTGAAAGAAAGAAAGAAAGAAAGAAAGAAAGAAAGAAAAAGACACAATGGTATATCAGTCAGATAACCACTCCAGTGCAGGAGCCATTGATGTAAACAGTCTGGCTCCTGGAAAAAATGTCATCATAACATTCATGGTTATAATATCAATTTAAACAGAGCCCATTTATCAGGTTAAGCAGAGCTAAAAGTGCCTGATATCACGAGTGAAGTGGCTCTAGAGCTGTGAGTTGATTTACTTTATCTCCTCTTTGTTTGTGTATGTGCAGAGGGAGTGCTGGAAGTGGGTTCCCGTGCCTCGTGTCACAATGTAATGAGTCGATTGCACTGGGAGCTGAGAGGAATGGAAGCGATGACTGATGAATAGCAGCAATGTTGTTCCAACCAAACACATGCAGATTATATCAGACACATGCACCATGCGTGGCCATTTACCACATGCAAGTCAAGTTAGAATGAACGATCATAAACTGCACCATAAATCTTGGCTTTATTAAAGCTTGACAAGTTGGGAGTAGTGAATTAACAAATTATGGTGGGAAAAAAATAAGTATTGATCATAATAAATTGTAATTATGAATGCTGACAGTGTAATTGCTTTGTATGGCTGTTGATGGAGTTTAGTGATAAAGCTTGCCACAAATACTACTCATTTGTCTAGTTTATAAAAGAGACAGGATAGTGTGACCAAACTATATTTTCCAATCATTCTCTTTCTTGTTGCAAATGCAGAGCCAAAGCATCAATTGCACATCTAATGTTGCATTTACTTTATAGCTTCCCATATTACACTACAGTTCAAAAGTTTGTGGTCAAAGATTTTTTTTTTTTAAAGAAATTAATACTTTTATTCAGCAAGGATGCATTAAATGAATCAAAAGCAAGAGTAAAGATGCTTCTAATGTTACAAAGCATTTATATTTCAAATAAATGCTGTTCTTTTGAACTATGTATTCATCAAAGAATCCTAAAAGTATCACGGTGTCCACAAAAATATTAAGCAGCACTACTGTTTCTTGAGCACCAAATCAGCATATTAGAATGATTTCTGAAGGATTATGTGACACTGAAGAATGAGAAAATTTAGTTTTATAAATTAAAATAGAAAGTATTGGTAATAACATTTCAAAATATTACTATTTTTGTTGTATTGTTGAGCAAATAAATGCAGCCTTAATGTAGACTTTAAAAGCATAAAAAAATCCCAAAGGTTTTGAACAGTAACGAAGCTTCTTTAAATGTCTTTGATGGGAAGTGAAAATTTGAATATGATTATTATTATGATGAAGACTTTTAAACTCTTAATGTAGAACTTCCCAGCTTTACATGTGGTCAATTTGGAAAACAGGCTTTCTATGAAACAATAAAAATTTGCACAGCAACAAAAAACTTTGAAGGACTATTCAGCCCAAAATAAAGAAACCCTATAGCTTTATTTAAAAAATAAAAAAAATAAAAAAAAAATATTAGTGGCTACTCTGCCTGTGGTTTCTTCGAAACAGCAAAGCTGACTGATTTTGGTTTTGTCTAGTTTGGGCAAGGCGTAAAATGTAGAGTGGCAGATGCTTTGGGAGGCAATCCGTCTTCCACCGACAGAGAAAGGTGAGGGGACTCAGTTCTGACACGTGACGGCACCGCACGGCTCCTAATGGAGCCAACTCTGCACGCTTGGCTCACTCTATAATGGCCCAGTCACTCAGAAAAGATGAAAAATCTGCCTTATGTCCATTTTAATTTATCAGAAGCAACAACAAAAACATAACAGTTAGCTTTCTCTGCCCTTATCCATATCTCATTGGTGTCAGTGCCATTTTCACAGTGCCATCAGTCACAGCCCAGGCACACTGGTGTGACTATTCGCTCACATCAGCTCGTACTTCCAATTCCTGGGGAGAAAATATGGAGCCAAGCCATTCGGGACATTAAGCCCCTGCACTTATACACTTTGAAAGTATGTGTGTGGATCTTTTTTATTTTTTCGGCTTGTCGTGGGAGACAAAAAAAAGAATGAAAAATCACTCTTTCATACCACTTTCATAGCAATGTCACGCAGAAGGTGATGAATGGTGCACAGCGTGAAATAAAAGGGATGTGGCGTTTCTTCAAGGAAATATCAATTACTTTAACAAAGCAGGCTTTGATGTACTGGATCAGTCTTCTATATTGGTCAAGTTCTACCCAGAAACACGAGAGAGAGGGCGGAGGAGGAGATATTACAATTCATCAGAAGATGGACTGGATTAGAAATGGTGAGAAAAAGGCAGTGTGTTTGGATGAGATGGAAAAGGGAGAGGGACATTACAGCATAATGACAGACAGTGATGAGGTTACGTAAGGAGAGAATCAGGCGGTTTCAGCAGGGTACGTCTGGCTGAAACAGAGTTACCCAGGCGAGGGTCCATAAGAAAGCAGTGTGGTGGTGCTATCAGCGGTGACAGTAGAGCTCTGTGGTGGAGTGATGCAGAATGCAGACTGACAGCTACAGATCTTCATCATCCTTTCCATGACTCATAACCACCCACACATTCCCTATTGGAGTCCATAGCCTTAGTGCAGGGTACCTCTCACACATGATGTCACTCCTCACCCTGTTTGAGAGACAACAGCAGTGTCGGGTCCGAGGGGTCGCTGCAGAAGTAGCCGCTGCCCTGGGAATCCCAGAAGAGCTGATCCTGCCTCAGCTGGAGTTCTTCTGCCCACTGCAGCCAACGGACCCTTTGCGTGGCCTCAAACAGGTCCAGCAGCCCACAAACCACAAATGCGTAGTCATCCAGGAAGCCTGAAATGGGAGATGCACTGGAGAGAACATTATAGAGAACATTAGTAGGAAAGGTCAAGATCTTGTTCTTATACAAATACAAATTCAATTTCTTGTTAAAGTCGGGTTGACCTGCTTAATAATGTCAGGTTAACTTGCACTGGGTTGACTGACATAACATATGCTCTATTGACTGCAACTGTGGCATGCTGCCAATTTACCACAGAAATAATTTAAACTACAAAAGAATGGAAAATGCATTTAGTGATGCACGCCTCAGAGACAAGAGATCATGAGTTTACAGCAAGAATGTGAAATGCAACTCTATGGATACCTCATATCCACCTTATTTGCTCTTTCTTGTGAAGGTGCGAGACTTTTGATTCATTAGCTGCTTGGGTAAATGACTAGTAGAATAAAAAAACTGCAGAAAACATCAAAACTACTTGTTCCACAAACCAGTGTGTTTAAAATAATATGATAATATCCTGTTACCCTACCGAAATAAGCAGTTTGGAGAATGGATGGACATTAAAAAAAAACATAGCAGATTGCAATTTCAAGCAGTATAACAGACTGTTTTTGTATGGTTACAATTAACGTCTCGGTTACATAGGTAAGCCTCGTTCCCTGAAGGAGGGAATGGAGACGTACGTCGGATGACCGACGAATAGGAATCTCGCTAGAGAGGCCAATCTACTTCGAGTGTAACTAAAATGAGCCAATGCACATTGGCATGCAATCATATGCAGCAGCTGCTCACCTCGCAGCGCGGGTATATAATGAGCAGCAGGTGCGTTGCATCTTTAGGTTTTCGCTGAGGAGGCGAACCAGATAGGCGGCAGCATCAGCGGGGTACAGCAACTGTGGCGACGGGACGTAAATCTCCGTTCTCTCCTTCAGGGAACGAGTGTTACCTATGTAACCGAGACGTTCCCATTCAGTCGGTCACTTCGACGTACGTCGGATGACCGACGAATAGGAATCCCTGCCAAAGCGCCACAGGAGCTGCCTAGGAGCTGCCTTCTTCCAGCGCTCTGTTGTAAGCCACCTGAACCCCCTTGCCTGAGGACGGTGGGCCAGGGCTAACACAGAGAGTGTCGATCACTGCTGTTCCCAAACCCATTCGGTGAGACTATTGGATAACACTGGGAAAGCGTACCGTTTGTGTAAAAGGGACGCTGCGGAAGCCACATCCTTCCCCTAGGAGTTATGTGGAAGAAAAATGGACTAACCGTGGGGTTGTCATATGGAAGAACTGGGGTGACTCCGATCGATGAGAGGTGGGTTCTCAAAGAAGGAAAGACACAGGCTTCGATTAGGAGCAACCGTGGAACCAGACATATGGGATCCCCGTAGGGTCACTCATATGGAACCCAGCCTAAATCCGGTTCTCAAGGATGCAGCGGAGTATAGGCCTGGCGCCAGACGCTCCGCCATGTCTGCTGCCGATGGGAGATCGGAGGACTCAACAGGGTTTGCCTTGTAGGGACTCTCTGGAGAATAAGCACATATAAGCGCAGCAAGCCGACACTAAGCCGGGGCCTCTCCGTGCCTCGCCTGAGGCGAGACCACGGAAGGAGATCGACTCAACACGAAGGCTATAGAACCTAGCAAATGTGTTAGGTGTCGCCCAGCCCACAGCTCTACAGATGTCTGTCAGCGAGGTGCCACGAGCCAGCGCCCAGGAGGATGCAACACCTCTCGTGGAGTGTGCATGCAACCTGAGCGGGCAGGGCACGCCCTGAGCTTGGTAAGCCAGGGCGATGGCATCCACCATCCAGTGGGCCATCCTCTGCTTGGAGACAGCCTTTCCCTTCTGCTGGCCTCCGTAACAGACAAAGAGCTGGTCTGAGGTCCTGAAGCTTTGAGTTCTGTCTATGTACAGTTGCAAAGCGCGAACTGGACAGAGCAAAGCCAGGGCTGAGTCTGCCTCCTCCGAGGGCAGCACTTGCAGGCTCACTACCTGGACCCTGAAGGGAGTGCTTACCAATGGATTTGCCATCTATGTGGTCGTGGTATGCAGATATAGCAGCAGCATGGACCTTGAGGGTGGAGGGGGACAGCCTACACTCCAACCCTTGCTGCAAGAAGGAAAGCACAACTCTGATTGAGCATCTTCGTGGGTCTTCTCGGTGAGAAGAGCACCACTCGACGAACGGGTTCCACTTCAGGGCGTAAGCACGTCTCGTAGACGGTGCACATGCCGAAGCAATGGTGTTAAGTACCTCGGGGGATAAGTCACCTAGAACCTCCGCGTCCCGTCCAGGGACTAGACATGGAGTTTCCAGAGGTCTGGACGCGGGTGCCAGAGGGTGACCCGTCTCTGAGAAAGAAGGTCCTTCCTCAGAGGAATGGGCCAGGGAGGGGCTGTAGCGAGGAGTGAGAGTTCCGGGAACCAGGTCCGGTTGGGCCAATAGGGCGCAACTAACATGACCTGCTCCTCGTCCTCCCTGACTTTGCACAGTGTCTGTGCAAGTAGGCTCATAGTAGGCCAGCTGTGCGCCAGTGCATCCGTCCCGAGTGTTCCTTCGGACAGGGAGTAAAACAACCAGCAGTGGGAGGTTTCTGGAGAGGCAAACAGGTCTACCTGAGCCTCTCCGAACTCTCTCCAGATCAGCTGGACCACCCGGGGATGGAGTTGCCCCTCTCCCGGCAGCGCAGCTCGTGAGAGCTCGTCGGCCGCACGGTTGAGCACACCGGGGATGTGAATGGCACGAAGCGACCTCACATGCTTCTGACTCCAGAGGAGGAGATGGCGGGCGAGTTGTGACATGCGACGGGAGCGTAGACCACCTTGACAGTTGATGTACGCAACGGACGCAGTGTTGTCCGCACAGACCAGTACATGCCTGCCCTGAAGTGGCGGCTCATGGCGAGACGTACTGCCAACAACTCGAGGCAATTGATGTGCCACTGCAGTTGGGGGCCCGTCCACACCCCTGACACTGCATGCCCGTTGTACGTGGCGCCCCAGCCAGTGGCCAAGGTATCCGTGAAAACCACAGCATGCCGGGATACCTGTTCTAGGGGCACTCCGGCCCGAAGAAACAAGGGGTCCGACCACGGGCTGAAGGTATGGCGGCACTCGGGAGTGATTGCCACCCGGAAAGTGCTGCGTTGCCACGCCCATCTCGGGACTCGGCCGTGGAGCCAGTGTTGAAGCGGTCTCATATGAAGCAAACCGAGCTGAGTTACTGCCGCTGCGGCCGCCATATGCCCCAGGAGCCTCTGAAAGAATTTCAGTGGGACCGCCGTCCTGCCGTTAAACCTATTCAGGCAGTTCAACACCGATTGAGCACGTTCTTCTGTGAGGCGTGCTGTCTGTTTGACCGAGTATAACTCCATAGGTCCTTCGCCAGTAGGACCGCGATCTCCGCATGCAAGACAGGAGCATCGGCAGCTTTCACTGAAGTGAAGTGGATACCCCTGAACCTCGGGGGACGCCTGAATCGCATAGCCGAGCCTGATGGTCCGAATGAGCCAGCGAGACAGACTGGGGAGCGCTAACCAGGCTCGCAGAGACCGTACAAGCGGGACCAAAGGGACCGTAGGCGTACCCACCGTGGGGCAGTGAGGTGGAACGCAGGGACATGGCCTGGGAGGCTCTCTTTGTGAGGCGGCCCGAGGCGGGGTCAGAGTGTGCTGTGCAACACTTACCTGGTTCCACGGATGGACACTGGGAGCAGGCGAAGCCTTGGCTGCCTGCTGCGCGCTGCTGTCAGCTGGCGACAAAAGAGAAGGATGAGAGTGGTGAGGTTCTAGCCCTCCCACTACTCTCCGAGTCCTCTTCAGACCCGGAGATGAAGGAAACTACTCTTTTATTGAAAATTTGGGTACCGCCGGCTGTTGAGCCAGAGGCGGAACATAAAACAAACACAACACAGGATTCTCCACCTGGCCCTTCTCCAGGGGAAGGAGTGGTGTGGTCACCATCTCCTGCAGAACAGTCCCCTCCATCTCCAGGTCGCCTGTATTAGGGCTTCTTGCTCTTGGCTTTGCCGCCCTTCTTGGCGGGGGCCTGGACGGGCTGGGCGACAAGCAGCCTGAGGCGCTGCGGGTGGTGGAGGTGTTGCAGCTGACATATATATGTATGCAGACCCCATTAAATTTTTCACATTGTTATAATGCAGCCATTTTCTAAAATCAAGTTCATTTTTTTCTCATTAATGTACACACAGCACCCCATATTGGCAGAAAAACACAGAATTGTTGACATATTTGCAGATTTATTAAAAAAGAAAAAATGAAATATCACATGGTCCTAAGTATTCAGACCCTTTGCTCAGTATTTAGTAGAAGCACCCTTTTGATCTAATACAGCCATGAGTCTTTTTGGGAAAGATGCAAAGTTTTTCACACCTGGATCCTCGTGCCATTCCTCCTTGCAGATCCTCTCCAGTTCTGTCTGTTTGGATGGTAAACATTGGTGGACAGCCATTTTTAGGTCTCTCCAGAGATGCTCAATTGGGTTTAAGTCAAGAACAGTCACAGAGTTGTTGTGAAGCCACTCCTCGGTTATTTTAGCTGTGTGCTTAGGGTCATTGTCTTGTTGGCACTCTGGAGAAGGTTTTCGTCCAGGATATCTCTGTACTTGACCGCATTCATCTTTCCCTCGATTGCAACCGTCCAGTCCCTGCAGCTGAAAAACGTCCCTGCAGCTGAAAAACACCCCCACAGCATGATGCTGCCACAACCATGCTTCACTGTTGGGACTGTATTGGACAGGCAATGATCAGTGCCTGGTTTTCTCCACACATACCACTTAGAATTAAGGCCACAAAGTTATATCTTGGTCTCATCAGACCAGAGAATCTTAATTCTCACCATCTTGGAGTCCTTCAGGTGTTTTTTTTTTAGCAAACAACATACAGGCTTTCATGTGTCTTGCACTGAGGAGAGACTGCAGTCGGGACACTCTGCCATTAAGCCCCGACTGGTGGGGGCGGCAGTGAAAGGCATGGTTGACTTTCTACAACTTTCTCCCATCTCCCGACAGCATCTCTGGAGCTCAGCCACAGTGATCTTTGGGCTCTTCTCCCCCGATAGCTCAGTTTGGCCGGACGGCCAGCTCTAGGAAGGGTTCTGGTCATTCCAAACTTCTTCCATTGTGCAGCAGAAATTTTTTTGTAACTTTGGCCAGATCTGTGCCTTGACACAATTCTGTCTCTGAGCTCTTCAGGCAGTTCCTTTGACCTCATGATTCTCATTTGCTCTGACATGCACTGTGAGCTGCAAGGTCTTATATAGACAGGTGTGTGGCTTTCCTAATCAAGTCCAATCAGTATAATCAAACACAACTGGAGTCAAATGAAGGTGTAGAACCATCTCAAGGATGATCAGAAGAAATGGACAGCACCAGAGTTAAATATATGAGTGTCACAGCAAAAGGTCTGAATACTTAGGAACTTGTGATATTTCAGTTTTTCTTTTTTAATAAATCTGCAAAAATGTCAAGAATTCTTTTAGCAAATGGCTGCAATATAACAAAGAGTAAAAATTTAAGGGGTTCTGAATAGTTTCCGTACCAACTGTATATACATTGTTTTGTTTTTTTTAAGTTTCTTTTCAACTAGAGGCACCATATGAATTGCAAAAAAAAAAAAAAAAAAAAAAAAAAAAAAACTACCACATCTTCCATTGGTTGACAAACAAACAGTCTCAGGACTGGTTGCCCCAATGTTGATACGAACGACTTATTTGGGCTGTTCAAACAAGCAGACTGCAGTTTCATTTGATGCAAATAGTGGCGCTTGAAAGCCACCTTCCCTTTAAAGACGCGATTTAACAGAAGCAGCAGCAGATCTTTTTTTCTGTATTGTGACAAATATACAAATGAAATTATTGATTATTGAAAAAAAAGGCAGATGGAAACAGGCATAAGCTTAATTTATATAGTCTTTTGAAAACCAGAAGAAATTAGTTTATTCTGTAGTTCTCCTAAACTTGTGTATTTTTATTTTTTTTTAAATAAAAAAGTGAAGGCAGAAAAGTATCCATTTACTGAAAGTGAATGCATTACAGCCCTGATGCGAAAAATACACATCACACTCACTCACAGGTTTAAGTTACTGCATGAATTGCTTCCTATTTCAGTCTATTACAATTGCTTGTGTCCACATGGTATTCCTGTTCTTATTTCAGAGTGCTTCACTTTGATTTGCTGCCAGAGCTGGCTGTTGCAATCTATGACATGAAATCAGAAGGAAATGTCAGAAGCAGTCATTTAGCCTGCTGTTCCACTTCTATTATTAAAAGGACAGTTCACCCCAAAAATTTACATTTTCCTACAATAGAAGTAAAAGTTATTGTAAATTGTATTGTATGGAAAAAGAGCAGTTTGTTCAATAAATGGGTTTAGAATTACATGAAGGTGAGAAAAATGTTATACAATTTTTATTTTTTGTGTTATCTATTTATTTAATCACTGATCGTGACAGAAGAGGGCGTTGCCTTACCAAAACCAAGGGGTTTTGAGTCAGTTAGTGGAACGCTGCCTTAAGATGAAAAAGCTCTGTGCATTGACTGATATGCATACAGAGACATTTAGTAGGACCTTTGTGTTATAAAAGCCTTTCGAAATTCCTTTTGAGGTGGTGTCACCCAAAAAGATTGCAAAAGTCTTTGAAGTTTAAAATAAATTTGATTCAGATCACAGCACCCCTTGTCCTCAGACCCTTAAACAGAGGTGGCACTGTAGCCAGCTGAGTGTGAGGAAACCGATAATGACAGGTCTGAAGATAGCACAGTGTCAGCAATAGGACGGGTGAGGCGGGACTAAAGCTAAGAACTTAACCTCCACCGTTCTTAGTTCAAACAACTGACATTCCAAGGGATGAAAAATGTCATGAGGTGCCAGTGAGGAGATCACACTCATCATCCATCCATGTCATTGCCTCAAGTTGTCAGATCTAATGCACTATTCAAATGTCATGTACAATAAGTGGCAGGTGAATTTGGAGAAGAAACTGGTGACTAGGTACTAAACTAGGTTACTTAAATAAATATATACTAGGTATATATATATATATATATATATATATATATATATATATATATATATATATATATATATATATATATACACTTTATGACCTTGAAAAGGGCCAAATAGTGAAAGTATCCACCTCGCAACTTTTAAGACATAAAGGATCTGCTAGCCACAAGCAGGGGCTAACTGGACTATGCTAACTAGCCCTTTATTGAACTATGAGGTAAGTTTCTTCTCAGGTATTCTCAACCCACAGCAGGGTTTATGGGCTCAGAGAAAAATATGACTCCTCTGTTTCAGTTTTTTTTTTTTCTTCCCAGTGAGACAACAAAACAAATCAGCCTGCCAGTCAATTTTTAATGAACAGCTCTCCCTGGATTTTTCCATTCCCTCCTTGTTCATTCTCTGTATTCTCACCAGGTGATATGGTCTCTTCAAAGTGCAGCAAAGCCACATCATAACTTCTACACAAACCTGTCAGGAGAGCGAAGCTATAAAAAAAAGAGCCTAACCTCTATCTATCTCAGGAGCCTTAGGGCTCTGTGTTCCAAACTGATAGATCTACTCACAATGCAGATTTTCATACAGCTGAACAAGATTTGGAAAATTTGCTACATTCCTTGGAATAACAGCACAGGCACTGGATGGTTCATGAATAATTCACCTGGCACTGCATTTTTACCTGGCCCACATACTATTGCATATTTCTTCTATTACACTAAAAGGCTCTTAATTTCATTTGAGAACTACAACAGTCAAGTAACCTGTCTCATTCTTATCAAACATTGAAGCCAGATTTTCTCTAAAAGTTTTCACTGTATGGCACTGGGTACTTTAAAGGATTAGTTCACCCCAAAATGAACATTCTGTCATCATTTACTCACCTTCATGTTGTTCCAAACCCACATGACTTTCTTTCTTCCGCAGAAGACAAAAGGTAAGGCTGTTTTCCGTGCTCTTTTCCAAGCAATTCTAATGAATAGGGTCTAAAGCTCTCCAGCTCCAAAAAGCACCATAAAATTATAATAAAAGTGGTCCATGTGACCCACATACTATATTCCAAGTCATATGATAGCTTTGTGTGAAAAGCAGAGTGAATTTTAAGCCATTATTCATTGAAAATCTTGAATTTGACAAGGAGCATTAGAGTGGATGTGATGAAAGAGATAGCCATGTCTGAGTCGTGAATAAATCTTTCTTTTGAGTTGAATCGGTTTATTTGGTTCACAAAGCCCATCTGAGTAATTCATTAAGAAGTCAAACTGATTTGGTTCTAGAGTTTACTCACTGACTCAACAGCTCACTGGAAGGGAAGATTATCATTGAATAAAGTCCACTTCTCCAACTGCTACATGCAGATGAACATCTGCACAAATCAGAATGAATTCCAAAAGTCTTTTTAATGCACCAGGAGAATATGGAGGAAAAAATCAACAAGGCACTTTTACACACTTTAAAATAAACAACAGAGAACAGTGAACTGAGAAAACCTAAAGGCTTATTAACACAGGGAGTAATCAAGGGAAAACAGAACAGGTGTAGAATAATGAGTAACTATGGAATCTAATAATGACCAGGAACACAAGCAAAAGGGAACAGGGAAACCGAAACCAAAACACCATGAAATTAAACAGAACTAGATAAAACCCTGACACACACAAAGCTATCATATAATTTCAGAAGACTTGGAATATAGCAAATCAGTTGCATGGACAAGTTTATAATACAGTTATGTCCTTTTTTGAAGCTTGAAACTTTTGCCCACATTCACTTAAACTGCATGGAAAAGTGTGACCTGTACCGTTTTCTGAATTTCTAATGGTATCTTTAATGGAATGATGGCGAGTAAACAAACACATTTTCATTTTCTGAGAACTATTCCTTTAACTGTGAATGTGAAATATTCAAAGTGAGGAACAACTCAAGAGAGCGGTTCCTCTTGAGGATGAAATCAGGTGGCCAGAAACACGAGTAATTCCCCAGTTAATCATCTTCTTGCTGGGACTCAAGACTGGTAATTATTCTCTGCAAGGGAAATCCTCCAAAGGCAATTAAAAACAAACTGATGCAGATTTTTACAGCTCCCTTAGACAAACAGATCTGAGCAGAACTGCAAGAGGAGAAAACATCTCATCCTACGCTAACTTTAAAGTAAGGCCAATCAGATGATTACAAGAGGGAGTGTTCTTCCTGATTAAGCATTTTGCAATGTGCACGACGAAGCTATTTTTTTCATTATCCCATTGATGAACTCTCAAACAAAAAGGTTCAAAATGAAGCTGTAAAAATAGCCATTTAGATCAGTGATAAATGGTGTGTGGGTTAACTCATAAAAAATGATCAGCGTGGCTTGAGAATAGCACTCAGCATTGTGGGATGGCTGATGTGCTGACACAGAGTGGTAATGAGAGGTACAAATGAGAGGTTACCCCAAGAATGAGGCCAGTGAATTTGTGTGCCTGTGGGTGATTTCATACGTGAAAAGCTTCGTATTGTGCTGATTCTGGGTCATTTCTACATTAGCAGGATATGTGCCAAGGCAATTAAGACTTGGAAGCAAGACAGAATGTGTGCTAGTTTTCTTGGCCCACTGTAAAGACAAAACAACCTCATCAAATTCATTGTTATAATATTAGTACTATTTATATACTATTACAGAATTTATTATTTTAAATCAGCTTTTATTATCATTAACAAATTTGTTATATGCTTTAGTTATTTTTTTGTCTCTATTTATTTAGTATGGAGCATGAAAGGAGCATGATTTACTATTTCATTCCTTCAAATTGCTAAATCGTGTGCACAATTTATAAATCGAGCCAACGAATTGGTAAATCATGGGCACGATAACCAACTATTTTTTTCCTGCATGTCATGTGTGGGGCTCCGTAATTTAGCTTTATTTTTATTTTAGTTTTAGGTTGTCGTTTTAGAACTTATTTAATTGCAGTTAGTTGCCAGGGCAACACTTTTAATTTCTAAACTTAACTTAAAACCTAAAAAAAGTTTAAGTTTCTAATATTATATCTAACATTCAGAGTTTATTTTAACCATTTTTAATAGTTTTAGTTAGCAATAACAACACTGATCATAGTATAAAATACAAGAAACCTTTCCACTGCATTCTTTCCAATGACAAACCTGAATAAATATCCTTTTTTTTTCTTTTAAATTCCCATTTTAAAAAGACTTTTGTAATTATAAGATATTAGATGTAGGTTAGCAAACAAACAGTAATCCACAACTATCAACCTCTGAATGCATGTTATTTTTGGACACACAGAAATGTTCCTTACACTTGCTCCACCTCCATGTTATTGCCACGGTAACAGGAATGGAGAATCCTCTGGCCCTCTTCGTCCCACAGGTGTTTTTGGAGAAAATAAGCGGCTCGTTCAGCCCTTTCGAGCAAAGCCTTGTCACCCAGCACGGCTCCGACGCGTGCAAACCCGGACAACATCAGCCCTGACCAACCAAAGAAATGGGAGTGGACAGATTACAAGCTTTGGAAAACCTGACCATGTTCATTTTTTTCCTCCAGCGAAAGTAATTGAGCAAACAGACTCAAGAAACTTCTAAATAAATACATGGATGGAAACATATCTACTGTTATGAAGCATTTCCAGATTAATTGGCCACATGACAGTTTCATATCTCTTCTCCTCCTTCTTTCTGAATTGTTGCAAAGTTTTGGATTAGTATTCAGGAAGAGTTCTGCCCCACAGATAATGAAGCTCTCCCCCCAACGAGAGCTAAAAATGTTTTGATAAAAGTTGCAATAGGTGCCAACTAAGACAGAGGAACTTTGAAAGGAGACTGAGTCTATAAGATCTAAAGTACAATGTGTTCAGAGGGCCAGGGATCACTAACAATAGTCCTGTCAGAGCTCTGTGTGCCTGTAGACCAGACATGTCTCACGGCTACGCGAGTGGGCCTATCAGGTTTGATTAATGTGAAGGGTTACTCTGCAGGTAGCAATATCCAGTCTGTATGCATTAAGAATGTAATGGAGCGTAGCTCTGGAAGGAACACTTTCATTAAACAATGTCTCAGGCTTTCTTTAATTAAGATATCAGCTCATTAGTCACTATTCTTTGAGCACTTTTGTCAGCTAGAGCTCCAAAGGGGCCTTGGCACCCTGTGAAGGCTTTGATATCCCTTCATTAAAGACAACGAGGGCAAAGACCACAACCCAAAGGTCCTCACTGTGGGCTTTTAAAGGCCTGGCACCACATCTAAGCTCCCCATGAAAGAACTCTAACATAGTGTTGCTATTAAGGCAAACCCAGATGAAAAAAAAAAAACATTTAAGGAGCTTGTTGAACACTGGACCTTGAACGCAAAGAGAAATCAATAAAATCGGATGGATAGGAGGGGGGTACATATAGCTTCGGGGGATGCAAGCATTGCAAAATTTCTTTATGCCTCAGTCTTTCATCGATTCTTTTCCTAGTTCCGGGCTCTGGGATTTCCAGCAGTATATTAGTGGTTGACACTTGCATTCTTCCAATCGGGATGCAGGAAACTTACCGTTCCAGGAAGCTAGCATTTTGGTGTCCAGGTGAGGAGGTGGGCGGGTTCTCCGTACCTCGGCCAGCTTGGCCCTGGCATCGGACAGGAGCTCGGACAGTCTGTCCACACTGATGCCAAAGTGAGCAGCGGTGAGCTCCACTGAGTAACGCACAATCAGCACATTTTGACCCTGCAGCTCTCCATGGGGGTCCTACAAAAACACCAAGAACATAAGAATCAGAAACAAATCAGTAAATACATGTAATAAAAAATCCTGTCAATTAAAAACTAACATCTATCATAAAATCAGAGTAGTTAATTTGTTCAAATTAGGTTTAGCAAACATTGATTCTTGATAGGACAAAATATGTCATTCAAAACATGTTTCATAAACACTGAAACAATTGCCCTCCTGATTTTAATTAGAAGATGAATAGTATATTATTGGTACAAATGTCCCATTTCATCAAGGCTTCATGGCCTTAATTTTTATTCATTCTTGTGTAATTTAAGCATTATTTGTTCTGTCGAATGCTGAAGGTACAAATCCGTGTGGCCTAGAGGTTAGAGAGTTGGACTTGTAACCCAATCGCGGGTTCGAGTCTCAGTACTGGAAGGAAATGTAAGTAGGCGTGTGAATGAACAGTGTTCTGTTCCACTCCCATTACCCACAACTGAGGTGCCCTAAAGCAAGGCACCTAACCCCCAATCACTCCCCAGGTGCCGCAGCAAAAACTGCTGCAAACTAATGAAGATGCATATTTTTTTAGAGTTATTTCTATTTGCACAGCCCAAAATAAACATACACTGTGAAGGATGACTGATGAGCAAATTACTCTTATGATCAAAACAAATAGTCTAATTCACAAACAAATGACTCAGCTAATGAACTGTTTAAAAAGACGACTTGAATATGCCTACTTCCCTTCTATATAGTAGGTGACAAAACAGCATGTGAGAACAGAAGTATTTCCAAATTCATAGTATTCGTAAAACATTAGGTGAAAAGTATTGGGAAGATCTACCACGTCCGGTGATGTTCTGAAGTGCACATCTGATGAACACTTTACTATCGCGTGAGTTGTGAATGCCAGTGAATCAACCCCATTTCACAGTGACAAAATAGTGTGTGCAAATTTCATTAATTCTACACATATTCATATTATACCATACTTTTTTTAACAGTTGTGAAACAATTCCCAATTTTTAAACTAAATGTATTAGCAGCCCTACTAGAACTAGACAGGATGTGATTTCAAACACAACTATACTGTACACAACTAACAAATCCTTCATTCTCTGAATCATTGCACAAACTCAGTGAATCGGCCAGAGCGGTTCCTGAAGAATCTGATTCACTAACCGAACTGCAAATCAGAAATAAAGCATGATTTATGTTATGTTCTGTGAAACATTATTACTATTAGGTCAGTGATAATAACAATGTTTGGCAGACCATAACACAAATCCTGCTTTATTTCTGATTTGCAGTTCAGTTAGTGAAAGAGATTCTTCAGTTGGTTTAATTGACAAAGTGTAGTTAAAGACATTTACAAGACTTATCTATTGTAATGATGTTTCAAGTATTTTAGTAGTTGAATGCTAAATTTGCAAATAATCGTTATATATTTATTTGACAAGTTAGTTTATTTTTGTGTATATATTTTTGAATTACAGCAAGGGAAAACATTTCATAAGGAAATGGAAAAAAACAGGAGGTTGAGCATAAACATCATTTTATACCTTTAAAAATTAAATTAATCCAAAATACTTCTTATAAACAAAGTTTTATTTCTTTCAGTGTTGTAGCCAAGAATCAGTGTAACATGGTTAAAAAGGTTCTTGCTCTCATAAAAACTCCAAATTCCCAAACCTGAGCGAGATCCACGTTGCCTTGCTCTTTCACGCCGTAATGATGCATGAAGATATCCGCCTGTGTTGCGCTTCCTGTGGAGCCTTCCACGATGTCAGGAAGCAGCTCTCTGATCTCTCCTGCTGTCCACACACAAAACGCTCCCTCTCTCTTCTCAGTGGATTCCGCCGTGGGAAAGGAATCTGCATCCTCAGCGCTGTAGAAGCCGCCAGACTGCAGAGGGCAGCACAATGTTCGAAATCAAAGGTGTTTTTATTTATTTTTTTGACACTTGTAGTCTGTAGAAGTTGTGTTGTGGTTTCTTGAGGGAATCATTACTTCTTGGCAACAAGTTCTCAAACATGCTCTGTACATACGTTAAGCATACAGTGGACTTCTTGTTGTTGAAGTGTAATAACAATGGGATGATTTACAGTACAGAGAGAATGGAGTTTTTTTTTTTTTCTCAAACATGTATATTTTGGGGCGCAGGGAAACATTAACCTCTAATGTAACTCTCACAATGAAAAATATGAGGTACAAGGTATGCTTTTGTTGGTACCTAATTACTCCATAAATCTCCATAAACATTTTTTTTTTTTTTTTAAATTTGAGGAGTTTTAAATTGTGTGTGTCATCAAACCATTCATCATCACAAGATGGCTGGCGCCCAGAGTGGAGGAGGGATGACCTCAAAAAGGGCTTCGACCTGGGCGATTTTTCAGGGCTGTTGTGGGTTGGTGCTGATTCAGCATAACTGATGCCAAGCGGGATCTAATGAGGGAGAACTCACCTTGTCACTTAGGTCTCTGGAGACGTAAAGCAACACGTCACGAGCCACATCTGCAAATAGGCGTTCCCCAGACACCTGCAGAGATCAACAGCCACAATAACACCACACCCAGCCAATGCCAAATATATCATTGGCTTATTATACAACTCTTAAAATCATCATAACTTAAGCTTTTGATATTAAACCACAGAATAAGCAATACAGAACACCAATAAGTCCTTATTGTGTCTACAGAAGTACAGAACAGTGATTCATTACGGCTTTCTGGACATAATTATTTGGAGAGATAAGAGACACAGAGTCATATTCCCACCTGGTAAGCAGTGATATAGACCACAGCAAGCTGGCCTTGATCATATAACATCTTTTCAAAGTGAGGAACATGCCAGGAGGAGTCTGTGGAGTATCTGTGAAAGCCCTGAAAGACATAATTGCAATGCATTCAGTTATATAAAAAAAAACAAAGAATTGATACTTGATATCATATGTTCGAGGCAGGTTCTGAATACACAATTTTTGCAAGCCACCTGTGCCACATGGTCATGAATGCCCCCTAGTGCCATCATACGGAGAGTGTGAAGGGCCATTCGCAGAGCTTCTGCTCCTTCAGAGCTGGCACGATTTACTGCCCAAAATGACATCAGGAACATCAGGTTCACTGCAGAAAAGAAAAGCACAAGGCCATTTTACACTATTAATGTAAATGCGTATTTGTCAGGTAATTAACTCACAAGACAGGTGGCCAGCAGGATATTGTGTTCATCCTCTTTGTGAGTCTGTTCTAATAACAAATTAATGACAGACTGTAAATACTCTACAGGTTTTGGAGATAAATCCTTTCAATTTATCCCACTATTTGTGTACCTGGTGAAGGGAACTTCGGCGCCTCTCGAAAACCTCCATATTCTTCCTCATAAGAGTGAGCCAGCTGCTGGTAACATCTGTTAGCAACATCTGGAGCAAATGGAAGAGTTTCTCCAGGGCTGGCAGAGATTTCTGTCCCCTTCCTGAGGGCTTCCAGCACTCTCTCTCCACTCGCTTCCAGGGTTTCTCTATTACTCTGCCACTAAAACACATAGTATGAAGACCCTCAGACATTAAGTTGATGATACACGGGCAACTTTTTGAGCAATGTTTCCGGGCGACGTTGCCAAGTGATGTTGCTTGGGCACTTTCCCAATGAGAATGGACAGCAAATTTCTATTTGGATACTTTGCCCATTCTCATTGGGAAAGTGCCCTAGAGATATTGCTCGGCACCACAGTAAAGGGGTTATCAAAATTTGAATATCACTGACCCCAAAATATGATGATCTCTGAGTAGGGGACAATTTTACCGCTTAATATTTTTGTAGAAAATGTGATGCGTTTTCTTCTTTGATGAATAAAAAATAGCATTTATTTAAAATATATATTTTTTATAACAATGTAAAAGTCTTTATTGGGACTTTTTAATCAATTCAATGA
This sequence comes from Opsariichthys bidens, assembly GCA_037194245.1. Lineage (NCBI taxonomy): Eukaryota > Metazoa > Chordata > Actinopteri > Cypriniformes > Xenocyprididae > Opsariichthys > Opsariichthys bidens. The sequence continues at coordinate 12,460,203 of CM074296.1, forward strand.
ATTCTTTCTAAATATAAGTATTAATGTATTTTATAAAAGGCTTCTCAACGATAGGAAATATATAATCTGGAAAATGTTTACTTTCTATTAATTTAATTGTTTTAATGCTACTGTTAGATTTATAATCCTAACAAAAAATAAATAAAACTATTACTGTTAAAATAATTAAAAAAATAGTGACAATGTCCAATTTTAACTTTTGCTATTATTATTATTATTACACAGACTCTCACAGACACACCCTCTTGTGGCTTCTGGACAAATTACATGAATGAAGGGTGAATACATAAATAAAGGAAACTTCAAATAAGGAAATTTCACTCTCAGTTCTTACTTGTTCTATAATTCTTGAAAGTACAGTTTTTAGTCCAGGTCTTCTTCCACTGTCTCTGGGTGGAAAGTAAGTGCCACCTATGAATGGCCTGAGATCTGGTGTGAGCCACACGCTCATCGGCCAGCCACCACCACCGCTTGTTGCCTGGGCAGAAATTGTATTTCAATCAGCATGACACTTTGTAAAATACAACAATGAATTTCCAATGAAGTCCCAACCTGCACAAATGTCATGTAAACTTTGTCTACGTCAGGCCTCTCCTCTCTGTCCACCTTTATACACACAAAGTTCTCGCTGAGGACTTTTCCAATTTCCTCATCTTCAAACGATTCCCTCTCCATCACATGACACCAGTGACAGGTGGAATAACCCACTGTAAGCAGTAATACGACAGTGTAATAAAACATGGACCGGCGATCCAATATGTTCTCAAGTATACCCTTACGTTACCTGAAAGAAAAATGGGCTTGTCTTCACTCTTTGCTTTATCAAAGGCTTCTTGCCCCCATGGATACCTGTGGATGAAGAAGAGAAAATACATACAAGGGAAGTTATATTAGGAATATATACTATAGTTCACATGCAAGTTTTTAAAAGCATTCACAGGATGCTTGTTGTTGCCGATTTCCCCCCAAAAATGAATAAAGATTGTGAAACTGAAGATATCAGAGCCCCTCACCAGTCCACAGGGTTGTGTGCATGTTGTAATAGATAGGAGGACTTCTCTTTACTCAGGCGATTGGTGTGTTTTGGGCTCTTTAACCTGTCCGGTCCATCACTCCCTGACGCCATGCTGAAGAAAACCGCTCCAGAAGACCTAAAACAATGGGAGAATATATATCTGGGGTAAATGAAATCAATACTAACGGAGTGCCACCACTGATTAAATGGCCTTAGTCAACAGGGAGCCAGGAAATAATAAACATAAAATAAATAAGGTAAAGATGAAATCCACACTGCATACTGCTTAAAGTCGGTGTGAAATGGGAGTTGCAATAGTCCCGTTAGTACCATTAGAGTGAAACGGCTTCTCAACAAGAAAATATTTAGGGTGGGACTTGATTTTGTCCGTTGGAAATTGATTGGATCGTTAGGTTTGCTATTGCTGAGCTCTCATGTGAGTGAGAGTGCCGAAAAACACGTCATCAGAGAAGAGAAGAGAAGAGAAGAGTGGTCGCTGCAAGAGGGAGGGGAAGTTATTTTGATTAAAGATCACAAGGGTATAGAATTTAAAAAAAAAAAAAAATAAAAAATACTGACGTGCACAGATAAATAATTCATAATAAATACTGCAAAAAATTTTACACCATTTTGATTTCATGGTGACTTTAATTTACAAGCAGTATGAAATGACATGAAACACATCTCCTGAAACAAAACAAGGTCTTATATAGTGTCCCAGCCAAGTTTTAGAGAGGTTTTGTGCACTTTTCAGGTGGCTGCCCTTACTGCAGCTGAGACCAGCTTAAACTAGCCAGCAAACCAGTTTAGGCAGGGAATGTCAGTTTTTTTTATTTGTAAACAAACACTTATGGAACAGGTACAGTCTAATAGCATACGATTAACTGCGTGTAAACAAGTGCTGTGTCTTAAATCTTAGTAAGCCGCCTATCTACACAGTATTTTCTACGCACTGAACGTCAGAACGCGACTATTTTGGGATCAGTGTTTAGAAACATTTCAAGTCTTTGGGCAAGGTCTCTGTGTTAGCAGCAGTGCTAACGAAGTCTGCAGCGTTTTATAATCGGTTGTGCAAGCATATCAGACATGAAACGCTCGGCTTGGGAGTATGACTGACTGCGTCAGAGGTCAGTGCCTACCTGAAGTTGTCCCAGGACAATTTGGTTTTGGCAAGCACTGACTTTTGGCTAAACTGGAGGGTTTGTGGTAGTCCAAAGCACCGGCTCTTGTATAAAGTAGGATTTTCTTTTCGCAGAAATGATCCGTTGAAGAGCCTGGTCTGTGCGATGTGTTTGGTGGTGGTTGAAGATGTAGTCCATGCGAAGCCTAATCTCAGCATCATAGATCCGCACCAACCTGACCTTGGTGCGGATTCACGCAAGGAACTGTCAGTGTAGTGACATGAAATTCAAACACGCGCCGCTAGATGTCACACTATACATGTACATCACAAGATTCAGCCAAGGTCCCCCAAATATGATCATCATCGTGTGAGAGGGACCCCCATCCTAATATTTAAAATCCATTTATATGCCTTAATTGTAATCAATTTGATGTATTTATTCAATTTTGTTTGTAATAAATATTATATATATCACGGTGGCCGAGAGAGCTCAAAGCGCTTCAAATTATAAAACACATGCAAATTAAAAAAAAGCACATGCGAATTAAAAAAAGCACATGCAAATAAAAAAAAACGTGATCATCAGTTTGACAACACATGTGCTGCAAATCCTCACAACACATGCAAACTCAAAAAAGCGTTTATTATTTTGTTATTATTTGAAGCGTTTTGAGCTCTCTCGTCCACCGTAATATATATATATATATATATATATATATATATATATATATATATATATATATATATATATATATATATATATATATATATATATATCTTATTTCTTTAAACTTTTCCATGAACCTAGAACTTCTTTGTGGCCACCCCAGCAATATCAAACTGTCCAAAAATCAAACCATTTTACCTAACTGATCTCTCGAGTGACAGACAACATTGTTATCTCGTTATTCATTGTTGTTTTTTAGTTTGCATTTAAGTTAATACAAAATATGATGAAAAATACAGACTTTCTGAATTATTGCATTATTTATTTTTAATAACATTAAATGTAAATGAATTAAAATTAAATTAAAACTTAATTAAATGTAATTGGATCTCTGTGCATTGTGTTTTCTTCAAGTAGTGGAAGATAAAGTAAAGAAATGGTTACATTCGGAATATAACGCGCAAGTTGCAAAAATCAATTCCTCATTTGACCATTAGAGGACGCCAGTAATGTAACCCGGATTTAGAAGTTACCGGACAAGAGGAAGCGTTGCCACTTTCTTCCGGTTAACGATA